>CM075978.1:183375290-183745142 GCA_038087875.1 Malacoraja senta
ACTCAACTACATTTCATGTAGCACTAATCTGTGTTTTGTCAAATCCACAATCGGGCTATTTTCATATAAATGCTTTCATAATAAAATATTTTCATAATAGCTGCTGCCTCACCCGCTGAGTTTCTCCAGCATTTTGTCTACCTTCATATAAATGTCGATCTGTTGAATTGAAAGTTTGTATGATTGACCGAGTGAAGTACTGACAGCTCAGATTCCATCTAAAATGTGCATTCTTCAGTCGTTCTTCTTCACTATCTCCAGATTTTGGAATATATCTAATTTTTGTGCAAGTTGTTGAAATGTCAACATAAATACAGTCTGGGTTAACCAGTGTTAACAAGAAAAATGCTGCAGTACTCCAGGACCCATGGATGAGATACTGGAAAATTGAAATTTAATAAAAATGGAATAGTTGTTGCATTAAATATTATTTTTATATTAATACAGTTCTGTCAGAACTAAAGCTATTTTTGCCCAAGCTCTGTCAAGTGAATCAGATCAGATTGGGCATGCAGCCAGAAATATTTGGTTCACAATGTAGATTTTGCAGTTCATTGATGTTAACCCAGGCAATGCACATGAACGGCAGAGGTAGAAATTTCTGGTGCAGAGTCGAAGTTATGCATTGTTCTGCAGTATAATATTAGAGTTGCACAGCATTTGCTTATTGCTGTGCCCTGATATTCAAAATATTTCAGCTTCTGTATCAAGTAAACCGCATTTTTGGATGAATTGGGCTGAAATGTACAGGAGTAGACTGCCGTCATTACTCCGCTAAATACCACCAAGTTCAGGATTCCCGTGTGAATTGCCGCAGGTTTGCAGGGAGTTGGTGTGAAAATAGGATAATACAGAATTGGTGTGACAGGTGATTGATGGTCGGAGTGGATTCGAAGGGTCTGTTTCCACGCTGTATCTCTAAACTTTCATCCTTTAACTCTAATTTGTGTTTGAAAAAAAATAATTCCCTATGTCACACATCACATCCCCAGTTCGACAGTCTACAAATGTCACAATTAACATCCTGGTTGGGGAGTGAATCTGTACTGAATTCTCTTTGTGCTGATATTAGTAGTTAAATTTTACATTGCAATTCAGAAAAATGTATATTTCTTTATGCATATAATGGTGGTCATTTGTTAATGGGATATCAGATTTTTTTAAGGTTTGGGGGAAAAATTTACTAGTAAGCAGTGTGGAGTAATTCTGTCAATCTTTTCTATTTATTTGGATGAAGATGAATGCTTGTGTGATAGCTGACAGCTTGATATATTTCCCATTAATCCAAGTTAAAGACCGTTTCCCTCAGAACTGGATTTTCAAACTGGATATTAAGAAATCTAAAAAGATCTTGGGGAAGCCAATGAAATCTCTCTTTGGAATAATATCCTCGGATTTCCAATAGGATTGTATGCAACATATTCTTGTGAGCATCACATCTCATGAGTTCTATGTGCCATACTTTTTCAGTCTTTTGGCAATTAGCTCAATTTGTTGTTGCCCTGTAAAATATTGACCATCTCTGTGCATTTGGCTCCATTTTTTTCCACTAATCTGTATGTATACAAACATGATGGAAACTGACAATGAAGGTTTAATAGACTGTATTGCTGATGAAAGCACTGCATTCCTTTCTTCCCTTCTTCTGGGAAAGGGACATTGACTGTGTGGGAAGTTTACTTAGGCGGTTTCTATTCCAAATATCTATGGACAATTTTACAAGGTGAACAACTGATGGGTAGTGATGTAAGATTTTGACTGCTGTATCTACATAATATATCACATCAAATAGTGACTGAAGATGTACATATTTGTTCAGAAATATAACAATAATAAATGCATAATGCATTGACTTTAACTGCAGACTAAATTTAACGCTTGCACCCTGAAGTAACAATCTAATAATTTTATACTAACTTCTTTCATTTTGTTTCACTTTATAAATGCATTTCTCAACATGCAATGGAAGATTTATGGTATTTTGTGTATATGTACATATATTTTGTGTATACGAACATATACAAAATCCTAATTGTGCATGTACTAATCATAATATCATAGTTATGCTTCAGTACTTCACTGCTTCCTCCCTTTCCTGTGTATGTTATTTAAATATAATATAATGTAGATATTGTGAAAATTAGGGAAGAATATGTGACCTTAAAAATGTGGACTGAAGTGAACCTGTGCACACCTGTCCAAATATCCATAATCCTCTCATCTCACTTGGCCAAATCTTACATTGTCCCTGGTGCTGTCTTTCAGATGAGACTCAACCAATAAGTAAAGCAAGTTATCTTGGCCGTTGTGGAAACCTGATTGTTATGTCTCCCATGTCACAACAGTGAATACACTCCAAAGGGCACTTCACTGACTGGAAATCATTATTGAACATCTTGAGGTTAAAAAATGTGTCAAAAGTTGCAACGGGTTGCTTTTCCACTTCACCTTGATGCTCTGTATCCCTCTGAAAGGGTCAATGTTCTTGCGGTATGGAATGAGTAGTTGAGGTTGCTATTCTGAAGATAGTTCAAGACTGTCAGGAAAGCTATGTTACTGGTCTCTGGGAATGGATTAATTGTTATTGCTTGCACCAACATTCGATGATTGCTGCCAGGGAAGGAAGTACGTTCATTGATTAAATCACAGGGCCTTGTGTACAGTGAAAATGCATTTTTGAGCATTCTGCAGCTAATGTGATATTTCATCCAATAGTACAAGTGATAATTGGCTTGCCGGGCCCTTGCATGAGAGAAATAGGTTTCTTTAAATAATTCTATTTGATACATTTATATGTCCGTATTGAAAGTTTGCTTTTTATTATTTGATTTTTACATCATCATTGTGTTGAGCAATTGAGCAGAAATATTCCAATAAAAGCTTCATTAGGACTTGACAGAATTGTTGAACTAATCTAGAACTCATGAACATCCTGCATGTACAACACGGGAGGAATGCTTCTGCAGTGTAGAGGAAGCAAAGGTCTGAACTCACCAACAGTTTGTTTGTGTTGTGTTATTAACTTAACAAGTGTTCATAAATAACCAGAATCTATTCCCAGTGTTATTTTATGTGTGGATCATTTGCTGTAAATCCTAGCACCTTTTTTCTATTGTGCTAGGCATCATAATTAAAAAATTGAGAGACCTTTCCCAAGGAATTTGTGTTTTTCTCAAATGAAAATCAAATGTCAATTATCTGATTCATTAAGTTAATCAAATGCAAGTTCAGAACAATAAGCAGTACATGCTTAACCACAGTTTATTGCGGCAAATCAGAGCCATACATATCAGAGGATTTGAGAGAGCTTCTCTTTTGTTGCGTTCTAAAATATAGATACTTTCAGTCACTGAAAGTAAGCATGCAGGTACAGCAAGCAGTGAAGAAAGCAAATGGCATGTTGGCCTTCATAACAAGAGGAGTTGAGTATAGGAGCAAAGAGGTACTTCTGCAGTTTTACAGAGCCCTAGTGAGACCATACCTGGAGTATTGTGTGCAGTTTTGGTCTCCAAATTTGAGGAAGGACATTCTTGCTATTGAGGGAGTGCAGCGTAGGTTCACAAGGTTAATTCCCGGGATGGCGGGACTGTCATATATTGATAGAATGGAGCAGCAGGGCTTGTATACTCTGGAATTTAGAAGGATGAGAAGGGATCTTATTGAAACATATAAGATTATTAATGGTTTGGACATGCTAGAGGCAGGAAACATGTTCCCGGTGTTGGGGGAGTCCAGAACCAGGGGCCACAGTTTAAAAATAAGGGGTAAGCCATTTAGAACGGAGATGAGGAAATACGTTTTCGCACAGAGAGTGTGGAATTCTCTGCCTCAGAGGGCGGTGGAGGCCGGTTCTCTGGATGCTTTCAAGAGAGAGTTAGATAGAGCTCTTAAAGATGGCGGAGTCACGAGATATGGGGAGATGGCAGGAACGGGGTACTGATTGTGGATGATCAGCCATGATCACATTGAATGGCGGTGTTGGCTCGAAGGGCCAAATGGCCTACACCTGCACCTATTGTCTACTTTCGAAGTGCAAGAACTGCCTTTTGAGAAATCCTTATTTCATAATTCAATCTTATTAATCTGTATAATCTTAGATGCTTGCATTAGGAAATCTAATGATGTTTAGACGTTATGAAGCATTTTTTAATTAATTCAGTAGTAGCAGCAATGGAACATGTAATGCTGACATTGAACAATATGCTTGCATCACTCTTGGAGAGTTGTACTCACAAGAAAGAACATGAGAAATGTGGACGGCACAGTGCAGCAGCTGGTAGAGCTCCTACCTCACAGTGCCAGAGACCTGGGTTTGATCCAGACCTCGGGTACGCTCTATGTTCAGTTTGCACGTTTCCTTGTGACCAAGTGGTTTACTCAGGGTGCTCCACTTTCCTCCCACATCCCACAACGATGTAGGTTCGTAGGTTAATTAGCCTATGTAAATTGCCTCCTGTGTGGAGAATGGGTGGGAACATGGGATAACATAGAACTAGTGTGAATTTGTGAGCTATGGTCCACAAGGACTCGGTGATCCAAAAGGCCTGTTTCTATGCTGTATCTCTAAACAAAACAAAATCCGTATGAAACCCAGTATAACATAGCTAAAGGCTTTAAAAAAATCAATGTCTATAAGCAAATAATCATTTAGGGGAAAAACGTTCTCATGCTCAAATGATGGTTCTGCTTTCAGGTTTTGGAAAGTCCATGGGTATTCCATTGCACATCAGTTTTATGTAAAGTACATTACTTCAGACAGCGATTCCACCTTGTGCAGATAAAGGGAAGTGAAAGCTTTGTTCAAGATTGATAGATGAAATTGCTGCTGAATAATAAGTTATTTCTTAACAGATTTATGCCTGCGGGTTTCATATTTGTACAGTAATTATTAGGGAAACATGTTTTTTATTTTAGTTTCAGGTTTATTTTCCGTGAGTATGTTCATTTTTAATTGATCCGAGGTTACGTGATCCTAATGATTAACATACTTTTTAGTTTGGTACATTGTTGATGTAATGATCAGAAACGTACTTAAAGTTGCATAAAGCAAAGAATACCGTTGATGGGAGTCCAAATTGGCGTCAGTACAGGACTACTTCCCCCTCCCCCCTTCTATCCCCCCCACCTTCTTCTTCCCCTACCACCCAACTCTCTCATCCACTTGGCCATCTCAGAAGTTGGTAATAGTTTAGAGTACAACTAAAATGGACGTATTCTGATAAATTGTAAACTAAGTCGCAGTGCCCTCCATAATGTTTGGGACAAAGACCCATCATTTATTTATTTGCCTCTGTACTCCACAATTTGAGATTTGTAACAGAAAAAAAATCACATGTGGTTAAAGTGCGCATTGTTAGATTTTATTAAGGGGTAATTTTATACATTTTGGTTTCACCATGTAGAAATTACAGCTGTGTTTATACATAGTCCCCCCATTTCAGAGCATGATAATGTTTGGGACACATGGCTTCACAGGTGTTTTATAATTGCTAAGGTGTGTTTAAATGCCTCCTTAATGCAGGTATAAGAGAGCTCTCAGCACCTAGTCTTTCCATCACCTTTGGAAACTTTTATTGCTGTTTATTAACATGAGGACCAAAGTTGTGCCAATGAAAGTCAAAGGAGCCATTATGAGACTGAGAAACAAGAATAAATCAGCCGAACCTTAGGCTTACCAAAATCAACTGTTTGGAACATCATTAAGAAGAAAGCTCACACTGGTGAGCTTACTAATCGCAAAGGGACTGGCAGGCCAAGGAAGCCCTCCACAGCTGATGACAGAAGAATTCTCTATAATAAAGAAAAATCTCCAAACACCTGTCTGACAGATCAGAAACACTCTTCAGGAGTCAGGTGAGGATTTGTCAATGACCACTGTCTGCAGAAGACTTCATGAAGAGAAATACAGAGGCTACACTGCAAGATGCAAACCACTGGTTAGCTGCAAAAATAGGATGGCCAGGTTACAGTTTGCCAAGAAGTACTTAAAACAGCAACCACAGTTCTGGAAAAAGGTCTTGTGGACAGATGAGATGACGATTAACTTGTATCAGAGTGATGGCAAGAGCAAAGTATGAAGGGGAGAAGGAACTGCCCAAGATCCAAAGCATACCACCTCATCTGTGAAACACGGTGGTAGGGGTGTTATGGTCTGGGCATGTATGGCTGCTGAAGGTACTGGCTCACTTATCTTCATTGATGATACAACTGCTGATGGTAGTAGCATAATGAATTCTGAAGTGTATAGACACATCCTATCTGCTCAACTTCAAACAAATGTCTCAAAACTCATTGGCCAGCGGTTCATTATACAGCAAGACAATGATCCCAAACATACTGCTAAAGCAACAAAGGAGTTTTTCAAAGCTAAAAAATGGTCAATTCTTGAGTGGCCAAGTCAATCAACCGAATTGAGATCTGAACCCAATTGAGCATGCCTTTTATATGCTGAAGAGAAAACTGAAGGGGACTAGCCCTCAAAACAAGCATAAGCTAAAGATGGCTGCAATACAGGCCTGCCAGAGAAGACACCCAGCAACTGATGATGTCCATGAATCTCAGACTTCAAGCAGTCATTGCATGCAAGCGATGCGCTACAAAATACTAAACATGACTACTTTCATTTACATGACATTGCTGTGTCCCAAACATTATGGTGACCTGAAATGGGGCGACTATGTATAAACACTGCTGCAATTTCTACATGGTGAAACCAAAATGTATAAAAATGGCCTTTATTAAAATCTGATAATGTGCCCTTCAACCACATGTGATTTTTTTCTATTACAAATCTCAAATTGTGGAGTACAGAGGCAAATAAATAAATGATGGGTCTGTCCCAAACATTATTGAGAGCACTGTTCAAATGTATTTTACCCTTTCATCGGATGTGGATGCAGTCAGAGCCAACATTTAATGTCCAACTCCAATTTCCCGATCTCCATTGAAGAGATGGTACGAATGTGGGTTTCCGTGGACACCAAACAAATTCTTATCTTGTACAGTTGCTAGTTTGCATGATCCACTTGAGTTTTACTTGGATTGAATTGTTGAGACATTCCTGCTGAGACTAATCCTGAGCACACCTGGAACTAACCACAGAGATCATTTGATGCATGGAACGTGTTTTGACCCTAACTCTGCCTTGCCTTGGCGTGTTACGACTAGTTGTACCGCCTGAGCTGATCTCGGCTGTTAACAGTAGGCACTGTGCCCTTTGATTAGTAACTGCTGCTTGATAACCAGTGACTTCTGCTAGAAACCTGAGGCTTTTTAAAACATTTAAAGCCTTTTTATTTTCCCTAAGAGAGATTTTTGATTACTTGAAAGAAACAGTACGGAAACACTTGCCCCACTTGAGTCATGCCCACCAACGATCACCCATTCACACTAGTTCCATGTTATCCCACTTTCCCATCCATCCCTACACATTGGGGGAAATTAACCTGCAAACCCATGTCCTTGGGATGTTGAAGGAAACCAGAGGACTTGGAAACCCTTGCAGTCACAGGAAGTACATGCAAACTTCATAAAAGACAGTTTCCAAGATCAGGTTCGAACCAAGGATTCTGCCGCTTTCAGGCAGCCGTTCTACCGGCTGCACCACTGTGCTGCTCTGATAGATGGTGAAAATCAGGAATGTCAGTGGTAATTTGGGTATGTCAGGACACTTAAAAAAAATCATTTTGTACTAAAATGTCTTGTCCTTTCTCCTCCATAAACATCAATTTAGTTTGGTTTACGATCAGAGTAATAATAACAGTCCCAATCTTGACTGAATTTCATTCAGCTGTTTTGCTACTAAATATTCACACCAACTTTACACTTGTACACGTAAGACTTACAATGCCTCCAGTTTTTCATAATAAAATTGAATTTGACTGGATCTCTAAATTAACTAATAGAGGCAGAAAAGATAAATCAAGTTCAGCAAATTGGGCTGAGAGTGCTGGAGGGCAGAGATTATTCCTCGTGATGACATACTTTGATTAGGTGATGAATTGTTGCTAGGAGACTTGATGTGAACATTGAAGTTGCCAGGTTGCATTATGGATCACCTCTGATAACACCGATACAGGAAGCTAATGAAGCTTGTTAAGTTCCCTGTTTTTTGTTAATCAAATCTAATGGCAACCAGTTGTGATCCCTCACTGTCAGGTTTACCTAGTCACTCAGTGAATGCTGCCATTTTTCGGAATAGCAATCCTCAATGACAATCCAGTTCCTAAAATCATCCTTTCCATTCTGTACTGCATTCATCTGTGTGGAGTTCAGTTGTATTTCTCTTCCTCTGACCCACCATCTTCCCCCACACCCCATCAAAATTGAGCATTTGATGGAACGGAGGGCATTTGGTTGGGAATGTGAGCAAGGGAAGGCTAAGTAGCTGAAGTACAACCACCAACAGAGGGGAATAGAGTAGCAAACTGTCAGATTTAGGCATGCCATGTGTGATGAGATGGGTGAGGTGCTCAGAAGACTTTAAAAACTAGAAAGGCCAAGCCACCAAGAGATTCAAGTATATGGAAGAAAATTAATCCATTAAGTAGGTCTATTGAGGTTGGAATAAATAGAGAAAGGCTTAGGTAGGTGGAGTTTTGTAGAGGGTGGAGAATGAGAGGGCAACCAGCAGAGCGATGGCAGTAACGTGGTGAAAAAAGGCACGGAGGCGAGTCGCAGCAGCGCATAGGCAGGCGTTGTCATGGAAGTGTACGGTAAGTGACCACATTGAGGTACTGATAGCTACAGTGGAATGCCAAGATTGGAAGCGGTGTGGTTCAATCTGAAGCTGAGGTCAAGGAGGAAAATAGAATTGGTATAGGGCACACAGATAAAAAACGGGCTGCGAGATTAGACTCTATAGTATCTTGGGTGGTACGTGTGTCAGTTTTGTTGAGGTTTTCTCTCTCATTTTTGGAGGAATAAGAGATATTGTGACAATTGATTAAAATCCATAATGGTTACCAGAAACCAGACACTAGTTCTACGTTTCCCACTTTCACATCCACTCCGTACACATTAGGGGCAATTTTTACAGAAGCCAAGTAATCTACAAACCCGCACGTCTTTGGGATGTAGGTGGAAATTGGAATACCCGTAGTAAACCCACAAAGTCACAGGGAGAACGTGCAAACTCCACGCTGACGGCAGCCAAGGTTAGGATCAAACCCTGGTCTCTGGTGCCATGGGCACAGCAGGTCTACCAGCTGTGCCACTACGCCATGCAGGTGAAGGCAGAAACTTGAATCGTGGGCAGATTGCAGAGGTGGGAGAGAAGGGCCCTCAGTACAAGGCACTATCTGCTGAAAGGGAATAATTCTACACTTATCTCAGCGAGCACAAATGTGTCGGGAGACTCCATTTGACAGCGATGTGTTAATTAAGGTATGCCACATCCTGCAGCTCAACTGTAGTTACAATACAGTGTTGCCACTGACAGTAAAATTGGTTTTGAACCTCTGCGCTGGCAAATCTTTCCTGTTGGTTTTCGGGACATAAGAACTGTATTCCAAGTTGCAAGACACCACCATTCTAGGGATGTAATTTGGCTGTCTGCTTCAGAAAATTCATCTACCTCTCCCTTGGAAAAGAGATGTGAACAGCACCCACACATTGCTTCTTGTGGATATTGTGCTGGGTTACAAATTTTCATTTACATTGTGTGCTGAATTCACAGCCTCATGTAACACATTTATGACTTTGCTATTTATCTATAGTTTAATTTTGCTATACATTGTTTTATACATTTCCCAATGGTACTTAGCTATCAACTCTTTGCTTAAACATTCTGATTTTATGCCGATTTAGAAAAGTTCAAACTCAATGTATCCATTATCTGCTAATATGATGTGAACTTTTTCAATTCCCTTGAGTTTGCCAACCTTATCAAATAACTCTTAACACTGGTGGACAACTTAGATGCAAGAATCTGCAACTGCTGGAATGTTTTTTGTTTTTTTCTGAAGGAAATTGTTCCACATGTATTAGCAGTTTAATTATTCTGGTTGAACTCTATTGCAAGAGACCTGTCATTAAGTGATTTAACCAAAACAAAAATGCAGAGTTGTAAAATTACAGTTCTCATTTCAGTTGTATGTCTCTTACCATTATCTATCTATCTATCTATCTTTATATATGACTAAAACTCTCATCTTGACCACTTCCTGTCTGCGTTGTAATTAAATTTGCGCAAAAACGATCCCCCAAAGCGCTACGATTTTTCGCCACCTTACTCACCATTCTCCTCTACTGCGTCAAATAAGTTTTGTTCCGATCAGTGAAATAGTACACAAGTTATGAAGGTTTTAAAGGTTCCCCCTCCCCCACAACCCCCCCCCAATACCCCCCTTCCCCACACCCAGCCTCCCCCACCCCACACCAGCCCCAACCCCACACCAGCCCCCTCCCTCACACCCCCCCCTCCCCACACACCACCTCCCCCACACCCCACCTCCCTCCCACACACTCCCTCCCCCACACACCCCTTCCCCCACACTCCTCTACCACAACCCCCATCCCCCACACACCCCTTCCCCCACAACCCCCCCTCCCCCACACACCCTCCCCAGAGTGGTGGAATATTGCGTTGGGGAATGCGTTGCGTTGGGGGGGGGGACCAGGCCTCCCGTGTGAGTGGGATCCAACGGGTCCCACTTAGTCCAGTAATCATTATAAATGTGATCAATGTGATGTGGGAAGAAGGCATGTTCTTACACAGAGAGGGAAACATTTAGAAATACAGGTCCAGCACCCTTGGTTCCGGATCCTGCCAGATTAACCGAGGTCACGGCTTCCAAGAGGAGTCGAACGGTCCGCCTAGGCTGCCGGGGGGCAAAGATACCGGCCCGTAAAGCCGGCCTCAGAGGTTGGTCATGGGAACGGGTCCGCTGGCTCCGGTCGGACCGGGCCGGAGTTACAGAGCCTCGGCCGCAGGGGGGAAATTCGATCTTCCGATTACAGGGCCGGCTATGGATGTCCCGATGAGGTAGAGATCAGCCGCCTCACCCTGCCTAGGCATCACATTTTTGGGGGGGTCTTCCAGGGGGGATTTCAAGTGCACCGTAGTAATTTTGTCCCGTTTAAAAGAGTTGCCGGATCATCATTTGCCAGAAAATTGGTGGTGGACCTGTACTTGTCCAGTTACAGTTCTGTATTATTGAAGTGAAATGTGACATTGATATTAATAACCGAGCTGTGTGGTGCACCAACAAATGTTTGTCCAGAGAAATATGCAAAGCATGTATGGGATCCAAGAGGAAGGAAAATTTGTTAGAAAATGGAGCAAGAATTTCTATGTTTTAAACTTTTAAAGTAATTGGACTCACAAAATAGTTAAAGGGCAGATTAATTGCAACATAAAACAAATTTAATCCTTGACATTTCTTTGATATGTTGAATGGTTATTATATTTTGAATGGTTGACTTTTCTTAGTTAATGTTTATTATTAAATAATGCCCATTTCCGATTGCATTTAAAATTGAATAAATTGAGTACTTAAACAGACAATCCAATGGTTTTAGTTTCATGGATATAATTAATATTTTCACAACATTCTGGAATCATTGAAATAATCTGTGGTTGTAGAATGCTTTAGCATTTATGGAAACTGCAAGGAAATTCCATGCCTTCACAACAACAACGGATAATTTGAAGTTGATTTTCACATTTGCATTTTAATTTTGCTGTACAATGATTTGAATTAAACAATTTTAGTTACATAGGAAAGTACATATTTAACATTAAAAAGCTTAGAGATCAGAAATGTTTGTCATAGTTTTCATATTATTCCTTTGTTAAGGAACCAAGTCTGCTGGTTGTTGAAGCAGAAGTTAAGAAACAGATTATGAATGTCTTGACTTGTGACTGATGATAACTAAGACTACCTGAAGTAGGATTGAATTCTAATACATGAGCAACTTATATATTTTTGAGGTGAACACAAGAATATAGGAGCAGGTGGACCACCTGGCTGCAAGCCATTCAATATAATCATGGCTGATCTGTGCTGGCCTCATCTCCTCTACTGTGGCCCATTCCTCATAACCCACAATTTCTTAATTTATCAAATATTTACCTTCCCCACCCCCTACAAAAAACAACAACACAATTGTTTAGTAATCTTTTCACTGCTTTGGTTAATTAAGAGTCGGCATGATTCGTTATTTCAATTATGATGACTTTACAAATTGCACCTTACTGCAGCATGTTCTTGAAAGGAAATTTGATTTTTTTTAATGAAATGTGTTGAATTTCTGAATTAGTCATTTTTTCATTGCTGGACTGTTGCAAGGAAGACAGGAAAAATAAAGGTTCACTGAATTATTAATGAAGATGCCGTGTTCTGTCTGCTTAAAATGACATGCCAAACGTTTAACTGTTTGCATCAAAAGAATATGTTGTTGCAGAAACTTGTTATTGGAAGAATTTTTATTTATCATTGACTTATACATTGACACATCCCTTTTTTTTCTTTCAGGTTTCAAGTGCCCAATTTGTTCAAAATCTGTAGCTTCCGACGAGATGGAGATGCACTTTATAATGTGTCTCAGCAAACCACGACTCTCCTATAATGGTACTGTACCAATTACTTCTATGTTCACAGTGTATATGGCTGTTTCTTTGAAGAGTGTTGACAGTAGAAACATGGAATATTCTGTGAAGTGCTATCAAATTGTTTACAGTGTACTATGTGTACATATTCTGTTGTGCTGCAGCAAGTAAGAATTTCATTGTTCTATCTGGGATATAAGACAATAAAACACTCTTGACTCTTGATATGTAGACAGAGAAAGCCAAGGCAAAATGTCGAGGAATAGTAAAGTGTGAATTTGTATCAACGGTCCTTAATTTGCTGAGTTTATGAAACTTGTCATGTTAATTGAGGGAAATGTTGGGCTTCATTTCTTCCCGAGGTGGTAGAGATCAAACCTGTATCATCATTGTGGCAGGTTTCAAAAAGTCTTATTATACGGTCTCCTGCCAGGAATTTCTAAAACATTTCCATGGATGACAGAGTTAAGGAAGTAGGCTACTCATTTAATGTCCCAGCACATTGAAAGCACGTGCAGTGTCTCTCTATCTTTTGGGCATGTTCCTCAACTCAGGATTAAATATATCAAATTTCAGCATATCAAAACAAAATAAAAACCATGTAGCAAGACAGTGTTGTGGACCCACCCATGCTCCAAGTCTAGTCCTGCTCTTTGACTCGAGCCTATCTCCATTGCAGGCTGCTTGGCAATTCAGTGGCATAGATAAATACAGATTGATTCCACTCATGATTAAGCACAGAACATTGGCATGTTGAATCTCGCGTTTTCGATCTCCAGATTGTTTTAAAGTGGTAACAGCATGGCTCACAGTCACTTCATTGAAGGAGTTATCCTTGTTTGGGTGATTGTAATTGAGAATTGCATCAAGGATAATACTCCTGCAAATTATTTCTTATTTGAATGATACGGGGGGGGGGGGGGGGGGGGGGTGAGGTGGGGTTGATGAAGAGAAACATATCAATGCTGTTAAGTATAATGGAATTTATGTTTTGTACATGTTATGTCACTTATAAGTGCCATGTTCGTACATGCATTGGGAGTGTTGAAGCAATTCTGACTGGTCTGGGTACAAAACCACGCATACATCAACTATTTACTGTTCCTTGGAGTTTGATAAGTGATGTAATTACAGACTTTCATGCTTTTTAATCTATTTTACTCCAGTCATTATGATATTCTTGTGTTAGACCCAGAAATATGTCCATTCGAAGTCAGAAATATTCCATTGAGCAATCTAGTATACGTTTCAGGGAGAGCTAACACTAATTGTGAAGATCGTCTTTTTTTAAGTGTGATATTGTGCTGCTTGTTAGTTCAATTCTTCCAGCATCCACTGTACCCAAATGCTCAAAATGTCTTTCCGGTGCAAATTTCAAACACTGACTTAAAGGGTCAGGCTCACCTGTCGTTTAGAAAAGAGTAATGTACACAAAGCCTCAAATCGACTTGACACAAACTGAGATCACAGTCACCATGCTTCCAGGTGGTTTCAATTTGTTTCCCATTAAAGATAAGTGGCCAGAAATGCTAGTAGAAATCCTGCAATAAGAAAAGTGGTTCAATGCTTGTTCGATCAGAAATAGGTGAAAGTAGGAGTTTGCCATGGATGATTGCTCTCATTGCAATACTGCTCTTTCAGGAGCTTTGGAGTGCAGCCAAATGTTCTGTCTGGGCATAGATATGAAAGTTGCCTACCCAAAAAAAAAATGTTGTGACCTCTGGAAACAGAAACTATAAGCTCATATAAGTGCACGCACTATTATAAAGTCAAAGTCATCTTCACTCTCAGATTCTTATTGCACAAAGTAAGACTTTGTGGTTTTGCAGGTAATGTAAGCATAGGAACAGGATTGGCTAACAGTCAAAGAAACAGATTTGTGATAAACGGTCATTTTCAGGTTGGCATGCTGTCACCAGTGCACTGCTACAGGAATCATTGTTGGGGCCTTCATTATTTACATTATGACCTGATCAAACAACCAAGTGTTTTGTAGCCACATTTGCTGATAGTGCCAAGATACCAAGTTGTAAGGACAAAGAGTCTTCACAGTAATATAGGCAAGGGGGTAAACATTTAGCAAATGGAATATACAAGATTCAAGATTCAAGAGAGTTTATTGTCATGTGTCCCAATGAAATTTTTACTTTGCTTCAGCACAACAGAATATGGTAGGCATGAATACAGAACAGTGTGTCCATATACCATTATATAACTATATACACACATGAATAAATAAACAGATAAAGTGCAAATAAACAGATAATAGGCTATTAATGTTCAGAGTTTTGTATGTTGAGTTTAATAGCCTGATGGCTGTGGGGAAGTAGCTATTCCTGAACCTGGACGTTGCAGTCTTCAGGCTCCTGTACCTTCTACCTGAAGTTAGCGGGGAGATGAGTGTGTGGCCAGGATGGTGTGGGTCCTTGATGATGCTGCCAGCCTTTTTGAGGCAGCGACTGCGATAGATCTCCTCGATGGTAGGGAGGTCAGAGCCGATGATGGACTGAGCAGTGTTTACTACTTTTTGTAGTCTTTTCCGCTCCTTGGCACTCAAGTTGCCGAACCAAGTCACGATGCAACCGGTCAGCATGCTCTCTACTATGCACCTGTAGAAGATAGAGAGAGTCCTCCTTGACATACCGACTCTCCGTAATCTTCTCGGGAAGTAGAGACCCTGATGTGCTTGCTTTATAATTGCATCAGTGTTCTCGGACCAGGAGAAATCTTCAGAGATGTGCACGCCCAGGAATTTGAAGCTCTTGACCCTTTCCACCAACGACCCGTTGATATAAACGGGACTGTGGGTCCCCATCCTACTCCTTCCAAAGTCCACAATCAGTTCCTTGGTTTTGCTGGTGTTGAGGGCCAGGTTATTGTGTTGGCACAATTTGGTCAGTCGGTCGATCTCTCTTCTATTCTCTGACTCGTCCCCATCAGTGATACGTCCCACAACAGTGGTGTCGTCAGCGAACTTGATGATGGTGTTCGCACTATGACTGGCTACGCAGTCATGAGTATAGAGTGAGTACAACAGGGGGCTGACCATGCAGCCTTGAGGTGCTCCCGTGCTGATTGTTATCGAGGCTGACACCTATCCACCAATTCGAACAGTCTGTGGTCTGTGAATGAGGAAGTCGAGAATCCAATTGCAGAGGGATGTGCAGAGACCCAGTTCTGCGAGTTTGGTAACCAGCTTGGAGGGGATGATTGTATTAAATGCCGAGCTGTAATCAATGAATAACAGCCTGACATATGAGTTTTTGTTGCCCAAGTGGTCCAGAGCGGAGTGGAGATCTAGCGAGATCACATCCACCGTTGATCTGTTGTGACGGTAGGCGAACTGCCGTGGGTCCAGGTTTTTGTCGAGGTAGGAGTTGATTTGCACCATGATCAACCTCTCAAAGCACTTCATGACCACCGACGTTAGTGCCACTGGTCGATAGTCATTGAGGCACATCACCTTGCTCTTCTTGGGCACCGGTATAATTGATGCCCTTTTAAAGCAGGTGCGAACCTCAGACCTCAGAAGTGAGAGGTTGAAAATGTCCGTAAAAACTTCAGCCAGTTGGTCCGCACAGGTTTTTAGAATACGACCGGGTATACCATCAGGTCCAGGCGCTTATAAGATGGAGAAATGTGAATTTGTTGTTTTTGATAGGAAGAATAGAAAATCCAATGTTGTTTAATGCTGCTGTACTGACAGATTTGTCTTTGCTTTCCATTTGCTTTCTGAAATATTTTCCGTGCTCTATCGAAATACAGTTAGCATAGAAAGCAATTAGTAACGTGTTATCTCAGAGATGATTCACAAAGTAAATTTCTGAGATAAGGTTGTTTAAGGCAGATGAAAATGTTTCTACTTCACTCAGAAGATTGAACTTTTGGAATTTTCTAACTCAGGGCACTGAAACATTAAATATGTTCAAGGCTGAGAGGGCTTGTTTTTCCATTATAGGAGTGGAAATGGGCAGGATAGTAGAAGCCAAGATCACATGGATGGAAAACTAGTCTCAAAGGATGCATGGCCAACTCTTGCATATGTTTATCATGTTTTACAAAAACACATGCTGTGTTTCCCAATTATTGAGACTATGTTGAGAGTAAATGATGGAACTGTGTCTGTGAAGACAGGAGTGGAAGAGTGATTCAGGAACACAGGAACTGGCAGTGAGGTTGTCATGGCAGTTATTAGGATGTTATGTTAGCTTTGATTTTCAAGGAAGTAAAGTATGTATCAGCACCTTTTTTTGTCAATTTGGAATTGGTTGGTTAGTTACTACCAGAAGGTGCTATTTCAATATTATCATGTTGTAAACTTGTAACTGTACTAAATAATTAAAAGAATATAGTTAAGTAAGTACACCAGTGATTTTGTTCCCTTTATACCAATTCTAAAGGCTTTAAAAAAAAATTTCAATCAGGATTATACAAATCATAGGTAGACACAAAATGCTGGAATAACTCAGCAGGACAGGGAGCATCTCTGGAGAGAAGGAATGGGTAACGTTTCGGGTCGAGACCCGTCTTCAGACTCGACCCTAAAAGTCAACCATTCCTTCTCTCCAGAGATGCTGCCTGTTCCGTTGAGTTACTCCAGCAATTTGTGTCTTCCTTCGATTTAAACCAGCATCTGCAGTTCTTTCCTACACCTTTTACAAATAATAACTTTGTATTGAAAGTATGAAGGATTATCATAAAATCACATGAAAACATGAAATCAATCATGAAATAGCTTTGATTTGGAATATAAAATACCCAGAAATAGTGTGTGGGTATGTTTTGAGAATAACAAGTTAACAAAGTTTTTCTTTGCAACACCAGACGATTTAGCTGTTGTCACTTTTAATGGATTTACTCATGCTTGCCTTAAGTCTCTTCTCATAACCAGTTCCATTTATAAGTTTTGAATAAATGAGCAATTGGTCATTCGAGTAACTACTTACTGGGATGGAAGAATCTTTGAGACACTGAAATTCTTTGCGATATTGTCAGGTTCTCAGCACAGAAGATATAGTTGCTTATATTCTAAGCCACTTCATCTGGTAGCCAGCTCCTCAAAAAGTAAATCTGACCATAGTAGATTTTAGGAATAGCTACAGTTTAGTTGCTCCATCTTCTTAATTTTAACGATCCCACTGAGATAGTTAAGTGATTCCACATTATGACTTTTCTATGTCCCGATCATGCAGACTTTGTGTAATTGCGGGTTCAATTGTAAGATCCCAACCACTTGTAGAAGCAGCCTTTATTCTTAGTGCCAGACTGTTTAATCATGTTGGTACACAAAAATGCTGGAGAAACTCAGCGGGTGCAGCAGCATCTATGGAGCGAAGGAAATAGGTAACGTTTCGGGCCGAAACCCTTCTTCAGACTTCATGTTTAATCATGTTAGTTGCTCTGATCTGCCTTAGCCTGAAAAATGGAAATGCTGGAAGTACTCAGCAGGTCAATGCTTCAGATCAACGTGTTCATCAGGATTAGACACAAAAAGAGAGAGAGAGAGAAGTAAACACCAACTTGTTGGGAAATTAGGTTGTGCACTTTTATGTGTCAATATCTTAAAGCCAATTTGGTTTAACCATCAAGTGCCCAGAATGAAATGCTGTCATCAACAGGAGCTGATCATTTTAATTATTTAATGGCAGAAATTCGATCAAAAGGTCAATTCCTTATTCTTTCATTATTAATTTGCAGCAAAATGAGATTGCAAAATAGTCAAAGTTGTGAACTATGTACGATTGAAAGTTTCTCTTCCAAACTACCCAAACCTAGATATTATTCCGAAGTTCAAAATATTCTCCTGTAAAATTTGTATTTGGAAAGAATGAGTGCATGTGGGGCTCTTTGAAGATGTACACTTGAGTGAACTAACGAGTATTCACATTCCTCCTTGATCTCAAGGTGAATTGTGAAGGCTTTGGTTGCTATTAAGCTCACTTAGAGTCACAGAGCCAGTCAGCATGGAAAATGCGCCTCGTCCCAACTCATCCATGCCGACCAAAATGCCCCATCTAAGCCAGTCTCACTTCCTTGTGTTTGGTCCATATCACTTTAAACCTTTCCTATACATGTACTTGGCCAAGTGTCTTTTAAATCCTGTTATAGAGACGTCATGGTTGGTGGTGTGGAAGGATTGGTTTCCTCCGGAAACCTCATGCATTACCCCTCCTCCAAATCCTTACTGCTATAGAAAGATATCTCGGAAAGTGCAACCATACTTCCTGTGGGTCAGTGTGAGAATGAGACAGCAACTGGCTATCTTGAGAACAGCAGCATTAATGAAGCACGCACACAAGTTTGGTTTTAACACTCTTAAAGGAGGAAAAAACATGATAATTTCTTCAAGCAAGGCGTTTCCATTTTCAAATTTTTTTTCTGTAAAGTTGTCAATGCTGCTTAGTGTACAGAAAGTGCCTACAATTTAATTGTGTAGATGACAATGTTTTCAAATCATTGTACTTCATAAGGAATACACTAAATTTCATATTTGTTGGAATAATTTCTTTTTGTACATTGTAACACACAGCAATATCAAAATGACCTTCAATACGTGCTCGAAATTTCTCTCTGCCTTGAGATAGTACTCATGGCCCTGTGCATGTTTCATGGTTGGAAGTATATAGTTAGCCTTGAGAAAAACTAATTAAGGATCACAAAGTCACATGGATAATTGCTGTTCTTTTTATATACTCATCCTTGTGGAATCCTTGAGCAGATATATTTAACGGAAAAAGTTGTTTTTTAACAAAAAGTTTCTCTTTGACAAAACTTTAAAGAGAACTGTGAGGCAAATGACTCGCAGCAAATTGCGTCTCTGTTTAAATAGTTCAGGAAACAAGTTAAAGTGAATACATCCAGTAAAAACAGTAATTTCCCCCAAAAAAGTGCAATAAGTGAACAGGTTCATGGATAGTAGACATGTCTACCTTCGATTTTCCAGCATCTGCAGTTCCTTCTTAAACAGGTTCATGGATAGGAAATGTTTAGAAGTGTATGAGCCAAATGCGGGCTGATGGGAATTGAAATTGAAGATTGAAATGTTGGGTCTGTCTCCCTTCTGTTTTACTCCGACTATGATTAAGTGAAGTGTAGTAACATATACATTATCTGCATAAAATCAGTCTCTGCCAGGCTATAGCTTTCTCACCATATGCAGTCGTTCCAAGATGATTACAGATTTTAATTGTTATTACAATTCGTGAAGGAAAGAATTTTCATTTCTTTTTACAGATGGTATATGAAAAATTCCCATAGATTTGCAAACACAGGATTTGTGTGAAATAGCAGTAGACTGAAGTATTCTGCTGCTCAAGGTATAAACTCGCATTATACTGACTGCCATATTTCTTGTCAAAACAGCAATGTGCTACAGAATTAATCACTAAATACATGATGTGAATTTGCAGACAGAGTTTAGCTTTGGAACTGAAATTTAGTTAGGGATTAGCTATACAAATTCAAAAGCCCCCATGTATTAAAAATGATAGCGGTGACACAGTGGTGCAGCATGTAGAGCCATTGCTAAATAGCTCCAGCAATCTGGGTTCCACCCTGATCTCCCATGCTCACTCTGGAATTTGTGAGCTCGCTTTAGGAGCACATGGGGTTTTCCCCAGGTGTTCCGATTTCCTCCCAAATCCCGAAAACATGCTGGTAAGTCAATTGGCCACTTTAAATTGTCTTTAACAGGTGGATGGCAGGAGAGTTGGAGAGGAGATGATGGGCGTCTGAGAGGGAATTGGTTACAAGGTCATACATGTAAGGATAGGACTGATGGAGCTGTTACGAGAGTTGCCATAGACTCAATAGACTGAAAAGCTTCACAGCCTTCCTGCAACCTTGGGAATACATCTCAGCAAAAGTTGGTCTCCAATTTGTTGAAGTGCAGCTTTTCTTTCCCCAGAATCTTGTTCTTCGATATATTCTAAGTATTTTTATCACCCAGAAGGTGGACAGGAATAGGCAAAAGCCATGTCTTCCATCTATTATTACATTCCACCAATGGGCATTCTGCTCCATTAAGGAATTATTCATTGACAGTTAAATATAGAGAACAAAATTCCAGTTTACCGTCTTACACTGTGGGATCAAAAATGTGTAATTACCAATATTTCTGGATCATTGTGCTAACTAACAATGATATGACTCATCTTTTTGAGGAATATTCCAGTTCAATCCCTGAAGTGTGGTCTTTGATTCAGACACCACACACTGGTGAATGTAATATTGTTTTTTTTGTTCTTAAACGGAAAGCTATTTGAGTTAATTTCCTGTTTCATCACTAATCTGTTATTGCTACAATTTGCTTATATGTGAACTGGAATGCTTTTAAACGCCCATAACTTGGCTTAAGTGACAAATGTACATATTGTCAAAGCCAGAGAAAACAACTAGATCCATAAAACTGGCGTCAATCTTTAATGATCCCATTAATCTATATATTACTAAAATTCTCATCTTGTTTGTTAGTGAGTCTGTCTGTGTGTGATTCATGCCCTGAATTACACCAAAACGGTACACTATAGCGCTACAATTTTTGGACCACCTTACTCACCATTGTCCTGTGGTGTATCAAAGTTGCGTTCAGATTGATGATATATTTTACAAGTTATTCACATTTTTAACTTTACAAAGTCCCACTTTGAGAAAAAATTCTTCCATCTGCACTGGGAGTTACAGCTATGACATCACAATGGGAATGTAGTCCTGCCTGCTACAATGTTGCAATCCCAGTACACTGAGTCCTAGCAGCCCTAGCAAGTGCAATTGCATTTTATTTTAAAGTTTAAAATGAGGAAGGGTGAATAAGGGAAAATGAGCCACCCCTGCACAGTTGGGGGCGATGGGTGAGTGGTGGAATATCGCGTTGGGGAACGGGTTGCTTTGGGGGACCAGGTCTCCCGTGGGGGCTATGGGTGAGTGCTCGAATATTGCGTTGGGGGAACGGGTTGCGTTGGGGGACCAGGCCTCCCATGTGACACGGACCCAACTGGTCCCACGTGGTCTAGTCTTTAATAATCATTATTACTCATTTAATAATTATTTAAAATAGATAAATAAATAGTTGTTTATCAGTAAGTTGCCAACGGCCATCAAAGTCCTTGTGGTTAATTACTATACTTTAGGATAGGGAATCTGGTACCTTCACACCTTCTGATTTATATGTGGTGGAGAAAAGTGTGTATTGTGGCAGCCATTCTGACTCTACCAGTGAAGGACAGCCATGTTACTCAGAATTCTCTGCTTCCCTTAATACATTTTGTTTCGCACTTAAAAGGTCGTGCCTCAAACAGTTTGATATTCCATTCCATTCTCAACCAGCGATTCAAATTAAAGGGAGCTATTAATCTCTATAATTATAGTGGATCTGCAATAGTAAAATCAGAATGAATAATCTTGAAACTCGCCTACCTCGTGTAGTCTGCCAGTGCCTACTTGTAATGATTCAGTCGCCATTTATCCTTCCATTGGAATTATCAGTGATTGTTGATTCCACAGAAGGGAACAAAATGCTACATGTGTTGTATCCTGTTATGAAATGATTGGCTGTGGATTAAGATATTTTAAAAAAACTATCTTGGAGCAGTTTACGAAGCAGCAACACAATTGTGTAGTGTGGCAAAAATAAATTGAAAAAGCACGGCAGCTTATGTAGCCAAAAGAAGAACAAGGCTTGCTGTGTTATCATTTTTAAGACATTTTTTAAAAATTGTGCTTTTCTGTTCCCTTCATTATTGTTTCCATTAGCAGCTCTAGCTGCTACTGTTTAATTTATTGCTACACCTTAGCTGATATATTTTAATTAATGGCAGATATATTCTGATGCTGACATTCTTAAAAAGAAGATACAAGTTTGTCCAAAATTGAAAACTCTTCCAGCTGAACATTCTGCTTGTGCTTGCAGCTTTTCAACTTTGCCAACCTAGGTCAATTGTCTCTAAGCCTTTCTTACACTCTTATGTTTATCTTCAGTCTGATCCCCCTTATCTCTGAACAAATCTTTGCTCCATTGCTCCTTCCCTCTACCTGTCCTCTGGGCACTTTGTTTCATCTTGGTGCCCATTATTGTACAAAATTGTCATACCAAATTACCTTTAACTCGCTGCAGAGCATTCCTATCACTCCCCATCCGCCTCTTTATTTCCCTCAATCCCTACATCATATGTTCTCTTACACCTACACTTTGATTCTTCTGTCACTTCCCTATGCTCAGGAATAATTTACTGTTGCCTGTTAACCTCCTAGCACATGTTTGGGGTATGGAAACAAATTGGGCCTCATCTCCAAAGTGCACTAAAATTACATACTGCATAATGAAGGAAATCAGGAGAGCACAAAGGGGGCTTGAGATAGGTCTGGCAGGTAAGATTAAGGAGCATCAAAAGAGATTTTATAAGTATGTTAAGAGAAAAAGGGTAACAAGAGAGATGGGTAATAAGGCACCTTAGAAACCAAAGTGATCATCTATGTATGGAGCCACAGGAGAATAGGCAAAGTCCTCAATGAATCTTTCTCTGTTTTTACCACGGAGAAAGACATGAAGATTAAGGAACTTGGAAAAGTTAGTGGAGATGTCTTGAGGACGGCCTGTATTGCAGTCAAGGAGGAACTGGATGTCCTAAGAGGTATGAAGGTAGTTATAGCTTATAGGCCAGATAAGATATATCTAAGGACATTGTGAGAAGCTAGAGAAAACAGGAGTCCTGGCTGAGATACATGAATCATTATTAGATACGGGTGAGGTATTGGAAGACTGGGAGGGTGGCTAATATAGTGCTTCTATTTAGAAAATAGGGAAGAAAAGCATGGGAACTATAGACCAACAAGCATAACATCTATGGTCGGAATGTTACTTGAGGGGATTCTGATGGATAAGATATACATGCATTTTGAAAGAGGGATTGATTAGGGATAGTCAGCATGGTTTTGGTGTTGAAGATTTTCTCATCAATTTGATAGAGCTTTTTGAAAAAGTATCCAAAGAAAGTTGATAAGGGCAGGGCAGTAGACATAGGTTACATGGACTTGATAAGGTTCAGCATGGTAGGCTGTTCCAGAACGTTAGATTACATCTGATCCAGGGAGAGCAAGCTAACAGGATACAGAATTGGCTTCATGGTAGGAAGCAGAGTGTGGTGGTGGAAGGTTGTTTCTTGGACTTGCGGCCTGTGATTAGTAATGAGCCTTGAGGATTGGTGTTGGGCCCGTTGTGGTTTCTTATACACATCAATGATTGGATGAGAAAGTACAAGGCATGATTAGTAAGTTTTCAGAAAATTGAAATTGGTGGTATCGTAGAATGTAATGCCGGTATGAAGAATTACAGCAGGATCTTGAACAGTTGGGCAGGTGGGCTGAGGAATGGCTAATGAGTGTGATTCAGATAACTCTGTGGTGTTGCAGTTTTGGAAGTCAAACTAGGGCAGGATCTTCACTGTGAATGGTAACATCTGGGGGAGTGTTGTAGTGTAGAGGGGATCTAGGGGTAGAGGCACATAGTTCCTTGAAAGTGGCATTGCAGGTAGAGAGGGTGGTGAAAAGTGTGTTTTTCATGCGGGCCTTTATCAATTAGGGAACTGACTATAGTACAGTTGTAAGATGTTAGTGAGGCTGCATTTGGAGTATTGCGTTCAGTATTGTTCACCCTGCTATAGGAAAGATGCCAAACTGGAAAGAGTGCAGGAAAGATTTATGGACTTGACTTTGCCAAGACTCAAAGGCCTGAGCCACATGGAGAGGTTGGGCAGACAAGGACTTTATTCCTTGGATCACAGGAGGCTAAGAGGTGATCCTACAGAGGTGTACAAAATCATAGGGGAATGGATAGGATAAGTGCACAGTCTTCTTTCCAGAGAACGGAGAATCAAGTGCTAGAAGGCATAGGTTTAAGGTGACGGGAAAGATTTAATTGGAACCTGAGAAGCAACTTTTGGTCATAGAGGGTGGTGCGTACATGGAATGAGCTGCCAGAGGAAGTACTGTAGGCGTTTTATAATAACACAATTTAAATATATATCTGGGCAGGTACATGGATAGGAAAGGTTTAGAGGAATATGAGTCAAACACAGGCTTTGGGGACTAGCTTAGTTGAGGCATCTTGGTCAGCATGGACTGGTTAGGCTGGTGGAATAGTTTCTGCCTGCATGACTCCATGACCCTACTCCCTTCCAGGTCTAATTTTCATGTGAAGACATTCTCTCGATTCCTGGACATGACTGTAAACAGGAACTCTGAACTGAAGCAGGTGCCACAAGGATTTGAAAGTCTTCTGTCAATCAAAACGTCTCCAGCCACTTACTAACTTGCCTTAGTTTACTTTGCCAGTGCTTATTAACACAGTGCACAAAGTGGAGGTAATCAGGGGATTACTACCTTTGGGATGTCTTCGCCTTCTAATTTCCTTCTGAGCATCTAGCATGTGGGACCATAGGAGTGTGGAACCTCAGCCTTTCCCACCATGTTGATTATTACTTATAACTACTCCCTTGTGCTGTCATTTGGCATCCGCGATACTGTAGATGTAATCCAGACTGCATTGCCCAATCTTAATATTCCCTGATGAGAGTTTGAGTTGCCTCTTTTCCTTCGACATTGCATCCTCCTGCTGAGAGGTGAGCACATCCTGCAATGAGACTTGCAGGAAAGTCTAGGATAGTAGGAGGTGCAGCACCTGTCCTGACACCACCTTCCTCATCACCATTGCCATCCAGGGACTTAAACACTCATTTCAGGTGAGGCAGAGATTCGCGTTCACCTCCTCCACCTTTGTCTATTGCTTTTATTGCTCTCGATGAGACTAGGCAACTGCTTTTCTGAGCACCAGTGCTCTGTCTGCCATGGCCATCTAGAGATCCTGGTTACAAACCAATTTAACTCCCCTTCCCATTCACACACCTACTTTCTATTCTCTGCCTCCTCCACTGCACAGGTGGAGTCTGGTTAATCTATAACCCAACAACAAGACCATTCAATTCTCCAATTTCATACAACCCACACCCCCTGTGCTCTTTTCCCTCTTCTTCTGATCTATCTAGGTCTTCTCAACACACCCACTTCTTTATAACACTCCCTCCACCCTGTTACCCAGTTTCTTTCCTCTATGCCACCTGGTTCCATCTGCATGGTACCCACAAACTAATTTCACTCAGTCCCTTATTCCACCCCCCTACTGTTCCCATCTGTGCACCATCTCTTCCTTATCTGGTTCCATTCTTCACCTTTTTTCTTATCAAATTCCATAGTCTGCAGCTCTTATCATCTCCCAACCAGTCGCTATCTTAACCCTTCCCTGCCTCCCCTGCTCCTTAACCCCTCCTCACCTGAATTCACCTATCACTTGCCAGCTCCTGCCCCACTCCTTCCCCTCACCTTTTTGGATTGGTTATCTCCTCTTTAAACTCAGTTGTGATGCATGGTCTTGATCTGACCTGTTCCTCCAGCAGCTTGCTTTTTGCTTCAGATCCCACACTTGCAGTCTCTTGCGCCTCTCCCTGTGGGAAATTCTCACCATTCTAGTTATCCTGCAATGACCCAGCTGCACGTCAGAAATCTGTTTAGCTCCTCTAAGCTCATGTGGTGTGGAGCATGTGGAAATTCTCTAAAGGAATAGGGAGTGCAGAGAATGGGCCTCAGCTGTCGCATCATTTTTACTTGGGTCGATCACTTTAATCTGTCCTCACTCCTATTTGTTATTCAGTTGGGTTGGGCTGAAGCTCAAGCAGACTTCTTTTTTAGCGGTTGGGCCGGAGGTCGAGTGGACCTCTTTTTTAGCGGTTGGGCTGTGGGCGGGGCTGAACGCTGCAGGAGCCGAGGCGAGTGCTGGTCGACAGCACAGAGGGAGGCGAAAAATGCCACTGCCGTGAAAAAAAAATGCGAGTGGACTTGTGTGTAAGTTGGCAGCTGCTTTTATCCGGGGGGGGGGGAGCCATTGTAACGGCATGCAGCTGATTTTAAAAAGATGTCAGATTGTAAAGTCGGGGGGGGGGGGGGGGTGGGTTAACGTAACTTTAATGCAGAGGAAGGGGGGGGGTGGGACACGAGCAAAGGTATTGTGACGTCAGCAGCTGGCCAGGGGCAATAATTTGAGATAAACGTCAGTTTGGTGAACAATTTTAGTGAAAACCTCTGGAAATAATTAACCAAATTTACAGAGGAGTGGATTTCTGAAATCATAAGGAATATCGCTACCGAAATATGTATAAATTTCCCCGTATCGGCGCCTGGTTTTCGAGCAGATATGTTTCAAAGGCGAAATCTCGCACGCACACACACACACACACACACACACACACACACACACACACACACACACACACACACACACAGTTTTAAATATATACTAGACCAAGGGGGACCCGTCCCCTCAACGCGCGTTTGCGTCACACACACACTACCACCCCCCACACACACAGGGGGGGAGAGAGGAGAAGGGGGGAGATGGAGGGGTGGGGGAGAGTAGGGGGAAGAGAGGGGAGGGAGGTGGAGGGTAAGGTGGGGGGGAGGGCAGAGGGGTGGGGTGTAGAGAGAGGGGAGTGGGGGAAGGGGGGCAAAGAGAGGGGGAGGGAGGGGTGGGGGAGAGGGCTGGAGGGAGGAGGGGGGCAGAGGGGGGGAGGAGGGGGAGAGGGCGGGAGAGGGGGGGGGAGGTGGATGGGGAGAGAGTGGGGGGAAGGAGAGGAAGGGAAGGGAGGGAGGGAGAGAGGGGGATGGGGAGGAGGGAGGGGAGGGGAAGAGAGCGGAGGGGGGAAAGGGAGAGGGGTAGAGTGAAGGGGGGGTGGGAGAGGGGGAGAGAGAGGTGTGGGGAGGAGGGAGGAGGGGGGGAGGGCAGGATTGAGAGAGGGGAGAAAGGGTGGAGAGGGGGAATGGGGAGGGAGGGGGAGGGGGGGAGAATGGGGAGGGAGGGGGAGAGAGGGGAGATGGGGGGGAGAGAGGAGGGGGAGAGAGGGGTGGGAGAGAGGGGTGTGAGACGGGGGGGGAGAGAGGAGGGAGATGGGGGAGAGAGGGGTGAGGGAGGAGGAGGGGGGAGGGAGGGGAGGATTGAGAGAGGGGAGAGAGGGGGAAAAGTGGGGAGGGAGGGGGAGAGAGGGGAAGAGTGGGGAGGTAGGGGGAGGGAGGTGGAGAGAGGGAGTTGGTGGAGAGAGGGGTGGGGGGGTTGTGGGGGAGAGGAATGTGAGTAGGGGGGAGAGGGAGCATGAGGGGGGCAGAGAGGGAGGGGGGCAGAGAGGGAGGGGGGGCAGAGAGGGAGCGGGGCAGAGAGGGAGCGGGGGGGAGAGGGAGGGGGAGAGTTTGAGGGGTTAGGGAGGCGCGTCGTCAGAGGTGAGGGCTGGTTCTTGAACGCAATAATCACTTGCTCCCTCGCTGCAGGGAGGGAAGTGGGTAGGGGTGGAGGGGAGGGGAGTTTAGGGGAGGGGGGTGGTGGAGGGCAGGGGGGGTGGGTGAGAGGAAGGGGGGAGAGAGAGAGGGAGGGGGAGAGAGAGAGGGAGGGGGAGAGAAAGAGAGAGGGGGAGGGGAGAGAGAGAGAGCAGAGAGAGAGGGGGAGGGAGAGAGCGAGAAGGGAGAGGGGGGGGAGGGAGAGAAAGAGAGGGGGGGAGAGAGAGAGAGAGGGGCGGTGCAGCAGCTCGCGGGGGCCTGATCTGAGGACGGTGAAAAGCAGTGGGGGGGCCAGCCGATTGAAGCGCACCTACCAGCGTGACAGAGCCGGGCCGGGAGAGAGGGAGGGAGGAAGACATAAATAATCTGCCGGAAATAGCAGGGGGCCGCGGGTCAAAGGAGATGGAGGAACTGAGTGAAATCCAGGTTAGTCGGGAAGTGGTGTTGGGTAAATTGAATGGATTAAAGGCCGATAAATCACCAGGGCCAGATAGGCTGCATCCCAGAGTACTTAAGGAAGTAGCTCCAGAAATAGTGGATGCATTAGTGATAATTTTTCAAAATTCTTTAGATTCTGGAGTAGTTCCTGAGGATTGGAGGGTAGCAAACGTAACCCCACTTTTTAAGAAGGGAGGGAGAGAGAAAACGGTGAATTACAGACCAGTTAGTCTAACATCGGTAGTGGGGAAACTGCTAGAGTCAGTTATTAAAGATGGGATAGCAGCACATTTGGAAAGTGGTGAAATCATTGGACAAAGTCAGCATGGATTTACGAAAGGTAAATCGTGTCTGACGAATCTTATAGAATTTTTCGAGGATGTAACTAGTAGAGTGGATAGGGGAGAACCAGTGGATGTGTTGAATCTGGACTTTCAGAAGGCTTTCGACAAGGTACCACATAAGAGATTAGGATACAAACTTAAATCACACGGTATTGGGGGTTCAGTATTGATGTGGATAGAGAACTGGCTGGCAAACAGGAAACAAAGAGTAGGAGTAAACGGGTCCTTTTCACAATGGCAGGCAGTGACTAGTGGGGTACCGTAAGGCTCAGTGCTGGGACCCCAGCTATTTACAATTTATATTAATGATCTGGAGGAGGGAATTGAAAGCAACATCTCCAAGTTTGCGGATGACACTAAGCTGGGGGGGCAGTGTTAGCTGTGAGGAGGATGCTAGGAGACTGCAAGGTGACTTGGATAGGCTGGGTGAGTGGGCAAATGTTTGGCAGATGCAGTATAATGTGGATAAATGTGAGGTTATCCACTTTGGTGGCAAAAACGGGAAGGCAGACTATTATCTAAATGGTGGCCGATTAGGAAATGGGGAGGTGCAGCGAGACCTGGGTGTCATGGTACACCAGTCATTGAAAGTAGGCATGCAGGTGCAGCAGGCAGTGAAGAAAACGAATGGTATGTTGGCCTTCATAGCAAGAGGATTTGAGTATAGGAGCAGGGAGGTTCTACTGCAGTTGTACAGGGTCTTGGTGAGACCACACCTGGAGTATTGCGTACAGTTTTGGTCTCCAAATCTGAGGAAGGACATTATAGCCATAGAGGGAGTGCAGAGAAGGTTCACCAGACTGATTCCTGGGATGTCAGGACTTTCATATGAAGAAAGACTGGATAGACTTGGCTTATACTCGCTAGAATTTAGGAGATTGAGAGGGGATCTTATAGAAACGTACAAAATTCTTATGGGGTTGGACAGGCTAGATGCAGGAAGATTGTTCCCGATGTTGGGGAAGTCCAGGACAAGGGGTCACAGCTTAAGGATAAGGGGGAAATCCTTTAAGACCGAGATGAGGAAAAACTTTTTCACACAGAGAGTGGTGAATCTCTGGAACTCTCTGCCACAGAGGGTAGTTGACGCCAGTTCATTGGCTATATTTAAGAGGGAGTTAGATGTGGCCCTTGTGGATAAAGGGATCAGGGGGTATGGAGAGAAGGCAGGTACGGGATACTGAGTTGGATGATCAGCCATGATCATATTGAATGGCGGTGCAGGCTCGAAGGGCCGAATGGCCTACTCCTGCACCTATTTTCTATGCATCTATGTATCTATGTAGGAGAGGGGAGGAGGTGAGAAGAGGAGGGGGGGGGGGGTGGAGAGGAGCAGGGCGAGTGAGTGAACTGCAAAATGCGGAGACAGAAGCGGCTTCTGACTCTCTGGAAACCCACAGCTGGAATGAGCGCGCGGGCGGGGGATGGGAGGGGCGGGGCTTCACGAGCTGCACCGACAGTGAGGAGAAGGTTCAGCGCATGAGGCGCCACTGACCCCGAGATCTGCAGAACAAAAATCCTATAGCTGAGCTGTAGAATCTTTGTTCTGCAGAACTTTCTCGATTCTTTCTGTGCCTTTTGAAGAAGGGGGGGGATGGGTGGCCGAACGTACCTCGTGGAAAACTGTGCATGCGCATTGACAGCAGCTGCATTAATCCACAGCGGTGGGGGGGCAGGGCCATGAGGCAGGTGGGCCTCGATTGGTGGGCATGTGGGCATTGTGACGTCAGCAGCTGGCAAGCGGCGATTTTTTTTTTTTAAGTGAGTTTTTGTGAACAACTTTATGCAAAATCTGGGGAAATAATTGACCGAATTTAGAGGAGTTGATTTCTGAAATCATAAGTTAAATCCCTACCGAAATATGTAAAACTCTCTGCGTTTTTGCATCTGGTTTGCGAGGAAATACGTTTCAAAGGCTAAATCTCACACACACACACACACACACACACACACACACACACGCACGCACACACGCACACGCACACACACGCACGCACACACACACACACACACACACACAGTTTTATATATAGATAGACAGATATAGATTATTCAATCTCATGAAATGATTTATTTATGCATTATTTATTGTTGTCTCTTGGTTTATTGCATTAAAAAAAATCTCCTTCCCTCTCCCAGGCTGATTTTCCCACACCAAATATTTACTGCTACTCCTATTATATGTTTCACTAAGCTCTTACAGGCATCTCATAGTCATTGAGTGATACAGTGTGGAAACAGGCCCTTCGGCCCAACTTGCCCACATGTCCCAGCTACACTAGTCCCACCTGCCTGCGCTTGGTCCATATCCCTCCAAACCTGTCCTTCCCATGTACCTTCTATCATCTATCATGGAAGAAAGGGATCTGACATGTGGAAATATCATTAACGATATTTCTATTTTAAAGATTTTGTTGTTATGGCTCATTGGGCTCTGAGCCTCAATAATAAGACTGCTTTCATTTTAAGATGTATTCTAGTTATACAATTCTGTGGAGGCAACATTATCTTTTGAGTAACGGAGTTTCAGTTGAAGTGTTTGGCATTCATCCTCTGGTAAACATTTATTTAAAATAAGAGCATGTATCTTAAGGTTTCATATGTTCATAATGTGACAAAAATGTGAACTATTTTACCTTTAATGGTGAATTTGATGCACCAGATTATTATCAGTGCAGAAATAGTTTTTCAATTTTCTAAACACGGCTCAATGTTGGGGAGCATTTGCTAATTTTTTTCTCCCTACTTATTCCCATTTATTGCCTTTTTAAAATAAAATCAGAAAGTAGTAACAAAATATTTTAATTCAATTACATACCACCAAAACCTATCGCTGTTAAATCACCTATTTACTTATCATCTGTCACTTGTCACCTATCATCTGCCACTACAATTATTTCCATTGTCTCTTCTAAAATCCCTACATGGTACAGTTATTCAGGGTTCAGCAGAGGTAGAGCTATGCTGTTCTCAATCTTGTGGTTGACATCCACTGGATATATCAGAGCTTGTGAAGGTCCCTTAATAGGCCAGCCTTTCAGATACTACCATCAATACACAGGCTGCACATACAGCTCATTTGGCAGATGTAAGGTAGGAAAACAATGGGTGAAAGAGGGAATGTAGTAACGAGGAACTGCAGATTTATACCAAAGCATGGCACAAATTGCTGGAGTAACTCAGCGGGTCAGCCAGCACATCTGGAGAACATGGATAGGTGACGTTTTGGGTCCAGATCCTTCTTCAGGCTGAAGAGGTTTACAGAAGAGTCCCGACCTGAAATGTCACCTATCCATGTTCTCCAGAGAAGCTGTCGGACCCGCTAGGTTACTCCGGCATTTTGTGTCTTTCTTTGGTGAAAGAGGGAAGTCCTTTGATCTATAATGTCCATCTTTCCATCTTTGCCATCATCCCATTTTGTGGCTTACGATGCTTTATGGCTAGCAATGAGCTGCTGAACGTTTAATGTAGTTAAATTATGTGCTAAAGGTAAGGTAAAGAAATACTCCATTCCATTCAATATTTGTAGCCTTCGTCCTCAGCAAGTGATGCATTGATGTATTGAATGTGTTACGGTGGCAGCTACTTGCTTTATGACAAAGGTTGCATTTAAAAGGCAACATCATGTTCCCAATGTTTGAGGCAAACTCCTTTCAAAGTACACAATCTGACTGGGATGCCTACCAGCATCTCTCACATTTTTTCCCCTTAGCTACAGAGGTATTTTTGTTGTTTGGCAGCCTCGGAGATGCAGCGTAAGTGTACAGCTGAGCAGCTCTTGGAGAGTCAAGTATTTGCCACCGACTTTCCACTGCTGCTGCAAAATTCATCAAGCATATCAGATCACTTCTGATATGTGAAACTCAGAGTGAAAATCTACTTGGCTGTCTCAGTCCATGGAAACATTGAGGATTTGGATGATGCATTCTTGGAGTGAAAGATTTTATCCAGCTGCATATCTTATAGTATGTATGAAGTCATTGTCTCATTTAAGTTTAGGTTTATTATTGTCAAATGTACCCAGGTACAATGAAAAGTTTTTTTCCATGCTATCCAATTAGATCAGATAATACTATACATAAATGCAATCAAGCCAATCTCAAGTACAATAGATAGGGCAAAGGGGACAATACAGAGTACAGGATATAATTCTCAGCATTGTGGTGCATCAGTTCCAAAGACAAAGTACAATGCACTTTGAAGGGCCGAATGACCTACTGCTGTACCTATTGTCTATTGTCTATGATGCCTGCAAAGATTTAGTAGTGAATTGGGCAGTATCCTAGCTTATAGAAGAACCATTCAGAAGCCTAATAACAGAGGGGAAGAAGCAGTTCCTGAGTCTGGTGGTGTATGCTTTCAAGTTTCTGTACTTTCTGCCGGATAGGAGCAGGGAGAGGAAGGAATGACTGGGGTGGGATGTCTTTGATTATGTTGACTGTTTTTCCAAGGCACCGTGAAGTGTAGACTGAGTCACTTGTGGGAAGTCTGGTCTGTGTGATGGACTGGGTTACATCTACAACTCTGTAATTTCTTGTGGTCTTGGACAGAGCTTTTTCCAACCCAAGCTATGATGCATCTGTAGAAGTCTGTAAGAGTCATTAGAGTCATGCCAAATTTTCTCTGCCTCCCAAGGAAGTAGAGATGTTGGTGTCTCATCAATGTGATCGGTCCACGACAGATTTTTGCTAATATTAATGCTGAGGAACTTGAAGATTCATTTCCAACCATCTAAGATTGTTTACTGTTTTGATTATATACACAATCACGCTTCCCTCACCCGTGATAGCTGATCAGGATGAGTCTTTTCCATATTTCCGTACAACATTAAAGGAGTTCACTTGGCCCCATCAAGTCTATACCAACTAACAAAGCAATCCCATTTCCCCCTTAATTTCCCTGTAACTTATTCTCCCCATATTTCTATCAACTTGCCCAAGATTCTACTGCTGATGACACTCAAGGCACTTTATGGTGGCCAAGTACCAACCTGCATGTCTTTGACATCTGGGAGAAAACCTGAGCACTTGGGAGAGCCCCATGCAGTCACTGAGAAAACATGTAAACTCCACATGTGCAGCACTGGAGGATAGGATTGACCCCACATTGTTAGTGCTGTGAGGCTTCACGTCTAATCTCCGAACCATTGTATATTTCAATGAGAGGGAAACCAAAGAGGTGGAGATCCCTAATTTTCATGTTTAGCAGTCAGGCATTCCAGTATACCTATTATAGTTGTCTCCTCAGCATATATTAGTTGACTGACAGCTGGAGTTCTCTACTTCTCAGCCTCTCTCATAGGCGTTGCATTCTCATCTTTGAGGAAGAGGATACTAGTCGCGAGTGTAATACCGCATCGTACAAGATGGAAGTTGAGCATTTGTTGAAGTGACTGAAGACGGGGCATGCTGCAAAAGCTGAGGTTGAATGTTAGCTGTGGCTAGATGGATGGTGACGTGAGTGAAATGATCAATGCAGAAGGATGTGAGCGTATACAAAGTAAACTAAAATGAGGGGTGCAATATGTTTTGTGGAGTTAAGAGAGAATAGTGAAAAGATTAAAGAAACACACATCACCTTACCTGATCCAATAAGGTCATGAAACCACTTGTTTCATTGAATTCATGAATGGATGAGTTTAAACTACTTGAGGAAAATGCTGCTGAAAATGTTTCTTATTGTGCTACAGAAAGAAGATGTCCACTCCACCAGCTGTCAGCAGAGTAATCCCATCAATCTCCTGCCTCTCTTTATTTGCCGCCACCCCACATCATATGCTATCTCTTAACTCTACTTTGAATCTTTTGCCACTTACTTACGCTAAGGTATAATTTACAGTTGCTTGTAAACCCCCTCCCCCCAGCGCACATTTGGTATGTTGCAAGGAATTAAAAAGACCCATTGGCTCCCATCAACAACAATTCAATGGATAGCAAATTGGCTCCATGGAAGGAGGCAGAGGGTGATGGTGGAAGGTTGCTTCTCGGACTGGAGGCCTGTGACTAGTGGTGTGCCTCGGGGTTTGGTGCTGGGCCCATTACTGTTTGTCATCTACATCAATGATTTGGATGAGAACATACAGGGCAAGATTAACAAGTTTGCTGATGATACAAAAGTGAGTGGTTTTGAAGATGGTTGTGAAAGATTGCAGCAGGACCTGGATCGATTGGCCAGGTGGGCAGAGGAATGGTTGATGGAATTTAATACAGAGAAGTGTGAGGTGTTGCATTTTGGGGCGTCAAACAAGGGCAGGACCTACACAGTAAATAATGGGCCTCTGGGTAGTGTTGTAGAGCAGAGGGATCTCGGAGTACAGATGCATGGTTCCTTGAAGGTCGAGTCGCAGGTAGATAAGGTGGTCAAAAAGGCTTTTGGCACATTAGCCTTCATCAGTCAGAGTATTGAGTATCATGTTGCAGTTGTATAAGACATTGGTGAGACGGCATTTAGAATATTGTGTTCATATCTGGGCACCATGTTATAGGAAAGATATTGTCATGCTTGAAAGGCTTCAGAAAAGATTAATGAGGATGTTGCCAGGACTAGAGGGTGTGAGTAGGCTGGGTCTCTATTCCATGGAGTGCAGGACAATGATGGGAGATCTTATAGAGGTGTACAAAGTCATGAGAGGAATAGATCGGGTAGATGCATAGAGTCTCTTGCCCAGAGTAGGGGAATCGAGGACCAGAGGACATAGGTGCAGGGTGAAGGGGAAAAGATTTAATAGGAATCTGAGGGGTAACATTTTCATACAGAGGGTGGTGGGTGTATGGAACAAGCTGCCAGAGGAGGTAGTTGAGGCTGGGACTATCCCATCGTTTAAGAAACAGCTAGACAGGTACATGGATAGGACAGGTTTGGAGGGATATGGACCAAACGTAGGCAAATGGGACTCATGTAGCTGGGACATTGTGGGCCAGTGTGGGCACGTTGGGCCGAAGGGCCTGTTTGCACACTGTATCACTCTATGACTCGAGAACTCTGAGACATCACACCATTCCCACACCATTATTTATTGCTTGTTGCAAACTTGAAATTCTGCCCCTATATGGATTGTTGTTAAAATGTTTAAGCTGCCAATCTTACAAATCTTGAACGTGGTTTTGGCAAAGATGGGTGGAATTTATGTTGGTACTTCCAGAGAAGTGTCTCTAGATAATCACACTTTTGTGACAGCAACAAAGATGTAGGCAGCAGTTGTGATGCCTACGCTTAGTTATCGTAGTTAAGAGAGATTTTAAATATCTGACTGGAAGTTAATCTCCCGCAACCACCAAGAAGTATTTTCAATCAATCTCTTTAGGTCATTACTGCTCCCTTACGCTGATGTCATGCTACGTTGGTCCCATTCCCCTTCACAGCTTCTATCACAAGGCCATTTTGTAAAACCTAATTGTGTAATGGACAGCACCTTACATTTTATTTGCATCCTCTACATCTAAAAGAATGTGTCTTTTTATAGTGATGCTCATCTGTTGCTGTGAAAAACTCATTTGTGTCATTGACCATGATGGCAAAGAGTAGAAATAAAACAGAAAATGATAGATGTACTCAGCAGATCAGAGAAAGTCCTTGCAACAAAACCGTAGAGATAAGCTTTGATGTTCCAGGGTGCACAGGCCTTTGCCTTTTAGGTCAAAGGATATAGTTGCAATGGATTGCCTTGGAATTGAGCCAAATGTGAAGAAAACGTCCATTGTGTTCCTGTTGATTATAGACAAGCTGGACATTGAGAGAATTGAATCCTTTCCTGTGGACACAAGCCATAGTCAGCAACAACTTGCCCTATGTTGTATACATTGGCAAAAACATCAGAGACGCACCAATAAAATGCAAATGGATGCTAGATAAATATGAATAAGCTTAATAAAGAAAATTCATCATCATTTATATTGAAGGCCTTTGATAAGAAGCCTTGCTTAATGATAAATGTGACACTTGACTGAATGTTCATGTAAATGGTTGGTTACTTTTAATGAGGAATAATGCAAAAATGGAATCTTTAAACCAAGTTATCTGAAAACTAGCTTGCATGAAATGTTTGGAACAAACATGAGTTTGATGTAGATTAACTCATTTGGGTTGCATTCTGTTTTTGAAGGCTGTGAATTGCTGTGCACTGTTGTGAGAAGATGGGCTTGCAATATAATTTTTCTTGTTGCCAGGTCTAACAGAGTTTAATGTTTGCAACATCCCCATGGGACCGGAATGATATTAGAGTTGAGTTGCCCGGCTACTTAATCTGTGCATTCTACCTTTCGAATCAAGGGCTGAAACTAGGTCATCTTTATTGATAACAAAAATACTTGCATCAACCCCATTGTCAGTCTGGTCAATTTGTGGCTATTTATCTAAAATGCACAATGTTTATAAAAGGCTCCAACCTAACTTGCTTACTGTTAATAGAAAGAACATTCTTTAGGAAGGGAATGGTGGTAGGATCATTTTTTTAGTTTGCTGATTTGAGCTAAACCTATTGAATATCAGCTGCCAATAGCACTGGCTTTCATAAGTTGATTTCTCAGAACTGTGTGTGCAGAGGTGAGTACTACCTCTTATACAGTTGAGTCCCACTTAGGAAACCTGAACGGAAACCTCTGGAGACTTTGAGCCCCACCCAAGGTTTCCGTGCGGTTCCCGGAGGTTTTTGTCAGTCTCCCTAATGGTCGAAAGTGGTTTCCGCTTCTTCTATGTTCCGGCAATTATTTCAAAAAATTAAAAACCGGCCGCGACTAAAAATAGGTTGCCGTTTTAAAAATAGGTAATTTTTTAGTTGAAGCCGGTTGCGATGCTAGTTGAAGGTGGTTGCAGGTAGTGGAAGGTAAGACCTCGCTGGAGGAATAAAAAAAAGGTCCTGCAGCCTCCAGCAACCACCTTCAACTAGCATCGCAACCGGCTTCAACTAAAAAATTACCGATTTTTAAAACGGCAACCTATTTTTAGTCACGGCCGGTTTTTAATTTTTTGAAATAATCGCCGGAACACTAATGATGTTCTTGTTTGTTTAGTAGAAAGAGAATAAGTTATTTTTGATTAAATAATGAGCAGTACCCTCCATAATGTTTGGGACAAAGACCCCTCATTTATTTATTTGCCTCTGTACTCAACAATTTGAGATTTGTAGTTGAAAAAAATCACATGTGGTTGAAGTGCACATTGTCAGATTTTAATAAAGGCCATTTTTAATATATTTTGGTTTCACCAGGTAGAAATGACAGCAGTGCTTATACATAGTCCCCCCATTTCAGGGCACCATAATGTTTGGGACACAGCCATGACATGTAAATTAAAGTCGTCATGTTTAGTATTTTGTTGCATATCCTTTGCATGCAATGACTGCTTGAAGTCTACGATTCATGGACATCACCAGTTGCTGGGTGTCTTCTCTGGTAGTGCTCTGCCAGGCCTTTATTGCAGCCATCTTTAGCTTATGCTTATTTTTGGGGGCTAGTCCCCTTCAGTTTTCTCTTCAGCATATAAAAGGCATGATCAATTGGGTTCAGATCGGGGTGATTGACTTGGCCACTCAAGAATAGACAATTTTTTAGCTTTGAAAAATTCCTTTGTTGCTTTAGCAGTATGTTTGGGATCATTGTCTTGCTGTAGAATGAACTGCCAGCCAATGAGTTTTGAGGCATTTGTTTGAACTTGAGCAGATAGGATGTGTCTATACACTTCAGAATTCATTATGCTACTACCATCACCAGTTGTATCATCAATGAAGATAAGTGAGCCAGTACCTTCAGCAGCCATACATGCCCAGGCCATAACACCCCCACCACCGTGTTTCACAGATGAGGTGGTATGCTTTGGATCTTGGGCAGTTCCTTCTCTCCTCCATACTTTGCTCTTGCCATCACTCTGATATAAGTTAATCTTAATTTCATCTGTCCACAAGACCTTTTTCCAGAACTGTGGTTGCTCTTTTAAGTATATCTTGGCAAACTGTAACCCGGCCATCCTATTTTTGCAGCTAACCAGTGGTTTGCATCTTGCAGTGTAGCCTCTGTATTTCTGTTCATGAAGTCTTCTACGGACAGTGGTAATTGACAAATCCACACCTGACTCCTGAACAATGTTTCTGATCTGTCGGACAGGTGTTTGGAAATTTTTCTTTATTATAGAGAGAATTCTTCTGTCATCAGCTGTGGAGGTCTTCCTTGGCCTGCCAGTCCCTTTGCAAAATTAGTAAGCTCATCAGTGCTCTCTTTCTTCTTAATTATGTTCCAACCAGTTGATTTTAGTAAGCCTACGGTTTGGGTGATGTCTCTAACAGTTTTATTCTTGTTTCTTTGACTTTCATTAGCACAACTTTGATCCTCATGTTGATAAACAGCAATAAAAGTTTCCAAAGGTGATGGAAAGACTGGAGGAAAGCTAGGTGCTGAGAGCTCTCTTATACCTGCATGAAGGAAACAATTAAACACACCTGAGCAATTACAAACACCTGTGAAGCCATGTGTCCCAAACATTATGGTGCCTTAAAATGGGGGGGACTATGTATAAAATGGGGGGGGGGACTATGTATAAAATGGGGGGACTATGTGCTTTAAACTGAAATGGCAATGGAAATGAGATGAGTTGTTTGGCCTGCCCTGTGCTTGAAACTGAAATGGCAATGGAAATGAGATGAGTTGTTTGGCCTGCCCTGTGCTTGAAACTGAAATGGCAATGGAAATTAAATTAAATTAAATGAAAATAAAATGAGTTGTTTGGCCTGCCCTGTGCTTGAAACTGAAATGGCAATGGAAATGAAATGAGTTCTTTGGCCTGCCTGAAACCACTCATTTCGGCCCACGGCCCCTATTAGCCGAGAAACCAGTCCATTTTGTCCAAAGTGCCCGTATTAGCCCATGAAGGGCATTTTGACCCAAAAGGCCCATGCCAGGCCAGGAAAAGTCCAGAAAAAGTGCCTTTCACTGAGATTTCACTCTTAAAAAAGAAAAAAAAAGAGCACCTTCATCCCATCAGGCCTGTACTAGCCCAGGAGGAGTCCCTTCGGCCCCATCAGTAAGTATTCCCCCAGCAAGTATTAAACATCACCCCAGTATTTTTCTCCCTCCCTTCATTGGCTCACTGTGAGATCCAGGCCAGGATAGACTTTGCTCCTTCATTGCCTTGATCTGCAGAAATAGATGAAAAATGTCTAAAATTGATTCTCCACCCTCTCCCCCTTCTCTCTCATAGAGTCTCTCACCTGTTTTGGGCAGAATTTCTGGCAGTTTCTGAGTTGCCAGCCCACCAGCCCTGAGTGACTGAGCTGCCAGCCCACCAGGCCTGAGTGACTGAGCTGCCAGCCCACCACGCCTGAGTGACTGAGCTGCCAGTGCACCAGGCCTGAGTGACTGAGCTGCCAGCCCACCACGCCTGAGTGACTGAGCTGCCAGCCCACCAGGCCTGAGGGACTGAGCTGCCAGCCCAAGAATCCATTCAGCCCGCAATGTCCATACTAGCCCTCTGGAAAACAGTCTCTTCGGCCCACAACACCCATACTAGCGGTCCATAAAGCCTCCCTTCCCCCACCGGCCACCAATATTGGAATAGGTGGAGAGGTAGAATATTGTGTTGGGGGACTACCATGTGAACATGGGACCCAATGGGTCCCACTTAGTCGAGTAACCAATAAAAGTCTCAAAAGAATTTGAATATTAATAAAACAAGCCATTTTTCACCTGGCAATTTCAAACTAGCTTTTAGATCTACTAAAAATGTCAGTTCTAAAATGCAGAGTGCCTTTGGCTCACTTTTTAACAGGAACAATTTGAAACCGATTGATTTTCATTGCCATTTATAATCTTTCTAAGATACATTCTCATGAATTTCTGTGAGCAACACGCGAGAGAAGGCCTCGTCAATGCTCAGTGCAAATAAAAAAATAATTACTTCTTAATGACAGGTACTGTCTGTGCAGAGTTTTCAGCGATACGAATATGGAAGGCAAAGAAGGAATTGGAGTCTGTACACAAATCAATAACCATTCATGTACAGATACAAAACGTATTTAAGAGTAACAAAATTATTCAATTATTATTAGGCCACCACCATGATGAGTCGCACCCTGGACACTCCCTCTTCTCCCCTCTTCCATCAGGCAAGAGGTACAGAAGTGTGAAAACGCTTGTCTCCAGATTCAGGGACAGTTTCTTCCCAGCTGTTATCAGGCAACCAAACCATCCTATCACCAACTAGAGAGCGGTCCTGAGCAACCATCTATCTCATGTGAGACATTCAAACTATCTTTAATCGGATTTTGCTGGACTACTTTGCATTAAGCTTTATTGCCTTTGTCCTGTAACTGTATATTGTGGACGGCTTGATTGCAATCATGTATAGTCTTTCCACTGACTGAATAACACGCAACAAAAGCTTTTCACTGTACCTTGGAACACGTGACAATAAATAAAATAAAATAAAAATGTAATGCAATGTGACTTATCACATGTGACAATAAAGTATCCAATTCAATGATAGTTGTCATAGGTAGGAAGGGAAGATAGTTGTGTCCTAAACTCTCTTGGATCTCATCAATCTCCTGTCTCTCTTTATTTGCCGCCACCCCATGTACTCTCTCACAGCTCCGCTTTGAATCTTTTGCGACTTACTTATGCTAAGAAATAATTGACAGTTACCTGTTAAACCCCCAGCACACATTTGGGATGTTGAAAGGATTTTAAAAGACCCATTAGCTCCCATCAACAACATGCACTGTAGATACTCTGAGACATCACTACTATTATTTATCTTGAATTGGATGAAACATTAAACTTCCAATCCAAGAAGGCATGGTGGCACAGCGGTAAAGTTGCTGCCATACAGTGCCAGAGACCCGGGTTTGATCCTGACTATGGGTGCTTTTCTGCACGGAGTTTGTACGTTCTCCCCGTGACCAACGTGAGTTTTGTCCAGAATCTCTGGTTTTCTCCCACACTCCAAAGATGTTTGGGTTTGTAGGTTACACGACTTGGTATAATTGTCTCTAGTGTGTATAGGGTAATATTTATGTGCGGGAATTGCTAGTCGGTGCGAACTCGGTGGGACGAAGGGCCTGTTTTTCACACTGTATCTCTAAACTAAAATAAACTTCAGGTGGTAGTAAAATCTCACATAGCAGCATTTTGAACCAGAATAGTAGTGTTCCTTGTGCAAAATGTCCCTATACGTGTCCCACAGTAGGACGCTAGCAGCCTTCAAATGTGCTTCAGTGTTTGTAAACCACATCGGATGTCCAGAAAACCAAAAATAAACTGCAAATGTGGAAATCTGTCTGAAGAAGGATGTGCCATCTGAAAGTTTAACTCTGTTTCTCTCTCCGCAGGTGCTTCCTGACTTGTTGAGCATTTTCAGTTTTTTATTTAGAATTTTCTGAGGTTACCAATATTGACAGACAATGTTTCAGGTGGTGACCCTTCTTCAGAGTTCCTCCAGCAGTTGCTCCAGATTCCAGGGTCTGCAGTCTCTTGTATCTCCACGTCAGCTTTCGTGTTTGTCAGTCATTGTAACCATATCTCTCCGACTCTTGCCTAGCCCCATAACCACCTTAGTACTGTCAATCGCGGTACAGTAGCGCAGCGTTCGAGTTGCTGCCTCACAACGCCAGAGACCCAGATTCAATCCTGACTGTGGGTGCTGTCTGTGCGGATTTTGTACATTCTCCAATTGACCTCATGGGTTTTCTCCGGGTTCTCCCACATCCCCCCATTTCCACCCACATCCCAAAGACGTGCAGGTACGTAGGTTAATTGGCTTCTGTAAATTGTCTCTAAGTGTGTAGGATAAAACTAGTGTAACGGGTGATCGTTGGTTGGTATGGACTTGGTGGGCCGAAGGGCCTGTTTCCACACTGTATCTCTAAACTAAATTGTCAAATTGGTTATCAAAGTATAATCATTAGGAAGACTAAAGCCATATTTTTTTTAATAACTGCAGGAAATGTCATTGGTTACTGCTTATTTCACTCATTCTTTGTGTCGGCTTCACTGCAATCAGAGGGGTCTTTGAGTTGAAGACCAAATGACATATACTGTACATCACCAAGTCCACCCTTTATCAGCTCTTGCTCCATTACCAGCCTTTCATTCATCTGCTGTGCAATTCTTAATCTCCAACAGATGACATTATCCTAATCAGAACATGTGTGCATCCCCCTCAGTAGAGCAAGAAAGGAGAAGAAGAAACTTCCCCTTTCTGCTAGTGAAGAATTTAGCGTGGTATGATTCCAGGTATCGCAACCCCAATTCCACATTTACTGACAGACCCACGCATGCACCTCCTCTCACCTATCACAAAAATTTCCACTTGACCACACAACACAAAAATAAAAGAACCTATTTAAAAGAACTTCAAACAAAAAACAGTCAATTATCTTTCAGTGCTCCCTTTTTGTTTATCATCTATGTACTTGTGACTGTCCTATTACCCTTTCCCAGAGGCAAGAGCACAGCTGGTGGAAGGTGGTATCTTTCAGAAGTGGGTGCTGCTGGTGAACGGGGGAGGGGAGATATCGAATGTAGTTTTAGATGGACTGACTGAAGACTACTAAATCTGTGCAGGGTGGCAGCAGACTGGCCTGTCTGCAAGGCAACAGCAAAGGCACCGGTGAAGTACTGAGATGGGAGGATAAGTTCCTTGATCTTGATAAAGGATATCAGGCTATCCTTTCATGGAGCATCATCACTTCCCCCACAGCTGTCCTTCATTGATTCTGGTAAAGGCAGATAGTGGGACAGCTGTACTAGAATTCAGGCCATTTTAATTACTGGTATTCAAAACCCTGATGCCACCAAATTGTGCTTGCATTCAGGAGTGTTTAATTGTCATATGTACTGTCAACGGAACAATGAAATTCTGACTTGCAGCATTGTTTACATTCAGACATTGTGTGGCTGCTATTTGTTGTGGAAGCTGCAATAGATGTTCATCCTGGGTTAGGCACTACTTCCATGCTGAAAGAATGGTTTTCACATTGTGCGCAAAGCCCTGCGTCACCTTGATTTTTTGTATTGTATTGTATTGTATCATATTTTAATGACCACACAGCCAAGCTGGTGGAATTTTTGGGTTGTCAGCAGCGATACACTAATAAAGAACACACAACCACAATAAAAAAAAATGTAACACAAACATCCACCACAGCATTCAACACTGTGGTGGAAGGCACAAAAATTTGGCCAATCCTCCTCCATTTCCCCTCCGTGGACAGGACCAGAGTCCAGAGTCAGTCCAGGATCGGCTCTTCCTCACCGGAGACCGCGGCTTTAAGTTGTTGTAGGCCGCAGGCCGGTTGTCGAGATTTAAAGTCTCCGCCGCAGCCAGAAGCACTGATGCTGGGCTCCTTGCATGAATGCATGGTGGCAAACTTCCCAATTCACCATCATTTCATTGTGCATATCCATCACATGCCACCTGTCAGCTCCCCAACAAAGTTCTCATCCAAACCATTCATTGCAGAACTCATGTAGAAACTCACCCATTTCAGCCCGGCCCCAACCTTTCCTTCTGCCCAGACTGCTAGGATCCAACCTCACAAGCAGATCACCTGCTAAATGGAGTATAAATGTTAATAACAACCCATATTCTTCATCATCATTGTCCTCATCCTGAACTGTCTAGCTAGATTGCTGTTCTCTAAGTTTATCATGGAGAAATGCAGTAGTAAATCCGGTCATTCAGCCAACTGAATCTGTGCCAAACATCAGGCACCCATTTGCAATAATCCCGCCCCCCCCCCTCATATTCTCATAAATTCTCCCACCTACCTATACACTAGGCATAGTTTACAATGAACCTCCCAGCCTTTTGGATGTCAGAGTAAACTGCAGCACCAGAGGAAATTGGTTTCCTCCTATGGTCACGGAGAGAATGTGAAAACTCCACAAAAACTGTACTCAATGTCAGATTTGAACCTGAATAACAGCTGGTGTGAGGCTATGGCTGCACCAGCTGAGCCACTAGGCCACCCAGTTATATGTATTAAAATTATAGCTGGATAAGGGTGTAGGGTGAGAAGGAGAAAACCAAATGGTGGATGCTTACTTCATATACAGTTTGTAAATCAGACAGTACTTTATGTTGAGGGGGAGGTGGGATACAATTCTCCAATTGTAGGTATTCTTTAATTCAATTTAACTAAGCCAATCCCCCCCTCCACTTTTCTCATCTACACTACCTTACCTCTCCTCCTCTTTGCCCCACCTGGACTACCATCTATTTCTCCCCCACCCTAAGCCTACACTACCTTTCCCCTTCTGGCTTCACAATTCTCAATTATTTTCACAATCAGCCCCCCCCCACTTGTATCCACCTATCTGCCACACTTTGTCCTGCCTCTCCCCTCTTCCAGCTTTCTTCTGTTGGTCTGAAGAATGTCTCAACCCGAAACGTCACGTATCCATGTTCCCCAGAGATGCTGCCTAACCTGCTGAGTTACTCCAGCACTTCGTCTTTTTGTGGGATATGGAGTTAGTACTGTCAACTTCAGCGGTCTTGCTTTCTCTGCTGGGCATAGCCTCAGCAATGGGTGTTTAGCGATGCACATGGTTTAGCACCAAGTGTATCTGTTACCCTGCTGTTAGTTTTTGCTGTATAAACTTGCGAGCTACCCTCTCTGCAAGCGAGAAGAAAGTATGTTGTGTGATGGTAATGAGTGTTGTGCAACGGTTTTGTGTTACATATTGTTGTGAAGGTCAGATATCTTTAAATATTACTATAAATATTGTTGATTAAGAAGGAACTGCAGATGCTGGAAAATCGAAGGTAGACAAAAATGCTGGAGAAACTCAGCGGGTGAGGCAGCATCTATGGAGCGAAGGAAATAGGCAACGTTTTGGGTCGAGACCCTTCAGACTGATGTGAGGGTGGGGGGGGGGGGGCGGGAATTTTTTTTTAATAGTGAGGTATAGAAATGGTAAGGAAATGGTCCAGGTGTATTTGAGTACAGGATGGAAGTTAGTGGTGAAATGGATGAAGTCAGTGAGTTGTGTGTGGGTGCAGGAGGTAGCACCAATGCAGTCGTCGATGTAGCGGAGGTAAAGTAAAGTAAAGTAAATTTATTTATATAGCACTTTTCAATCAATTTCAATCACTGAAGCCAAAGTGCTTTACAGAGAAAATTATCCATATAAATGGATAGGGCCCTGGTACGCCTCGAACAAAGATTGTTCGACGTACCCTACAAAGAGGCAGGCATAGCTAGGGCCCATGCGCATGCCCATAGCTACGCCTTGTATTTGGAGGAAATGGGAAATATTGTTAAATCATTTGAAGCAAATGTCCCCCCTCATCTGTCGTCTTCAATAAGAATAACAACTTGTATTCATTTAATGCTTTCAATGTAGCAAAATGCCCCAGGGTACATCAAAGAAACTTAATCAAACAAAATTAATCTCTCCTAAAAAGATGGTAGGCGAGATGATCTGATAATTGTTGTTATTTTTAAAAGAGGTTTTTAAAGAGCTTCTTAAAGAAGGGCAGTGGCACAGAAGTTTGGAAAATGCCAAGTATTGAGGGCTTGACAGTGAACAAGACAACCAGTGATGGAGGGTCATTAGGTGATCAGAGCTGGGGGTGTTCTGAAAGCTTGGAGGCTAGAGGAGATCACGAGATAATGTAGGATGAGGCCATGAATGAATTCATATCAAGGTTAAAAGTTTTTAAATTAAAGGTTTTTTTAAAACTTGGAAACATTCCTTTTTATCGAGTGGGAGTGAATGAATTGTTAGACAAAGAAACTCTAGAGGCTGGTATCTTGATTAAAATCCAAACTGCTGGGGAAACTCAGTGGGTCATAAGTGATAGGAGTAGAATTAGGCCATTCGGCCCATCAAGTGTACTCCGCCATTCAATCATGGCTGATCTATCTCTCCCTCCTAACCCCATTCTCCTGCCTTTTCCCCAAGTCGGGCAGCATCTGGGAATGAGGCCAGACAATGAAGAAAGGAAATATATGAATACAAGTTGTAATACAGATGAGCAGCAATGTCGTTTAAGATCATTTTGGTTAAGTATGCCACAAATGTTCTGATTCAATTGAAAACAATTGCCAGAGGGTTGAAGTTCATGGTTAAGGAACAAATCTTATGGCAGAGTTCATCATAATTCTTGGTGTTTGTTTGGAGGAAATCTGTGTTTATTCACTATCTGATGTTGGATAATGTGATGAATATAGTCAACTAAGGTTTTGGCACCCTTCAATCTAGCATAGCTTTCAGAGCACACCAGTGCAAAGTTACCAAAAAGAGCTCTTAACAAAATCAGGTATCCTTTAATATAGGTGAAGAATATCTGTGCAACTAAATATCTGTAACAAGACATTTATTGCCAGAATTAAATTATGAATTAAGAGCTCAGGGCCCTTGCGGGTCCACAGTGTCTAGTCACAAATATTGATGTACATTCAGTTATGTCTAGCACTGATCAATTCAGATCACACATACAAGTGGATAATGTAACAAGTTGGCACTGATCAAGTATCAATTCCAATCGGAACTGACATGGTTCTGTTCCTGCCTTCCTCTTTGGGTGGGTGAGAATATGGCAATGTTGCCTTGGGGGCTTTTAGGAACAAGTCATATGAAGAAGGGGGGCGGGAGGGGTGGGGATGGAATCTGTCAAATGGTCAGAGCAGAACAAAATACAACTAGACAGCTATCATCTCCCGAGGTAGATATTTTGGATTTATTCAACAGAGACGTGTGTGGATGAGCGAGTCCACTGTTAAAAATGACAGTTTGACTCATTTATACATACTGAATTTTCTTGAGGTTTGTGTCTTTGCTATTGTATGAGGCAATCTTTCTTAATTTATATTAAATCTTGAAATTCTTTGCAAGGCATTAATGTTAATAGAGTTCATGAAAATATTATTCTGTGAGCATTTTTGAAGTGAGCAGATTAATGGAACAAATATGTGCAATAATTTTATTTCATTGCACAATTTATTACTTCATTTACATTGGCATTTTGGTAATAAATGGTATATTCAGGCAGTAAACAAGGAAAGGTTCAGTCGAATCATTCTGCTAATTGCTTATTCAACCTTTTTTGTGCTATTAAGTTTTATTATCGTGATTTAAATTCATTATACAGCAGATACATATATATTGTGCATTACCAATAATCTTTAATGAGAAATCCTTTTGTTGTTAATTATTATTCTTGCTGGAGTTTACCCTTCTTGCTTTGTTGAGTCCTGATGTAACCATACACATCTGGAGGTTTATAATTCTTCAAAGCTCCTGTCCATGCAGTACAGAAATGCATTCTTAATCTTTCAATGTTTTGTGTAACTGATTTCAAAATGAATAATTTTGGCCATTAGCATGAATTATTATTTTTTAATATTCCCAAAACACACGTGGCATAAAGTAGATCAGAATTCATGGCAATGTGGTGACATTATGAGTACAAAGTAAACTTGTGATACCTGTATTATTAAACACCTCAACTGCAGGAACTAGTAGTGAATCCATCACGATTAAGGCCATTTCCCCCCATTGAGATTCTATTAAAATTCCTTTAATGCTATTGACATCTATAAATGAAAGTGAAATAAAATGAAAATAGTGTATTGAAGCATTTCAGAAACATAATACCAAATTACTGCACAATGAACTGCAAAGGGAAGGGGGGTAATAGTCGTGGCAGGATATTAAAGGATCTGGGGGGAAATTAAGGGGAGTGTAGGAGAAGATGAGAAAAGAATAATAAACCGAGGAAGCCTTTCTTGCAGGATATTAACATTTCGTAGGACCTACGGAATGGTCTTGTCAGACATTCTCATGACCTCCTCTGATACCCATAAGATAAGGTACGGGGCTGAAGAAAAGGGAATCTCAGGCCCTGCTTGGAGGGACGGTCCCACTTTACAAATGCAATCCCTCCCTGGTTTTCATGCAGAATGGCCTTGGGGCAGCATATTGGCAGAGGGGGTCAGGTTGAGCGATAGCAGTGTGGCACCAGCAAGCAGCTAGAGGCAGCAGTGGGAAGGGGAATGGCCTTTTGAACCAACGTCCACTTTGCCTCAGCCCGAGCACACTTTCCAATCAAGGTGAACTCCTGCCCCCTTTGATTACATGCTACAGTGTCAGAGCAGTTTTACTTACCTAATTCAGACAACATGGGGGACTGCTCACCAGCAGCATCAAAAAGCCTGGCCTTCTTTCAATGTGAGTAGCTACTTCAACTTTGCATCTCATTGTCAATAGGACTGAAGGGAAAAGTACTTGTTTACAAAGATAATGTAGTAGTTACTGGAACCAACAGCTGAGAGATGACTCTGTGTTATCTGAACCTCCCACGCTATAAAACTCTACGTGGGAGGGTGGGATGTCAAAAGTATACTCAACTATAAAGCTGGCTAGACTACATTCCCCACTTTTCTTTTAAAATGTCATGTGTCCCCTTTTAAAGCTAGCCACGTGGGCAGAGCTATGACCAATTTTGTTCATAAAATCATATAGGTTCTGCCCTTTTTAAAATGGCATGCATCCCACTATCACTTTGACGGTAAGAATCTGTGGCAGGCCTCTCCAGATATGGTGGGCAACACACACAGTTCAAACACACCATTCCTAATTTAGACTCTATGGAATTTACGAAAGACTCCTTTCATGATTAACGGGTGTTATTTGAACCTACAATGTCTAGTTATGCACAATTTCTATTTTTTTAAAGTATGTGAATCATGAGTTCCTAAGTGGATTTTTGCTGTTCACAGCTAAACTGGGAAATGAGACGAGATTAAGAACTGAACACCAACCTTTTGCCTATCCTGTGGACCCCACACTCTGCTGTCATTGTGAAAGAGTGGAATGTCCTATCATTTTTGGTTTACATCCAAATGAGTTGAAAATAACATGTGTTCTATTTTCTGCTTCACTTGCATTGTTCTGCTCTTTACTACCATAGATTTGACATTCAAGATTGCTAGGCACTTTACAGAAGTTGAAAGGATGTCACAAGCCTAGTAGTCATATTCGTAGTAGTAGTTTCTGCATAATTTAGATTTTTTTTATAAGGGATTTTTACGTCCTTAATAAAAGACAATGACAATGTACTACTTACGATTGCACTGCAATGGTCTCATCTTTCCCCACCCACCACTGTGATTTCTACAGAAGTAAAATATAATTCCCATAGGAAAGTCCCCTCTGTTTCTGTTTTTTCAAAGAGGAGGAGGATGAGAAGTAAGAATGTAATGTCAGGTAAATTAAGCTCAAAAGGTGCTCTGTTCCCAGCCACTGGTTTCGACATGTCAGCTTCTACGGGCAGCAATGAACATACTTGATGTGGCAGATGGTTCATGCGTGATGGCCTATGATGTGTATGTCTAATCATACTCTATAAACCAGACAGTCTCAGTGTATTGTGCTCTCATTGGCACTGCATGAAAGAAGCATACCAGGATAATGCACAATCAGTGTTGGTCCATGTTCGTCAAGCTGATAACGGTTGCAGGCTCTGACACATCAATGGAACTATGAGGTTGGGCAGTGATAAAACAAAAGTCTTTATCTGTCTAGTGGGACATCTCGGGACCATACATTGGTCAATTTTATTATTTAGCCAATGGAGATGGCTTCTGGCAATGTCATAAGAGTACTTTACCTATCTCTTCCCCCACCCCCCCTTCTCTGAATCAGCTTGTCCAGTGCTGCCTCTTCTTTCAGCTTTGTGGGTGTGGCAGCTCTGTTATTTGCTTAGAAGTTATGTAAAATTGATCTATCTTGAGTAAGTTTCTGATTAATGACCAGATTTTGTATAGTCTACTGTTTGCATTGATATCATTGACAAGATCAATAAATATAATTTAATTCACATCACTAAAATAAAATTAACTTTCCATTACTACATTTTTGTTCATGAGACCTAGTTGAGTCCTCATTGACTGCAACATTTTAGGCATTATGTTGAAATACTGTACCTAAATTCTCTGTAAAATTATTGGGGACATTGAGGCTATAAAAACTACTTCAACTTGAATGAACAGAAACGACTTTTCTGTTTTAATATTTGAACACATTATTTTCATTCAGTAGTCTCACATTAACCATTGATTTTATGAACCTGTCAGGTATATGGTATCAGTATATTAAACTATGTATCTCAGAATACGCATTTGGAGAAGTAACATAGATGAAAAATGGCACACTATTTACCGTGCTTTGAATAGATAACAGAATATTGATGAAAATAAATTACTAAGTAATCTTCTGCATGTCACCACCTTAGACATAATATCTACACCTATGATCTTAATCAATTTGATAAACTGCAGGTAGCTAGAAAAATTAGCCTGTAATTGTTGAGCTTGCTCTAGAGAAGTAATATAAAATCAGAACTTGAGTTCAATAAGAAACTGCCCCCATTAAGATGATACGTCAAATGTTCTTAATATTTAACAATTAAAACCATATATTTAAAAAAAATCCTCAACAATACCTCAACAAAGTCGGGTAAACTTGTCATTTTAGCAGAGCAAACTGGAAAATTTCTGGTGATGTTTGGTTTTGGATTAGATGTTAAACTAAGGTCATGTCTGGTTATTCATCCGGAAAAATCCAATGATGGTTCAATCCTCATTTATTTCCTCCATTATCATCATGTAAAAGCAGAGTGGTCATTCATCTAATTACTTGGAATAGATCAATGTTGTAAATAAATTGCTTATATCTCAATAATTGCACAAAACGATAATCCATAGGAAGTGTTTTGGGATGTTTCAAGCTATTGATGAAATCTTTCATTTTCCTGTCCTGAAGGTATGGTTTTAACGTTTAGTTTGAGGTGAACGTGAATAAAAACTTTCTCATGATAATTGTGTTCATTGTGTACAGGTGTTTTTTGTTAGCATCATAGAGGGTTGGGGGAGGAGGAGTGAGATTTGTATTCCTCTTGTGTGGAACCTGGACAAAACAGCAGATTATAAAGAATCTCCCCAGCTCTGGGGAGCCTCGGCACTCATGAGATGGGAGGGAAAAAGGGCTAGATGGCTGTGTTGGTTCCTCAACCAGTCCTCATCAAAATAGTTCCCATTTAAAATAATTTCTGGTGGATTGAAACTTTGCTTTAAGGTGGCATGTTCAGGTTTAACACTGTTTGCTGTTTTTAGTATTAATTTCAATAGATCATTTGTATGGATCCTGATGCACAGTGGTTGTGTTTCTGTACTTGTAATCCAGGTTAGGGAACACATATTCAGATCAACAGTTTAGTTTAGTTTATTGTCACGTGTACCGAGGTGCAGTGAAGAGCTTTTGTTGCGTGTGATATGCAAATTTAATTCATAAAATAAATCTGGATTTTAAAAACAAAGGTAAGGGTGATGATGACTATAAAACCAGCAAATTATGTGTGGCAAAAACGAATAATTCAGTAATATCTATTCGGGAAGGTAAAATAAGATTGTAATCGTTGCTGAGCTTGCCTCGAAATATCCTAACAAGCCAGTCACTTGTGTCAAACCACGATAAACATTATATGAAATTGGACAAGACAACAAGTATAAACCTAACCATCAGACGAACACAAGAGAGGCAAGCAAAACATATTTGATGCAATTCATGCCTCATCAACAATATCTGAATGCCTGTGATAATTAGGCGATGCTAGCTCACAGCCTATTCATGCAATAGCTCTTAATCCTAAGAATAGATCAATTTCTATATTCACCATGACAGGGTACAAGCCATCATTAGTAAAAAATCTTCAGTTGTGATTCCGGTACCCGGACGTGGCGTCAAAGGATGAGAAGCCGAAGCAAAGAAGTGGAAGCCAAATAACCGAACGGAAACGAAGCCGAAACGCCAAATAACCGAACGGAAACTAAGCTGAAATGCCAACTAACCGAAAGGGTGGGACGCCTAAAAGTAAACTAACCGAAAGGGTAGGACGCCTAAATGCAAACTCACCGAAAGGCCACTCTGCTGAAACGCCAACTAACCGAAAGGCTGCGTCGCCTACAAGCCCTCACCAAATGGCTGCTCTGCCAAAAAGTCAAATAACAGACATGACATCGCCGGGGGGGCAGGACTTGTCAGCGATTGGTCCAGACCCCTGTGTCCATCACATTACTGGCCGATGGAGACCGGAGGGTGGGGGTCATTTTCCCACACCATATTAAGTGTGCTCTTAATGACCCCTTCCCACAGGACAGGGTCGGCATTAAAACTCAAAAAAGTTACTGATTTAAAAACAAAAATGTTACATGTATAAATAGTTCTCACATTCAGGAACCTGGTTAATTAAGTGGTGGGATTATTTCCCTGTCCTAACTATGCCTTTGCTTTAGCCGGTGGTTACATCCATTCCATCCCTCCCTCGCAAAGATGTGAGATTTCATTAAGAGCACACTTGGATGAATAGATGCATTGTCTAGCGCAGGGGTGGGGAACCTGTGGCCTTCAGGCCACATGCGGCCTTCTAGGCCATTAAGTGCGGCCTTTTGAATGATTCCAAATTTTGTAGAACAAATCCTTTTATTTTTATTAATATGTATTTGTTTGTCTTTTATTATTTTTATTTTTAATCTTAAAATGAACGTATTTAAAATACCAAGGAGTAAAAGAAGATTCAACGAAATAATCCTCCCCGACTGACGGCCACAATTAAAACATTAGTAAGTCATGAGGGCTATTTTAACAAAATAATGTACATTTTGAAGTATATCTAATTGAAGTTTCTTGGATGCGGCCTTATTAGATTACGGTTAATTTAATGCGGCAATCCAACATGAAAAGGTTCCCCACCCCTGGTCTAGCGTCTCTTCCATCTGCACAATACATGAAGCCGATGATATGAGACAACTGTCACACCAAAGATAGACACAAAATACTGAAGTGACTCAGTGGGACAGGCAGCATCTCTGGAGAGAAGGAATGGGTGGCGTTTCGGGTTGAGACCCTTCAGACTCAGTCTTCAGGTCTGAAGAAGGGTCTCGACCTGAAACGTCACCCATTCCAGTCCACAGACTACGGAGATGGAGCATCCAGCCATCCGTATTGCTCATTAAACTGTATGAACAAATTAGCAGTACATCATGAAGTATGTAGTGAATTAAAGTATCACTGGAGCACTAATTGTAAATAAAATCAGCCTTTAATCATTTTATTAAGGAAAGATAGGCTGGATGATTGGCCCTTGTAAAGATTGGGGTCTGTTAACTGCAATCCACAAACCCCTCCATGTGTGGAACTAGTGCTTCTGCCACTGATCACATTGGGGGTAGAAATAAGGAACTGCAGATGCTGATTTACCAAGGAAAGACACAAAATGCTGGAGTAACAGCTGGTCAGGCAGCATCCCTGGAGAAAATGAATAGATGACATTTCGGGTTGGGACCCTTCTTCTTATTTCACAGAGGGGAACAGTGAGAGAGGGTCACCCAGAGCCACTAGGTGTGATTGCCCCCCTCCTCAGTTGGTGGTGGGTGGAGTTTACCCCATAGTAATGCACCACCTTCATGTTTCACTCCACTCATCCCATGGAGACAAGACTTTAAAAACATTGACCCTTCTCCAGGAGAATGACAGTAGCTACTATTTGTGAAACGTGTATGTCAGGTGTTAACACTATTAAAGAGGAGCAAACTACAGTGGTTTCTTAAAGCAAGGCTGGAACAATTTCATTGCTCTTTTTTAAATCTTGGATTTGGCCACAAGCATTACTTACAGTGCCCCTAAAATGCCCAATGTCTAGTGTTACTTGCAAACTTGCTGCAAAGAATTGAAACTGTGAGACTGTGAAACTGTGAGACTTCTTAACAATGTTGCACTTAATATATCCATAACTACATTGAATACGTGAAATTGGGCATGTGGATTTTTAAACCTATATTGAAATACCTGGTTGTTGGAAGCAGATTTTATAAATAAAATAAGCTGTTCATTTGCAGCTTGATGTATCAAACTCTTATGCTGAAACTGGTAGTTAAACACAGCTCTGAACATGCAATGTAATGAATGAGCATAAGTGTACAAAATGAATGTTTTTTAAAACATTTGTAAAACAAAATTTTGCCTTGCAGATGATGTGCTGAGTAAAGATGCTGGGGAATGTGTAATCTGTTTGGAGGAGCTTCTGCAAGGAGACACAATAGCCCGGCTTCCTTGTCTGTGTATCTACCATAAAAGGTAAGTAGATTATACAGAGTAAAGTACTGAATTTGGTGTACTGAATGATGCCATGTTTTTGCATCTTTGAATGATTTCAAATCCCACAATTTTTTAGTTTATTTTAAAGATAGTTAACCAACTGATCACTTGTAAGATGCATCTTTTTGTCTGCAATGTGTAGATGGGACATGTTGGTCGGTGTGATAAAGTTGGCCCAACGGGCTTTTTTCCATGCTGTATGACTATAATTTCATTTTTAGGGCTCCAATTTCATTTTTGGGACAGTGACTAGTGGGGTACCGGATGCTCGGTGCTGGGACCACAGCTATTTAGAATCCACATCAATGATTTAGATGAAAGGATTCAAAGTAACATTAGCAAATTTGCAGATGACACAAGGCTGGGTGGCAGTGTGAACTGTGAGGAGGATGCTATGAGAATGCAGGGTGACTTGGACAGGTTGGGTGAGTGGACAGATGCATGCCATCAGTCAATGAAAGTAAGCATGCAGGTACAGCAGGCAGTAAAAAAAGCGAATGGCATGTTGGCCTTCATAACAAGAGGAGTTGAGTATAGGAGCAAAGAGGTCCTTCTGCAGTTGTACAGGGCCCTAGTGAGACCACACCTGGAGTATTGCGTCCCCTAATTTGAGGAAGGACATTCTTGCTATTGAGGGAGTGCAGCGTAGGTTTACAAGTTAATTCCTGGGATGGCGGGACTGTCATATGCTGAGAGAATGGAGCGGCTGGGCTTGTATACTCTGGAATTTAGAAGGATGAGAGGGTATCTTATTGAAACATATAAGATTATTAAGGGTTTGGACACGCTAGAGGCAGGAAACATGTTCCCGGTGTTGGGGGAGTCCAGAACCAGGGTCCACAGTTTACGAATAAGGGGTAAGCCATTAAGAACGGCGATGAGGAAACACTTTTTCACACAGAGTTGTGAGTCTGTGGAATTCTCTGCCTTGGGTGGAGGCCGGTTCTCTCGATACTTTCAAGAGAGAGCTAGATAAGGCTCTTAAAGATAGCTGAGTCAGGGGATATGGGGAGAAGGCAGGAACGGGGTACTGATTGTGGATGATCACATTGAAGGGCCGAATGGCCTACTCCTACTCCTGCACCTATTGTCTATTGTCTTTTGTCCAATCCTTGAGTCACAAAGTTATGAATCGTGGCGAAGGATAGGTTAGTTTGACAAATATGTATGATTATTGATCATTGTTGGCATATGAAACTAGTCCTATAAATATACCAGGTGTACTTCTGTTCTTAATCTGCATGAAAACAATTAATTACAAGTTAAATTATTTTTATTATGGGTACTCTTGTGATGCCACTATTTGCTCTCTGCTGCAGCATAGCTCCATTATGGTAACTAACCGTAGGGTTAAGTTAATGAATTAAGGTGTGATTAAGATTTGAATTTATCTGACCACTTCCCAGATAGGAGGACAGCCAGCAACATTTGAACACAAGATGTTTTATGTGGGTATTTCTGATGTTCTGGTCTCATTTGGTTGGCGCTACTTTTGTTTCTATGATGGATTCCATATATAGCACATTGAAAAGTCAGTCCATCATCGGCTCTGACCTCCCCACCATCAAAGGGATCTATCGCAGTCGCTGCCTCAAAAAGACTCTTCCTCGGAATTTGGAAGTTGGTTTTATTGGAAAAGTATTTGAGTGCGAGTAAAAATGTTTTATAATGTATATATTGGGAATATTATCTCACTACCTCAGGATTTGTTTTTTTGTGATAGAAAGAATGCAATGACATTTACCGAATTGATCGTTGAAAAGAGATTAAGCGGACTGGGCCAAAACAGTTTAAAATTCTAAAGAATTGGAGATGTATTCTTTGAAAAATACAGATTTTTTTTACAGGCTTGACTGGATGGATGCAGAGATTATGTTTTCCCTGGCAGAGATTCTAGAACCAGGGGTAACAGTCTCAAAGTAAGGACACGATCATTCAGAATATATATGAAAAGAGATTTCATAACCCAGAAGATTGTGGTATTCTGTACCCAAGAGGATTGTGGTACTCTGCATCCAGGAAGGTTGAGGCATTCTGTCCCCAAGAGGGTTGTGCAATCTGTCACTGGGGTTGGTCAAAGTGGTGATCGAGAATTATGGAACTTCAAAGGAATGAGGGATATTAGTACGGAACCGTGCTACCGAGGTCTAAGTCGGGGATGATATAATTGAATGTGAATGAATGAATGAATAGGTTTATTGGCCAACTATTCACATACAAGGAATTTGTCTTGGTGCTCCGCCAGCAAGTGACAATATGACATACAGTGACTGTTAGGAATGACACATAAAACATTAAACATTAACAATAAAACATTAAAACATTATTGATTAAACATGTGAATTAAATAAAATACCAGAGCAAAAGGAGGCTTCAGATTTTTGGTTATTGAGTAGAGCTACTACTCATGGAAAAAAAGCTGTTTTTATGTCTGGCTGTGGCAGCTTTGACAGTCCGGAGTCGCCTTCCAGAGGGAAGTGGAGGAGAGGCGGGCGGCAGCAGCTAAAATCGCTAGCGAAAGAAAAAAAATGTCGGCGTTTTTGGAGCAGAGCCGGGCGGCAGCAGCCGTTATGGTGGCTGGCCAGCAGGAGGCCACAAAATGAGTGAGTGGGGGGGGGGGGGGAGGATGGATTTTATTTTAAAATGTGTACATAAAAATGTCTAAATCTAATAAGGAGTGTGTTAGGGTATGTAAAAGTGTAATGTCTAGCGAAATGGAAAAAATCTCGGAGTTTTCACGTGTGGTTTAGGCGGAGCAAGGAATCAAAGGCCAAATCTGACACAAACACACCCACCCACACTCCCACACACACACACACAGTTTTAATAGTATATAGATGATGGAGATGGTATGTTGTGCAGCAAGGAGTGTGTGGGTAATTGGCTGTGAAGTGGTGATTGGAGAGGGGTGGGTGGGAAAGGGTCCAATCTTTTCAGACTGGAATCTTTCTTTAAGTAGGTGTGAAATGGTGATTGGGGATGAGTGGATGTAGAAGGGTCCAGTCTTTGCAGACTGTGCGGTCAGGCTGTGAATGGGTTTGAAGTGTTGGTTGGGGTGGGAAAAGGTCCTGTCTTTTCAGACTGGAGTCTTGCTTTAAGGAGGTGTGAAGTGGTAATTGGGGAGGAGTAGAAGGGTTCAGTCTTTGCAGACTGCGAAGGGTCTGAAGAAGGGTTTCGGCCCGAAACGTTACCTATTTCCTTCGCTCCATAGATGCTGCTGCACCCGCTGAGTTTCTCCAGCATTTTTGTGTACCTTTGCAGACTGCGGTCTGGCTGTGTTGGTTGGGGAGGGGGGGGGGGGGGTACCAGGGTTACGTTTCTGCTTGTCAAACCTGCAGTAGAACTCATTCAGGTCGTTGGTCAGCTGACGATTGTCCAAAGAGTGGGGGGGCTTTCCTCTTATAGCTGGTCATTTCTTGCAAGCCCTTTCAAACTGAAGAAGAGTCACTAGCTAAGAACTTGCTCCTCAACTTCTCAGAGTACCTTTCCTTGGCAGCTCTGATTCCTCTTGATATCATTGAATGTGGTGGGCATGAAAGGCTAAATGACCTGCTCGTATTACCTGTGCTTGCATGTTATTTGTCCAAATCTAACATACAGTGTGTTGAGGGCACAAAGTGCTGGAGTAATTTAGCGGATCAGGCAGTATCTCTGAAGTACATGGATAGATGATATTTTGGGTCGGAACCCTTTCCTTACAACGGGAACAGAGATGCTGCCCAACCTGTTGAGTTGTGTGTCCTTTTGTGTAAAGCAGCATCTACAGTTTCTTGTTTCTACTATACTGTGTGTTGAGTTTGGGCAGTAGTTAAACATCAGTACTTCCATGTCAATACATTTTGCACTCAGATCTGGCTTGGTTCCTGTTTACTCCCAGAAAAAGACCAGAATTAGAAAATTCCAGAAATATAAGCGGGTTCGGTATCCCTATTGTGCATGCCCAGGTCATAGGTCACAAGCGAGAAACACTCTCGTGCCGTGGCATGGACATAGACCTGCGCCTCATCCGCAGCCAGGATCGATCCGAAGTACCACTGTACCATCCCCGTCCCCTCCTGACTGCTCCCCCCTCCCCCCCCCCCATCTGGGGGGAGCCAGAGACGTCGGGAGTCAGACGGGAGCGGCGCCCACAACCAGCGCGGAGAAGCAGCGCCAAATCCAGTTCAACTCTGCCTGTCTTGCCGGTTAACCTACCAGCTCTGCCTGGACTTACGGGAAGGACGGCCCAGGCTTACAGCCAGTGCCGAGACGAAACACTAAATCCAGCTCAACTCTGCCTGTTAACCTACCAGCCCTACCTGGACTTATGGGAATGACAGCGCAGGTTTATAGCCAGCGCCGAGAAGCAGCGCTACCTCCACGGCTCCGGGCTGGTGTCCAGGCAGGGCTGTAGGTTAACCCAGCGAGACAGGCAGAGTTGAGCTGGATTTAGCGCTGCTTCTCTGCGCTGGCTGGCATCGCTCCCGTCTGACTCCAAACGTCTCTGGCCGCCCCGGATGGATGGTGGGGGGGGGGGGCACTTGGGAGGGGACGGGGATGGTACAGTGGCGGTTCGGCAGCGATTGCAGGGACGGGGATGGTCCAGTGGCAGTTCGGCAGCGATTGCGGCGCTGGAGACCCGGGATCGATCCTGGCTACAGATGAGGTGCAGGTCTATATCCATGCCGCGGCACGGCTGCCGAGAGTTTTTATCGCTTGTGACCTTTGTCAAATCCCATGATTGCTTGCGTTTTTCGGAATACCGAACTCGCTTATTCAAATGTGATGTAACCTAGCTGTTCTTTTGGCTTTTCTACATTTAAAGTTGCTTAATTAAACAAAAAACATTTTGATTGTTTAATTTACTTAACGAAGCTATGCATCCTGCAGCTAACATTTAGATAATTAATTTTGTAATGCAGAGCAGCTTCTTTTAGTCCAATCTAGATAAAGCAAATCAAAAGTGTGTTGCATGATGCACTGGAATACCAAAAAATAACAGGACATTATGCTGGATTTACACTGATTATTTCCCACAAAGGTGGGTGGGCGGGCGGGTTGTTTGTAGGTTATTTATATATATATATATAATAGGTGAATTCAATATTCAATGATGAACACTATTGTAAGCTACCCAAGCAGAATATGAAGTGCTGTTCCACCAGTTTGCGTGTGGCCTCATTCGGCAATGGAGGACGATCAGGACTGAAAGGTCAGTGTGGGAATGGGAAGAAGAATTAAAATATTCAGCTGCCAGGAGATCCAGCAGGCCTTACAGATCAAGCATAAGTGTTCACCAACACAGTCATCTAGTTTTTGCCTGGTCTCGCTGATGTAAAGGATATTTAAGAGGTGCATGTGAACCTCTGTCTCACCTTGAAGGATTGCTGGGGTCCTGGATGAATGTAAGGGTTGAGGAATTGGGGCAGGTGTTATACCTCCTGCGGTTGCAAGTAAAGGTACCCAAGGAGAGGTTGCTTTGGGTGGGAAGGGATGAGTGAACCAAGGCGTCGAGTACGAAGCAGTCTCTTGTAGAAAGGGATGAGGATTGAATGATATGACTGGTGGTGGGGTTACATTGAAAATGGCGGAAATGTCAGAGAATAGATGTGGAGGCTGATGGGGTGGAAGGTAAGGAGTAGGGGGAACTCCACCTTTATTCCATCTGGGGGGGGAGCGGGAGCTGATCTAATGGATAAAAAGGAGACATGGGTGAGGAATCGGGGAAGAAACAATGTTTTGTAAAGAAAGGATATCTCGGATGTCCTTGAGCAGAAAGCTTCATCTTGGGACCAAATGCAGCGGACAAATTGAGAGGAGGGGATGACGTCTTTGCAAGAGGCAGGATGGGAGGAGGTGTAGTCTAGCTGACTTTAGGAGTCTGTGGGTTTATAGTTGACATCAGTTGATAGTCTGTCCCCTATGATAGAATCAGAGAGATCAAGAAAGGGGAGAGAGGTGTCAGAGATGGTCCAATTTGAGGGTCGGGTGGAAGGTAGTCCAATCTCAAGTGGTGGCGTGCCATCACAGAGAGGAAACATTCACTCTGATCTATTGAGGGAAATCATTCACAGTTAATTGTAATATGTGGAGCACAAGAGATTTGAGTAGAGAAGTGAGGTGAGGGTAAAGATAGATTAAAGTGAAAAAAAAGCTTTTGTGAAATGTAATACTGCCTTGTTTTTAATCGTATTGGCCTTAATTTGTGAGAGGTTATATATACATATTTTTTAATGTGCCTTTTCCTTCCTGGACACCTGTTTTATCAGTACTTGCTTGTAATTCGGAACAGGTGCTGTGGTATGTGCTCAGACTGGACCCTTGTGCATTAAGGCACATTAGCTTTTGCTTGTTCAGATGTTTCCTCGTTGTGCTCCTGGCTATTCTGAAATAGTTGGTTTTATTTGACTGGTCAAAGATGTTCAAGGATGCACACAGGCCACAATGAATAATTCGCTTGTGGACCAACTCTTGTGGCAAGCAAGGTCTTAAAATGGCACAAAAACGAAATACTGTGGATTTTATGGCTAGAAATATGAAATAAAACTGAAAATGTTGTAAACACCCTGCAACTCAGGCAGAGTTTGGCCAGATTTGAAAAATGCTATCATATCTAATTATTTGCTTATGGGTAAAAAAACAATCTTTGACAAAAATTATTTGATATATGGAAAGTATGTGTTCTGCCTTTCTTGCCTTTGTTATAGCGAGGCCTACTAACAGGTGAATCAGAATATAGAGAAACCGTGGTAATACAAGCACTGAATGTGAGAAGGGAGGTGAGGTAGACAAATGGAAAGTAGAGGGTATTTCTGTCCAGAATTTGTCTTGTCCTTGAAATTATTATTTAATAAGTTATTAATTTGTGGTCATTTGAATGGCGGGCTTTGATTCATTAGATTAGAACTGTGACTATTCAAATACCATTCTGTGGGATTATAGCACCAGGGGAGCACAGAGTAGATTTTGTTGTTACTCACCAGAGGGGAATGCAGCAAAATCCAGCCTTAAAACCTGATTTTGTTGAAACTGGCCACAGGAAAAGGGTCCCAAAATGACGGTAAAACGTATAATTAACCACGACTGTATTGTTTTGTGCATCTGCCTGTACAGTCTTCATTGGTATTGAAAACATGCAATAAAGAGAACACAGCAGCTTCAATATCTGTGTGGTATAAATGACTTTCATTCATTTCTCATCCATGTAATTTGGGGTCCACTCAAATTTCCAATTCCTGATACTGTATTGCACTGTTAGATTATATAAAATCAGACTCTGTGGTTTGATGAATGAAGACAATAAATTTGTCCCCCAGTAAAGTTGCAAATTCAGTACAAATCAGGCAGGGAGCTCTTTCTTTTGTTGCGTAAACAGGATTTCCTAAATCATGAACTGTCGAACTTTCTTCCACACCTCTTTTATCTTGTTTAATTTCTCACTGGATAATTTGCTGTTTCTCATCTTGAAATTCCTGGTATTTATGAATTTCACATTGTTACAGTATTTTTAAGCTCTAAAGATCAGACTTTGTCTGCCCATAATTGATGCTATTTTGAAATTGTCCAAGATCCTGTCAACAAACTTCTGCCATTTCAACTCCACCCCAAACCAATTCTGGGTAGGTGACAGCAGGCTCATTAAATGCTACATGCGTTAATGCAGTTTTAAGTTGAGAATGGGCAATTGTTCAATGTTCAAACAAAAATAAAGCTTGTCTTCTGACCAAAACTTCCCATAACGTAGAAAAAAAATACCGATGAACATAACTCCCTAAGCTGGTTAGTAATTGTGAGTCTGAAGAAAAGGTCTTAACCCAAAACGCCACCCATTCCTTCTCTCCAGAGATGCTGCCTGTCCCGCTGAGTTACACCAGCATTTTGTGTCTATCTTCTAGTAATTGAGATATGGTTGCATTACAATGCAGAAACCACGTGCTAAAAATACGGCAATCTTTCTGTACCCAATTGTCAAACCTGTCTTTCAAATGTGTCTGACATATCACATGCCATCAGAAGAAAAATGCTTTCAATTTTACTAAAAATTTACATTTTAAACTTTTATCCATTTTAAAAAGTAACATTTTCCATAAGGGAATTGATTAATTATGCTCATTTTACATTTCTGTCTAAACTGACTATTATATTTTTTAATTCTTGCTCTCACCTACCTGAAACTATATTCAACATATCAGTTTTAAACCTGCAGCAATGGTGTCACGTTATCTAATCCTCTCGGGTAAATGTTCTGCTCCATTAAGAAGATGGAAAGCACTGACAGTGTTCACGCTGAGAAGCTGCTGCTGCTGCCAGCAAAACTGGTCACAAATCAAGTAAATTTCACTGCAGAATTAGAGCCCTGTTATGAACTTCTACAGGAATTATTTCCTTATAACCTTTATGGAAATGGTTATGGTGCTTGGTTTTACCTTCCATGGGTTAATGTCCTCTAAATCCCTCAATTGGATTATTGGTTTGTAGGCGTACTGAACTAGTTCTAAGGCTATTTCAGATTCATCTGATACTTATAATGGCAGATCAGTATGCGTTAGCATTACCCAATTAATGTGCTTCAAAAGCAGTTTTCAATTGACGTTACTGTTAATTACAATAACTAATATTACAATTCTGTCCATACAAATGCAAAATCCACTATTTTGACTCAAAAGTCACATTACATTAGCTAGGATACTACATTGGGATGCAGAATGGATGAGGCTCTTAGTTGCACAGAGTGGAAGGAAGCAGGATGGGCAAGGATAATGAGCAAAATTCTAAATGTTTAAAAATTGAATTTTCTATGGTACACGGGCATAATGTTTTTGTGCAAGACAAAGGCCAGTGAAGTATGATTAAAGATAGTTTGAAGGTCTCCAGTTGGTGAGAGGACAGTTCAGTTCTGCCTGATGAGAGAGATGAGAAGAGGGAGTGACTGGGATGAGACTGGTCTTTGATTATACTGGTGGCCTTGCCGAGGCAGCGTGAAGTCTATAAGGAGTCAATGGATGGAAAATTGGTTTGTGTGATGGACTGGGCTGCATCCAAAACTCTCAGCAATTTCTTGCGGTCTTGGACGGCACAGTTCCCAAACCGTGCTGTGATGCATACTGATAAAATGTTTTCTCTGGCACATCTGTAGAACTTGGTGAGGATTGTTGGGGACGTGCCAAACTTCCTATGCCTTCTAAGGAAATAGATTGGTGTGGTGTCTTGGCCATTGCTTCGATGTGGCTAGTCCAGGACTGTATCAATTTGCATAATCTTGCATTTTTATGTTACAAATATGCCCCAGTACCTAGCAATGTTGTATTAAGGCAAGCATTGGTAGAAAACCAAAGATAAAAGCATCTGGAAGTTCAGTTATGTATTACATGTTTTATAATGCACCATGAAATGGAATTGTAGTGTTAAGCTGATTATGTGCCACAAATAATATGGAGCAACTTGTACACAACGAACATTTGATCATGGTCTAATGAACATGCCATGCACCCAAACCGTACAGGGTGCATGCCAACATAATTTATTTGCAGTGCACAATGGATGCCTCCTGTGATATTTATTTAAATGTATAGAGTGCGGGTCACCTGCAAGAGATCATATTGGAACACAAGGGACAAAGCTGCAACCTGTGCTATTTAAAGTAGTCATTTCTATTCTGGCTTCTTGAGGACTCAGCTGGAGCACAGTTCAAAAGAATCAACCACACCACACTTCAAAACTGAAATGATTCCTGAATGTTCCAAGCATTTCACAGGTGAGGTCTAGTGTCTGTTAAAAACAGAATAGGTTTAGCTGGATAACTGGATTAGCATGATCCCATACATCTCCAATTCATTGTGGCCTGTGCCCATAGTAAATATGGCATTTGGCTGCAGGTAGACACAAAATGCTGGAGTAACTCAGCGGGTCAGGCAGCATCTCTGAAGAAGATGGATAGGTGATGATTTGGTCAGGACCACATCACCTATCCATTTTTTCCAGAGATGCTGCCTGATCCGTTGAGTTACTCTAGAATTGTGTTTCTATCTTTGGTATAAACCAACATCTGCAATTACTTTTTTTTACAACTTGGTTGAGGTGGGTTGATGCCTGCCATGTCTCCTATTACCAAACTTAAGGAAAGTGTGTGTTTTTGAGCAAGAGGGAATGAGCTGAATAGCTGCAAGTGAATATTTGGGTATAATTGCTAGAATAATGGTTAATTGTGTGAGTGCAGTAATATATTTGTTGGTAGATGGGATATCTTTGTAGATCAAATGTGTCAGGGCATGAATAATTTTCCTGCAGGCAATTATTGTCGGCAATATGCTAACATTTTGTCCTTTGCCATTTCCTCCCAATGAGATTTCACCTTGATTCCTGGTGATTTTCTTGTCACCCCCCCCACCCCCCCTCCTGCAGAGTGCAGAACATCTTTTTAACTGTACACCCCTTTTATCGAGATATTAAGGACCATGTCTGTGAGATTTGAGATGGATTGCTTTCTCCCAATGCAGGAAACAGTGCTTCCCAAGCTGTGCAGTGACAAACTGCAGAGGTTAGATTTAGTGAGTAGGAGATGTTAGCAGTACATCAGTTAGAGTCGTACAGCATAGAAACAGGCCCTTCAGCCCAACTTTCCCATGATACCCCATCTACGCTAGTCCCACTCACCTGTGTTGGGCCCATATCCCTCTAAACATTTCCTATCCCACCTTGTTGACACATTAGTTTCTGCTGCTGTAGTTCCTGGTGGTTAACATGCCGTAATACAATAACGTTTACAATTAGCACCTCCAAAACCAAACACAAGTCATGGTATGAGGTTCATTCATGAAACTAACACTGGCAAACTATTATCTGTTCTTCAATCAATACCATTTTAAAACATATTTGTGTTTTACTAAATATCTAAGCCCAGAACTGACAATTAAAAGCTTGGTCAAGTAAGTAATTTCCATTGACTTTTCTTAAACTTTATTGATAGAGACCATTACAATGAGGAAGTTGATCTAACGCTGTTAACTGCTGTGGCTAGTCTTTACCAGCTTTTCTTCACCAGATGCTGCAACACCAGAAAATCGACCATCAGCAATTTCTTTACACGACTTTGGCATATTTGTTCATTCTTGCTCAAATATTAATAAAACACATATGTACAAGTACCTGCGAAAACCATTGAACACGTGATGAGAATACCAAACTATTTCGGATAACCAGATGGAATCATAGTGCTCCAAGCCTCTTCACCAAGTAGTAGCATCATTAAACATAAAGGCTAAAACTGTCCACGAAAGGATGCCATGTTAAATTTAATGATGTGTAAAGTCATTCCCAGAAAATTCCTTGCTATCTTCACATAAATAATGATGTAACGAAATATAACATTTTTTTTTGTAATGATTATATAAGCTATTACTTTCAGAAGTAATTAGAATAGACTGAGATTGAGAACCATTGAAGTTGGCATTTCCTTCTGTGCAGGTGGCGCAGTGATCCCATGCCCGACGTCTCCACAGCTGTCTCTGGGTGCTTTTGTAATAACAAAGTATATTAGAGGCAGAGTGTGCCACAAAATGGAACAAAAGTTGAGTATTTTAAATAATCATCTTCCCATTGGCAGCGATCACAACTCCTCAAGGTGAATTGCTGCTGGGGTTGAATGTGCCGTTAGTGGTGCAATGCAGTGCAAATCGGTAGGGACTATTTTGTGTGCCTGCCAAACAAGTTGGAAAAGAAGTGGAGCAAAGAAAAACAGGTGTAGAATTACACTCTACTTTATGTTTTGAGGATAATCAGCCAGGAAATGCCTCCATGCATTAAAGCAATTTTGCGCATCACTTGGACATTTTGTGAAAGTCTCAAAGAGTAGGAACTGCAGGTGCATATACTATGATGGATCCCTTGAACAGAAGATAGACACAAAATACTGGAGTAACTCAGCGAGACAGGCAGCATCTCTGGAAAGATGGAATGGGATGAGACCCTTCTTCAGACTGGGTCAGGGGAGAGGGAGATTCAGTGATAAGGAAGTGTAAGGTGTGAAAACGAGACAAGGGGAATAAAGATCGATGAAAATGTAGAATCAATCATTGTTAGCTAGGAGAAGGTAACAACAGATAAGCAACAAGCAACCAGATAAAATATAAATGAGGACAGTCAGACTAGTCGGAGAACTGGAAAGAGGGAAGGGATGGAGGGAGAGGGAAGGTAAGGGTTACTTGAAGTGAGAGATCTCAATCTTCATACTGCTGGGGTGTAAACTGCGCAAGTGAAATATGAGGTGGTGTTCCTCCAATTTGCGCTGAGCCTCACTGACAATGGAGGAGTCCCAGGACAGAAAGGTCAGTGAGGGAATGGGAGGGGGAGTTCAAAGTGTTTAGCAACCGGGAGATCAGCTAGGTTTAGGCGGACTGAGCGGAGGTGTTCAGCGAAACGATCGGCGAGCCTGCACTGGCTGTGATGATCACACCTGCTAAAAATGCATGCTCTCGCTGCACGGTGAGGCTCTCGCACACAACATTTTTGAGTTTCACTGTGTTGAAGCTGTGCTGGAACTGGGTTTCAGGGCACCTGTTGATATGTTGCAAGTTCTTACACCTTTCATTATGTGGTCTTTCAAGTGCGATCTTTCAATTCTTTTATCATAGAGCCCTTGGGGGAAAAAAAGAATACTTTTTCAATCTCACTCTGCCATTTATTAATATACATTGTCACAAAGTTGAAGTTGGATCTAGACCAGAACTGTACACAGATTCTCTTCAGTTTAATTGACAATCCCCAGATATCTCTGTCAAAGTTTCTAGTGCATCGCAGAATAGACAATTTCTTTCCCAAAAATGTTGCAGTTTTCAATTGCCGTAGCAGTAGCCAAAATACCATGGATCAGAGATGCAGATGCCTGAAAATGTGTGATATGCTGCCATCTGCTGTTATTCTCAGAATAGAGTTCCATGGAAAATCAGTTGATGATCAGCAACAAAGAAAAATGATTGTAACTATGTTGTGCCTTATATACATTAAGCACATTGGGACACGTTGTGAAGCTTAATGCAGCTCTCGGGTTATTTACAGGAATAGCCCAAAGTCAATAGTGCAGAGGCTGGAAATCTGAAGTGTGAACATAAAATGCTGGAGATACTTAGCAGGTAGGCAGCATCCATGGAGAGAGAAACAGATGACCTTCCCCAGTACTGATCACTGGAAAATTGAAATATTGACTCTGTATCTGTTTCTGATGTGTGATCTGCTCTGCATTTCCACTGTTCTTTATTTTATTATCAATGCCTGTGCTATTTCAAATATTTCAGAAATATTTCAAATGTCATTGGAAACGGCAATAGTGCCGGAGGATTGGCGTACTGCGCATGTTGTTCCATTGTTTAAAAAGTGGTCTAAGAGTAAACCTAGCAAATATAGACCTGTTAGTTTGACGTCAGTGGTGGGCAAATTAATGGAAAGGATACTTAGAGATAATATGTATAAGCATCTGGATAAACAGGGGCTGATTAGGAACAGTCAACACGGATTTGTGCCTGGAAGGTCATGTTTGACTAATCTTCTTGAATTTTTTGAAGAGGTTACTCGGGAAATTGATGAGGGTAAAGCCGTGGATGTTGTATATATGGACTTCAGTAAGGCCTTTGACAAGGTTCCTCACGGAAGGTTGGTTAAGAAGGTTCAATGGTTGGGTATTAATGGTGGAGTAGCAAGATGGATTCAACAGTGGCTGAATGGGAGATGCCAGAGAGTAATGGTGGATGGTTGTTTGTCAGGTTGGAGGCCAGTGACTAGTGGGGTGCCACAGGGATCTGTGTTGGGTCCACTGTTGTTTGTCATGTACATCAATGATCTGGATGATGGTGTGGTAAATTGGATTAGTAAGTATGCAGATGATACTAAGATAGGTGGGGCTGTGGATAATGAAGTAGATTTTCAAAGTCTACAGAGAGATTTATGCCGGTTGGAAGAGTGGGCTGAAAGATGGCAGATGGAGTTTAATGCTGATAAGTGTGAGGTGCTACATCTTGGCAGGACAAATCAAAATAGGACGTACATGGTAAATGGTAGGGAATTGAAGAATGCAGGTGAACAGAGGGATCTTGGAATAACTGTGCACAGTTCCCTGAAAGTGGAATCTCATGTAGATAGGGTGGTAAAGAAAGCTTTTGGTGTGCTGGCTTTTATAAATTAGAGCATTGAGTATAGAAGTTGGGATGTAATGTTAAAATTGTACAAGGCATTGGTGAGGCCAATTCTGGAGTATGGTGTACAATTTTGGTCGCCTAATTATAGGAAGGATGTCAACAAAATAGAGAGAGTACAGAGGAGATTTACTAGAATGTTGCCTGGGTTTCAGCAACTAAGTTACAGAGAAAGGTTGAACAAGTTAGGTCTTTATTCTTTGGAGCGCAGAAGGTTAAGAGGGGACTTGATAGAGGTCTTTAAAATGATGAGAGGGATAGACAGAGTTGACGTGGATAAGCTTTTCCCACTGAGAGTAGGGAAGATTCAAACAAGGGGACATGACTTGAGAATTAAGGGACAGAAGTTTAGGGGTAACATGAGGGGGAACTTCTTTACTCAGAGAGTGGTGGCTGTGTGGAATGAGCTTCCAGTGAAGGTGGTGGAGGCAGGTTCGTTTTTATCATTTAAAAATAAATTGGATAGTTATATGGACGGGAAATGAATGGAGGGTTATGGTCTGAGCGCAGGTATATGGGACTAGGGGAGAATACGTGTTCGGCACGGACTAGAAGGGTAGAGATGGCCTGTTTCCGTGCTGTAATTGTTATATGGTTATATGGTTATTCATAGTCATAGAGTTATACAATGTGGAAACAGGCCCAACTTGCCCACAGTGGCCAACATGTCCCAGCTGCACTAGTCCCACCTGACCGTGTTTGGTCCATATCCCTCCAAACCTGTCCTATCCATGTACCTGTCTAACTGTTTCTTAAATGTTGGGATAGTCCCTGCCTCAACTGCCTCCTCTGGCAGCTTGTTCCATACACGTACCACCCTTTGTGTGAAAAAGTTACCCATCAGATTCCTATTAAATCTTTTCACCTTAAACCTATGTCCTCTGGTCCTCGATTCACCTACTACAATGTGCATTAATAGGCTCTGTGCATTCAGAGCCAATGAAAGATTTGTGCCCTCTTATGTTTGAATGTTCCCCTAAACCACTGGTACCTCAGCTTGACATTGCATCCAAAGGGCAGCTCAGTCACTGCTCTACACTGTCTGTCAGTACCGTGCTGGTGTATCCCACCAGACTTGTGCTCAGATCCTAGAATAGAACTTGAATCAATAATTTCTGACATGTTGGTGAATATCACCAACTGCCCCATGCTGCCACTCTATCTATGACAGGTCTGTGTTTAAAAGCTACTTTTCGTGCTTGTGGCTACTGTGGGAATATTGTATCTATTGATATAGCTGCAAGGGGAAATCTGAGTAATGCAGCTATCATGTAGGAGCCAGAGGCTGCTTTCCAGGCAACTAAATGAAATATAACATTTTAAAAGATCTTTCTGACTTCTGATTTCAAGTGTTGTTTTAAAGTAGGATGTGCAACATTGTCTCCATGTCGTACTTTCAAATTCTTAATTCCATTGACAAACTACTGAACCAGCTGAGGCACTTTTACTCTGCTTTCCACATCTCCGTAAGAATAGTATTGTTTGCAGCAGGTTTAGTTAACTATTAGAAATTTTGTAATTAGAATATGAATTCAGCTAGATTTTTTATTTTGATCCATTTATTTCTGTTATCTTCTTGGTTTCTTAGTTTACAATTTCAAATGTTTCAAAGGTCTTTTATTGTCACGTGAACCAATTATTGTCACGTGTACCAATTAAGGTACAGTGATATGCGAATTACCATAGAGCCACACAAAAAAAAAGCAACAAGACACACAACTACATAAAAATTAACATAAACATCCACCACAGCGGATTCCCCACGTTCCTCACTGTGATGCAAGGCAATAAAGTCCAAACTTCTTCCTCTTTATTCTCCTGCGGTCGGGGCAGTTGAACCATCGTTTGCAGCGATCGAAGCCCCCGCGTCGGGGCGATCGAAGCTCCCCCGTTGGGGTGGTCGAATCTCCCGCGATCGGGGCGGTCGAAAATCCTGCGACTTGGAGTTCCCGAAGTCAGTCTCTAACCAGAGACCGCGAGCTCCGCGATGTTAAAGTCCGCAGGCACCCGAAGTAGACCTCATAGGTCGATCCCTGACAAAGGGATCGCAAGCTCCACAATGTTAAGTCCGCAGGTTGGAGCTCTTGAAGTCTGACTCCAGCAAAGGCCGCCAACTCCTTGATGTTAGGCCGCAGTGCGGATGGAGATGCGATACGGAAAATAATCGCATCTCCGTCGAGGTAAGAGATTAGAAAAAGCATCCCCCCAATCCCCCACATAAAACAAGCTAAAGAACTCTAAAAAGCATACATTTAATACATACTATTAAAACAACAAGGAAGGAAGGGACAGACAGATTGTTGGCGAGGAAGCCATTGCTGGCGCCACCCAGTGGTTATTTTAATTTGGTAATATACTTCCAAATTATGCAAAAAAATTCAGGGATGTGCATTCTGTGGAGACATTTACATGGGGAGCTCTACAACTTTTCAAAGACACTTTTTAAGAAGTCTGGAACTATGCTTTAGGTTGTTAGCCAAAGGCCACTTTGTCTAGATTGTGATTGGTGCTATATAAATGGAATTTGTTGCAGTTCAGTAAATGTTCTTTGACTAACTTGCATTTAAGAAAATAAAATGACCATTGTAGGTTTTAGTTTGGAATGCTCTAAGCCTCTAGAGAGTAGGCAGGCTTGCGGAAATAGGATTCCAGTCATTCCCTCTTCTCCCCTCTCCCACCAGGAAAGAGATACAGAAGTTTGAAAATGCATGCCTCCTGATTCAGGGACAGTTCCTTCCCAGCTGTTATCAGGCCACTGAACCATCCTCCCACCAGCTAGAGAGCAGTTCTAACCTCCCATCCACCTGATTGGAGATCTACAAACTCTTTAATCGGACTTTATTGGACTTTTTCACGCTAAATGTTATATCTTTTATCCTGCATCTCTACACTGTGGGCATTTTGATTATAATCATGTATAGTCTTTTTGCTTTTCACTGTACCTCGATACACATGACAATAATAATCTGAACTTAACTACATTGAGCAGATTTTAGGTGGAGCACTCCATCGATTCTCCAGTCCTATTAAAAGGATGTAAATTGGATTGTTATAGAGTGTTCTTACTATTCATGATTTCACACCAATGAATTCTAAATAAATGTTTTCTACAATATTAAAAGCTCACTATTTGCAATATTTTGGATTATAAAGAAAGATCTTGCATTCATGTAATTTGTTTCATGATACCTAGATTTTGCATGGCACTTCACAGCTCATGCCATAAATTTGAACCATAGTCATTCCTATAATATACTGACATTATAGATAGCAATCTCCCAATATCAACAATGACATAAATGCCCAAGTTGTCTATTTCTGGATCTGTTGGATTGAAGGATATGTGTTGACAGTGCAGTGATCTAATATGCCATTCTTTGCATGTTAACAAAGGAACATTTGTGTGCATTGAGCAAGTTAGTCTCAGGATAACATCTCATTCAAAAAACACTACCTCCAACAGTAGTGAATCCCGCAAGACTGCACTGAAAAGCCAGCCTAGATTGTGGAACTATGTATCTGAAGTGAGTTCCCACATTCTGGCCGGTGTGAAAAGCCTGATGTATTAACCTACGACAATATTTCAGTATAGTTTTCAAGGATGGTATGATATTGGTGAGTTATTCATAACTCTCCACTTAACGTTGTATTCTTCAAGAATATGGAATAGTTAGAGAATAGGTCGAATTTGGTGTAAAATATGAGATACTTCTCCTCGCAGCATATCAAGACTCGCAACCTTTAACATAGGAATGGTTGAATGCTGAGTTGTGATATCGAGTCTGTAGGGAAAGGATCTACAACAAAGACTACAGCCTAGAAACTCAGTTGTGTAGCAGAGCATATACGTGTGATACATAAAATATTTTCAGAAAATTGTTTGCAAAGTTGATGTGGGATTTATCAGATGTCCCACAAAGTGTGCTATTTACCTTCACGGTCCATTTATGACTGGCACTCATATGCACAGAGGTGCTTGGATATGTGCAGCAGCATCCAATTGCTTGTAGCATGTTTTTCAATGCCACCTCTGTGATTTCAATACATGCAGAAATACAGTGCCCTCCATAATGTTTTGGACAAAGACCCATTATTTATTTATTTGCCTCTATACTCCACAATTTGAGATTTGTAATAAAAAAAATCACATGTGGTTAAAGTTCACACTGTCAGCTTTTATTAAAGGCCATTTTTATACATTTTGGTTTCACCATGTAGAAATTACAGCAATGTTTATACATAGTCATCCCATTTCAGGGCACCATAATGTTTGGGACACATGGCTTCACAGGCGTTTGTAATTGCTCAGGTGTGTTTAATTGCCTCCTTAATGCAGGTATAAGAGAGCTCTCAGCCACTAGTCTTTCCTCCAGTCTTTCCATCACTTTGGAAACTTTTATTGTTGTTTATCAACATGAGGACCAAAGTTGTGCCAATGAAAGTCAAAGAAGCCATGATGAGACTGAGAAACAAAAATAAAACTGTTAGAGACATCAGCCAAACCTTAGGCTTACCAAAATCAACTGTTTGGAACATCATTAAGAAGAAAGAGCACTGGTGAGCTTACAAATCGCAAGGCCAAGGAAGACCTCCACAGCTGTTGACAGAAGAATTCTCTCTATAATAATGAAAAATCCCCATACACCTGTCCGACAGATCAGAAACACTCTTCAGGTGTGGATTCGTCAATGACCACGTCCGCAGAAGACTTCATGAACAGAAATACAGGGGCTACACTGCAAGATGAAAACCACTGGTTAGCCACAAAAATAGGATGGCAGGTTACAGTTTGCCAAGAAGTACTTAAAAGAGCAACCACATTTCTGGAAAAAGGTCTTGTGGACAAATGAGATGCAGATTAACTGATATCAGGGTGATGGCAAGAGCAATGTATGGAGGGGAGAAGGAACTGACCAAGATCCAAAGCATACCACCTCATCTGTGAAACACAGTGGTGGGGGTGTTATGACCTGGGCATGTATGGCTACTGAAGGTACTGGCTCACTTATATTCATTGATGATATAACTGATGGTAGTAGCATAACGAATTCTGAAGTGTATAGACACATCCTATCTGCTCAAGTTCAAACAAATGCCTCAAAACTCATTGGCCGGCAGTTCAATCAACAGCAAGACAATGATCCCAAACATACTGCTAAAGCAACAAATGAGTTTTTTTAAAGCTAGAAAATGGTCAAATTTTGAGTGGCCAAGTCAATCACCCAATCTGACCCCAATTGAGCATGCCTTTTATGTGCTAAAGAGAAAACTGAACGCAGACTTCAAGCAGTCATTGCATGCATAGGATATGCAACAAAATACTAAACATGACTACTTTCATTTACATGACATTGCTGTGTCCCAAACATTATGGTGCCCTGAAATGGGGGGGGGGGGGGGGGGGAGATATGTATAAACACTCATTTGTACATGGTGAGACCAAAATGTATAAAAATGGCCTTTATTAAGATCTGACAATGTGCACTTTGACCACATGTGATTTTTTCTATTTCAAACCTCAAATTGTGGAGTACAGAGGCAAATAAATAAATGATAGGTCTTTGTCCCAAACATTATGGAGGGCACTGTAAGCCTTCATAATATATACAAGGGCAACATTATCCTAACTTAAAGGGGATTTGCCTCACTAGATCCCAGCCCATGGAGTACAACACTAGGGAACTAACATCAAAGTAGTTCCCCTTTTAGATAAAGGGAGGTGGTAACACTACTGGGTATAGCACTAGCAAGATGAAATGTATAGAGATTAAAAACATATTAAGAGTTTTGCACCGTTTTAGTTATTTATATATTTTTAATCACGATTAAAGTTTATGTTTAAAAATAAAAATAAGTATTTTCCTTGCTGCAGCAGCACCTCAGGAACCACAATGCCAAAAAATGTATTCCAAATCTGGATATTTTCACTCACCCCCACTCTTCGAACACCTCCTCCAGCAGCTATTCTCAAGGGGGAAGGAAAAATGAAATGAAGACTAGATTAAAAGCTAAAATATCCAAGTTATCAGTGCATTTAATGTGGGAATTCTACTAGTTTGATGCAAAGTTGCTATGCAAATAGAGAAATTCAATGGAATTTCAAGCCAGTAAAACTGCAGTACAGCAGGAAAATAGTCTGTAGACGGATATCAGTTCGTAACTATGGTGATTACAAATGTAAAATTCTAATCTTACAATTTACTTTACTCTTGTATAAAATTGTTACGATTCTCAGAGGATTGAGATGAATGCAAAGTTTAAAATTGGAAGATAGTTATGGTATTAGAATGTTAATTAGGCAGACATTTGTTGGATATGTGATAATTACTAAGGAATGTATTAAGTTCTTGATTTAACTTTTTACTCAATTTTCTTTTTTTGTTATTGTCTATACTACCTTCAATGTGAGGCAAATCTTTCTAGAGCAGTTTTTTAATAGGTAATTCTGTAATTATTACTTTTTGTCAATGCCATTAGTAAAAGATCACATTAATTTAGCTGATACATTTTATGCTGGCCTATAAAAAGCAATAAATGTCATACAAGCTATCAGTTAATGAACCATATTTACTATTCTCATTATTAGGAAGGCATTAATTGTAATAAAGCACATGCCTAAGATATATGAAAGTAATCGGTATTGCATTAAATGAGCCAATATGAAAAATAATTGAGATGTATTATAAGATTTTACTATTAAAACATATTAGGAAAAAAGCCGTGTAAATTTTTTTAAAAAAAGCAAATGTGTCCAGCATAGAGGAGAACATATCATTGGCATTTTAGCAGATTAATAAGAGTAGTTGATGTGGGCAGGATAAAATCCCTATTTCCATATGACCAATTTAAGATTTGAAGGGGAAGGGAAAAAAATCTTGAGTTATGATTATAAAGTTGAAATGTTTCATTAGCAATGAAGATAATCAGGAGCAAATCATTCAGTGTCTGAAGAAGTCGTCGAATGTTAAAATATATCTATATCTATCTATATCTATATACTATTAAAACTCTGTGTGTGTGTGGGAGTGTGTGTGTTTGTGTCAGATTTGGCCTTTGATTCCTTGCTCCGCCAAAACCACACGCGAAAACTCCGCGATTACACTTTTACATACCCTAACACACTCCTTATTAGATTTAGACATTTTTATGTACACATTTTAAAATAAAATCCATCCCCCCCCCCACTCACTCATTTTCTCTCCTCCTGCTGGCCAGCCACCATAACGGCTGCTGCCGACCGGCTCTGCTCCAAAAACGACACCATTTTTTTTCTTTCGCTAGCGATTTTCACCCTGGGATCTGAAGCACGTTCGGGGTCCAGACCCAACGGGTCTGCTCTTGGTCTAGTATACTATTAAAACTCTGTGTGTGTGTGTGTGTGGATGGATGTGTGTGTGGATGTGTTTATTTATTTGTGGGTGTCACATTTGGCCTTTGATTCCTTGCTCCGCCAAAACCACACGCGAAAACTCCGCGATTTTTTCCATTTCGCTAGACATTACTCTTTTACATACCCTAACACACTCCTTATTAGATTTAGACATTTTTATGTACACATTTTAAAATAAAATCCACCCCCCCCCCCCCCCCCCCACTCACTCATTTTGTCTCCTCCTGCTGGCCAGCCACCAGCTCTGCTCCAAAAACGACGCCATTTTTTTTCTGGTCTGCTCTTGGTCTAGTATATTTTTTAAATTGTCCTAATGAGTAATTTGAAAGACATATTCCTTCTTTGTAAGATCCTGATTAAGCTACACTTCATTTTTCTACAATTTCTATAGTTCCTGAAGTGTGGTTCCCAAAGCAGTTTTTGTATTTTCCATTAATAACTGGTACAAATTGTGATGTGTGTACGAAGGCCAGAGATAAATATGCCTGTTAATAAGCTTTGAGAATGAAAACAATATTTAACAGCTATTTACATGTTACACAATTGTGAGATTTTAAACTGGAGCGAATTGCAGCCAAGGTAAAATATAACGTTGAGAGATTTCCAAAAACAACTGTACATGGTTATATCCACTTTTTAAAATGGTGCTTCACTTGATAGCTAGAATCATCTGTACATGACCTAACTCATGAGGGAGTTGGGACTGTGAGTCAGGACCAGTAAAGTGAAAAAGATTGTGATGTTTGGTAGGTCAGGGGGCAAGCTGGAGATTAAAGGCGCCATTGAGAGGGTAGTTTTAGTCCACTAGAGCTAGCCCAAGGATTTAGATAAGTTCCAACAGAAAGCCATGGTGTTAAAGAATAGGGCAACTTGCTGACAGCAAAGATATGTGTGAGTTACCTTTGCTAAGACCCTGTGCCATCAATGCCCCTGACACCTAAATCCTCTGCCTTCACTGAGAGCTAAGAACAGGTGTTAACTCATCAGACAGAGGCAATCAATATGTCTGTGAAATAGAGCACTTTGAAGATCTCCCCAACAGTAACTCCTTGACTTGACCTCCCTTGCTTCCACGGCACTGGGCCAGCCTTGCTGTCACCTTTGACTGACAAGAAAACAACTGAGCCAAATTCAACTCGAATACCAAGGCTTCAGGAGAAGATGGTATCCTCAATGTCGACCTTGAGTTATGAGTGCCCATTCTCATGAGGAGGATATATTAAGGGGTCTAAAAGGCGCTATAATTATGACGTCTTGAAGAAAGGAATCACAGTGTGGAAGAAGGGTCTCGACCTGAAACTTCACACATTCCTTCTCTGCAGAGATGCTGCCTCTCTTAAGTTACTACAGCTTTTTGTGTCTATCTTTGCAGTGTGGATTCTGTCCAACTTCACTGTGTAATAACTCTTAAGAAAAACCAGCCAGCTGCACCAGTCCTTTTTCAATTTCACCAAGCTTTAACTCGAGCAACTGGTAGGGACTTTGGAACATTGTCCTCCAGTTTTGCTGCCCACAGAAAGTTGTTGCCATTTATTGATTTACTACATGCAAATCATGAAACAAACAAATTCGTCTACAACGGAGCCAGGGGAGACCAGTAGCAAGCAAGGCTGCACCATGGCCCCAATACTTCTCTCAATCTCTTTCAGCACAATGTTACATCTTGCTTACAACAAGCTTCCCACAGGACTGGAATTAATCTGCAGGACTTAAAATGAAACCATTCAATCTTTGAGAACTACAATCTAGAACCAAAGTCACGGGAAACGTACTGGTTCCAAGGCCACTGAAAAACAGAATCATTCACTAGGTCAGACGGCATCTTTGGAAAGAGAAACAGAGTACAACTTCAGGTCAAAGATACTTTTTTCCATCATTTACACCCAAACCTCGGCAATGGAGTTGTACTACGTAGACCACAAAAGGTTTACACACTCATGGAGTCCAAGCTCCAGGCCATCTCTAATTCATTTACTGAAGCATATGAGATGGTGGAATTTACATTCAACATGCCAGGGCAAAGATCCTCCACTAACCCGCTGCCACCGTCCCACACTGAACCAACAATAAAGTCAGATCCTGGAAAATATGGACCATAAGTCAGAGGCCACCTCTCAGCAATTCATCCTGGCGTGGAAACTTTGAGGTTGATTGAGGAAAAAGATGTTTGAAGATAAAGACTTCAGAACTGGCACAAAACTCATGGTCTACTGGGTAGCAGTAATCCTTTCCCATTTCAGTGCTTCTGAGGCCTGCATACAAGAATCTCATGGCACTAGAAAGGCATGACCATGTTTGTATAAAATCTACAAATTTACTGAAAAGGCTAGTGAGCTAACGTCGGTGAACTCTCCCAGCATTTAAAACACATGTTACAGTCACGTGGCAGGACACTAACCTCTTGGAGCAGATGTTATTAACCGTTTTGTCATGAGGAGATGCTACCAAACAGATAGAGGAAAAGATTCAAGAATGTACTCTAAACCTCCTTGGAATACTCGACCTTCCCACCAACTCCTTGGAAACTCTGACCCATGACCCAAAGTGGCGGAGGAGCATTCTTGATGGATATTGAGAACCTTAAATGTTTGGATCAGGAGCACCGATGCCCTGCATAAGCTTTGCACCATTTCATCATATCTGGAACAGTTTGCAGTTCCTTCAATGGTCCTATTTATTACCTCAGAACCCACAGGACCAAAGTGGAAGCAAGAGAGGAAGATTTGTCTCGCATATCACCTGGATTGGTGCTCTTTTTTTTAAACAATGTGGTGTAGGAAGAGTCTAACTACACTTTCCTAGATCATCTTGCCCAAGTTCCCCTGCATTGATCTCATAGCAGGATTGCATGGGTATGACTCTGACACAGAGATAATTGCGAGGCCTAGTATGACATGGCTGTCTGAATGTCACATGTAGCATGATATGACCTGGAAACTCTTGTCAACACAATTTACTCTGCGTTAACTTAATTTTCATTCACATAGTTCAAAAAACATTTTTTGTGATCTAATTTTTTGCCTAACGATGATTAAAATGGTGGCTAGCAATCTCTTTATTCTCCATTGAAACTGAAAGCGGGCAGGATCAGCCTCTGCTCATCTTCACTACAGGTTTACCTGTAAAGCACGTACCCAACCATTTTTGGGAGTTAATTTTGCAGCTCTTTGGAACAGATCAGTTGCAATACAGAACTTTATTCAATCGTTGTACTAAAGTGATTGAAGTGTTTTTCAGGATATCTGTTGGTTTTTAAGTATTGTGTACATAATTCAATAAGCGGCTGCAATTCATGGTTATAGCCTGTGTACATTATATATCATACCGTTGTGTTCAAAGCACAAGCTGCATAATAATGCTCAAACCTAATAAACTTACATTGATGCAGTTTACACATGTACCATCACTGTGCAGGTGTCCCAGCTCAGATGTCAAAAGAGGCTTGCACTTCCTAACCAAGGGTTTTGGAGAAAATTAGTATGTTTACATCTCAAACTAATTTAAAAAAAATTGTGTTGTTACCTTGTTGAAAAACAAAACAAAGCAGGAAACACGTGGCAGGTCAGGCATCATCTGTGAAGAGAGAAAACAGAGTCACCATTACAGGTCAATGACTGTTCACAAGTTCTGTTGAAAGGTCATTGATATGAAATGTTGACTGTGCTTGTTTTTCTAAGGATGCTGCCTGACCTGCTGAATGATTATGGCCTTTGTTATTTTTCTTTCAAATTTCCCATATATATAAATGAAGAGCTTCAATTGGTGGAATTTGAGTGGAATGAGGGATCCAGACAGAATAGGGGTGGGTGATGAGCAGCACAAGGGGGTGGAGGAGAGGAAAGGAACTGGAAAGGAACTGGGTGAAGAGGTGCCGGAGAGTGGAAAGAAAGGTATATATGAGAGGATCTGGGTAGATCAAAAGGAAAGGCGGGGTGGGGATTTTAAATGAATTTAGAGAATTCGAGGGGGGGGGGGGGAGGAGAATACGTTTACTGAAGGAAAAAGGACATCTCAGAAAGAGGACATCTTGGATGTCCTGGAGTGGAAAGCCTCATCTTGAGATGCAGTTATGGTGGAGGCAGAGAAAAAGCAAGAATGGGATGGCTCCTGATATGGAGACAGTCATCACAAAGGGGAGCGAGGGAGATAAGATAGGTCATGTTATGAGGAGTTGAGCTCAGTGGGGCAAGAACAGACAGAAATAATAGGGTAGTTCTGTTTGTGGATCTTGAGTAGGAAATAGGAATGAGCAGTGTCAGGTAGGGGAACGATCAGGTTGGAGGGGAGATTACTGAAAGAGACCATGGCCTGGTATTTGTTGGTGGGATCATGATCAAGGGGATGTCAGAGAGCTTGTCACCTTGCCTCAGCAAAGTAGAGGTAAGTCCACCAGTCTGACAGATTCTAAGAGAAGTGCAGAGGTAAACTAGATATATTTTGAGGGAGATAAAAGAGGACTAGCGACAGAATAGTAGGAAGGTCAACTATTGCTGATTGGGATTTGGGTGGGCGGAATACCAAGCCTAAGGCATTTGAGATGGATGGGAATGGAAATAGAAGAGGCCCAATGACATTGGAGATGGGTTTAGTTGTGGAGAAAAGAAAGATAATTAAAAAGAAAGGAGAAAAAATAATTAAATATCATGGCAGACAAATGGAAAGCAATGGAGGGCTGGTTACATAGAAACTAGACCTAGTTTAGTCACCAATGCCAAGAACACTCAAATCACAGCTAACTTTGATTAAGTTTCATAAGTTTCTTCATAAGTTTAAATAAGGAACTTATTTCTGCTGACCTTCCAAGTGTGTGTTTACAAAACGGCTAGGATTATTCTCATTAAAAAAAAGATTGTCTGTATTAGATGGAAATTCATGTGGGGCATCTGAAAGTAGCCTGATAACCAAAATTTGACAGCCATCTCAGCAAGTGTTTTTGAAAAAATCTAAATTATCAAGTCAGAGATTTAAAAGAAAGTCTTGAAAAAACAGTTTTTTTAAACTAATAACCCCATCGGAATATATTTTTTAAATTAATTGCCATACTATTACCTGAGGTTCATGCATCTATGTCCTTTACTCAAAAAGACCATCTTTCATTGCGAGAAGCAGAGATCTTTCACTGCAATCTTCTAAATTTCTAGCTATTTGAAAGGATTTATTGAGCATGATTAGCAGAAAAATGACAGTGAAAGCACGACCCTGTACAACAGAACATTCACGCAGTACACCCAAACCTCGTTTCTGTAAACTCACACTTGGAAGATCAGCAGAAATAAGTTTCTTATTTAAACTTATGAAGAAACTTATGAAATTAGTTGCTTTTAGAGGAGGAGATGGGTAATTGGCAAAAACTAGAAACCACATTTCATTCTTGCGAGAACCGACACATATGTGTTTGGCAGTTAGCCTAAGTTCTCTTTCCTGTGTTCAACTCCATGAGGCGTCCATTGTCACAACACTGCCTGCTGACCCGTGGCAAATTGCTGATGGTGGCTTCCAGATTTCTCCTTTCATAAAAGCTTAAAATGAAAGCCGTAAGTTGTTCTGTTGTGCAGGGTTGTGCTTTCACTGTCATTTTTCTGCATATCAGGCTCAATAAATCCTTTCAAATTACTGGAAACTTAGGAGATTGCAGTGAAAGATCTATGCTTCTGGCAATATTCTTTTTGAGTCGAGGACGCCAGGGATGAGTTAGAGTGGAAAAATCATGTGAATAATATTAATCAAAGAGCTGTATAGAATATTCATGCCAATTTATCTCTTTATTAGATGGTCAGATTGAAGATTCTATTTATTGCATCAATTTGAGGTAAAAAATGACTGGATTAGCCTTGTTCCTCATTCCTCAGTATCTTGTGTTTTCAAAACTTAATGAAAACTTAAAAAAAAAATGTATTCAGCTGCTTTAAAAATAATCCATTTGATTTATTTCAATCTGAAGTTACCCACGGCTCAAAGTGACCATTTCCCCATCTGCAGGGTAGCCCAAATACTGACGATTAATATGGTAATGCCGTTTTAACCTGGTGCTGTTTTGCTTCTGTGAAATCCATCTCGGAACCACTCGTGCATGAACCTGACAGATGAGGACTTGCAGTTTATTTTCCATTGGGGCATTATGCTGAAGGCCTTTGGGAAAAGTATGTGAAATGATTATCCAGTGTGATAAAATCCACTTTGTGGCATCAAAGTGGGTTTTAAAAAGTCCATGTAATTGAGTTGGCTGGTGACAATGACTTATTTTTAGTGAATATATTGTGCACAATTTTAAAGAACTTATGGAGACATTTGTTATACACTTACTTAACCTAATTTCTGATTTTCTCTCCACAGCTGTATAGACTCGTGGTTTGAAGTGAACAGATCATGCCCAGAGCACCCTTCCGACTGACCTCTCCTGGCCTGCAGCTGCTTACAGCCTTCTGTTAAAGGTAGATAGTCAGATGCTAACTAACTGCAATACATCACAAAGGCATGACTGTGTTATCATTGGAAGCCAAAATAATATGGGAGGATGGATTTCTGAAGTTATGGCTGAGAAAATGTGGCTTGTGAGCATTATATCTGCTTTTATAAGTTCAAGTTCAAGTTACATTTATTGTCACATGCACCAATTGGTACAGTGAGATTTGAGTTACCATACAGCCACACAAATAAAAAGAACACAATACACGATAGAATTTAACATGAACATCTCCCACAGCGGAATCAATGTCTCCCACTGTGAGGGAAGGCAATAAAGTTCAGTCATCTTCCTCTTTGTTGGTAATGGGGGAAAGTAGAAAGCATATTTTGTCCATTAAATGAACAATGAGTTGACTTGGTTTTCATCAGTGCTTAGTTTCTCTACAAAGGTAAGCATTGCTACTTGGCATACAGTAGAGCAAGTTGATGGGCAGACAGTTCTATTATTCTGGTTGAATGTTACCAGGTTCCCCAAGCATCGGGCTCAGGTTGTCAGGCGAATGTAGAACCCACCGTAACTGGCTCCCAGAAATATGCATAAAGAGAACTCTCCCCACTCCGGATGTAAGGTCTCATACCAAAACGTTGACCATCCCTCTGCCTCCATAAATACTGCCTGGCCTGCTGAGTTCCTACAGCAACTCGTTTTTTTACTTCAGTGCCCAGCATCTGCAGTGCCCTCTCCTCAACCAATCTTGATTAATCCCTGCACTTTACATTTAGCCTGAAGCCAGTTACGGGGGACTTGGATGTTGTGATGCAGTTAGTACTCCTGTGGACTTGCACAATACATTACCAAGAAAAAAGCTAATTTTCAGTTTATGTGCAAAGCCACAGGAGTAATATACAAGTAAAAGATGCGTGGAATGCCTTGCGTCTTTGTGTAAAGGCTTTGTTTTGTATCTTGTCAAATTAGCTTGATGTCAATTGAGGCAGGGAGCAAACCCGTGATCCAACAAAATCTTCGATCTCTTTTGTTACACAGTTGCCTGCTGTTGAACTTGCTGCGGGAGGCAATTATGAAAGGACAATAAAATGTCCCAGTGGTTAAGAAAACACAGCTGCTTTATTCAGCAGATACAATCTATTCATTATGGAAACATATTAATCTAAGTAAAGATTGCAATAAATTTGAATTAAAGTTTATTGTATGAAACTTAATTGTATTCTTCTAATCATATATCGTAAAAGTCGACCAGGTGGAATGTAGTACAACCACAAATTTTACTTGGAATAGCTAAGGGATATGAGTGCTGTGTCATCATTGGCAGCTCTTGAATGATAACTGCAGAAACTGATTTTTGGCAGTCCAGTTCCCATTTCAATTAAGTGCACTTTGTATAAGTACCTCCATTCAATTCTTCACCATATCCAACTATCAGTGTGGCTGTAACAAAAGAAGGAACAAATACACAACTGGTCTTAGTTCTGCATCAATTTGCATCAATGTCAACAATGAAGACAGAAGTATAATTATTTTATGTCCAGGTTTTCAGAACAGTTGAGTAAAAACGAGAGACATTGACAGTTTATTGGAATCTATCAGCAATCATCTGGGATTCCAACATGCCACGCTGCATTCAAGCAGACTCCAAAAGGAAGGCTGGTTGTCAACTACATTATGGTTAACAGCTTAATTAGAGTCGTAGAGTGATACAGTGGAAACAGGCCTTTGAGCCCGAATAGCCTGTACCGGCCAACAATGTCCCAGCTACACTAGTCCCACTTGCCTGCGCTTGGTCCATATCCCTGCAAACCTGTCCTATCCATGTACCTGTCTAACTGTTTCTTAAATAATGGGATAGTCCCAACCTCAACTACCTCCTCTGGCAGCTTGTTCCATACACCCACCACCCTTTGTGTGAAAAAGTTACCCCTCAGATTCCTATTAAATCTTTTCCCCTTCACCTTGAACCTATGTCCTCTGGTTCTCGATTCCCCTACTCTGGGCAAAAGACTGTGTGCATCTACCCGATCTATTCTTCTCATAATTTTATATAACTCTATAAGATCTCCCTTCATCCTCCTGCGCTCCATGGAATAGAGACCCAGTCTACTCAACCTCCCTATAGCTCACACCCTCTAGTGCTGGCAACATCCTCGTAAATCTTCTCTGAACCCTTTCAAGCTTGACAATATCTTTCCTATAACATGGTGCCCAGAACTGAACACAATATTCTAAATGCGTCTTACCAACGTCTTATACAACTGCAACATGACCTCTCATACTCTGACTGATGAAGGCCAAAGTGCCAAAAGCCTTTTTGACCACCTTATCTACCTGCGATTCGACCTTCAAGGAACCATGCACCTGTACCCGCTGCTCTACAACACTACCCAGAGGCCTATCATTTACTGTGTAGGTCTTGCCCTTGTTCAACATCCCAAAATGCAACACCTCACACTTCTCTGTATTAAATTCCATCAACCATTCCTCTGCCCACCTGGCCAATCGATCCAGATCCTGCTGCAATCGTTCACGACCATCTTCACTATCTGCAAAACCTTTGTATCATCAGCAAACTGATAATCTTGCCCTGTATGTTCTCATCCAAATCATTGATGTAGATGACAAACAGTAACAAAACAGGCCCAGCACCGAACCCTGAGGCACATCACTAGTCACAGGCCTCCAGTCTGAGAAGCAACCTTCCACCATTACCCTCAGCTTCCTTCCATGGAGCCTCTTTGCTATCCATTCAGCTATCTCTCCATGGATCCCATGCGATCTAACCTTCCAGAGCAGCCTACCATGCGGAACCTTGGCGAACGCCTTACTGAAGTCCATGTTCACAACATCTACAGCTCTGCCCTCATCAACCTTTTTGGTCAGGTCGTCATAAAAAATCAATCAGAATCAACCACTTCCCCGTAGCAACTTTACGACAAACTATTTCTAGTTTTCAAAGCCAATCGCCGACTACGTTTACCGTGGCAAATTTTAGTAGCCAATTGCCGACCACGGTTCAGTAGCAAATTGCCGACTACCGTCCCTGGTAGCAAATTGCCGACTACCGTCCCTGGTAGCAAATTGCCGACTACCCTCTCTGGTAGCAAATTGCCGACTACCGTCTCTGGTGGCAAATTGCCGACTACCCTCTCTTTGGTAGCAAAAATACATACCCAAAATACATACACAATACACAATTGGTCTTACCTTTGTCTGTATCTAAGAACCTCGGCGGGGAACCATCTGACGAAGGATCACAGATGTTTCCAGGAGTTTCTACGGGAGTAGGTCTTAAAAAAGGAGGCCCAATAGAGCTCAGTTGTCTCCCTTCCAATCCCGGTAACATCTGCAACCTCTTGCACATTCTCTGTTGATGGTGTCCCAGCGAGGACCTGCGCGACTACGCCAATGAAAAAGTTCACTTAGAAACAGACAAAGACAACAGTTAAGACCATTCAAAGCTTTAATTTTAACGTCCGACGGGTGTGGTTTTAGAGACCGTGAGGCAACAGTGTACGTCTGAGTTCTCCAGCAACACACAAAGAAATACCAGAAAACCGGGGTTAATATACCCCCCAGACTCAATATCAATTGCATGAGGTAATGTCCCAGGAAACATCAGCCACCTCCAAATATGGAGTTGTTTTTCACTCTTTGCCAAAAGCCAGGCATTCCAATGGCATAGCTATACCCCCCTGGCCCCTTCTTATCTGATTAAACTATTCAACGCGTAAAAAACCTTGTGAACGATTCAACTTGCGTAAAAAAACACCTTGCCAAAATATTTGGCCAAGTGTCCCACAATGCAATAGCAATTGCCTTTTTGCAGCAGGAAAGCTTAAATATGACAGCAACCGACAATAGTAATTAACTCTTTCAACTAACCCTAATCAGCCCTTGTCCATCCAAATGACTGTATATCCTATCCCTCAGAATTCTCTCCAGTAACTTACCAACTACAGATGTTAAGCTCAATGACCTATGGTTCCCAGCACTTTCCTTGCATCCCTTCTTGAAAAGAGGTACAACAATTGCCACCCTCCAGTCTTCCAACACCTCTCCTGGATTTCAGGACGACCCGTAAATTTCAACCAGGGCTCCCGCAATTTCCTCTCTAGTTTCCCACAATGTCCTCGGATATATCAGATCAGGCCAGAGAGATTTGTCTACCTTCAAACACGACAATACCTGCAGTACTTCTTCGACAGTAACCCTGACTGCTCTCAAGACACTTCCAGTGATGGCTCCAATTTTCTCCATCCTACCGTCTTTCTCCTCGATAAATACAGAGGAGAAATACTCATTTATACCTTGCCCATCTACTGTGGCTCAACATAGAGGTGACTGCTTTGATTCCCGAGAGATCCCACTCTCTCTCTAGTTACCCTTTTCCCCCTTATGTATTTATAAAATCTTTTGGGATTGTCCTTAATGCTACCTGCCAGAGCTATCTCCTGGCACCTTTTTGCCCCTCTGATTTCCTTTTTTAGTTTGCTCCTTAGTTCCAGAAACTCGTCCATGGATACACTTGATCCCAGCTGCCTCCATGCATCCTTCTTGTGTTTGACCTAAGTCTCAATTTCCCTCATCAGCCAAGTTTCCTTACATTTGCCTGTTTTGTCCTCCATTCTAATGGGGACGTACACATCCTGAGCTTTCTTCAGTACACTTTTAAAAAAGCATCCCAGTTGGCCAATGTTCCTTTCCCCTCTAATAACCTGCTCCAGTCAACTTGAGCAAGACCTTCTATCATACCTTCAAAGTTGGCCTTATCCCAGTTGAGCATTTTAACACGTGGACCCTCTCCATCCCTATCCATAACTATCTTAAACCTAATCGAACTGTGGTCATTGGTCCCAAAAGGCTCCTCCACACACACTTCATTACCTTGCCCTTCCTAATTTCCCAATACTAGATCCAGCCTTCACATACTGCTTAAGAAAACTCTCTTGAACACTTATGAGGAATTGCACCCCATCTAAACCCTTCACGCTATGATTTTTCCAGCCCATATTGGGAAAGTTAAAATCCCCTACTACAACAACCTTATTTGACCTGCAGCTGTCTGTAATCTCCATGTACATTTGTTCTTCTAATTCCCGTTGACTATTCGGGGGTCTGTAGTACACCCACAACAAGGTGATCATCCCTTTCTTGTTCCTCGGCTCCACCCATATAGCCTCACTAGACGAACCGTCCATAATGTCATCTCTGAACACAGCCATGACATCCTCCTTAACCAACAATGCAACCCCCCCCCCCCCCCCTCCTCTTTTTCCCTCATCCCTGTCTCTCCTGAAGCCCCTGTACCCCGGAACATTGGGCTGCCAGTCCTGCCCCTCCCTTAACCAGGTTTCAGCCATGGCTACAAGGTCCCAGTCACTCGTACCTATCCATGCCCTAAGCTTACCCGTTAGGACCCTTGCATTAAAATGCGTGCAGTTTAAACCAACCCTCCTTCATTGCTCTCTCCTATCACCTGCTTATTATGTCCACTAACCTTTCCCACACCACCCTCCATACCAACTTCTAGCCTCTCACCCCCCTGCCAATCTAGTTTAAACCCTCCCGTGTAGCATTAGCAAATCTTCCAGCTAGGATGTTGGTCCCCCTCCAGTTTGGGTGCAGCCTGACCCTTTTATACAGGTCACCCCTGCCCCGGAAGAGATCCTAATTTTCCAGCAATCTGAATCCTGCCCCCTGCACCAACTCCTCAGCCACACATTCATTTACCCTATCTTCCTATTCTTACCTTTACTAGCACGAGGTACTGGAAGCAATCCTGAGATCACTACCCTGCAGGTCCTATTTTTCAGTCGTGCCCAATTCTATAACATAGAAACATAGAAACATAGAAAATAGGTGCAGGAGTAGGCCATTCGGCCCTTCGAGCCTGCACCGCCATTCAATATGATCATGGTTGATCATCCAACTCAGTATCCCGTACCTGCCTTCTCTCCATACCCCCTGATCCCTTTAGCCACAAGGGCCACATCTAACTCCCTCTTAAATATAGCCAATGAACTGGCCTCAACTACCCTCTGTGGCAGAGAGTTCCAGAGATTCACTACTCTCTGTGTGAAAACGTTTTTCCTCATCTCGGTCTTAAAGGATTTCCCCCTTATCCTTAAGCTGTGACCCCTTGTCCTGGACTTCCCCAACATCGGGAACAATCTTCCTGCATCTAGCCTGTCCAACCCCATAAGAATTTTGTACATTTCTATAAGATCCCCTCTCAATCTCCTAAATTCTAGCGAGTATAAGCCAAGTCTATCCAGTCTTTCTTCATATGAAAGTCCTGACATCCCAGGAATCAGTCTGGTGAACCTTCTCTGTACTCCTTCTATGGCAAGAATGTCTTCCTCAGATTAGGAGACTAAAACTGTACGCAATACTCCAGGTGTGGTCTCACCAAGACCCTGTACAACTGCAGTAGAACCTCCCTGCACCTATACTCAAATCCTTTTGCTATGAATGCTAACATATCATTCACTTTCTTCACTGCCTGCTGCACCTGCATGCCTACTTTCAATGACTGGTGTACCATGACACCCAGGTCTCGTTGCATCTCCCCTTTTCCTAATCGGCCACCATTCAGATAATAGTCTACTTTCCTGTTTTTGCCACCAAAGTGGATTACCTCACATTTATCCACATTATACTGCATCTGCCATGCATTTGCCCACTCACCCAACCTATCCAAGTCACCTTGCAGCCTCCTAGCATCCTCCTCACAGCTAACACTAGCTGAAAGGCGCCCATAAATAAAATGTATTATTATTATTAACACTGCCCCCCAGCTTCGTGTCATCCGCAAACTTGGAGATGTTGCATTCAATTCCCTCGTCCAAATCATTAATATATATTGTAAATAGCTGGGGTCCCAGCACTGAGCCTTGCGATACCCTACTAGTCACTGCCTGCCATTCTGAAAAGGACCCGTTTACTCCTACTCCGTTTACTCCTTCTTGTTGCAGAACCTCCTTCCTCTTCTGACTATATAATTTGTTCCAACATGCACAACAACCTCCGGCTGCTCCCCCTCACTCTTGAGGATGCCATGCAGCTGCTCCGAGACATCCTGGACCGTGACACCAGGGAGGCAACACACCATCCTGGAGTCTCGCCTGCTGTCGCAGTACCTCCAATCCGCACCTCTGACGATGGAGTCTCGAACCACTATGGCTCTGCCTGACGTCACTCTTCCCCGTTGAGCCTCGGCACCAGGGTTGAAATCACAGCTCTGGCTACCACTCAATCCTGTCGTGTCATCCCCTCCCAAGAGGGTATACCTGTTTTCTGTAGGTACAGCCACCATGGTCTCCTGCATTCCACGTTTACTCCTCTTTCTCACAGTCACCCACCTTCGCTCTTCCTGTATCCTCGGTGTGACAACCTCACTGTAGGTCTTGTCCAGGAAACTCGTTTTCCCAGATGGCCCTGAGGTCATCCAATTGCTGCTCCAGTTCCCCAACACATTTATTCAGGAGCTGCACCTTGACATAATTTCTGCAGGTGTAGTTTCCAGAAGCACCAGCAGTGTCCCTGACTTCCCACATTCTGCAGGAGACACACTGGGTTCACATCAGCAAGTTAGCTTTACACTGCAATTATTTTGGACTCCATAAAATTCCTCAATGAACACGCAACAATGTAGGGGACCTGATGGCTTGATGGGGCAATGAACCAATAATTAGTTGAACACACAACCGCTTTCTAGACTGCTTGTTTAGAATATACGTGCAAAGAAAGTTTGCGACTCACCATGCAAAGTCTAGTGTACCCTGCATTGCATTGGAATTTGAATGACCAAGGTGAAAACCTGCAGTAGCAGGTTCAGGTGCGATTCAAGTGCTCGGCTTAATACTTCTTAAAGGTCGAGAGTAATAAATACAATTCTTTGATCTCCAGAGTTCAGATTAAGAGGTGTTTAGCCTTGCGGCAGATGTTCTCTGCCACTCAAGTTTGGGATGGCCTAATGTAATTTCTTTGGTGCTCTGTCAGTACTGTTTATCTCTGCCGCTGCGGCTACTGTGTGTCGGTAGTCCATAACCTGTGCTCATCTGGGCAGAGCTTGCACAGCTCTTTTCCCACCAATCTGTTCTCGTGATTTCTGAATCATCAGGTGAAACCCCGCCTGTTCTTTTTGCTGGACCCACTGAAGTATGAACATCTAAGAGGTTTTCTTGAGAGGTTCACTCTCAAACTTATCTTTTTGTACTACCAACTGTGGAAGATTAAAGTTCTTTTTAATTCACACAAAGAATGAGGATACCAGAGGCAAACCTAGTATTCACTATCCCTCTAAATCTGAGACTAAGTGGAATTGAGCTGTCTTCTTGAATGAAAGACATTCCACCATGCGGTTTGAGAGCAAATTTCGAGATACAGTCTCAGCGATGAAAGAACTATGATACAAATCCAGCTTCAAGAGTCAAGAATGTTTAATTGTCATATGTACCAGAGACAGAACAATGAAATTCTTTCTTGCGGAAACATAATGGGTGACCACCCCTACCTAAGATGGTAATGATGTGGGGCTTGGATAATGGCTGTGCCATTGAATGAGTAGAATTTTGATTAGATTGTTGTTGGTTCTTTGGCATTGTGTAATATAGATATAACCGTAAGTATCTGCATAAGTTGAGTTCACTGCAGGAATTGGGAAACATTGTTGAATACATGTGTTGCTCCAGAGAGAGCACCAGGATGGGATCTCAATGGCACACGCATTGAGATGCATGGAATTACTTAAAGTTATTGTACATATTTGACAAGCTCTTGGTCCGATGGGAAAGTTAGAGCTTGTCAATTTAAGTACAGATGGCCCCTGCATTACAGGTACCAAAATAATTTGTATTGTGATTTTACCTAACACAAAGCTGTGCCATGTGCACAAGTGTAAAAAAAATAAAATCTTGCTTTATTCACATAATTTCTGTAAGAGTGAATTTCCGTAACCAAAATGGCCTTAACACAGTATGTGCACATTTTTAATGGTGTAATGTATATTAATCACTGCCTAATTCGTTTTCTGACATTGAAAACTAGCTCTCCCGCCACAGGATACAATCTTATTAGTGTTCAATTATTACTGCAGATTTTTTTTTAAACTAAATAAAAACAATCTAGTTTCTTTATGCCTCGTCCTTCTCACTTAAACCATTTTATCCCTCTTTGTATTCTGTTTTCTCATTTGAAATTAAATTCAAAATTCAAATTGATGTTTTCTGATTCAAACTCAATAAAGCTTGTTAATGGTCTTTCAGTCTGATTGAAGTCTGAGTACATTCACAATTGTTTAACATGTTCATACAGTTCAAATGCCCTACAGAAGCAACTGTTTTATATTTAGTTTAAGTTTTAGTGCAGAGTCCTATAAAACATCTCTGTTCTTGTTCATGTGTAATGAAAGCTAAGCCCAATTCATTCACTGCTGAGAGCAAAATACAGCCTATTATGTTTTGTGTAAAATTTACCCTTTTGCATTTGTATGATCTGAGATTATTTTTAAGGGTGCAGAAAGACAAAGTAAAGGTTTGATATTATAAACTAGGTGTACATTGAAAGTTGCACGTAAGTCAACCTTTTGTCAATATATTGGAAATATGGAACCTTATTCATTTTCCATTGCTAGAGTTTTAGAAAATCTACATGGAAACCTTCTGTAAACTTTAAATGTTAAATTAAGTACCTGCAGGAAGAATCTTCTCAAAGAGTTTAGAATTTAATGAAAATTTGAGAAACCAAAATTGTTAACATTTGCATTTATTTATAGGAATATTTGAACTTGCTGTAAGATCAGAATCAAACAATTTGAGTTCAACATCCAATTACAGTCAAACTATATGCCATCTGCCATGTTGTAGCTAATCCAAGAGTTTTTACCAAAATGATTTTGCTTTGAGCTGAAGTTGTTTAGGATGGAGATACCTGAAGATCATTGAACAAAAACTTAATTTGACATAAACATTTCAACAAATTTATGGATAAACCTTAAAAGGTTGTTGCCTCTGAGGGAAGGTCCTTGAGTGAAGAACTTCATGTTGGGAAACCCAGTTGCACAGATTTCCTCACACATTGGGCAAAAGGGGGTATGAGGGCAGGACCCAACGATAGAGAAGAAGGGAAAGTTTGATGAACTGGGAGAAAGCACTTTTTTCAAGCCCACAGTGGTTTTGCATTTTTAATCTCTTCCTTCAGGCATTTGTTGCCCCCTTTCTCTATTGGGTTTTGTTTGCCTTACGGTATAGATGGTTAGGAATAAACCTGGAAATATGGCTAAATATTGAATCAATTCTTCCCTTAATCTTCTAATTTACAGAAACATGAATTGAATTCTCTGGAATCTCTCCTCAAACTTTAACCCATGGAAACCATGTATCATCCTGTTGTGCACTCTCCAAGGTTATAGCACCCTTTCTAAAGTGTGATGCCTGGAATTTTTCACAGAACTCCAGATATAGTGTAACCAGGGCTTTGCTTGAATGCAGCATAAGTTCTGTCTCCTTGTTCTTTGATCTTCCTGATGTGGAGGCTAGCATCCCATGGGCACAATTTTCCATACCTACTCATTTCAATGATGAATGGATATATGCCCATAATCTTGACACACCCACATGTTTCAGTTCATGTTTTGTCCATTTAGCATCCAGAGTTGATGCTGTTGCATTTGTCTCTTTTGTAATCTATTTTGCCTGTTCACTAAATCCATTCATGTCTCTGTAATTCAGTGCTTCCATCTACATTCATTACAATCCTCCTATCTTTCTATCATTGGTAAACCTGATGGGTAGTTTTTCTACACTGCACACTCCACACAGACAGCACCCGAGGCCAGGATTGAACTCGCCTCTGTGCTGTGAGGCAGCTGCTCTCCCAGCTGTACCACTGTGCGGCCCTTAAGTCATCCAGTTTGCAATTGTTTCTGTTTTTTTGGTTTGTTTTTCTTTTAGTTGTGTTCTGCTTCAACCCATTTATCCAACCAAACAAATTAACCTTGTCCCCAGAGTGTTTAATGGTTCTATACCTCAATGTGCTTTAATTTGAAATCCTTCTAACCTATTTCTTTGTGGTTATTCAGTAGCGGATTTTTACAGTGCTGAAAATCTCCAAGAACTTCAATCAAGTTTCTAGGCAAAGATTTATGAATATGTTAAATTCTGCAGTACTGCAATCACCCCCATGTGATTTTAATCAATCAAAATAAATGGCAGCTTGTTTTAGAATACTTTTGTTTGTAGACACCTCAGTGATGTACGCTGTTGTGAACCTTGTAGGTGAACTCTAGTGTAACGGTTGGCATGGACTCGGTGGGCCAAAATGCCGGTTTCCACGCTGTATCTCTAAACTAATATATGTTCCAGTTTCTGGACAATATCTAAAGTAATGCCTTTTTCTTTTCTTTCAGAGCGCTTTGCTCACTTTGGCTTACCTGGAGGTTAAGAATCTGAAATGGTCGGTTTACCCCAAAACTGAAAATTCCAGCACCGGTTTTGCACAGCAGAAAGAAAAAGCACCAAACCAAATTTCTGCATCCCAAACCAGGATAAAGGAGGAAGTAGGTGAAGGTCAACAGGCAGTGGAATGATCATGTCAGCCCCAGAATAATGTAACGGCTGTCAACTGATTCAATTAATGAAATGCCTATATGGAATAAAAAGAGGAAAAGGACTAGCCAAACAGAGCATGATTGCTTTTTGGATTTGAGAGTGCTGTGCAAAAGACAGGTCTCTGGGATATTACTCCAAGGAGGCAACCACAACAGGGTTACAAAAGCAAAGGAGAGTGGAATTTCACATGTGTTGACCAAGTTCTGAAAATGCCAGAATGTAAAGCATTGAGTGTCTGTGGGCTTGTAGTTGTGTCCATGATGTGTTTACACAGTGTCCAGTGTAGTCAGCGTGTTCTTGCTGATGTGTGTACAGGCACAAGCACTCTCCTGATTTCCTTCCATCCCACTTTGTGACAGATGATGCCAAAATTTATCAAAAAACAGACCTCGCTATTGTTCTGCAAGGATTTCTTCCTTGTCAACGGTTTTCCGCCAGAAAGTCTCTGCACTAATATTTGAACATGGACTCTGTCTTCTTGAGCTCTGCAACTTTGTGCTACAGAACGGCACATTCATCCTTAAACAGTTGAAATCTTTTCCTCCCCAAAGCCCATTTGGAAATGTTATGGCTTCAGTTTCCACCAGAGATGAGTGAATCTGTCCTGCTGTTAAAGATATCAATGTTACTTCAGCTTGAAATGTAGCCTGAATATTCAGGCCAGTGTATTAATAACAGCCTGGGAAAGATGCTCTCTTTGTTTGTTGAGGTGTTTTGATATGGTGTACCATCACGATGTTCAATAAACTATTGAATCAGCATTTACATTAACTTATGTTAGACAAAACTTAAACTGAATAAAGAGTTCCCTTTCCTGATCTTATTTTGCCACAAACAACTTCACACGTGAACTAAATAGCATGGCGTAATTTTTTTTTTACTACTTTGGTTGAATAGGCTTCAAGTAAGTCTCAGGAAATGCAATGGACCTGCACGTGACCCAGATATGGGTAGTTCTCCACTTTCTTTAGGGACTACAGTGACATTGAACAGCCATGTTATAGCAACAAGGGCTCTGAGTGTTTGATCAGAGCTGTGGAGTGTTGCTGCTACCCGGCAATGTGTTTACAAGGTTTTGCAAATTGACAGGAGTAACTGAGACCAGGACTCATAATCCCGTGCTCTGTGATCCTGCAGAGCTCCCGAGCAGAGCCAGTCCGCTGACCTCGACAAACCTAAATTTGCTAGGTAGAGCCAACCATTTTATCAGGGAGTTGATCCTTGCTGCAGCATTTACTAATAAATGAAATGGTATTTTGTTTTCCAAAAACTAGTGTTTATTGTTGATGAACCCTCAGACAAACAGATCAGAGATTAAGTTTTTCAAGAAAGAAAGCAAATTGGATTTGTAGACTGAATATTCAGAAGGAAAATGAGGACCATGAACACCAGCATTTCTATAAAGAAATGGTGGTTGCCAGCTGATTCTGGAATCACAATATGAAATTGCACTAGTATTCAAAAAAAAACATTTGAGACTATGCTGCTAGCAGTTTGGGGTACTTTAAGTCACTGCATGACGAGCAGAGAGTTTGAGTGTGAGATACATTGCTGCAAGAAATTTGTGCTTTTCCTAGAAATGTGAGTAGATCTAGCACTTCCTGGAACTCTGTACAGTCATTGTGAAATGAATGTTTTGATGTGGTGGGTTACGGGCTTTCCCATATGTACAGCGATTGACTGGCATAGCAGGATGGTATTGCTGCTTTTTTTATTGTGTGTTTTGTTCTATCCTCGGCTTTACATTACGTAATGGTTTCACTGTGTTTTCTGTTTATTTGAATGAGTTGACCAGATGTCACACACTGGTGAAGTCTCCGTAAAGGGCACGTTTACCCATATGAAGATGTTCAGAGAGCCAGTGAAACAGGAACTTTTCTTTTAAAATAAAGCTTTGATTTAAAGATGTTGCACAATACACAGCACATTTATAATGACTTAAAGTAATGCACTTTTTGTTTATCGTGTATTATATTTTATTTTAGTTTTCTGGATGCTTTTGCACTGCTTTTAATCTGATACAGATTCTCACCTAGGTTGTCCTGTTTTTCAAGGTGATCGTTGTGAAACGTAAATCTAAATCTATATGCTTAATTTTGAATGCTTTGTGTAATTATTACTCTGATTTATGCAGTTGCAGTGCCTTGAGTTTAACCATTTTTGGTGCTCTCATTGAGCCTATTCATTTTCAGCCTTTTCTAAATATTAATTATGGCCTGTCTTTAATATTTTTGTTGGACACGAGGGAGATTGGTTATTCCCAGTGTACTTGACCCGACTAAAATATTCTCTTTTAAATCTCACGAATATCACATCTCAATTAAAAAATTGAGAATTCTCACTTTAAATGTGAGAAGGAAATAATGAAACAAAAAGTCTAAAATTGCATCAATTCTCTTTCTTCTCTACCCACAAAACTGCAGTTTCTCCTCTGCAGCTGTATTTCTGACATTTGACAAATGTGTAAGAGCTGAACCCTTATTTCAGCAGTGCACTGTGGTTTGTTGGACTGTCTGAGTCTAACTGCACTAGGTTTAGCATTAAACTATTTCCGTCATCTACGAGTACAGTTGAGGAGCCCAGTTAAATAGAAATTATGGAATCAAGTCAATTGGTTTAATGTTAAACATCCCGATGTGAACATTATACATATGCTTTTAAAAGGAATTAAAAAGAGAATACATTGAAAATACCTAGGCCCTGTAATATTTTGAAATGTAAAACCTATGTTGCAATCCTCCTCAGAAATTGTGCGTTGGTAAATGATTACAATATAAAAAAATGAATCTAAAATCCCACAAATGTTTCTACCAATAGTTTTTAATATAATTTTTATGGAAGGCTATATACAAGGTGCTGTACCACGGAATGTGGGACAGAGTTGGTCATTTCTCGCATGATGCCCTTGGTGTTTTTTGCTTAGCCAGGACTGATCACTTCCCCTCAGATGGGAAGTGTAGTTCAACAGGTACGCCACCACAGGCCACATTGATTCAGAGGGCTTTTTCAGCTGCTCTGGTAGAGAGGTTTGGCGTTAAGCCAACTTTTGGCAGCCTCAAATGATGGAAGTTGAAGTGAGAAGATAAAACAGCTACCGTGGGGAAAAATTATGCTCTATTTAAATAAGTAAAATGCTTTGCTGACATTATGCTAATTTACCAATAAATAATTTTACATTTATTATATTTGCCTCGCAATGAATTATAGGTTGAAGATTAATTTTTGTGATCTCATCTTAGGTTTTAAAATTGAAGAAATTAAATTGTTGGCATGCAAAAAATTAAGTATCTGATCACCATGTTAACATCTCTCAAGTGTAGTTTAAGCTTGTGTGATTAAAAATACACTCTTCAAGTGTCATCATCTCTAATTGACCACTGGGTGTCCACTTACAAATAACACTGTCCCACATATATTACCTGGACACCAGCTTTAAAAAAAGTGAGCAACAAAATGTCACTTTAGCACCAAGCCACTTATAAATGTTACATAGCTAAAGATTTATATTAATTTCTGACATATCCAATTGTATTATTGTACTGAACAATCACCAATAGCAAGTGCCATGAATTAGATGAAAGTATCCTGCCCCTTAATGTATCCACTTTTGCTCCACATCCCTTGCCTAACAACTTTATCTTTCTGCAATTTTTGATTGGGTTGAGTGAGGTAGGGGGAAGGCAGGGTAAATTTGCTCACTATAGTTCCAGACTGCAGTTCCAGTTCTTCACAAATTTCCAACTAGCTTGATTCTAAATTTTGAGATATTGTAAAATTCCACTTGGTCTTGAGTCCTCCACTATTAGGTATGGACGAGCAAGACTGAGCTGTGATCTAAGTGAGGTAAAACAATGTCCGGTGCTCTAGGGAATACATATCAAGTTTATGCAATTCAAATTGAATCCCCTAAATCTAGTCTCATTTTCATTCATCAGCATTGCACTCCTTCTGAGATGATTAAATTCTTCTTGAAAAGGGTGCAAATATTAACACTGTATCCCAGCTGTACACAAATATATATGTTCACATTTTATAATCCAGCCCTTTCTCCCATCTCACATTTAACTGGAATGATATTTAATAAAATTCATCTACTTGGACTCCCAAATCAGTATTACACCGTTGTTTAAGGTGTAGAAGATTCTGCAGTTCATCTTTCTTAGCTTTTTAAGTGGATGATCTGCCAATTGTCCAATTGTAAATTCTGTTTACTGTAGTAATACCTTACACTTAAATAATCTATGATCATTTTGACCTTCTGCTCTTCTTGCTGCCTAGCCCAGTTTAGTGTCATTCAGATAATTGCTTTATTTAATCTGAGTCATTAAAGTAATAATGTGAAATTGGAACCCCTGAACAAATCCCACACAATGAATCGGTCTTTTGGAATGGAATAGGGTGTCTGGGGAATATCACATGTTACATCGGTTAATCAGTTTACTACCTTTAATCCCTTCTCCCTCTTGACCAATTTCCAACCCAAGTTAAAGGCTCATATATTCAGCCAGTCTATCCTGATGACTGTTTTGAGTAGCTGCCACACAGCTGATGATAAACAGGCAGGCAAGCCTGCAATCTCTGCTATCTTTAACAGTTCCAAACCTATGGTTCCAATGGCACCATTGCTAATGCATGAAAAGTTTGAAAGTTTTTGACTGATATCTCCATAATTTTCTCACTTCATAGGTTGAAAGCCACTAGATCCTGGAGATTTATCTATTCCAGTCTTGTTATTTGCCTCTTTCTCACATTCATTTATTTTTAGTTTCCTTCCAAAGTACTGCTGTATTTAAGTCATCTTCCTTTACTGTGAAATCAAATGCCAACCACTCATTCAATCAACATGTCTCCCTATTGTGATATCTATGACAATATCCTGGCTCTGATTTTATTGGACCCACATCTTTAGAAATTCTTAGTTTTCATTATTAATAGCATTAATTAGTTGAAAGTTTTTTTTCCTTTACAGTTCATAGCGTTTAGTTGTAAATGCTTCAGCAATTTAATTAATATTTTCCACAATGTAACAGTGGAATTACGCAGCTGAAGCAGCCTCTGCCTCTTTATTTCCCTCATTCTCCACAGTAAAATGTACTTGGCTTTCAGATGTTGAGCCCAGTAAAGAAAACAAAAGGGAGGTACATCTAACTTGCTTTATTCTTTAACAAGAGCATTATACGCAATCAAAAAGCTTGATGGCGAACAGTGAGCGTACATGAGAGTTTGTCATAAATCCTAGTCATCCTTGTGAACGCACATGTTGCCCCACTAAATATTATCTGGTCAGATGCATGTAGGGGAGCCGGGGAAGGGGAAAAGTAGATGTGTTATAAAGCTTAACCAAGCAGAATCACAAAATGAATTACAAATGGCGTGTATTCTGCTTCCCTTGCTGTACAATCATTCTGTGTGACTCGGGTGTTGCCTTATTCAAAGAGTTGTCTTTATGTCTTTGTGTAAAGATGGCGCTGATGTAGCCGGATTGGTGGAAGTGACCCAAGGTGATTGCATCTGATAATGTAAACCCTAGCTTTCTTTTTCAGACTAATGCATACATTTAAAATATGGCATGGATCCTTGGACTTTAAAGCAGTATTTGAAAAGAATAGCAGCACATCTAAACAAAAGCAGACTTTTCAAAGGTGAAATACTGTATAGATGTGTGTCATTAATTTTCGAGTCAATTTTTTTTAAGGACTTGAATATAATGGGATAATCTTTCAGCTGTCCTAGTGTATTTTACACTGCACTGTAAGCAGGCTTTCACCAGGTTCCAGTGAGAACGGATGGGATTTGTACGTAATGCAGTTTCTTGAAAAATGTTAAATGTTTACAGGCATATGCTTTTTATATTTACTGAGTAGAAGTTGATCCGAAATTAACACCAAAAAAATGAACTTCATTTTAAACAAACAATATCCTGTATGTTGATGTATAGTATGTATTTCGGAATTATGGAAAATAAAATCTACACATTCCCACATTCTGTCTCCAGTTTATTTTACACTCCCTTCAGATCATCTTTAAAGCTTAATTTGGGGATTGAGTTTTGAGATGACTAAACTCTTGAATGTCTATCTGGGGTGTAGAGACTCTGTTGTGGGTCCTCGGGTGTACTGAGCCTGACTGTTGTGGAATCATTATTGGGGTGCAGAGTCTAACTACTGTGGATCCTCTGGGGCACTTCATTAGTTCCCAGTTGGGGTGCATGTGGCTGACTGTTATAGGCCCCCTGTTGGGATACAGTGTCTGACTGTTGTGGGCACTCTGGTGGGGCACCTTGACTGTTTGGGGTCCATTATTAGGGCACAATGTCTGTTGTGTGACATTCCTCTGAGGTATGTGACTTACTGTTCTCCTTTTGCTGCATTCCCAAAATTGAATATGTCTGTGATAGAGGTCCGAAACTTGAACTGAAACCCAGCCACTTCCTGTCACACAGAAGATGGCAGTGTGGGGGCAGAGGAGGTCCCTTGAATGGGGGAGATCAATTAACGAACCCACTTCTATTCGGTTAGAGGCTCATGAAATTGTCAGTAACTCGCTTTGTTTTAGCTTTAACACCACCTTGATTCCTAGACTTTGCAAAAACCTACCTTTTAAAGGGAGATGGGAATATAACACTTTTAAAACTATAATTTGGCCATTGACTGCACTGTCCTCTCTGAATGAGACAATGGAACACTTTGTTGATTCATTTTTGGGGAATAGCCTAAAGTGTTGATGTTTATTGACCATCCCTGACCATCCTTGAGAAGGTGGTGGTGAGCCCCTGCTTTAAACCAACGCAGTCCTTCTAGTGAAGACATCTCCATTGTTTTTTGGGGGTAGAAGTTATGGGATTTTGACCCAGCAATGCTGAGGAGCCAGTGACACATTCCCAAGTCAGGGTGGTGCGTGATTTGGACAGAACATGCAAGTGGTGGTGTTTCTTTGCACCTGGTGACTTTGTCCTTTACCTTACAAAGGTAAATCAAAATGACAACCAAAACACCATTCTAAAAAAACATCAATCCAGCAAACGTATATACGGATAAGTACCAAAGAAAAAAATTACTATTATCCGAGACCCAGTCATGACCCTGTGTTGTCTAGCAGTCCTGGAAAGAGACCGTCCCGTGGACACCGTGCTCCCTCTCCAGAGGCACTCAGGCATGGACATAAGACAGGAAGAGGAGCAGACAATCAGCCCAGTCAAAGCTCTCAGCTGCCCGCCACCATGACTCACTGATAGCCGCTGCCTTTGTCCTCGGTGGTAGAGAGCCCAGGTCAGGGTGGTAGCGTTGCAGCTCACCCCATTCCAATCTCACAATTGGTTGTTTCTCTCCTCATATAATTCAAACTCCAAATCCAACAGAGTCACCAAGCCCCACATGCCAACGTCCATCACTTCCATTAATCCTCGCTCCAATACCCACCCTAACCTCGAATCTCCCTTGACGCTGACCTCCTACCTTTCCCCTCCGAGGATTGCTCCTCTAGAAACATTGGAGCGATTCTCCTCTCTCCAATGAAATTGAATAACATAAACTATAATAAGAACCCAATTATTCATAGTACAATCCGTATTTGGAAACAAATAAAACAAAATTTAAAATTAAGAAACTTATCACTTTTATTACCTATAGTCAATAACCCTTCGTTTAGTCCTTCTATTATAGATAAAGCTTATACACAATGGGATAGACTAGGAATTAAAACGCTTGGTGACTTGTATGAAACTGGAAAATTACTTTCATTTCAACAATTACAAATAAAATATAAACTCGGAAATAATCAATATTTTAAATACTTTCAAATATGCGACTATTTGAAAAAATATACAAAAGATCATCATAATAACCCAGCAGATGTACTGGACGAGGCAATGCAGATAAAAGCGGAATCAGCAAACTTAATATCATATTTGTATAATATTATCTTAAATGCACAAATACCATCTATGGAGGGTATCAGAAGAGACTGGGAACAAGAGTTAGCTATTAAAATTTCAAAGGAAAGTTGGAATGAATACTTATTAAACGTGCATAAATGCTCGATTAATGTAAGACACACTTTAATACAATTTAAAATTTTACATAGATTATATTATTCGAAAACTAAAATTCATAAAATTTTCCCAAACGTATCATCTATTTGTGATAAATGTCAATCCCAAGAAGCAACTATAGCGCACTCATTTGTCTTCTGTACAAAAATTCAAAAATTTTGGAATGAAATTTTTGAAATCTTTACAAAGTTATTTAAAACAAGACTGATACCCAAAGCAGAATGGATTATCTTCGGAATAACGGAAGATGATCCAGAACTAAATGTGTTTCAAAAGAAATTAATGGACTATGGGTTAATAACTGGAAAAAAGCTAATTCTAAAATTTTGGAAGAAGGCTCCAATACCAACTATAAATATGTGGATTTCAAATATGTTTGAAACATTACACCTAGAAGAGATAAGACTCCTCCTAGCAGGTAAACCAGATCACTTCCACCTGACGTGGTCTGCATTTATAGAATTATTACAAACATAGGGTGCAAAAGTACTTTAAAAAAAATAAAAAATTGAGGTCAGGTAAGGGGGGATGATAGTTGAAGAGTTGGTATGTCCTATTTACGTGATGCTCAAAAAAAAAAACATTTGTTTCTTTTTTTTTTCTCTTTCTCTTTTCTTTTCTTAGGGCCTATTTCTTAACTCTTTTTCTTTTTGTTTTTAATTTCGCTCTTATAGGGTCTTCGTCCTCTTTTGTTGTTACATTTTCTACACTTTTCTACACTTGCACTTTTTCCTTCACTTTCTTCTCTCTTTCAATCTTTTCTTTTTCTAGTGTAAAAAAATAAATAAAGGGAGTACATTAATTGTAAGAAGATATAAATGACGTGTATTAATGTATGTGGTTGTAATGTAATGTACTTCTAATAAATAAAAATTAAAAAAAAATTAAAAAAAAATAAAAAATAAAACCTTTCCCCTCCGTGCTCCTCGCCTCTCCCTGGCTGCAGCCTTTGGTGAGTAATTAGTTCCAGTGATGGGTCATTGACCTAAAACATTAACTATTTCTCCCGCCACAGATGTTGGTTGATCTGATGAGTATTTCTAGCATGTTCAATTTAATTTGTGTTTGATTAGGACTGTCCTAAATTTGGGAAGACTCGAGGGAAATTCTATCTTCCAGGTTTTTTCTGACCACAGGATTCCTGGAGGGGCCGAGGGATTCTCAATAGAAAAGTAGATCTACAGAACAGGCTTTCAACTGAAGCTCTGATTTCCTGAGGTAAGACCTTGCTGTGTTTCTGTTGGGGTTGGAGATCTACTCTGACAAGTAGAAAAGGGCTTGATGATACGTAATGGCCACTGGGGTCTTCTGGATGATGAAGGTTACAGGATGAGGGACATCGCAGGAACAAACATTTATTGACCCTTTGCAAAGAGTTTTTTTAATATATAGATATGAGAGTCATTGCTAACTCGCACCCTTGCATAACACCAGTGAAATCGAACTCCCGATTGCTGTGGGTTTTTTTTTACATAGAGGTCACCCTCTTTCAGAGATAACAAACTGTGCAATGTACTGTATGACATGTTAATGAGGATGCAAGAGTTAATAATCTGCAAGAACCTAGCAGCTAATTAGAAATCACCTAATTACTAAAATGACATACTGACTGTCTCTAAACAAAAATGATAATTGAATCAATAAGTTATTTTGGTTTGTGATATGAGAACAGATTATTGCTCAACTATAAGTTAAGTTCACTTATCCAAGTTGGGTTTTTTTTACATTGGTCTTGCGCCAGTGCACAGAAAGCATTCCCAGGATAAAAAACCACAGTGGTATCAATGCTAAAGGGGCCATTTTACCATTTCACTGAGGGATGTGTTACACAGGTAATGCTGCTGAGCCAGGAACCTGGTGCTATTCCTGCCCATCCTGCTGCTTTGTTGGGACCTAAGGTGCCAGTAAGGCAGTGTGAATCCAGCATGGAGTTATCCCAGGGCTCAGTATAGGGATGATGCCTGTGAGGGCGAGTGTAGGGCAGGCTAAAAGGAGCAACTGTGGAAGGATGTCACGGCTGGGGAACACTGTGCAGCCAGACAAGGAGAGGGGTGGAGATTAACCCTTTGAGCTCATCCATTGCCTGTCAGGCCTGAGCAGCTGCACCCCTTGCCCCAACCAGATTCAGCCCTCATGGGCAACCTCTCCACACTGAGCCCTGGAACAAACCATTGCAGGGGGGGTGCCAGCAGATAGGAAGGAATCACGCCTGATTCCTAGCACAGCAGTGCACAACCCCACTGGATATCTTCTGTAAAGTGGTATGGGATACTTCACACTTGAGGGCCAAGTGTGCTGACACAAAATCCCCAATCAGCAGGGCAGCGTTAAACGTGACACCAAGGGAGGTTATTCCTGCTTTGGATCTGAGAGTTGCTGACATTTACTGCCCACCCCTAAGTGGCTTTAAGCAGGTGGTGGTCTTGAATGACCTGTATCCAATTCTCCTTCTGCTTTGAGCTGCTTGCAATCATTCTGAATAGTTGCCACAATAATGTTGGGAGCGGCGTTTTGGGATTTAGGACATATATTGATGGTCCAGGTAATATATTTTAAAGTCTGGCTGTTGTTCGACTTGGAGGGAAATCTTAAGGAGGTGTGGTCCCATACACCTGCTGGTCATATTTGGTGGTAGTTGTCATAGGCTTGGAAAATCCATTCCATAGACAGAATGCTAAAATAGTCTATTCCTCATGAGAACAATTGTGCCTTTCATTGCAACCTTCATCAAACTAGCCAATATGGAATACGAGTGCAATTTACTGAACACTCAGCACAAGTCGTGCAGATTTACTGCCCAATTTAAACTTTTATGATTTTGTTGAATTCTAAAATAGGATACTGGTTGCTAAGTATTGAACTATTTATGCTATCATGCATCTGACTGAATGCAAAGATGGATTTAAAACCCAAGTGGGCTAGCAGTTGGGAATTAGCAAAGGATAAATGCCTGGATTTAATGAGCTCAGAGGGTCAGATGGGTCATTGCTCCTGTGGCAGGTTGGGTGAATGTGCCCTCACCCACCATGTTGTAGTGAATCTTAATTGGAAGATGCAAGTCAAGCTTTAGTGGGATAAAACTAGTTGCCGAGAGCTAATCCCCAGGATGGGACCAGGTACAGGAAAATATGACCATCTTGGGAATGCTGGAAAGAGGTTTGTTGGCATGAGAACTAATAGTAACATGGTGCAGATCAGAGGGGGGGGGGGGTACAAATATATAGAAGGCACTGCGTAACCATCAGATGTTTGCGGAGGCTGCAAGCGGAAGATTTCATCAATGACCTGATATATGGCATTCCATGAAACCATACTTTATATCTATTACACAAACCAGGATTGGATGGGTTATGTATTATTTTAGTTATTCCACACAGTGCTTGATTTTAGACTTCAAGTACTGAATGTGAGAGGGGGTAGGTAATCTGATACATGAAATTCCAACAATATTTTTTTTTCAAATTAGTAAACGTCATACTAGATCTCCAAACTCCTAGCAGACTTGCAATCTAAAACATGGGACTATGACTTCCATTAGGAAGCTTAACCGTTTATACCTTTTACGCCCATTTTTACTCTTTGAATATTTATTTACACTTTTGCTAACTCTTCAAATTCCCCCCAAGTCATTGCAACGTGGTTTCCAGCATCTACAGATGCTAAAAATACTCACTGTGTTTAATGGCATAAGCTAAATGATATATTGGAGCAACACATCAGGTCAGCTAACATTGGTGGAACAAAATAGAGGGCAGCCATTTAATTTAGTTTAGTGATACAGCATGGAAACAGGCCCATCAGCCCACTGAATCCCCACTGATCACCTGTGCGCTAGTTCTATCCTACACACTAGGGGCAATTTACAGAAGCCAATTAACCTACAAACCTGCACGTCTTTTGGAATGTGGGAAGAAACCAGAGCACCCGGAGAAAATCCACGCAGTCACAGGGAGAACATGCAAACTCTGTACAGACAACGCCTGTAGTAATGTTTCAGCTCTGGTAGTTGTTGGTAGTAAATAGCAATTAGGTAAATGAAACAGACCACAAATGCTGGAAATCTGAAATAAAATCATAGGGTGGAAAAGTGCATCAGATCAGCCTGATCTGCTGAGTTTGTCAACATTTTCTGTTGGGTAAGAATGGGCCAAAAAAGAGACTTGGTAAGGAATTGAGAGGTCCTGTAATGGGGTGGAGAATGAGTGATTTCAGTAATATTGCTTTCAAATACATTGTTAAACAAAAAACTATTAAAGTTGCTCACTCTAAGGAGAGCAAGTAAATAAAGCCGTGTTACTTAAGAAATCCTGGCCCAACTGAAGAATGACAAAGAGTAAAGCAACAAAATGATATCCATACTACAATCATGGCATGTGCCACCAGAACAATGAAAGTCAAGGGAAATAACACAGGACTCAAGAAAAAGTGACTGAAAATACATTGAACTGAATTGCAAAGACATGGTTTTGATTACAATAAAAGAATCTGGGTGAGAAAGAACTGACAGCAGGGTTACAAAAGTCCAGAAGTCTTTCATCGCCAGAGGGAAAAATGAGCATTGCTGTTGGCAGTACTCGAGGGAAGAGCAGCTTTACAGAACTACAACATGCTTCCCGCTGATCCAAGTAAAATAGAGAGCATGCTATCATGGAAGGTACAGGACAACAACGTGTATGCCCTTTGGAATCCAGACAGTCTCAGCGAGGCATTGCACAACGGCGGACTTTTGAGAGATTTTCTGAATTTATATGCTGGACCGGTGACGCCTGGAATATCAGACGGCGGTAAATCGGATCAATACACTCTTTGAGAAAGAAAGAAAGAAAGCAGAATGTGAGAGTTTTATATTAGTTTAAAGAAAAAGTGGATAAATTAGTCAAACAAGGAACGATTGAGCAATTTTTCATTGATTTTTAGAAAGCTGTTGATGGAACCTGACAGCAAGCTGGAGCATGTAAACATGCCTGTCAGGGCAATTTGAGACTAAGATCTGTGTGAGTGAGCAGAGGGTTTTAGTGAAGCTGAACAGATAGGTTCTTAGCAATGACGTAATTATTGAATGTATAGTGGCTAATATATTAGTATGTACAGAATAGAAAATAAGATTTTTTAAATTTACGATTAGAAGGTTGGATCTATATTGTACTCTCAGCTGATCAATATTTGATGTTGCTGACTATTGTGAAGAAACAATGTTTGACATATCTGAGTTTATATTTGATATGATGTTTGGTGGGAAAGTGAGCTGTGAGGAGGAAGCAAAGTGACCTAGACTGGATACGTGATTGGGCATGAAGGTGGTGGTGGCGACATAATGTGGTGTGAGAATAGCAAAGCAGAATATTATTGATGGCTTTGAACATGGTAAAATATTGGTGTTCATAGTTCATGAAACATGAAGTTAACATGCAGGTACAACATGTAAACAGGAAGGCAAATGCTACATGGGTCTTCATGGCAAGGTGAGTGGTGTAAAAGGGGATATTTTGTTGCAGTTAAACAGGGTGAGCGGTGAGATAAAGATTGGTTCTGTGTGTGGTTTTGATCTCCAGACCAAAGGAAAGAGATTTTCTCCTCAAAGTCTAAAGATTAATTAAAATGATTCCTCAGAGTGTATGGATTAAGAATGGCCTGCAGTCACTGGAGTTTACAAGCATGAATGATAATCTTAAAACATATTCAGTTGTAAATGTCAGGGAAATACTGAACAACTTTCTGCTCAGATTGGATAGTTTAGAAGTGGGTGGCACCGTGGCGCAGGAGTAGAGTTGCTGCCTTACATGGGTGCTATCTCTTACAAGATTGTACGTTCTCCTCGTGACCAGCGTATGTTTTTTCCGGGAGCTCCGATTTCCTCCCACGCTCCAAAGATGTACAGGTTTGTGGGCTAATCGGCTTAGTCTAATTGTAAATTGTCCCTAGTGTGTGTAGGATAGTGTAAGTGTGCAGGGATCACTGGTTGACGTGGGCCGAAGGGCCTATTTCTGCGCTGTATCTCTAAGACATGTTTCAGGAAGGAGGGTTCACACTTAAGGGAGATGAGAAAGTAGTTTACTTAGACAATTGCAAATGTTTGGGTTTCTCTGGCCTGAACACCATGGATGCCTGGTCATTGAGTTCATTCGGGACTAATCTTCAGGGGTTTAAGTAATGAAGCAATCTAAGGACAGGATCTCTTATTGAACAGCAGAGCAAGCCCAAGGAGCTGGGTACTAGGTCAAGGTAGTTGCCGGAGAAATAAAAAAATTCAGATGTGACCGATGATGAAGATGCAGGGTTTGAGGTTCACCAGAGAACTTAATGGAGAAGGGGCAATGAAAATGACAGCTGGTTATCAGAAGGGATAGAAAAGTGCCAGATTAGTAAAATGATCTTAAAACTGATTAAGAACCACCCACTTTAGCTTGTTATATTTAAGTGAAGATAAATTTAACTATCCTGTGAGGAAGAAAACATCTGATTCAATAATATCCAATGGGAAAAGAAGTCCTCACCTGGGCTGATCTGAAGTCCAGACCTTCACTAATGTTGGTTAATATTTAACTGCCCTCTGTAGTAATCTAGTAAGCGCCTCATATTCCACTTGGATAGCTTACAACCCAATGGTATGAACATTGAATTCCCTCATTTTAAATAATAAACCCCTTCCCCCAGTACCTTTCCAGTGCCCCTCCAAACTTATTTCTCCCACAATCCCACCCCTCTTGACCTTCTGCTTCCACTTCACTTTTCTCTTCTCCCTATCTAACACCCTTGTCTCCTTTTCATCTCTAGCCAATCAACCCTCCCTCACCTGTATGCACCCTTCACTTACCAGGCTTAGTTCTACACCTTTCTTTTCTAGCTTTCTCCCCCCTACTACAACCAGTCTGAAGGAGCCCAACCTGAACCGTCACTTATCCATGTCCCCCAGAGATGCTGCCTTCGCAGCTGAGGTACTCCAGTACTTTGTGTTTGATCTCGTAAGCCAGTTACATTAAATCTGTATGAAAATCAGTAATTTTATTAAAATTGATCAATTATTTGGCAGCTAATATTAAGTACTCCAAAGGAAGCACTGTAGTGCTACAGGTAGTGCTGCTGCTTTACTGTTCCAAAGCTCCAGGTTCAGTTCTCTCTTTCTCCTGACTCTCAGTCTGAAGAAGGGTCTCGACCAAAATGTCACCTATTCCTTTTGTCCAGGGATGCTGCCTGACCCACTGAGTTACTCCAGCTTTTTGTCTCAATCTTCAGTTCACTCTGTGGTGAGATGTGGGTCCTCAGGTTTCCTCCCACTTCTCACAAACGTGCTGGTTGGTAGGTTAATTAATAGGTCAATTATTCCTAATGTAGGAGAATCTGAGAGAGTTGATCTTTCATTGCAATATTTCGGAAGGTGATTTTTCATTGTGAGATAAAGGTATTATATTTTCCCATTGCATACTGCTGAAATACACAATCATACGATTGAACTTCCAGGCAATCGTTTCCATATATAGTGTAAACTGCATTGAATATGGATCTTCTCTCTTGCATTTACTAAATTGGCAAAGGGAGGATGGTGAGATGTGAGGCTGCAGGGAAAATAATTGCATGAACTGTGCTATCCTTATGAGCAAAATATAAACTCTTCTCCAGGTGAAACAAAGTTGTACATTTCTATGTAGTTAAGATGCTTTTATATTGACTCGTAGTGGATTGGAAATAATGTGTTGGCCTGTGGATTTTTTTCAGCTCCGACACACTTGATGTTTGCTACCGTGTCTATTGTTGTGTTAAGATGGACCAGTGGCAGAGTTACCTGTGGTTTGTAGCTATGAGCCTGCATGTAAACTTAGTCTGCCTCATTAGTGGCAGCACTCTTGTACTTTGTTGGCTCAAGTCCTACAATGAGCATCCCAATACATGTTCCACGTTTACAGTGCCCTCCATGTTTAGGAAAAAGACCCATCATTTATTTATTTGCCTCTGTACTCCACAATTTGAGATTTGTAATAGAAAAAAACCACACATTTCAGGGCACCATAATGTTTGGGACACATGGCTTCACAGACATTTGTAATTGCTCAGGTGTGTTTAATTGCCTCCTTAATGCAGGTATAAGAGAGCTCTCAACGCCGAGTCTTTCCTCCAGTCTTTCCATCAAGTTTGGAAACTTTTATTGCTGTTTAGCAACATGAGGATCAAAGTTGTGCCAATGAAAGTCAAAGAAGCCATTTTGAGACTGAGAAACAAGAATAAAACTGTTAGAGACATCAGCCAAACCTTAGGCTTACCAAAATCAACCGTTTGGAACATCATTAAGAAGAAAGAGAACACTGGTGAGCTTACTAATCGCAAAGGGACTGACAGGCCAAGGAAGACCTCCACCGCTGATAACAGAATTCTCTCTATAATAAAGAAAAATGCCCAAACACCTGTCCGACAGATCAGAAACATTCTTCAGGAGTCAGGTGTGGATTTGTCAATGAGCACTGTCCGCAGAAGACTTCATGAACAGAAATACAGAGGCTACACTGGAAGATGCAAACCACTGGTGAGCCGCTAAAATAGGATGGCCGGGTTACAGTTTGCCAAGAAGTACTTAAAAGAGCAATCACAGTTCTGGAAAAAGGTCTTGTGGACAGATGAGACACAGATTAACTTATTTCAGAGTGATGGCAATAGCTAAGTATGGAGGAGAGAAGGAACTGCCCAAGATCCAAAGCATACCACCTCATCTGTGAAACACGATGGTGGGGGCGTTATGGCTTGGGCATGTATGGCTGCTGAAGGTACTGACTCACTTATCTTCATTGATGATACAACTGCTGATGGTAGTAGCATAATGAATTCTGAAGTGTATAACACATCCTATCAGCTCACGTTCAAACAAATGCCTCAAAACTCATTGGCCAGCGGTTCATTCTACAGCCAGACAATGATCCAACATACTGCTTAAACAACAAAGGAGTTTTTCAAAGCTAAAAAATGGTCAATTCTTGAGTGGCCAAGTCAATCACCCGATCTCAACCTAATTGAGCGTGCCTTTTATATGCTGAAGAGAAAACTGAAGGGGACTAGCCCCCAAAACAAGCTTAATCTAAAGATGGCTGTAATAAGTGAGTTTGGTATTCCGACTGCGCATGCCCAGGTCAAAGGTCACTGCATAAACAGTCCTGGAAAGCAGTGAACCTTCATTTCTTCCGTTTTTTCAGCTCTGATTCTTCTAGGTAAGAAAATACTGCGTTCAAACTATGAAATTGTTGTATTTATTGTTCCTTTGTTAAAAGCTAAGATTATTTTGTCGTTTTTATTGCATTATTCTTTGGTGAGTGAGCGAGATCGTGCTCGCCGGTGCTGGGTCTGTTGAGTTGCTGCTGCGCCGTCCCTGTCTGGGGGCGGTCGGAGGTGTCGGGCCGGGCTTGCAGCCGGCGCCGGGATGAGGCTGAGTTGCTGCAGCGCTTTGTGTGTATGGCTGGTGCTCGGCTTTCGCCGGCGCCGGGAGGGTTGGCTGCTGGCAATATCCGGCCCGTCGGGGAGCGGGGTTGGGCTGGAGTTGCCGCTTCTTCTCTGTGCTTGCTGTGGGCCTGGGGCCGGTGGGGTCTCGGTCCGGGTCTGTCGGTTGGACCGGCAGGAGTTGAGCTGGGGTTGGATGAAGAATTCCATTGCCTTTCACTATTCTGCAAATTTAATGGAAATGGAATTCTACAGTTAACCCCAGCTCAACTCCTGCCGGGCCAACTGACAGCCCCGGATACAGATACTTATTTAGTAAGGGTGTCAAGGGTTATGGGGAGAAGGCAGGAGAATGGGGTTGAGAGGGAAGATAGATCAGCCATGTTTGAATGGTGGAGTGGACTCAATGGGCTGAATAGCCTACTTCTGCTCCTATGACTAGTGAACTTATGAACTGACTTCATTACCTGTGTGCAAAAAAACATTTCAGTATACATTGATTCAAAAATTAAAGTTTATTGTGCCAGGTTTATACAATTTTAACTGTAGACACAAGGAACTGCAGATGCTGGACTCTTTAGCAAAACACAATGTGCTGGAGGGACTCAGCAAGTTATCATCTTCAGTCTGAAGAAGTCTTGACCCGAAATGCTGCCTGTCCATTCCCTCCCTTGATACTGCTTGACCCGCTGAATTACTCTAATGCTACACTTGAACACAATTGTAGAGGTTGTAGTGGCGTTTTACACAATTTTTAACAGATTTGGATTTAAAATAATTAAATTTACGAACGATTCAGGATTGGCATTGGATTTAGTGTGTGATGCTGTCTATGCAAGACCACCATATATCAGATGTTCCAGTTTATTAAATTGTGCAATAAGGCAGGAACATATCAGGTCCTCCAGATTAATTTAAAAGTCATTTCATTTCAGGACCCTGATTCATTTCACTCATTGCTGACCAATTCTCATCCCATGCAATGTCACTTCTCCAGTAATTTGTACAGAAATTTTGCTTTTAGTATAGCCATATTCTTTACACCATTTCCAGCATTGCCAAATGCAGCAATTGACTCTGAAAGACACTTATTAGTTGGTGTTGCTCTGTTTTCAATTGGTCTTGAGTTCATAAACACAATGGAAGACATTTGCTTCCTATAATTTTTAGTTTCTCCATTTTAATTGGGTTAATGTTGCACAAGACACCTGTGCTTAGATTCTCCAAATCCAGGAACACCTCTTGTGAGTGTAGTAAAAAAACTGTAGTAGGTGTTAGGCTTTGGCTCGAGAGTGCAGTAAAAACAGTTTTTACTTTGGGAAATCTGTGTTGCACAATGCCTTGTGGTCCTCCAGGCACAAGCAGACCTTTTCAGCACTTGCTCCAGCACTTGTCCGCACCACAGACTGACATCACCAACCATTTGAGGAGATAGTGTGAACTTCCTTGCTGCTGGAAACTCAAAACCCTGGTACACAGGCCACAATCTGGTGGTGCTGGCTCGAAGGGCCGAATGGCCTACTCCTGCACCTATTGTCTATTGTCTAATCCATTTCTGCCATTTACGTGCTGTACCTTGCTTTTGTGATCGTTCCACCGATACTCAAAGTATCCCAGTTGCCTTTTAATAACGTGCCTTTAAATATGGCAGGAGAGGGAGGGGCGATTGGGCTGGAGGTCACAGGGGAAAGGAGTAGAAACAAGAAGAAGATGGATGTCATTTAACCGTTTGAGTCAGGCTGGATTAATTGAATCAGTCTATTTCAGAGTCGGAGCAGCAACAGATTTCAAAAGGCAGCCGGATGGTTGAGTGTTCAAAATTAGCGATTGGATCGGACAATATAAAGATGTGTCATGCAGGGGTCTCTTGCGAGCGGCCATGTTGGGAAAGAAACTGCATGGAGAATTGCTGTGGGATGGTAAGTGTTAAGCTTTGGCTCGAGAGGCTTCGGTGAGGAGGCTGAGCTGAGGGGGACAGGAGGTAAAGATACAGCCTGCTGTTTCTTGTGTGATTATTGTGCTTTTCTTTCTCTTGTTTTTAGCAGAGTAGTGCTGGTCGGTAGAATGGTGCAATATTCCTGCTGCTGGATGTGGGAAATCAGGGTAACTGCTGGTGTCCCTGATGACGACACTTGTGGGAATTGTGTTCAAGTGTAGCATTAGAGCACCAGAGCTACAGATGGACAACCTCAAGATCATCCATGAGAATGAGAGCTTCATAGGTAGGAGTTACAGCGAGGTTGTAGCAGAGCCCTAGGGAGTGTTGTAGAACAGAGGGATCTAGGAGTGCAGGTATATAGTTCCTTTGAATGCGGCGTCACAGATAGATAGAATGATCAAGAAGGCTTTTGGCACATTGGCCTTCATCAGTCAGGATATTGAGTATAGAAGTTGGGATGTTATGTAACAATTGTACAAGATGGTGAGGCCACATTTGGAGTACTGCCTTCAGTTTTGGTCACTCTACTACAAGAAGAATATTGTCAAGCTGGAAAAGTGCAGAGAAGATATATGAGGACGTTGCCAGGTCTTGAGGGCCTGAACTACAGAGAGAGGTTGCACAGGCTCGGACTTTATTCCTTGGAGCACAGGAGGATGAGTAGTGATCTTATAGAGGTGTATAAGACCGTGAGGGGAATTGATAGGGTAGATGCACAGAGTCTTTTACCCAGAGTAGTGGAAACAAGAACCAGGGGACATAGGTTTAAGGTGCGAGGGGAACGATTTAATAGGATCCTGAGAGGTAACTTTTTCACACAGAGGGTGATAGTTATAGGGATCGAGCTACCCGAGCAGGTAGTTGAGGCAGGTATTATAACAACATTTAAAATGCATTTGAACAGGTACAGGGATAGGAAATGTTTAGAGGGATATAGGCCTAACGTGGACAGGTGAGACTAGTGTAGATTGGCCCTAGGTCAGCATGGGAAAATTGACTAAATGAGTCACCATGTCCAGCAGTAATGTATGCATTCATGACGGGAAATATGATTTCTTGTTTAACAGCTGAAATTTTCTCTGAAGTAATAGGGAATGTAATTCAATGTTGTTTTTCATTCTTACATAGAGCAAAATAATCAGTGCACGACATGTATTAAACATTTTCCAAATCGAAAGAAACTGTTATCTAAAAGGAAAGAAATGGCATCTGGGGATTAAAATGTGCCTCTGATCTCTCCCGGAACAAGAATATTTTTAAACATCTAGTGGGGACTGGTCAAGCATGCTTCTTTATGATTCAACTGTATTTTTAAACTTATGTTCATGTCTTGCATCCATCAAGTTGACAATTTGAAAGCAAAGTTTCATTTTTCATCAAATCAACTGATCTATTATTCAAGTGAAAACTGGAGTGAACTTTATCTGTCAAGCAGATGTAATTTGTGTTGGAGCCAATGTCAGGAACTCACTCTTGGTGGGAAACATACACCGTGGAAGAAAAAACTACCCATGCATTGGCTTTATAAGGAAGTTCTGCGTGTCCATTTATAAATCCCATTCACATTCCAACTCGCAGATTGTTGGGAAGTGGAAATCTTTGGCTAGAGAAAGGATATTCCCTTTCAAATGCTCTACACCACTTTGCCAGGATTCATAATTTGTTTTGGATCCAATGCTGCCTTAATTCCTCTCATCACCTCCATACCGACAGCACCAATTTCTTCAGTCAGGAGATGCCGTTTGCCCAAGCCAATGCCATGCTCCCCAGTACAGGTGCCATCCATGGCCAGAGCTCGTCTGTGCAAGAAGGAAACAGAAGACCAAATTCAGCCTGGTAATCCCTTACAATCAAATATCTTTCAAAGCAGTGCAGGTGCACACTTAAGTGGATGAAATACCAGTCTCACCCAGTACATGGATAGTGATATTGGATGGTGCAGCTTGTAGAGCTGCTGCCTCACCTTGCCCTGGGTTCCACCCTGTGTGTGTTGTCTGCATGTTCCCCCTGTGACTACATGGGTTTCCTCCAGGTGCTCTGGTTTCCTCCCATTTTCCAAGACTTGCATGTTGATAGGTGAATCCACATGTAGTAAATTGCCCATTTTATGTCGGAGTGGCAAAATCTGGGGGGAGATTGTTGGGAATGTGAGGAGAATGGGCAGCACAGTGGCGCAGCTGGTAGAACTACTGCCTGACAGCGCTGGAGACCCTGACCTCAGGTGCTGTCTTTGTGGGGTTTGTACATTTTTCATGTGACCCACGTGGGTTTTCTCCAGGTGCTCCAGTTTCCTCCCACATCCCAAAGACATGCGGGTTTGTAGATTAAATGGTCTCTGTAAATTGTCCCTGGTGTATCGGAAATGGATGAGAAAGTGGGATAACAGAGAAGTAGTGTGAACAGGTCGGCGTATACTCGGTGGACTGAAGGGCCTGTTTCTAGGCTGTATCTCCAAACTAAAGTCAAATCAAAATGAATAAGTAGGATTAGTATAGGGTGCATACAAATGGGCGCCGAAGGGGCAGCATACACTCACTGGGCTGAAGGGTCTGTTTCTGTGTTGTATGTCTCTGTAACTCTTAACAGTCTGCATGTTTAGTTTTGATGTCACGGCTGCAACACTGGAGGACAAATTGACATTAGAGAGACAGTGTGGGCCTTGACCAGAATCACTGGTGCCAGTTTAAAGGCTGCAGGTTGCTGGAGTGTGAGCTGGTGCAGCAGGAAGTACTTAAAGAGACCGTCTCCAAGCTTGCTCATGGCATATTCTACAATGGACCCGATCTCTCCAGTGCTCTGGGCGAGTCACCCTTCCCTGAGGAATGAGCCCAACTACACTCATGTTTATAACAGTCCATTAGTCCGAGAAATGATGGATCCAATTCTGGGATCTGCCTCATCACTCCCAATGACAGTTACTTGATTCATCCCCACCCACTGAGGTGGTGTTTCTTGTTGGGGACCATTGTTCCCACCATGGTAAAGAAATGCCCAGGAAAAAGATACAAGGCAATTGTGTTGCTTGTGTGCAAGACCCCTCAAGTATTGTGTGCACACGCAAATCACTCCCTTGGAAGAAACTGCCATCATTCTAGACCATTTCTACACTCGTTCAAATTTCTAGTCGCAGGTGTCTTGCGTAAAAAATTAAGAATTGCCGTCTCAAATATTCACCAGAAAACCTAATTGGATTTATTTCACTTTTCACGAAAAAAGTGTTTCCATGGAGATAGACTCTACATTAACAAAGATAATCTGTAGACTTACTGATTATAGCATCAATGCAGGTTTCAAGGAAGGCTTAGAGTGCTGAAAACAAAGACTCTTGGTTGGGTATTTGTCAGAGGATTTATAGTTTAAAAAAAGCCACGGTCAGTAAAGTGGTTGGCAGTCTGAGGAAGAGGCAGATTAATTCTCTGAGTGACCCAATCTATAAATGGTCCGACAGTTGAGGGCAGGTGAAACTTGAATATTTAAAATGCAACTACAATGCGCATTGTGTACTTTCAGTGGATGGAAACTGACCCAAGATGGGGAAGTTGGATGAGATCTGAGAATGTTAGAGTCAATACTTAATGTAACATCTCTGAAACATCAAAGTGAGGCACATGTAGGCTTACAACTAAATCAATTGAACAAAACAGTGTCAAATATATACAGTATTTTAATCCGATCATACCTGAGTATGGTGTACCTTTTTGTATAGGACTGAAAATAAACATGATGCTAATCCATATGACCTAGAAGGAGACCACTCAGCCCATCTATACTAGCTGGCAGAGCAATCTCATCATCCCATTCACACCTTAATCCGCATTAATTTTCCTGCAACCGATTGTCTCTCTCACGCCCATCAACCAACCATCCCCACCCAGACATTCACACTACGTGTAATTTACATTCTCAAATCAAGCAGTAAATCTTTGGGTGGAGGGAGGAAACTGGAGTGCATGGAGAGCATAATGAGGTTAAAATGAGCTTGATCATGAACATGTCTCCTGAGTTCTCTATGACCTTGTCCATCCTCTGTTGCATATGGTCTTTTATTAATATTTTTATTAGAAACAAAAACATATGGTAAAAACATTTCATGTATATCAATCATACATTATTAATATTATCAATTGTGGATTGATTCTGCTTCTAGTTTTTTTTTATAGACAGAAAGTAAGAAAGAAAGAGAGAACCCCCCCCCCCCCCCCCCCCACAAATGTCAAGATTTTTAAAAAAAAGAGTGGAATGATTTACTAATAATACATCATTGGAGATAGGTTCGTAGGTTATAAAGTATAACTTTTCATCTAATCCTAAATTCAAGCTTCAGTTAGGTTCCCGTGCCGAACCGATCTACCCCTTCAAATAGTCAATGAATGGAGACCATATTCTAAGTAAAATATTGTTACTGTACCTGGCCAATCTGTCAGTAAACTCTTTCACCCTTCTCTCCTCATCCTTATCCCTTGGGTCCATCGTCATCAAGCAGTGGAAGTTGCCATCTCCTACATGACCCACAATAGGTCCTTGAATTGGAATCAGATGATTGATTAGATGTATTGCATAAAATGCAATGAAGACAGATAGAAGAAGCAAGAACGCATTTAAAATTGATACACATTGAAGCCTTGATGACGTTGAGTTCAACGAGATTCCAATCAAGGTCATTAACATTGACCATGCTTAGAGACAATGTTTCATTTTTGTCTTAAAGACACTGGAGAACACGGAACATTCTGTTCCTTGAATGGATGGAGTCTCGACCATTCTGTATCTCAAATCATTCTCTTACCATTTCTCCACATCTCATAATACTTATATCCAACAAAGGTTTCAATTGTTTATCAGAAGGGAGTTCCAGGTTTCATCTCCATCTTCCTCGGTACCTCTATTTCTCTCTCTGCCCTCTCCCCTTCGCCTATCCTCCTTCCCTTCCTCTATCTCTCCTTCACCCTCACCCAACAAACCATCTCCTCCCATCCACCAACCTCACACTTCTCCCATAACCCTTCACAATTACCCCGCTCTGCTCCACCTCGTCCTCTCTTCAACACATTTCTCCCAATCCCCATTTTCAGACCACCCCATCTTCTCTCCTGGACTCCCTTGTTCTCTCCTGAGCCTCTGTCCTGCCCTCCCTCTTGTCTTTCTCCCCCTCCACATCCATATCCACATCCCTGAACCCCTTTCCCTTTCTCCCATCTGCCGGTCATCATTCCTCTTCCTCAGCTGCCTTGTTGCCAGTAGCCAGATTGGAAGCCAAGGACTGCCCTCTGCTGGTTTGGCCATTGGTTGATGGATTGGGCTCATGGGTTTTTGACTGGGAGTAGTGAACGAGTCTACATCTTGTTGTGAATAGAACATTGGCTGGCGAACAGGGAATGAAAAGTGGAACTAGATGCCTCTTGTACGGGTTGGCAAGATGCTGTGAGTGCTGTGCCATTGGGATCTGAGCTCAGGCTTTAACTTTTTACAACTCGTTTGAATGACTTGGATGAAAGCACAAAATGTGTGCTGCTAAATTTGCAAAAACTTGGGTTACAAGTGCATATAGAAAGGTTTAATAGAGCGGCTATAGATCTGATAAATTAAGTATGAATGGAAAGTTAAGAAAGCAGAAAGTTGTCTTAATTGTGAAAGATTGCAAAGTTCTGAGATAATTTGTAAGTAACTGAAAAAAGCTAACAAATGTTATCATTTATTGCAGGGAATTGATTACCTAGGAGGAGAGGTCATGACTTAGATAAATATGGCATTTGCGACAAGATTATTGTGCATATAACTCACCTGTGTAGGAAGGAACTGCAGATGCTGGTTTAAACTGAAGAGAGACACAAAATGCTGGAGTAACTCAGCAGGACAGGTGTCAACTCTGGATAGAAGGAATGGGTGGCATTTCGGGTCGAGACCCTTCTTCAGACAGTCAGGGGAGGAGGAGATAAGGAAGTGCAAGGTGTGAGAACGAGACATCAAAGGGGAGTGCAGATCAAGGAAAATGTAGAATAGATCATTGTTAGCTAGGAGAAGTTAACAACAAAGCAAACCGAGATAAAATGTAATCAGGGACAGTCAGACTGGTCAGAGAACTGGGAAGGGGAGGGCGATGGAGAGAGAGGGAAAGCAAGAGTTACCTGAAGTTAGAGAAGTCAATAATCATACCGCTGGGGTGTGAGCTGCCCAAGTGAAATATGAGGTGCTGTTCCTCCAATTTGCACTGTGCCTTACTCTGACAATGGAGGAGGCCCAGGACAGAGAGGTCAGTGTGGGAATAGGAGGGGGAGTTAAAGTGTTTAGCAACTGGCCTCCTTATTTCATGTTCTGGAAGCAGTTCTGGGAAGGTTTACAAAACTAACAAGTTCATAAGTTATAGGAGCAGAATTAGGCCATTTGGCCCAGCAAGTCTACTCCGCCATTCACTCTTGGTGATATATTCATCCCTCTCAACCCCATTCTCTTGCCTTCTCCCCATTTCACCCAACACCCTTACTAATCAAGAATCTGTCAATATCCACCTTAAAAATACACAGTGACTTGGCCTCCACAGCCTTCTGTGGCAGAATGGGTGAATGTTTTCAGAGAATAAGATTTTACAGGCCAGGTGTGTATCTTTTAGGAGTTTAGAAGAGTGAGAAGTACATGATTGAAACATCTGGGATCCTGAGGGCTCAGGGTCGATGCGGAGGGGATGATTCTTATGTGATAATCTAGCACCTAGGGCTTATTTTTAAAATAAGGGACTGCCCGTTTAAGACAGATGAGGCTTCTTTTTTCCTGAGGATCATGAGTCTTCAGACCCTTCTTTCTTTGAAGGACAGTAGAAGCAGAGGCTTTGAATATTACCATACCCCCTCCTCTTGCTTTCCAGGATTTAGACCCAGCGATGAAGGACTAGTGATTTATTTCCAAATGAGGATGGTGTGCTGTTTGAAGAAAGAGTATGGATGGTGCTAGAGCCTTGTACCTGCTGCCCTTATCCTTCCTGGTGGTAGTGGTCCTGAGTTTGGGAGGTGAGTAACTGGTGGTCACTGCACACTTGTGTTAGAGTGAATGAATGTCTAGGTGAGTGCCAATCAAGTGGGCTACTACATCCTGATGGTGCAGAAATTCTCACAACACATTGAGGTGCATTCATCCTGGCAAGCGGAGCGTATTCCATCATACATCTGACTTCTGCCTTACTGATGGTGAAAATGCTGTGGCATATCAGGAGAGGTATCACTTATCACAGGATACCAAGCCCAGACCTGCTCTTTCAGGTTTCAGCATTGTTCCAAATGAGATTCTGGACAATGTTGACAATTGAAGGCTGGGGTTTGGACTGTAAAATTGCATGTCAAGGGTCAATAGTCAGACTCTCTCTTGTGGGAGATGGGCATTGCCTGACACTTGTGTCGCACAAATGTTATCAGCCCATGCCTGAATGTGACCCAGTCTTGCTATATTCAGGCTTGAACTGCTTCACTTGTTGAGGAAATGGATTTGAATATACTGTAATTGTAAGAACACATTTTTACTTCTGACCTTATGGTAGAAAGTTACTGATGTAGATCATTGGACCTGGGGTATTTTAGAACTCACACACACCTTGGGCTGGGATAGTGACCTTCACAACTACTACCACCTTCCCCTTATCAAGGTATGACTCCATCCATTGGGCTGTTTTCCCCCTGATGTGAATGAATGAATGAATAAGTTTATTGGCCAAGTATTCACATACATGGAAATCCGCCCGCAAGTGACAACATGACATACAGTGACAGTTCGGAATGACACATGAAACATTAATAATAAAATATTATTTATTTTACTTCGGAGTCACGTGAGTGACTACGTGAAGAAGACCCGTCAGGGCGCCTGCGCATCATTTTACGTCAGACGCATTGGCGCGAACGGACGTGAGGAGCAGCGCTCCTCTAGTGGAAATGTAGTTGTAAACTACAAGGTAAGTTAAAAAATTTTTTTGATATTTCCGGGTCCGTTTGCTGTGGGTCTGTGGGGATTTTTCCACAGGTACCATGGAAAAAATGGACAAGGGGAAGAGGCACGCGGCAAAGCCGGTGGAAAGTCGCAAGATTGCGGTCGGCGAACAGCTGCCTCAGACCCCTGTACAGTCGCCGGCTGGGAGCGTAGCGACTGTGGACAGGGTTGAAAATAACTCAGTCAGCGCCAGTGGGGCGCAAGGCTAAAGTCAAGTCCATGAGGCCCACGGAGGAGAAGTCCGATCAGGAGGATGCGACTCCAGGGCTGGATACCTCTTTTGGAGCGGATTTCTCAGATGAAAAGCCTGTTCCATAGGTTACTGGAGAAAGCACACTCAGGGAAGAGTGTAGCCAAAGCTAGGCTCCAGAAGCCAGGTCAGCAGCACCAAGCAAAGGGCTGTTTAAGAGCACCCTCATTGATGAGGCGCATGCACAGGGTCAGCAGAGTTTCCGATACAAGTGAAGACGGCAGCTGCCAGATGTTCTATTTCTGGTAGTACGATTCGCTGCTCTGTGAGAGTTCTGACCCTGAATCTGACGGTGAGGCCGATACAAGTGAAGACGGCAGCTGCCAGATGTTTTACTCCTGGCAGTACGATTCGCTGCCCCGTGAGAGTCAGGAGAGCCACTGGGAAAGGAAGTGGCTTCTGCGATCAACGATTGTGTCTTCCATCAGCTCTAGTAGCTTACGATGGATGAAAATGCCAAAAAAGCACGAGACCCCAAGGAACTGCGTATTGCTGAAAGTACTAGCTGTGAACCAAGATATAAGAGGTCAGATGGGCGAAGGCAGGTGAACCTAAGAAAAGTAAACTGCAGAGAATATTGAAGCTGCTGGGCTGATGAACAACTGCAATTTGCAAAAACAATGGATGGAGGCCAGGGATGGAGATGCATCAAGTGGCACTAGGGTTGCTATGTAGCGCCCACTTCGAGATGAATTGTTTCAGGAAGTATGCCATTCGGTCCACCATCAACCCCAAGTTGCAGCAACTCTGTAAAGCCCAGCAATGTGCAGTCATTCAACTTACTCTTCAGAGAAAAAACCTCACGAAACGTGGGAAAGAGTTGGGTGATGAGGCAAAAACAGCAAGGTTGATCAAAACATCAATGGTCGGCAAGTCTGCAAAGAGGAGGTATCCTTTCAGACATCATACAACATCCTGGGCCTACACCAGGAACAAATCGACCATTGAAGCAGGGGCGCAGTTGATGTCCTGCAGGGGGAAAATGAAAAAGCGTGGGTTTTTCCTGCCAGGAACCACAGGTCATTCAGGTGACAAAGGAGGTAGGTGGACCTGGTTCTCATGGGAACATATTAAGGCAAAAACAGCCAAATATTGGAAGCAAATTACTTCAGATTTATTATTCTGAGTATCATTCAAAGGTTTCGAATTGATTCAATCCAAAAACTGATTTGCCATCCAGCATGTTCCAAGCAGAACACTCCAATCTCACAAAAAGAAGTGATGGAGGTTCACGCTGAATTGAAAACTTGTCTATAAACAAGTAATTGAAAGGTCAGTTTATCAAAACCACCAAATTGTGTTGTTAAAATTTCTCGACCTAAAAAGGTGAGTATTTTAAATCTGACAAGTCTTTAACATTCTGTGAAGTATAGACACTTCAAAATGGAGACTTTGAGACTGCCAAACAACTTATTTCAAAAGAAGTTATATGGCACATAGATCTGAAAGATGTATATTACTTAGTGTCTGTTCATTTGTAAGATAAACATATTTGAAATTTATCTGAATGAACAATTATGGCAATTCAAAGTTCTGTCCAATGGGTTAACTTCAGTTCCTAGAATTTCACAAAATTGGTAAAATTAGACTAATTAGAGTCCAAGGACAGATGTGGATGGCTTAACTGGATGATGTCCTAATTAGGACAAACAAGAGAATTAGTGAGTTATCTCTCTCAATTGTTCAATCCATTTTTGAAAGTCGGGTTTAATTCATCCAGAGAGAAATTAAGGTTAGCGCCACTTACAACAATTGATTATTTTAAATTCACAATTGATTCAATTGACAGGGTAGTAATTTACCCAGGGTAAAGGGTAGAGCTAATTGATGGTTGCATTAAGCTGTTGGAAAAACAACAATCTTCAATTAAGACAGGTGGCTGGAGAGAGGGGTGGCTCAGTGTGGAAGCTTTGGCTGGGTTGGAGGAGTTGTGGCAAGGGACATGGAAGTAGAGGACAAAGAGTTTTGCCCTGCAGTATTGTGGCCATCTGTGCCAATATGGTTACTGAACATCCCAAACGTTGATCTGGGGATATGGGAGGCAAAAAGGAGGAACAAAAATTCAGACCTAAAGACGGAATATCATAACCATATAGATAATAGATACAGGGAACACCTCTTAATTTTCACAGATGGGTCAAAGGACCCAGTAGCTGAAACAACAGGGGCGGCTGTGGTAGTCCAGGGGATGAATGTTGAGCTTTACAAAAGAACAAATAACTATTTGACAGTATATACAGTGGAACTGTACGCTATTTTGATGGCAGTTCGGTGGATGGAACAGATGCAACCATATAAAGTATTAATATGTAGCGACTCATTATCTGCAATCCAGAGTATTGGGTCTGGTGCATCCCATAGGCGGCCTGACTTAGTGTATGAAATCCTGCTACTATTAAGCCAAGTGACAAGGAGGGGCAGTGACGTGACGTTGTTGTGGGTCCCAGCACACATTGGTGTTCTAGGGAATGAAAAGGTGGATAAATTGGCAAAGGAGGCTGTAAAAAACAGAAACATAGAGGTAAACTTACAACTATCCAAATCTGAAGGAAAACACATTGTGTGGAAGAAAATAAATCAGGAATGGCAACAATACTGGGAACAGGAGACAAAGGGGAGACACCTCTATACGCTACAAAACAGAGTGGGCATTACAGCAAGAAGAGGGGGGAACAGGTAGTATTAACAAGATTGAGGATAGGACACACTCACCTGAACAGCACATTAAAAATATTTGGGAAAACACCCTACTGGGCTGTGTGAGGAATGCCATCAGCCAGAAACAGTTCAGCATGCCCTAATTGCATGTAGGAGATATGAGACAGAAAGAGGATTTATGATCATTGAAATGAGGAAAATTGGATTGACAGAAGTATCAGTAAAGAACATTCTAGAGTGTGGAGGGAAAGGAAAAGGAATAAAGTTGTTATTTGATTTCTTGAGGGCCTCTGGGCTTATAAAAAGGATATAATGTAAAGACATGAGTATGGTGGAATGAAGCCAGAAGGTGGCAGCAATGCAACATTGCGGATGCCGGCTGCCGTAAAACTCCAAAGAAGAAGAAGACAGGTGGCCAGCTTGCTAGGAAAATTAGTGTTATTTCCAGCAATACAATATGGGCCATTGTACTACCAGCAGCTACAGACTGCAAAAAGAAAAGGCACTAAGATGCATGGTGGCCATTTGTGATAGGTCATGCAGTTAAACAACAAATGCTGCTTCTGATTGCAGTGGTGGATTTAACATGTTTTCAGTAGTTCAAGCAAGATACTGATTGAACAGCCTTCCATGGTCTTACAGACTGATGTCAGTGGACTAGGATTGGTGCCACTGAAAAGGTATCCATCTGTGGACAGGTGGAATATGGAAGAAGTATTATTTTGCAGACATGGAGAATTGACGTTTTACAGCTATTGGAAGGCTTATGAGCTCCAAGCTTGTTGTTAAATACAACTAATCTGCATGTTCAGTTTCAAATTAACAACACTACAGCAATGGCATGTATTAATTGTATGGGTGGAATTAAGTTGGTGTCATATGACAAATTGACTAATCAAATCTGGACGTGGTGTGTTGACAAATATTTGGTTTCAGCTATTTATCTACGTTAGATTCGATATAGTAGCAGACACCAGGTTACAGGAATTTCCATGATAACAAAGAATGGATGTTGAACTTTAAGATTTTACTTCGGAGTCACGTGAGTGACTACGTGAAGAAGACCCCGTCCAGCCGCATACGCGTCATTATCGATCAGACGCATAGCGTTCATGACCGTGTGTGGGGGAGCAGGAGCTCCTCCAGCCGGTGAGTAAAACAAAAGTAAAACAAAAGTCGGAAGGTAAGTGGAGTTACTTTTCACTTACAGGAGCGTTTCCTTCCCGTTTAGACTTGTTTGGTGGAGTGTCCGTGGGCCTACAAGAGAGCCCGCGCAGGGGGGGATCTGGCAGAGACTTACCTGAAACAGGGGAGCCAGAAATTACCCAACATAAAAATGAATATCTAGATTTAGATGATGATTTAAATGACCAGAGCCCATTATCAGAGCCAAAAATGTTCCAAGGCTGGCACAAAACGTTGCTGTTCCCAGAGTAACAGGGGAACCTTTGAGAGAGGAAATAGCTATGACTATAAATTATCTACTCTCCCATCAGCCCCAGGAATTAACCATGGATGAGACTATCAAAAAATATGAGACCCGGGAAATTGTAGCAGTTACAGCAGTGAATAAACTTGATATGGGTAATTTGAGCAGTGGTTTACGCTCACAAGAATTGAAATTACACAAGTGCTGAAATTTCTGGGGTCAGTGGTTTGGATGAAGGTTATATATCGTATTCACAACAAAATGCCTTAGCACTCATGTGTAGTGCGCACTTTGAAATAAATTGTATTTATAAAAATGCAATAAGACCAAATATTCATCCTAAGTATGCAGGCTCTGCAAACCATCCAATATACAAATGCCTAAATCTGTTTTGGAGAAAATCTAGCAAAGAAACTAAAGGATCACCTATGCTGAGCAGAGCGGTGAGAAGGCAGTATCCCTACAGGCGAAATGTGGTGCTGGAGAAGGAACAATCCTATAATTCTCGTATACACGTTGACGTGCTGCACCGAGGATACGTGGAGGTTACAATGTGCCTACTAGAAGGGGACAACAACTGCCGGTGGCAAACCCCGAGGTTAGGGGGCTTGGTCTGGTAAGAAACACAACAAATGTTTCACACTCACAAATAGGGGGAAGGTTACGATTCTTCCTAAAAGAATGGCAATCAATAACAAATGATTCATTTATTCTATGTAGCATTGTAGGATTCAAAATTGAGTTCTCTCCACGTTTGGATCCTCCAATTCAGCATAATTCAAACTGGTCACGGATTTTTCTCAAAGGAAGAGAATCGGTTGATCAAAGGAGAATTGAAAAATTGTATGCAGAAAAGGATGATATAAATGTCAGGAGAACAACACCATCAGTTTGTGTCAAATATTCTCCTAGGAATATTCTCCTAGAAAAGGAATGGTGGACGTAGAATCATTTCCGATCTGACAAATCTTAACCTTTATGTACAATAGGAACATTTCAAAATGGAAACATTTACTAATGCCATTTAGCTAGTCACAAAGAATTGCTACAAGGCAAGCATAGATCTGCAAAATGCATATTATTCTGTGGCAATGCATGGTAATGATCAAAGATATTTGATATTTAGATGGATGTCAGTTATGGCAATTTAAAGCATTGCCCAATGGTCTGATTTCAGCACCAAGATTATTCACTAAATTGCTCAAACCAAATTTTAGCTCTGTTAAGAGCTGAGGGCCATGTATTAATGGCTTATTTAGATGATATCCTCATTGTAGGGGACACTTTGGCTGCTGCAAAATTGTCAGTATCCAGAGTCAAATACATTTTGAGAAATTAGGTTTCATTATTCACCTACAAAACTCTAAATTGTTACCAAGCAAAAAGATTGATTACCTAGGGTTCACAATTAACTCCGAACACATGGTAATCACTTTGCCAAAAGATAAAAAGCTGCAGTTAATTGAAGGTTGCATAAAACCCATTAACGAGGACACACCTTCAATTAGAGAAGTGGCAAGCTTGCTAGGCAAATTAATTGCAGGGTTTCCAGCAGTCACGTTTGGACCATTGCATTATCAATGTTTACAGAAAGCTAAGGTACAAGCGTTAAAAAATGAATAGAGGGCATTTTGATAGGCCCATGAAATTAACAATTCAATCCATTACAGAAATAGAATGGTGGATTAACAATGTTTCTAATGCTTCCAGAAAAGTTCTGGTAGAAACACCTTCCGTCACTCTACAGACTGATGTAAGTGCGCTGAGTTGGGGCGCTACTAACATGATTTCCAGCTGTGGAGGTAGGTGGAATGTGAATGAAGTACCTTTGCTGGAAAATCTGGGAATCAATTACCTAGAGCTATTAGGCGCATTTTACGGCCTTAGAGCTTATTGCACTGATATGGGAAATGTGCATGTTCAGGTACAGGTTGACAATACTACAGCTGTAGCATACATAAATCACATGGGTGGTATAAAATCAGAATCATGTGATAAATTGGCAAATGAAATTTGGACCTGGGGTATTGCCAGAAAAATTTGGCTGTCAGCAATATATTTACCAGGTAAAAATTAATACAATTGCAGACAAAAGATCACGTAAATTTAATGATAATACAGAATGGATGTTAAATCGGAAAATATTCACACAAATTATCACACAATTTGGAATGCCAGAAATTGATCTGTTTGCATCAAGATTGAACCACCAGTTGCCTAAGTATGTGTCATGGGAACCTGATCCTGGAGCAGTAGTGGTGGATGCTTTCTCGCTACATTGGGGTGGTATGTTTCTGTATGCTTTTCCACCATTTTGTTTAATCCACAAATGCATACAGAAAATTAAACAAGATTCAGCCTCAGGGATTTTGGTAGTACCAGATTGGCCTACACAGGTATGGTACCCACTGGTGTTAAAAAGGGGGAAAAAAAAAAGATTTAAAAAAAACCCTTATGGTTATTCCAAAGCAGATTAAACTGCTTGTACACCCTGTGACTAATGAATCACATCCTTTATATAATCGTATTGGTTTGTTGATTTGCAGATTCTAAGAAGGCCATATCTTGGAAAAGGATTATCAGACCGTACGGTGGATGTTATGACAGCAGCCTGGAGGAATAGTACCCAGTAGTACATTTCCTATATAAAGAAATGGGAGGTCTTTTGTTCAGGAAAGAATATTGCATATAACACAGCAGAAATTTCAGATGTAATAGAGTTTCTTTCAACTCTACACTATGAATTGAAATTAAGTTATAGTGCAATTAATACTGCACGAAGTGCACTCTCTGCATATTTAAGCAGTGAATCAGAACAAACTCCAATTGGAGCACATCCTTGGGTCTGTAGGTTTATGAAAGGAATTTTCAACTCTAATCCTCCCAGACCCAGGTATACAGAAATTTGGAATGTAAAAGATGTACTGATGTTCCTAAGGAATTGGAATCCAGTTGAAACTCTGTCATTATCCAAAATTACCATGAAATTGGTTATGCTCATGGCATTAGTTTCAGCGCAGAGAGTTCAAACATTACAGAAACTCAGAATTGATAGAATGAAAGTAGGGCAAAATGCCGTGACATTCTATGTCTATGATTTACTGAAGCAAAGTAGACCTGGGTTCACAGGATGCAAGTTGGAATTTTTAGCATATCCTACAGATTCACGACTGTGTAGTAACATATGTGAAATGTTACATAGAAACAACAAAAGTTTTAAGAGGCGCCGAATTGGCATTTTTTATTAGTCATAAAAAGCCTCATAAGAAAGTGTCAACACAAACAATTTCACGATGGTTGAAACGGGTGTTGAGATATTCAGGTATTGATACTGATAAATTTAAATCTCATTCCACCAGGGCGGCATCAACATCAGCAGCCAGGGATTCAGACGTGCTAATAGACCTTATTCTCGCGGCCGCAGGATGGGCAAGTGAACAGATGTTTCACAAGTATTACCACAAGGAGATTAAAGATCTCAGAGGGTTTGGTGATGCCGTGCTGGATACAGTATTAAATCCCCCATTATAATAAATGGGCCTAATTTTGTTACTTTTATTAAAATAAATAAAACCATTAACTGATTACATTCAAATGTTGTGGTTATGCATTGTTGATTGTGCTTACTCAAATAGAGTCAATCGATGCAGTGAACACCTGGATTTGAATCCACGGTGTGAAATCACAGAGCTTTGAAATCTTCACGTAGTCACTCACGTGACTCCGAAGTAAAATAGTAAGATTAAACGAGAACTTACCAAGTTTGAAGTTTGATCTTTATTTTATGAGGAGTAACGTTGAGGGATTACGTGCCCTCCGCTCCCACCCTCATAAAAAGATCAAGCTGGTAGTTCTAAGTCTTTATGCATCTTACTATCATACTTCAGTAATTATCGTCTGTGATTGTCACTCCGCTGCTTTGAAGGATTGACGCGTATGCGGCTGGACGGGGTCTTCTTCACGTAATCCCTCAACGTTACTCCTCATAAAATAAAGATCAAACTTCAAACTTGGTAAGTTCTCGTTTAATCTTACTATTTTAATGATATAGTAGTCAGATTTGGGATGCCAGATACTTGTTTTCCATCCAGACTCAATCACCAGTTACAGAGATATGTGTTATGGGACTACATCGGGAGACAGTAGCGATTGATGTTTCTCGCTACATTAGGGTGGTACCAGACTGGTCTACGCAGCCATGGTTACCTTTGATACTGGAATTTATGACACAGTTTCTGATAAAGGTTCCCAAAAGAAGGGAGTTACTGGTGTATCCGATAATTGGAGAGTAACATCCGTTATATGCCTGTATGGATCTGTTAATTTGCAGGTTTTAAAAAGAGGATTGTCTGGGCATGCTGTGGACATGGTTACAGCAGTCTGGTGGAAGAGTACTCAAAAGCAGTACATTTGCGAATCTGAGTTGTGACTCTGTAAATGCTGCTTTCCCATTATGTAAAGAATGGGGAAAAATTTTCTGTGTGTAAAAGAATATGAAATGTTGTACGGCACATGTCTCAAATGTCTTGGGGTTTTCTCAACACTCTATGTGAGGGGTTGAGTTATAGTGTATTTTATTCAGCCAGAAGTACATTATCCTCGTTTTTTATTGATGAGGTCGGAAAGACATTCTGTTGAGTCTTGTTCTTTCATTTCCAGATTAATGAAAGGAATTTTAATTCCAGACCTTCTAAACCTAGGATGGGAATCTGGAATATAGAGTTGTTTTAAGCTACTTCATCAATGGACTCTTGGTACGATTCTGAATTGGCCAAGTTCAGCATGAAGGTAGTCATGCTTATGGCACTTGTAACAAGCACAGAGGGTGCAGACATTACAAAAGTTACAGATACACAGAATGGAAGTACCTCAGGATTATGTTATGTTTTATATTTTATGACCTACTCAAATGAAGTAGGATCAGTTGTGACAGGATTCAAGAGTGTTTTATTAGCATATTCCATGGATCCATGTCTATGTGTTAAGACATATTTGTTGCAATATATTGAGGCTACAAAGGTCTTATGAAATATGAAAACAAGATTGTTTATCATTCACAAAAAACCATACATGATAGTGTCAGTTCAGACTATTTTAAGATGGTTAAAACAAGTTTTGGTTGCTGCAGGTGTGAACATTGATGTTTTACATCCCATTCGATTTAGCAGCAACATTGACGACCAGGGCGAAGGACGTCCCGTCGATTATATTTTCGCAGCCGCCGGGTGATCTAATAAGTTGGTGTTTCAACACTTTTACCATCGGCCTATTGCCAATATGGGGCTGTTTGCAGATACTATATTAAGTTCTGCTTAAATGTCCCTGGGTTAAAGTGGATACTGTTAATTCTTTTATTTAAATAAATGAATTACTGCATTTGTCATGCAAATGTCATTATTAATGCATTATTGATTATTTCTCGTTCCGAGTCAATCAATGCAGTGAAAAGCCGGGATTTGTATCTGCGGCATGAAATCACAAAGCTTTAAAATCTTCACGTAGTCACTCACGGTTGGGCCGTTGGTGATTACGTGCCCACCACGGCCCAACCCTCTATCATAAAGGTCAGATGGAAGTTCTTAATTTACTCGTTTTATTAGGTTACTATATTACTTCGTTCTTATTGTTTGTGATTTCACACCGCTGCTTTGAAGATTGACGCGCAGGCGCCCTGACGGGTCTTCTTCACGTAATCACCAACGTAACTCCTCATAAAATAAAGATCAAACTTCAAACTGGTTAGTTCTCGTTTAATCTTACTATTAAACATGTGAATTAAATAAAATACCAGAGCCATTGGCTCTGTTGGCAACAGATGTCCATTGGCTTCAGATTTCTTTGATGCCCCCAAACAATTAAAATGCCTTAACTGAGTTATTTTAACTTGTTATAAAGTAGTTTTTTCCTTTAAATTAATTTTCACAGGTTTCACATGCATACCTACTTGAGTACCCATTTTACCTTGGATTATTTTAGATCTTTTACTTCACTGTTTCCCAGGTACCTGAGCAACTAGATTGTACTAACTGGAAGAACACAATTTGCTGGAGTCTGCAGCAGGTCTGGCAGCATCCTTGGAGAACATGAATAGGTATCATTTTGGGTCGAGACCCTTCTTCAGACTATAATGGCTACTCGGGCACTCTTATCGAGTACCAATGCTTTGATAAGACGGAGCAACATTTGAAGAAACATTTCCTTATTCTGCACTGACATGGGAAATCAACAAAAGCGTTAGTTCATTCATTCACGACATTTAATTATATGGTACACTGGAGTTAAACAATCGTGTCCCAATGTAATACTAAACAACATTGACAACAGCTATGCCCCACATCAATCCCAGGGGATGAATCTAAAATTGGCAGTGGACCCTAGGATGCAAGTGTTGGCAAGTGTCAAACTGTTTGGCAACCACCAACCTGTAAGCTTTGACTGTATCAGGTCATCTTTAGTAGCCACTATGATTTCAGGTAGCTTTGAGAGTGGAACACACACGTCTGTAGAATAAGCCTTCAAAAATAAAGGAGAATTGTTGGTCAGTTGACACGTCTGAAAAGTTTGTTTTGAAATTGTGGAAGTGACGGCCAAAGCTGCCTCACCTTACAGCCCGGCCGCAGGGCCCGTGCAGCATACCACGCGTTGTGCCGTGCTTGCCAAAGCTTATCCCGAGCTTCTTGATCTTTGGCCCAAATATAATCAGAGCCCCTGTTCGCCTTCATTATTTCGACTGAGAAGCAAACAAAGACAAATATGACATGGTGGGCATCCCACTGAGCAATACAGACCAGAGGGTTTTGTGAGGAGGTATGAGCTCTGTTGTTCTGATCCTTTGAATTGTGTTGAACTAACTGAAGACAAAGTATCAATGTAGTCAAAATGTACTCCTTCCTGGCCAGAGACAGCTGGAGGCAGGCCTGTTGGCTCTGCTTGTGCGACACAACACTGATGGCTGGAGAAAGAGTACAGTCTCAGCAATTTGTAAAGGATCTCTGACCTTGATTAATAAGGTGGAAGCAGATTCATTGTTTTATCTTCCTACAAATTTAGAATTTATCACTTTTTATGGAGTTTAAAAAGAATTCTATTTGATCTGTTTTTAAATATTATCAGAGACATTTCAGAACCATCAAAGGCCATAAGGTGTTCCTGGCCCAACTATCCACTGTAGAATTCAGCCTCCGAGCTTTACTGGGACCACAGAACAGTTGGTAAAGGCAGCCACACAAGACGAGGGGTTGGGGACGGGTGTGGGCTGAACCAAGCGGAAGTTCTACAATATTGCAATGTTGGCGATCTGTACGGATGCTCCCCGACTTGCATCCCGCAGACCCTTGTGTAGGTCAGGTGTTGCGTAGCTCAGATGTTGCGTAGCTCAGGTGTTGGGTGGGTCAGGTGTTGGGTGGGTCAGGTGTTGGGTGGGTCAGGTGTTGGGTGGGTCAGGTGTTGGGTGGGTCAGGTGTTGGGTGGGTCAGGTGTTGGGTGGGTCAGGTGTTGGGTGGGTCAGGTGTTGGGTGGGTCAGGTGTTGGGTGGGTCAGGTGTTGGGTGGGTCAGGTGTTGGGTGGGTCAGGTGTTGGGTGGGTCAGGTGTTGGGTGGGTCAGGTGTTGGGTGGGTCAGGTGTTGGGTGGGTCAGGTGTTGGGTGGGTCAGGTGTTGGGTGGGTCAGGTGTGGGTGGGTCAGGTGTTGGGTGGGTCAGGTGTTGGGTGGGTCAGGTGTTGGGTGGGTCAGGTGTTGGGGGGTCAGGTGTTGGGTGGGTCAGGTGTTGGGTGGGTCAGGTGTTGGGTGGGTCAGGTGTTGGGTGGGTCAGGTGTTGGGTGGGTCAGGTGTTGGGTGGGTCAGGTGTTGGGTGGGTCAGGTGTTGGGTGGGTCAGGTGTTGGGTGGGTCAGGTGTTGGGTGGGTCAGGTGTTGGGTGGGTCAGGTGTTGGGTGGGTCAGGTGTTGGGTGGGTCAGGTGTTGCGTAGCTCAGATGCTCTGTAGGTCAGGTGTTGCGTGTGTCAGGTGTTAAGTAAGTTGGAAATGGACGCCCTACTGCGCTGGCGTAAATTTACTATTCGCAGTAGAGGCCACGTGGTAGCATCGACAAGAACAGCTTGTGGAAACGGCCGCATGCAACAGCCATAACACACTGCTACCGAGGCGCGCAACTCAGAAATAAAGCAGTGGGCTGAAAGAATTGCTTAAGTAAGTGCATGTTTATGCAAGTCACCTATTACGTAAGTAGGGGAGCATCTGTATTTTCAGATTTAGATGAATTCCAAACACTGAATCTCCACATCACTGGAACTAGAAACCCATGGGAGACAATCAAGTAGCCCTACTGTCTTATCCTTTTCCCAGAGCGCTACACATTTTTCCCTTCAGTTCTTTTCTCCTGAAGATAATTATTGAACCCACTTTCTGTTAGGATGTAGGTTCCAGATTGTAACAATTCACTGCACAAAACATTTTTTTAACTCGCTGCTGGTAATTTTTCAACACACAAGTAAACTTCCACCAGGTGTGGCATGGAAGCAAAACAACAGAGGTGTGAGGAATTGTATGGGTGGTCAGGTTGAATCCTGAATCTTGGTCTTGATTAGTATGGGTGTCAGGGGTTATGAGGAGAATGCGGAGAATGAGAGGGAAAGATAGACCAGCCATGATTGATGGGCCAAGTGGCCTAATTCTTCTCCTATATAATTTATGAACATGAATCTGGGAATAAAAACATGCTCGACGGGTCAGGCAGTAACTATGGAGAGAGTTAGCATTCAATGTCAGTGAATTTTCATCAGAACCATTTCTTTCCCCCCAGATGTTGCCCAATCTGTGCAGTATTCCAGCATACATTCCTTTATCCCAGAAGTTTTATGTTATGCAAATTAAGCAAGAACAATTTAATTAGTTAATATCAACCGGGATTTGTGATTTTAGAGGAAGTATCCAAATTAATTGCAGGTTTCATTAAGAAAAAAATGGATGTTATATCAGTGCCTCAGACTGAGAAATAAAGATTGATAAATGTTCAGGTAAGTTGTTGAGTTATTTTGAATAATGGACAGGACAAGTTCACTTGCCCCTGCGATCAGTCAGGGAACAGTACTTCAGTTTAGGCTGCCTTTGGCGGCCTCTGTCTGGGCTAGAAAATTAGAAGCTAGTATAAGATAGTACATAAATACAGGACCCTTACAGTCATAAACAGGAGAATTTAACATGGAAAACATAGAAATGGCAGGAGCAAGTTCTTTGTTCACTGAAGACGACATAAATTAACATTCCAGTAATGTTGGGGAGTCAAGAGGCAAATGAAAGGAAGGAATAAGAGGAAATTAGTTAAGCACAAAAATGGCGCTGGAGAAATGAAATTAACTAAAAACTGATAAATCTCCAAGCACCGATAATCTGCATTCCAGCCTTTTAAAGGGGGTGGGAGGTAAATAGTGGATCACTGGTTCACACCTTCCAATATTCTGTAAATTATGAAAATTCATGCAGATTGGAGCACGGCAAGTGTTAACATTATTATATAAAGGTGAGCGAGCTAAAATACTGGGAATATATCAGTTAGATTAAATCAGTAATAAATTAAAAATAGAGTTGTACGGCAGGGAAACAGATCCCTTGGTCCCACTTGTCCATGCCAACCAAACTAGTCCCAATTGCCTTTGTTTGGCTCTTATCGACCTAAACCTTTTCTATCCATGTACCTGTCCAAACATATTTAAAAATACTGTAATTGTACCCACCTTTACTATTTGTTCTGTCAGCTTGTTCCACATACCCAAGAGTCCCAGTGTGGGCAAGTGGAGCTGAAGGGCCTATATCCAAGCCGCAAGACTCTAAGAGGATGGATCATGGCAGGGCAGTGTGGAAAAATTCACCCTTATGATCTTTTCCCTTCTCACCTTACATCTAAGCCTTCTCGGTTTAGACTCCCTATCCTGGGAAAAGGACTGTGATCGTCCACCTTATTTACACCCTCATGATTTTATATATCACTTTGGTAACCCCTCAATCTTCTACGCACCAGGGAAAAGAAGTCTGAGCCCATCCAGTTTTTCCTTATAATTCAAGATCTCCAGTCCCAGTATATCCTTGTGAATCTTTTCCTGACCTGTTCCTGCTAATGACTACCTTACCATAGCTAGGCACCCAGAACTCCACACAATACTCCAAGTGTGGTCTCACCAACACCTTGAAAAGTTGTAACATGATGTCCCAACTCTAGTATTGTACTCAATGCCCTCGTTGAAGGCAAGCATGCCAAACATCATCTTCACCATCCTTTCTATCTCTCCGAGAACTACATGCTGGTATCCCTAGGTGGCTCTGTTGTACAGACATTCACTCATTCACTGTATAATTCCTTCCCTACTTTAATGTCACAAAATGGAACACTTCACTTTTGTCCAAGTTAAATGCCATCTGCTAATTATTTTTCCCACATTCCCAGTTGATCTAGATTGTGTTGCAATCTTAAATAACCTTGTTCACTTTCCACTTTACCACCAATTCTGGTGTCATCAGTATATTTACTCACCATGCCGCATACATTCTCATCCAAATTGTTAATACCGATGACAAACAACAATGGATCCATCGTCAATCTCTGCAGCACACCACCAATCGTGGCCTCCAATCTGAATAATAACTGTTCACTGACGCCCTCTGACACTTATCACCAAGCCAACTTTGTAGCCAAATGGCAAGCTCGCTGCGGATCCCATGAGGTCTACCTTTTGAACCAGCCTGCCATGTGAGAATTGTCAAAGGGTCTTGTTAAAATCCATGTAGACCATATCCATTACTGCCCTGTTCGAGTCTTACGGTGTGGAAATAGGCCCTTCGGCCCCACTTGCCCACACTGGGACTCTTGGTTACCTCTTCAAAAAATCTCAGTATGACATACAATTTCGTACATCCAGAGCTATGCTGACTTTCTCTAATCAAGGTTTGCCTTTCGAAATGAAGGTAGACCCTGTCTCTCAGAAACGTCTCAATAGCTTTCCCACCATTGCTATTGGGCTCAAAGGCAAACCTTGCAGCTCTTCTTAAATAAAAGCACAACATTAGCCACCCTCTAACCTTCCAATAATACAAATATCTCTGCCCTTGCTCCCAGCCTTCCCATGCCAGTCCCATTGGTTCGCATTTGACTTATCTCTATATAACTAAGTCTTTGTCTTGTTTGTGAGCACGATGAGACTCTGTCTGTATCAATCTGCTTAATTCCTATCTGCTTCCAAACGCTAGGCCACAGCCTTCCCATTTTCACACATCCTACTCACATTTTCCCGTTTTTAATCGTTCAAATTAAAAAAAACAGCCAGATTTCTTCAAACACCCGTTTTGGAAAAAAAAATCCAAGTGACGTCACAATGCACTCGCAAAGCAGGACCGCCCACTCTGGGAGGGAGGGGCACTCTAGCGCTCCAACGGCAGTTTCCATACTTTAAAACACTTGTATTTTAAAAACAACTTCGCCATTGGTCACTCTTCCAACCGCTCTTCCACAACGTTCTTCAAACTCTCTCCAGAGTGAGAGTTTGAAGCTGACTGCTTCATTCTGACTTCGCTCTCTTTAACAATAAGCTTTTGTATATTTTTAACGTTGCGCGATTCTTTGAATGATACTTGCATTTAAAAAAATGTATTTTACTTTAAACAAGTTTCATTTCAAAAAACGTAATTCTTGCATTTTCAAAAATAATTCCCTATTGCATTGATTAACTTTTATTCTAAACCAGTAGGATTTCAAAAAAGGCCGGCATTTTATTTAAAACGGGTTGCATTTTGATCATTACTTTGTGATTTCTCCCCTTAGTTACCCTCTTTCAATAGACAAAAAATGCCTTTGGATTCTCCTTATTCTTCTTTGCCAAAGCTATTTCATATTTCATGTAGTTGTGGACAATGTCTTCATGTTCTGACACATAGCAATTGGGCCCCTCAGTTGAAGCTGAAATAAGATCTTGTTCCCTCCTGATTTGCGCGTGGGACAAATAGAACTGAGCCAACAGGGTCAGGCTCCCGACTCTTGACCAAATACAAATATGTGCATGGGGTGAGAGTGGGTAGGAATACATGGCCGTCCGAAGGGGGGGGTGCGCGGGGTGCGACCTCACCCCCCTTATTTTCCCCAGAGTAAGAAAAAATCCCCAGAATTTTTTATTTTAAATCGGAGCACAATCAGCATTTCCACTGTGGGAAATCGCCCGAAATTCTTGTTCCAGTTACTGGGGGAGAAAGAAATGCGCCCATCCGCGCCTGCGCAGTTGGGGAAACGATGCAAAATGATGCCGTCTCTCAGCACGTGCGCAGTGGGCCTGAGCGGGATCAGACTGCCATTTGTGCTTCACCCATTGAGCTCGATGCTTCGCGTCTACTCTAGGTAAGTAGTGGGGGGTGGGGGGTGGGGGGGGGGGCGACGTGGCGTCTGCCCGCCCGCCCAGTCCAGCGATTCCATCCACGGCGTCGGAGCATCGCCAACGGCCAGTCAGGCCACTAGGAGACCGTCCTCCCGTCGCCGCGCGGGAGCGGCTGTAACCCCAACACCAGACGCCGCTGCGGCGGGGCCCGCTGCCCTCACCTCCCCCCGCCGCCGGGGCCCAAGCCATCTTCCGCGCACGCCACCCCGATGGCCCACGCCATCCCCCGCTGGACCACGCCACCTTCATCTCCCCCCCACCTTCTGCTGGGCCCATGCCACCTTCATCTCCCCCCCCCACCCCTCGCTGGGCCCACGCCACCTTCATCTCCCCCCCACCTTCCGCTGGGCCCACACCACCTTCATCTCCTCCCCCCCCCCCGCTGGACCAACGCCACCTTCATCTTCGCCCCCCCCCGCCAGAAAGAGGGGGGGATGTGAGAGGGACAGAGAGGGGAAGGGAAGGGGGAGAGAGATGGGGGAGGGGAGAGGGAAAGGGGGAATATCTTTAATGAGTTTGTAAAATTGAGGTAGGTTTTAGAGCTATTATATTTTTTCCTCATGAATAATATCAAATAATATCAAACAATTGGAACTGCTTTCTTTGCCTTGGTAACAATACTGAACAATATGAATTCCAAAGTTTGTGACTCTTTTTGCAGCATATTTTTAATATAATTTGAATATTACAAAAATCTGAATGTTTTCATGGTCATCATGGATCTGTCTGTCTGCAGTAATGCAGCAGTCTGTTGATGTTGCTGCTGTGGAAGCTAGGCAGGAGATGGAGTTGGAAGATCTCCTTGGTGCAGTAAAAACCAAACGTTTTATGATTCTATATCATGAGTTCTTACAAGAATTGTGAAAACTTCACATATATGCAGCCTATCAGTAAAATATTTTTTGAATACATGTCATGTCTTAAGTCCTGTTGATGATAATATTGGCCAAATAAAATATGTCACAAAATGGAGAATCTCTGTATTTGCAAAGCCTGTTTGTCCACTTTCTGTGGAAGGTTGCAAGCTGTGAGTCACGCTCCAAGGAGTCTGGACCCTAGATGGAAGTTGAGGATAAGGCGAGGTCCAAATGTCTCTCCTTTTGTTTACATGTATGAGGGTTTTGTAGAAGAGCTAAGAGGTGTTGCATATGCATGATTAGGTTTGGTCAGATAGGGGGGTGTTGTAAAGTACTGTTAATTATGTTGCAGAGTGTTTGTGCTGTTATCTTGTGAAGTGTGAAGCCTTGTACAAATTGTTTATACTACCTGGAGAAATGTTTCTATTCTTTTGTAAACTGTCTTCCTGCTAGAATTTTCTGTAGAAACAATGTAATGGTGAATTTTGTGATTGGGTTCGGGAATAGCTATAATCTAATCAAGATTCAAGAGAGTTTATTGTCATGTGTCCCAGATAGGACAATGAAATTCTTGCTCGAACTTCTCTCGAGCATGAAGGAGAGTTACATAGACCTCCTAGGACCATGTGTCCACCATGCTGCAAGTTTGAGTCAAGTGCAAACGCTTCTAAACTCGCAAATTAGGTCCCCGCAGTGGGACAGACCCTTTAGTTGATCCAGTGCTGGACTCTGTGTTTTACTGACCCACATGCCCACCAATCGAGGCCCACCTGGCTTCTGGCCCCGCCCTCCACACAAGTACGCTCGCGCCACGCCTCCCGTAGCTGGACTCCCACGTCCGCCCGCTCCACCTCTCTCTCTCCTCTCCCACCTACTCTCCCCCTCCACTCCCCCCTCCCCCCTCCCTGTCCCCCCCCCTCCCTCCCTCCCTCCCTCCCTCTCCCCCTTCTCCCTTTGCCCTCTCTCTACCCCCCCTCCCTCTCTAGACGCGCCTGCGAGTTGGGGGCTATGCATCAGTAGATAGGGCGGTTATGGGGTAATAGGAGCAAATTAATAATATTAATATATTGACAAGGGGGGTAGTTAGCGCGTGTGCGGGGGGGTAGTTAGTGTGTGGGGGTGGTTAATGTGTGTGACGCCACATGCCGCCCCCCCCCCCCCGCAACCGCACGTTGGGGGAACAGACCCAACGGGTCTGCACTTGGTCTAGTTCTCCTTAATTCTACCACAACCAATGAAGAAGCTGCTAAAGCTATTGTAAAAGTAAAAGTAGTAAAAGTAAACTTTATTGTCAATTCAAATAATGCAACAAGTAGTTAAACAGAGGATTGAAATTGCGTTTCCCCATACTCCAATGGGCAAGTAATATTTATAACACAGACAGACAATATACCAATAAAGATAGACAATGGACATATACATTATATAAAATATTCACAGTGTGCCAGAGTGTAGTAACATTTTGAGGTATGTTATTAAGGTGCAATAATAAAAGGTGCAATATAGAAAAGTGCAAATAGCATACTGCAGACGTTGAGTTAAAGTTAATTTGACAGTCAGTTGGTCTTTGTTTGTGTAATGTTCATGGAATTTTCTTGAGTGTGTTGAGTAGTCTGATGGCCTGAGGGAAAAAGCTGTTTTTGAATCTGGTGGTTTTGCTCCGCATGCTGCGGAGCAAAACCACATATATTGCCAACCTCTCAGAAGCTGTACCTCATACAGAATCACTTTAAACTGGGTCCAACATACAAATATGGTGCCTTGTATAAGAATGGATGCTGGCGAACAGTTAACCCTGACTGGTTTCGAGCATATCCCAGGCTTGTATATAGCGATCATGTGGATGGCGTCTTTTGCCTACCTTGTGCCTTGTTTGTGAACAACAGGAAATCACTTGTCGTCAAGTCTATTTGTCACATATACATACAAGATGTGCAGTAAAATGAAAGTGGCAATGCTTGCGGATTGTGCAAAACAACGGATCAGGTGCTCCTGAATGTATATTGCCATTTACCACTACTGCTAATGCAAGGGCATTCGTTGGCCTTGCCCTGTAAACCAACCCTGGTTCTGCAAATCCTGTCATGCCACCCCCCTTTTTGAAAAGCTTCGTACGGGCCTGGAATAGAGACATTGAGCCTACCTGTCACCTGGATCTGCTCTGCCAGGCTTTTCTCGGTGCCATGGAACTCCAGGAAGAGCGTTGAAGACACTGCGTAATTCAGTTTGCTGAACTTATTACAAGCATCCATCATCACATCGTCCAGGAACTCTGGGACAAGCAAAGATACCATTTCAGCATCGTACAATGCAGCAATAAACAACATTTCAATGGAAAAGGGAAAATGAAACCAGTGGGTCAAGGAGAAGGTGGTCCAATCTACATTAAAGTCTTAAGCTCATAGTGACACTAGACAGATGTCAAAGTTTGGCTTGTGCTTGGCTTCATTATATTCATGGATAGTATTATCTGATTTGAATGGAAACAAAAGCTTTTCACTGTATCTTGGTGCACGCGACAACAATAAATCTACACCTTAACCCGAGTGTTGGGATTTCTCAACAATAGCAGAGTACATTAAGGAATTTTATTCTACTTGTTTTAACTTGAATTGCTTTGGAAGTAAACTTCATACTAAAATGAGATTTTACAAACAGTACAATCTTTACACAGTTGCAGTTGTGATGCGGCTCACAATCCCACATACAGACTATCTCTGCACCGAACTAAATGCTCGCCTGCACTCATGCATCCATTGCACAGAACTGCTCTCCCCTGCACATGGCTGCGTGATCCAAGATGGTGCCCAACCCAGGCGACTCTTTGTGTGCCAGTCACAGAAGTAGATCTGCAATCACACATTACAATCGCTCCTCTCTTTTAAATCTCTACTCTGACAGCAACATTTCTTAAACGTTATTCCGTTGATCGTGTATCTGAACACTGTAGATGGCTCGATTGTAATCATGTATTGCCTTTCCACTGACTGGTTAGCACACAATAGAAGCTTTTTAACTGTACCTCGGTACATGTGACAATAAAGTAAAGAAAACTCAACTCCCCGCAGTCTCTAGCAATCACTCGTGCTCCCCCTGAAGTCAATAACCCCCCCCTCCTACAACAGCATCACTCCTGCACAGCCTGCAATCTCCCCAGCACTCATCCACAATAACACTTCTCCCCCCCCATCACTAAAACACCCCTGACCCGCATTAGTCCACAACTATGCACCCCTCCCCCCGACCCACTTGCTGATCCATGTCATCCCCTCAGCTGTCCTCACCCTCCTCACCTGTCCATTCTCCCCTCCCCCCACACTCATCCACACCCACCCCAGGTCCACAGTTTTGTGGACGAACAACATGGAGGGAAACATGAAAGATCCGATTAACAGTGGGTGGAAGGGTACATTTATGAGATCCCGAAACGCACAGTCCCGTCCTATTACCCTCCTCACGTGTCTGGTGGCCGGGCCACAGAAAGTGCAGCTAACTCTGCCTTTCCCCATCTTTCGCAGCAAACCTGCAGGTGGTGACAACAGCTCGATCACAGGCCAACTCTGCACACTGTGTAATCCGATTACAATGGAGAGTGACAGTGAGGCAGCAGCAGTTTGCACACACCAGTCATTACTGGGACATAGAGAGTGCGCCCAAATATTACATGGAAACGGCATTGTGCTTCATTGCTTTACTAGTGTTTTTAAATAATAAACTTGCAGTGCACAATGTGAAAAGTGCTCTATATAAACATAAACCCTTCAATAAGAAAGTGTAAAGTTATTTTGTGCATAAGGTAGACATTCTCCCCTGACTACACATCACATGATTGCAACTGGAATCAGAGCAGGTTTGAGGGTTAAACAACCTACAACTCATTAGTCAGGACTTTTAAAATTATATGTAGGAAGGAACTGCAGATGCTGGTTTAAACCGAAGACAGACACAAAAAGCTGGTGTCGGCGGTTCAGGCAGCATCTTTGGAGAAAAGGAATAGGTGATGCTTCAGGTAGAAGGGTCACAACCCAAAATGTCGCCTATTCCTTTTCTCCAGAGATGTTGCCTGACCCGCTGAGTTACTCCAGTTTTTTGTGTCAATCTTCTGTTCTGCTTCATTGCAATGACTAAAGACCAACAGTCACACTCAACTCACTGTACTGATTAGGTCGAGCATGAAAGGAGCACTTTGCATTGCTACAGTTTGTATTTGTGTATGTTTTATGCAGCACTGTTGAATATGGGCTTATATTCACTGAAATTTAGAAGGATGAGAGGGGATCTTATAGAAACATATTAAATTCTTATGGGACTGGACAGGCTAGATGCAGGAAAAATGTTTCTGATGTTGGGGGAATCCAGAACCAGGGGTCACAGTTTAAGAAAAAGGACTGAGATGAGGAAAACCCTTTTCACCCAGAGAGCTGTGAATCTGTGGAATTCTCTCCCACAGAAGGCAGTAGAGGCCAATTCACTCGATGTTTTCAAGAGAGAGTTAGATATAGCTCTTAGGGCTAATGGAATCAAGGGGTATGGGGAGAAAGCAGGAACGGAGTTGATTTTGAATGATCAGCCATGATCATATTGAATGGTGGTGCTGGCTTGAAGGGCCGAATGGCCTACTGCTGCACCTGTTTTCTATGTTTCATAGAGCGTGGAACTCGGGTCCTTGACCCGCTGGGCTGACCATCAGGTATCCATTTACACTAATCCAATTTTATGCTCCTCTACCGCTCACTTACATATCAAGGGCAATTAATCTACCGATCCACACATCTTTGGGATGTGACATGGAACCTGAACACCCGGAAGGAAAGCCCTCAAGATCAGAAGAAAAAGGTGTAAATACTACACAGATAGCACCGATGGTCAGGACTGAACCCAGGTCACTGGTACTGTGAGACAGCACCCCTACCAGCTGTACTAATGTGTCACCCTGCGTTTAGTGCATCACACTGCAGCAGTCTACAGCTTGTGGTCTATGTGTTGCTTTACTGCTGCATCAGAGTACATTCCATATGCATGTGGGTTGAGGGTCATCCTGAAATCTATTATGTGCTGAGCAATATTTGTTCTTTCACACGTGATACTTCATCGGTTACCACAACATGTTGTTTTATACCCCATGTATAATGTTAAAGGAGTGCCTCACCTATCCTTGCTATGGGAATGCCATACTGCAGCACTTGCACCGTACAATCCACAGCGGCCTGCACTGTTGGAAACGTACAGACTGCTGACACCATGGATTCCGGTATCCCGTGGAGACGCAGTGTTGTCTTGGTGATTATTCCCAGCGTTCCCTCTGAGCCCACAAAGAGATTTGTCAGATTGTACCCGGCGGATGTCTTCCTGCAGTAGAAACATTTTATCACGGTGTGCACTCAACACGTTTCTCCCAGGCTGCGCAGCCCGTCAACAGATGTTTCCACTAGCGGGAGAGTCTAGAACCAGAGAATAAAGGGACGTACCTTTACAAAGTAGATGAGGAGGATATTTTTAAGGCGGAGATTGATTAGTACGGGCATCAGGGGTTATGGGGAGAAGGCAAGAGAATGGGGTTGAGAGGGAAAGATAGATCAGCCATGATTGAATGACGAAATAGACTTGATGGGCCCAATGACCTAATTCTGCTCCTAGAACATAAACTTATATAAAGTACATATCTGTACATTATCTGTAGATTTGCTCTACGTTTAATCACGTTTCCCCAGAGGGCAGATGAGCCTATAACGAACGCCTTTTCATTTCATCACAGTCTGAAGGAGGGTGTCGACCCGAAACATCACCAATTCCTTCCTCCAGAGAAGCCGCTGTCCCGCTGAGTTAGTCCAGCATTTTGTGTCTACATTCGATTTAAACCAGCATCTGCAGTTCTTTCCTACACGTCTTTTCATCGCAGTTGGGATCACAGCCTAATATACGTAGGAGCAGGACTTCTGTCTATTTGACCTGGAGCCGGATGGACGCTTGCACGTTAATTAGCAACAACATGTGCTGTTTTCTGCCTGACGAGAGGCTGATGGAAACGAGATGCATTAGAGAAACTAAAGCTCTGGTGCAAACTGTTTGTTTTCACCCACCGATAAATTCTAAAGCTTCCCAAGGGTAACTGAGGACCATCAATTCCAAATATGTTTGGAACATAAGAAATAGAAGCAGGAGAGGCCCATTCAGCCCATCATGGCTGCTCCATCATTCAATATGAACACGGGTGATATTTTATACCAACACCATTTTCCTTCATTAACCCCATATTCTTTGGCTCCCTTAATATTCAGAACCCCTTTAATCAATGTCTTGAATATACTACAGATCTCTTCGGTCAAGAATTCTAAAGAGTCCTTGCCCTTTGGGTGAAATGTCTTCTCACCTTGTCGTGAATGGCCAATCCTTATGTTGAGACTATGAACCCTAGGTTATAGACCCCTCAGCCTGCTGAATCATCTACCCTCATCTATATAAGAACTTAGTATGACTCAATGAGATAACTCCTCCAGGAACTATAGAATGCCATGTTAGATAAAATGCTGAAGGCAGACACAAAATGCTGGAGTAACTCAGTGGGACAGGTAGCATCTCTGGAGAGAAGGAATGGATGACGTTTCGGGTTGAGACCCTTCTTCAGTTTAGTTAAAATACTATTTAACAAGAAGTGATATTTAATGCTTTAATTGCTTCCAGTACCTGGACCTTCTTTGTGCTCCTGCTGTGTACATGACCCTCCCATCTGCCAGCACCACTTCCAAGTTTATCACGTTCTCCCTCATCGTGCCGTATCTCACCGCATTCGTACCCGAGGCGCTGGTGGCGGCCATTCCGCACAGGGAAGCATCTGCTCCCGGATCTGTGGAAGTAAATGGTGTCTGTAAGGAGTCACCAGAAGGCTCCTCATCTCCTCTTCACTTCTCTCCGTCCCTTCACCTGAATGGGTTCCCATTTTCATGGCAAACCCCCAACAGGAGTTACTATTAACCCCATTCACCCACCACTCCTATAATGGACACCACACAAGCAAACCTTCATACATTCATAGTCACACAGCACAGAACCAGGCCCTTCAGCCTACCAACTCTATGCTGACCGTCAAGCATCCATTTACACTCATCCCATTTTATTCTCTCCACTTTCTCAACTTACCCCAGATTCCATCATATACCTACACACTGGAAGTTTACAGAAGCCTACTATTAACTTACCTACTAACCCACATATCTTTGGGATTGGAAAACAAACAGAGCACCCAGAGGAAGCCCATGTGGTCACAGGGAGAACATGCAAACTCCACACAGAATACAAAAAAGGGCAGGTTTGAATCCTGGTCACTGGAGCTGTAAGGCTGCACTGTGCTGCCCTATTTTGGGTCAGACTTAATGAATTCCTACTGAAAGATGCTGTCTATGACATTAAAACTACCGCAGACCTCTTGATTATTAAATGGACCCATGTGAAAGTTGTCTGATTCATGTTTATATCAATGCAACATATTACACCAGAGTGCCTAGTTAACCAGGGCTGTGATCCAAATTAAGATACAAAGTGCTGGAGTAACCAAGTAGTGTCTCTGGAAAACATGGATAGGTGATGTTTCAGGGCGGGGCCCTTTAGACCTAAGGAAAGGTCCCGACCCAAAATGTCACTAATTCATGTTCTCCATAAATGCTGCCTGGCCCGCTGAGTAACTCCAGAACTTTGTGGGGGGTTTTGTAAACAAGCATCTACAGTTCCTTGTTTCTACCATGATCCAAACTCTTATCGTTCCTTCGTGAATTATTAAAGATTTATACATTTTATGGATTTAATTATTTAAGAAGTAAAGCATGGCACAAAATAGCAACTAGTTTCCTGCTTCCAACAATGAGAATTCAGGCTGTTCATCCATTTCCTTGGATGATGGCAGTCCTGACAACAGTGGACATTCCAATAGACAGACATAATATACCTATCTCAGACTACAACTGACAGAATCTTGTTTGTTTTTTATTCTCAAAGGATTTCAAATGCAATTTGAGATCAAGTGGTGTAAAAAGCAGAAACTGTGAAGGAAGATACAATATTTTGTTTTCATTTATAAAAACAAGATGATTTATCTCAGTCTCTGCAGACTATAACTAGAAATGAAATCTGGTCAAAATTCTTAGATACCAAGCACACTCTCAGTATTTATTCTCATGTGCAAGTACAGCAAGTTGGAAATGCCTCCCACTGTAGATAATGTGTTAACTTATTCCATAACTGATAGGGTAGCTGCTATTGTAAAGAAAATGCTGGTGTCTGACATTAAATTGCACTTTGTAACGGCCTCAATAACCTGGGTGGCGCAGCGGTAGAGTTGCTTCCTCACAGCGCCAGAGACCCGGGTTTGATCCTGACTACAAGTGCTGTTTATATGGAGTTTGTACATTCTCCCTGTGACCTGCATGGGTTTTCTCCAGGTGCCCACACATCCAAAGATGTACAGGTTTGTAGGCTAATTGGCTTGGTAAATTGTACAAGGCTGTCCGTTGCTGCCTTCTGCGTGGAGTTTGCACACTAAATTGTCCCTTGTGTGTGTATGATAGTGTGGGGTTCGCTGGTCAACGCAGACTCGGTGGGCCGAAGGGCCTGTTTCCACGCAATATCTCTAAACTAAACTAAACCTACCAGGACTTCACTGTAAGTGTTGATATCTTTATTGGAGAAAAACTTCACCTGTGAAATCTCTTTCATAGCACCTTATAAGAGACAATGAAGTAAAATCAGAATAATTTCCCACACGGCAAGGTCCAGAATAATGAAACCACAGACGAAGGATGCAGCCACAGTTGCTGCTGGCTTTGTTTTGCTGGCAAATCAAGCACTGGTTAGAGGATGTGTACATTTCTGAGGAGGTCAATCTGATAATCAATATAATGTTTAGTTTGGTTTACAGATACATCACGGAAACAGGCCCTTCAGCCCACTGAGTCAATACCGACCATCGATTACCTGTTGACACTAGTTCTATGTTATCTCATTTTCTCATCCCTTCCCTACAAAATAGGGCCAATTTACAGATTCCAATTAACCTTCAAAACCGCACGTCTTTGGGATGTCAGAGCGTTTTATTGTCATATGTCCTGAAATGGAACATTGAAATTATTACCCTGCTACCTTCAGGTAGAAGGTACAGGAGCCTGAAGACTGCAACGACCAGGTTCAGGAATAGCTACTTCCCCACAGCCATCAGGCTATTAAACCTGGCTCGGACAAAACACTGAACTTTATTAGCCAATTAACTGTTATTTGCACTTTATCAGTATATTGATTCATGTGTGTTTAAATTTATAGGATGCCTTGTAGTCAATGCCTACTATGTGCTGAAGCAAAGCAAGAATTTCATTGTCCTATCAGGGACACATGACAATAAACTCACTTGACACTTGAAATTCTTACTTGGGAAGAAACCGGAACACCTGGAGGAAACCCACGCAGTCACAGGGCGATCGTGCAAATTTCACACAATAGCACCCAAGATCAGGATTGAACCCGGTTCTCTGGGTTCTCTACCAGCTGCAGCACTGTGAGCTCGGGTGTCCTGAGGTGCTAAGGGTCAGTTTCATGGGCACAATTAAGCCAAACCTACCCACTGGGAACCAGAGGCCACTGCCTCTCAGGTAGTTATTCAGACTTTTTCTGGTGACTCCTGGTTCCACTGTCACATCAAAGTCAACTGAATTGAGCTCCACGATTTTATCCATCTTTGTGAGGTCAAAGCACACACCTCCCTGATGAGAAAAGAAGCAACACAGATGTCAGAGACTCCATTAGTCGCTGGGAGAGAGGAGGCAAGGTGGTGAGAGCAAACATTAAGAAAGCGCTTGTTGGACAAACATTGAAACCCGTCCAGTACATACGTGAGGCAGGACTGGAAGCAACATGGATGAGTTAAATGCTCTCTGAGTAGTCCTGAAAGTCATTGATTTGAAGGCAATTAGGGATGGGTTAAGGTTATACTGATCAGTGACACTCACATTGCTATGAATTAATTAGAAAATATATAGTGATAAAGACCAGACTTGTAAAAATAGATTTATACCACAATATTGTATTCTGCTACTATCTTTGAAAAATGTTCTGTTTGCGTAGCATGTTTAAATTTCATTTTAGTTTCTCGCAAATTAAAATAAAACTGTTTATTCTAGGGATGAGTTCTGCACTGAGGTCAGGGTTGAGTTGGTTGTTCTTCTTGTCCGTAATGTTCTGTAATAGTAAGAAACAGGTAGAGAAATTGGTGGAAGGTATCATTAGAAAGTGCCTGGTTTAATAGGAGTTTTGGAACCCTACGGTGGGAAGTGGGACTTCCTGTAGAGAAACCCAGATGAAAGGCAGTATATATGTTGTTGAATAATTTATAGAGATGCTTTGAAGTAAACAAGAGATTTATCCTGGATATAATTCAGTTTGTGTGATGGCGTCTGTCCCAATAGTAAATAGTGGGAAATCAATTAAAACTCTAAAAAAACAGCATTCATCTGACAAAATGGCACAATGGTGCAACCAAGAGAGCTGCAGCCTCACAGCACCAGAGGCCTGGGTTTGATCCTGACCTCTCTTCCTATTTGCATGGAGTTTGCGCATTCTCCCTACAACTATGTTTTTATCTTCTCGCTGCACTGGTTTCCTTCCATATCGCAGACAGACAAGCTTCACCACACGAATCTCAGGGCTGGAAGGATTAAATTATAAGGGCACGTTGCATAAACCTGACTGCTTTTACTTTGTGTACAGTACAAAGGGGCAGTGATCAAACTGAGCAAGGATGGGAAGAGTCTCAAAATTCGAGAGTGTAAATAGGAACAAATTCTGAACAGAAATGTGGAAATTTGGACTCCTTTCCCCAAACAGCCACAAGGACGGTTACTGGGTCAGTTGAAGGATTTGAGTAGGAGATGGATGTTTGTTTTGTTAGGCATGATATCCTGACAAATGGGTAGAGCTGTACAAATTGAACAGAGGGATAGATTAACTACAATCTAGTTAAACAACAACAGAAGGCGTTCCATAGTCTACTCCTTTCTGTCAGCTCATAAACAGAAATACTTCTGAACTATATTACTAAACTATATTACTATTACTATTACTCTGAATATATGAGGCAACCTTAAATGGACAATCATTTACTGAACCTAAATTTCAAGTGGCACGTTCAGATCCAAAGAAAGACAGAGGGGAAAAATTGTAAATAGAATGAAAAACATAAGAGGGCAATGGGAATAGGGAATAGTTCGAAAGGATTTTTTAAACTATCCCCCCTCCCCACTCCCCGCCCAAACCAAGTATAACATCGTAGTGAATCTGCTCCTGCAATCTACAGTGCATTCAGGAAGTATTCAGACCCCTTCACTTTTTCCACATTTTGTTATGTTACAGCCTTATTTTAAAATGGATTAAATTCTTTTTTTTAATCATCAATCTACACACAACACCCCAGAATGAAGAAACAAAACAGGTTTGGAAATTTTTGCAAAGTAATTAAGAAGAAATAACTGAAATATCACATTTACATAAGTATTCAGACCCTTTGCTATGACACTCAAAATTGAGCTTAGGTTCATCCTGTTACCATTGATTATCCTTGAGATGTTTCTACAACTTGATTGGAGTCCACCAGTGGTAAATTAAATTGATTGGCCATGATTTGGAAAGGCACACACCTGTCTATATGAGGTCCCACAGTTGACAGTGCATGTCAGAGCAAAAGCCAAGCCATGAAGACGAAGGAATTGTCCGTAGACCTCCGAGACAGGATTGTGTCGAGACACTGATCTGGGGAAGGGTATAAAATAATTTCTGCTGTATTGCAGGTCTCGAAGAGCAGAGTGGCCTCCGTCATTCTTAAATAGAAGAACTTTGGAACCACTGGAACTCTTCATAGAGCTGGCCGCCCGGCCGAACCGAACAATCAGGGGAGAAGGGCCTTGGTCAGGGAGGTGACCAAGAACCCGATGGTCATTCTGACAGAGATGGGAGAACCTTCCAGAAGGACAACTATATCTGCAGCACTCCACCAATCAGGCCTTTATGGTAGAGTAGCCAGACGGAAGCCACTCCTCAGTAAAAGGCACATAACAGCCCGCTTGGAGTTTGCCAAAAGGCACCTAAAGGACTCTCAGACCATGAGAAACAAGATTCTCTAGTCTGATGAAGCCAAAATTGAACTCTTTGGCCTGAATGCCAAGCATCACGTCTGGAGGAAACCAGGCACGGCTCATCACCTGGCCAATACCATACCTACGGTGGGGATGTTTTTCAGCGGCAGTAACTGGGATAATAGTCAGGATCGAGGGAAAGATGAACGGAGCAAAGTACAGAAAGATCCTTGATGAAAACCTGCTCCAGAGCGTTCTGGACCTCAGACTGGGGCGGAGGTTCACCTTCCAACAGAACAACGTCCCGAAACACACAGCCAAGACAACAAAGGAGTGGCTTCGTGACAAGTCTGTGAATGTCCTTGAGTGGCCCAGCCAGAGCCTGGACTTGAACCCGATCGAACATCTCTGGAGGGACCTGAAAATAGCTGTGCATCCACGCTCCCCATCCAACCTGACAAGAGCTTGAAAGGATCTGCAGAGAAGAATGGGAGAAATAACCCAAATACAGGTGTGCCAAGCTTGTAGCGTCATGCCCAAGAAAACTTGAGGCTGTAATCGCCGCCAAAGGTGATTCAACAAAGTACTGAGTAAAGAGTCTGAATACTTATGTAAATGTGATATTTCAGTTATTTCTTTTAATTACTTTGCAAACATTTCTAAACGCCTGTTTTCGTTTTTTTAATTATGGGGTATTGTCTGCAGATTGATGATTTAAGAAAAGAAAATAATTTAATCCATTTTAGAGTAAGGTTGTAACGCAACAAAATGTGGAAAAAGTGAAGGGGTCTGAATACTTTCTGAATGCACTGTAAATAACTCTGTTCGTGAAATGGTATGTTTTTTGTAGAGACTTGGTTCATTTTCTTTCAAAGGGAACAATATTTGGCACGAGAAGACAGAACTTCCTTGAGCTGCTCAACAGTTAAAGCGAGCATCACCAGTAATCTGGGGACATCACTCAGGACGAAGGGGACCACGCATTCCTGAGTGTCAAACTGGGAGAGTGCCAACTCCTCAATCACCATTACGAACGATTTGACTTGTACTAATCTATTTAATTCACCACTCGGTACTGTTGATCTGATTTCTGATGCTAAGACTAAGTTGGAACTTTGTCTTCTGTCTGCAACCAAGATTGAGGACCAGTTATGGTGCATATTTGGCCTGCTCAATCCACATCAGAAAGCCCCCTCATCCATATATTTAGATGATACTTTTCTCATTGTTTTAGCTTTGCACAGAAGTATGTTGTAATTACTACTGCGGGAATAACTATACTTACATCCATGAAGGATCCCACCTTTAGAAGCTCAGTGCCCCACCCAGACTGTAAACGTGCAATTAATTCCAAGAAGCTGTAAACAGCCAGATAGAGTGACGCTGGTCCTGCTACTGCCCTTGTGGTGTTAAGTTTTTAAAGTGAGAGTGGAATGATTTGTCCCGGCTCTGTGTACAAGCTGAATTTATGCAGCTGTCCAAATGGCAGGAGACCCCCCCCCCCCCCACCCCTTTTCTAACCTCTCTAACAGGGATCAAAGGAATGCAGAAACTAGACAATGGGGGGGGGGGGGTCTGCCCTTAGTGGGGAATTTGGTTCACCAGCTCCACGATGTGTCCATGTGCCAGTAGGCCTGTGAGCTGCGTGTCTCTGGACACATCTCCTCTGAGGTCTACTGAAGCTTTAATCTGGGGCTGGAAATGCTCCAGTGCCTGAGGACGCACAGCAGTGGATTGGCCTCTAGACAGACAACGTACTGACAGAGAGAGATTTACTCACATACCTCTGACCAGCATTGCAAGCAGAAAGTGACAAGTGTGTAAAACGCACCGGCACACAGAAAGTTAGCATCAAACAGCTCTCTATCCTGCTTCACTCACATTTCAACCTGTGGTAAGTGATAGAGATATTTCTGGGATAACACGTGAAATGCTGTAGTGTAATTGCCTGTTACAGGAGGATGGTGTTAAATTATCACCTTGAAATGTCAAAGTACTGTTTCGGTTACTTTGAGCAGAATAATGAGCGAGTATTTCAAAACTATGATCGGCATTTCTTTTTGGGAGGTTTGGTAAATGTTGCATCAAAAGCAATCGTATATTTTTATAAAGAAAAGGAGTGACTTAAAAGGAATAGGATTATGTGAGTGTGGTTGTTATGCAGGTGATATCATGAACTGTCTGGCAGCACCAGATCTATTGGTTATAAGAGGTTGATCATAATGAATCTAAGGACCTAGTAAGGACCAGCTCTTTGCCATTGCTGACTCCTTCTACCCTTCTCTCCGGTTCTCTGGTCCCCGGGGGCAGGCAGGGGCCAGGCTTGGAGGATTCATAGATACATAGAAACATAGAAAATAGGTGCAGGAGTAGGCCATTCGGGCCTTCGAGCCTGCACCGCCATTCAATATGATCATGGCTGATCATCCAACTCAGTATCCCGTACCTGCCTTCTCTCCATACCCCCTGATCCCCTTAGCCACAAGGGCCACATCTAACTCCCTCTTAAATATAGCCAATGAACTGGCCTCAACTACCCTCTGTGGCGGAGAGTTCCAGAGATTCACCGCTCTCTGTGTGAAAAAGTTTTTCCTCATCTCGGTCTTAAAGGATTTCCCCCTTATCCTTAAGCTGTGACCCCTTGTCCTGGACTTCCCCAACATCGGGAACAATCTTCCTGCATCTAGCCTGTCCAACCCCATAAGAATTTTGTACGTTTCTATAAGATCCCCTCTCAATCTCCTACATTCTAGCGAGTATAAGCCAAGTCTATCCAGTCTTTCTTCATATGAAAGTCCTGACATCCCAGGAATCAGTCTGGTGAACCTTCTCTGCACTCCCTCTATGGCTATAATGTCCTTCCTCAGATTTGGAGACCAAAACTGTACGCAATACTCCAGGTGTGGTCTCACCAAGACCCTGTACAACTCCCTGCTCCTATACTCAAATCCTTTTGCTATGAAAGCTAACATAACATTCGCTTTCTTCACTGCCTGCTGCACCTGCATGCCTACTTTCAATGACTGGTGTACCATGACACCCAGGTCTCGCTGCATCTCCCCATTTCCTAATCGGCCACCATTTAGATAATAGTCTGCTTTCCTGTTTTTGCCACCAAAGTGGATAACCTCACATTTATCCACATTATACTGCATCTGCCAAACATTTGCCCACTCACCCAGCCTATCCAAGTCACCTTGCAGTCTCCTAGCATCCTCCTCACAGCTAACACTGCCCCCCAGCTTAGTGTCATCCGCAAACTTGGAGATGTTGCCTTCAATTCCCACATCCAGGTCATTAATATAAATTGTAAATAGCTGGGGTCCCAGCACTGAGCCTTGCGGTACCCCACTAGTCACTACCTGCCATTGTGAAAAGGACCCGTTTACTCCTACTCTTTGCTTCCTGTTTGCCAGCCAGTTCTCTATCCACATCAATACTGAACCCCCAATACCGTGTGCTTTAAGTTTGTATACTAATCTCTTATGTGGTACCTTGTCGAAAGCCTTCTGAAAGTCCAGATACAACACATCCACTGGTTCTCCCCTATCCACTCTACTAGTTACATCCTCGAAAAATTCTATAAGATTCGTCAGACATGATTTACCTTTCGTAAATCCATGCTGACTTTGTCCAATGATTTCACCACTTTCCAAATGTGCTGCTATCCCATCTTTAATAACTGACTCTAGCAGTTTCCCCACTACCGATGTTAGACTAACTGGTCTGTAATTCCCCGTTTTCTCTCTCCCTCCCTTCTTAAAAAGTGGGGTTACGTTTGCTACCCTCCAATCCTCAGGAACTACTCCAGAATCTAAAGAGTTTTGAAAAATTATCACTAAAGCATCCACTATTTCTGGAGCTACTTCCTTAAGTACTCTGGGATGCAGCCTATCTGGCCCTGGTGATTTATCGGCCTTTAATCCATTCAATTTACCCAACACCACTTCCCGACTAACCTGGATTTCACTCAGTTCCTCCATCTCCTTTGACCCGCGGCCCCCTGCTATTTCCGGCAGATTATTTATGTCTTCCTTAGTGAAGACGGAACCAAAGTAGTTATTCAATTGGTCCGCCATATCCTTGTTCCCCATGATCAATTCACCTGTTTCTGACTGCAAGGGACCTACATTTGTTTTAACTAATCTCTTTCTCTTCACATATCTATAAAAACTTTTGCAGTCAGTTTTTAATGTTCCCTGCCAGTTTCCTTTCATAATCTATTTTCCCTTTCCTAATTAAGCCCTTTGTCCTCCTCTGCTGGTCTGCGAATTTCTCCCAGTCCTCTGGTATGCTGCTTTTTCTGGCTAATTTGTACGCATCATCTTTTGCTTTGATACTATCCCTGATTTCCCTTGTTATCCACGGATGCACTACCTTTGCTGATTTATTCTTTTGCCAAACTGGGATGAACAATTTTTGTAGTTCATCCATGCAGTCTTTAAATGCCTTCCATTGCATATCCACCGTCAACCCTTTTAGAACTAATTGCCAGTCAATCTTGGCCAATTCACGTCTCATACCCTCAAAGTTACCTTTCTTTAAGTTCAGAACCGTTGTTTCTGAATTAACAATGTCACTCTCCATCCTAATGAAGAACTCAACCATATTATGGTCACTTGCCCAAGGGGGCACGCACAACAAGACTGCTAACTAACCCTTCCTCATTACTCAATACCCAGTCTAGAATAGCCTGCTCTCTCGTTGGTTCCTCTACATGTTGGTTTAGATAACTATCCCGCATACATTCCAAGAAATCCTCTTCCTCAGCACCCCTGCCAATTTGATTCACCCAATCTATATGTAGATTGAAGTCACCCATTATAACTGTTTTGCCTTTGTTGCATGCATTTCTAATTTCCTGTTTGATGCCATCCCCAACTTCACTACTACTGCTAGGTGGCCTGTACACAACACCCACCAGCGTTTTCTGCCCCTTAGTGTTTCGCAGCTCTACCCATACCGATTCCACATCCTCCAAGCTAATGTCCTTCCTTTCCACTGCGTTAATTCCCTCTTCAGGCGGGTGTCCCGGTAGGTGTGCCAAGCCTGCTGCTAGGGTACGGCCAATGCCCAACAGTCCTTGCATTCCCGGCAAATCCCTTCTAAAGTCAACATCAGCTCCTTGGTCTTGCTAACATCGAGAGCAATGATTGGTGTACTGGCACCATTCAATCAGATTTTCAACCTCCCTCCTGTACTCTTGAGGCGTCATTACCTGTCATTCAACAATGGTTACATCGGCAGCTAATTTAAAGATTGCGTTGAGGATGTGTTTGGCTAGGCAGTCATGGGTATAGAATGAGTAGAGAAGGGGACTGAGCAGATAGTCTTGAGGTGCCCCTGTGTCGATGATTATCAAGGAAGAAGTGTTGTTGCCAATTTGCACTGATTGCAGTCTGTTTATGAGGAAGTTGAGGTTCGACATACATGGAGCAGAGTCACAGTACTCTGAGTTTAATGACCAGTTTGGAGGCGACGATGATGTTGAACGTACTCGATGAACAACAGCCTGACGTACATCTTTTTATTGTCCAAGTGGTCCAGTGCAGAGTCTAGAGCCAGCGAGACCACATCCCCTTTTAATCTGTGTGTCGTTACATGAATTATAGTATCCCTTTGTTCCCTTTCATAATCAATCATTGTTGCATAGACATAGCAAATGAACCTCAACAACCTTCTTGGGTAAAGAACTCTGAAAACCCCTCTTGAGATCACCTTCATAACAATCACATTCACAAACCTTTATCATGAAAATAAACTGAAAGTGGCTGTTTAATTTCTTTCCCACTTCCCTATTCCCCAATAGAATTTCTTATTTTTCTGTCTATAAGGGGTTCACATAACCTTTTGTTAATCTTTTACTTTTTACATATCTATAGAATACTTAACAGTCTTTCTTACTTTGTTTTATATTCCTGTTAAGAGAGAAACATTCTCCCTTAACAATGTTTTGGTCTTCCTTTGCAGAAATTGAAAATCTCCCAATCCCCAGACTTGCTGCTCATTTTGACAATACTATAAGCCTTTTCCTTTTATCTAAATGTATCTTTAACTTCCTTTCTTAGCCACTAGTCTATTTCCCCTTTTGCAATTTCATGCCTTAAAGGGATATATATTCGCAGTAAACTACATATTCATTTGTAAACTGTTTAAGAAGGAACTGCAGATGCTGGAAAATCGAAGGTAGATAAAAATGCTGGAGAAACTCAGCGGGTGAGGCAGCATCTATGGAGTGAAGGAAATAGGCAACAGAAGGGTTCAGACAGAAGGGTTTCGACCCGAAACGTTGCCTATTTCCTTCGCTCCATAGATGCTGCCTCACCCGCTGAGTTTCTCCAGCATTTTTGTCTACCTTCATTTGTAAACTGTAGGCCATTGCTTGTACATCATCACATTTTTTAATTTCGTTTTCCCAGTCTACAGGAGCCAGCACAATCCTGGTGCAGTTCTTTGTTTAGGGTTAACATAGAAAATAGTTGCAGGAGTAAGCCATTCAGCCCTTTGAGCCAGCACCACCATTCAATATGATCATGGCTGATCATCCAAAATCAGTACCCCGTTCCTGCTTTCTCCCCATATCCCTTGATTCCGTTAGCCCAAAGAGCTATATCTAACTCTCTCTTGAATATATCCAGTGAATTGGCCTCCACTGTCTTCTGTGGCCGACAATTCCACACTTCCACAGAGAATTAAGACACTAGTGTCAATTGGAGTAAATCATTTTCAGTCTTAATCTGAAGTCCCATCACATGTCAACGTAGTGTGCCTACCCTCAGGGCCACGACGCCTCCTTCCAGCCCTGTGCTTGTACCAAAGGGGATGATGGGGAGGTCGTTCGCCCAACATATTGCAGCCAGTCTGCTGACCTGCTCCACATTCTGTGGCCACACCACGATATCTGGAGGTTTGCACCTTCACATACAAAGGAATATGGTTGGTAACATGTGGATTCAGCACATCAATATTCCAAATACAAGACATACTAACATTGAACATAGATTGGTACAGCACTGGCACAGGTCCTTCAGACCACAATGTCTGTGCCGCTGAACATGATGCCAAATTAAACTAATCTCCTCTGCCCCATCCATATTTCTCCATTCCATACATATCCAGGTGCCTATCCAAAAGCCTCTAAATGCCAATATCGTATCTGCATCGACCACTGCCCCTGGCAGCCTGTTTCAAGCACACGCCACTCTCCGTGTCAAAAAGCTCTCCACTCATCTCCTTTAAATCTTGCCCCTCTCACCTTGAAGCTGTGCCCTCTGATCTTTGACATTTCTACCCTGGGAAAAAGGTTCTGACTGTCTACCCTATCTATGCCTCATTTATATCATTTTATAACTTATTTCCTCTCCGCCTCCAATGTTCCAGAGACAATTATAGAAAAATATAATTTATTTAGAGAAATATATTGATGACCATTTAATTTAAAAGGGGGTTAGATTTTGCTTTCTGAAATCCGAACAACAATCCATCAACCTTTATTTAGACCCAGTACTGATTATTGTATCAGCCGTCCAAACCTTAACATCTACCAACCTTCTTAATTATTCTAATATTTCCCATCTTTTGCTCAGCTTTAATTTTTGTGTGGCTTCACCTTATAAGTGTTGAACAAATAGAATTGATGCTACAATGTCCTTTAGTCCATAAGAAGACTAGCTTGAAGATCTAGACCTAGAATTGGAGTCACGTTGTGGTCATTTGGCAGAGACATAAAATAAACGCAGCATAGACCAACATCCCATCCCCAAGACCAATTTGACAAACAACTGGATCCAGCTACATCATAGGTTTACTGGGGGTTTTGGAAAAGCAAGAGGAAGAGACGAAGGACTTGGAATTATTCATTGTTGTTCATGATCGTGGGTCGCACAAAGCACCTCTTGAGCTAATGCAACACCACCGAGTTGTTAATATTGTTGTAATGTTTGTAGTCAAGTCACCAGCTTTTGCATTGCAGGGTCCTAGAAAGAGAAATGGCTAATTCAAAGTCTTTCAGTCACTTTGGTTGAGTGATATGTATGGTTGAGGGAAAGTACTATCATGGGGTCTTCCATGGTCACTTGGCTGAATGAATGTCACCAAGTTTAGTTTAGATTGCTATTGAAGATAAAAACAGTTTTCATTTGGTCAGAGTGAACTGGATGTGAGAAGACAAATGGCTGTCCCTGATACTTTAGAAGCAAGTGGCTTAAATGAATGACTTCCCAAGTCTGGTTTCGCCAGGATCACTTAATGGCCAATGTAAACAACACTGCATGTCACTGGTCGATGTTCAAGGAAAATAACCTCTAAGTCACAGTGTGTGGCAAAATCAGAATCATAGGTACTGTCCTAACATATATGATCATAAGTAAAAGTAGAGGGGTATGTCGCATCTCCCACTTGATTCATCGTATTATAGAATGAAGATAGACACAACATGCTGGTGTAACTCAGCGGGACAGGCAGCATCTCTGGAGAGAAGGAATGGGTGACGTTTCGGGTTGAGACTGAGGAAGGGTCTCGACCCGAAACGTCACCCATTCCTTCTCTCCAGAGATGCTGCCTGTCCCGCTGAGTTACTCCAGCATTTTGTGTTTATCTTCAGTTTAAACCAGCATCTGCAGTTCCTTCCTACATGAATCATAGAATGATGTGGCAGTCAGGAGGCATTCAATCAACTGTGCCCTGGTCAATTCCTGGTTGGAGCAGTTCGACCACATCCATTTCTAAAACCCAAAACTCTTCCAGTTCTCCTTTCAAGCATCTGCCGAATTCCCTTTGGAATTTATTGTTTAATATGCTTCAACTGTCCTTCCTGGTGGTACATTCCAGACCACAACAATATATTGAATGAAACCAAAAATATACTCTCTACTCTCAAAACACCACTGAAAAAGAAGGAATCAAATAAACAAGCATCACAAACAATTTGATTTGTTGCAATCTAATGCAGTATATATATTAGAAATTAATTTATTGAATAATTAAAAACTTTCTATTTCCTACACTAACTCTCTCTCTCCTGGGAACTTACTAAGACTGTAGTCAGCGGTCTTTAAAAACTCTGTCAGTGCCTCTGTGTAAACCAGGGCAATATTAAAAGCTGACCTGAAACTAGAAAGTTTCCAAATCTGGGGACATAAGGGACTGCAGATGCTGGAGTCATATGCAAAAAATCAAACTGCAAGAGGAACTCAGCAGGTCAGGCAGCATCTGTGGAGGGAAATGGCATTTCAGGTCTAGACCCTTCTTTAAACTGATGAAGAAACAGGGAGAATGTGGATGAAAAGCGAGGAGAAAGGGTGGAGCAAAAAATAGGAAGTGAAAGGTGGATTCAGGTGAGGTTGATTGGCAAATGAGTTGGAGAGAGATGGGTTGGAGATAGTAAGAAGGCTGGAGATGAAGTGAAGACAAAAGGGTTTACTGAGGGTGGAATCTAATAAAGCAGGATGATGAGCAGTGAAACGTGAAACCAGACAGAGGAAGAGGGAGGTACCTAGACTAGGGAAGGGTAGGAGATGAACAGATGGAGGAGGGCAAAAGAACTGGGTGACGTGGTGGGGGAGTGGAAAGGACTGTGTGTGCGGAAGGGGAGGAACTGAGAAAAATGACGAAGGGAGGGTGGGAGGTTACCTGAAATTGGAGAACTCAACGTTTTGTTGTCCTTGAGGTGTAGGCTAACCAAGCAGAATATGAGGTGCTGTTCTTCCAGTTTGTGTGTGGCCTCACTGTGGCAGTGGAGGAGGCCAAAGAAATACAGGTAGATATGGAAAGGGGGAAAGGAATTAAAATGGCTTGCAACCAGGAGCTCCAACATGCCCTGGTAGACTGAGCACAAACTCAATAAGCAGTCGCCTAGTCCACGCTTGATTCCACTGATGTAGGGGGTGGTGACATTGAGAGGACCAAATGTATTAGAGGAGATTGGTAGAGGTGCAAGTAAACCTATGTTTCACGTGGAAGGTCTGTCGGGGACCCTGAGGGAGGAGGTGTAAGGATAAGTGTTGCATATCCTGTGGTTGCAGGGTCAGTGCCTGGGAAGAGGAAAGGGTGGGAGGAGCGAATCAAGGGGGCCAAATTAATGGTGGCACAGTGGTGCAGCATGAGAGTTGCTGCCTCACAGCGCCAGAGACCTGGGTTAAATCCTGATTATTGTACGCTCTTCCTCATTCTTTGTACGTTCTCCCTGTGAATGTGTGTATTTTCTCCAGGTGCTCCAGTTTCCTCCAACATTCTAAAGACGTACAGGTTTATAGGTTAATTGGCTTCTGTAAATTGCCCCTAGTGTGGGATGTGAAAGTGGGATAACTTAGAACTAGTGCACGGGTGATTGGTGGTCGGCGTGGACTCGGTAGCGAAAGAGCCTGTTTCCACGTTGTATCTCTAAGTTGTGGTGAGAGAGGTCTCTGCAGAAGGCAGAAAGGGGTGGGGACGTGAAGATGAGATCAGTGGCAGGATCTCTTCTAATTTTGTCTGTGCCCCACCCAACCCAAAGTCATTTGCAGAAAAATGGGATCAAAAAGACCTGCTGTGCTGCGCATTTGACAGAACTGAGAAGACGGGAGTCAAAACTGAACACTTCAACTGAACTTAGATAAAGTGCTGAACCAACCCAACCCCAGTGTTGTGTCAGGAGGAGGGACCCGAGCAGACCTGAAACTGATACACAATGTGGGCTTGGGTAACCACCCTCTGCCAAATGCTGCTCGATGTCTCTCCTATGAGGCTCCTTGGGGTATTTCCAATGCTAAAGGGGCTGTATCAACATTAGCCAAGAATCACACAAAGCATCTGACTTCCCAGCAACCATAAACCTTTCAATTTACAAATTCCAGTAAATTAAGATTTAAGAGCTCTAAAACCACAATATTTTTCCAAAATGAAAGCTCAAACTCCTACCCGTGGTATGATTCATCTTTTCCATGCTGCTCCCGCAAGGCAGTTGATGTGGAAATGTTGTCAGCTCCTGCTACAGCGTGCAGAGCATCTGTAACGTCCCTATTCAAACATCTCTGAAGGGAAAGAGTAAAGCATTCAGACAAAACCTTGCAAAGTTAATTGGCCCCTATGTTTGCCCTTTGAAAAAAAAAAGATTTGTTTTCCCCCACTTCACTCTTTCATTGGGTCGGCAATATGTGGGTAGAATTTTCTTCTCTCCTATGGTGGCATGGCGGCGCAGCAGTAGAGTTGCTGCCTTACAGCGCCAGAGACCCAGGTTCAATCCTGACTACTGGTGCTGTCTGTATGGAGTTTGAATGTTCTCTCCGTGACCTGCGCTGGTTTTCTCCGGGATTTTCAGTTTCCTCCGACACTCCAAAGACGTAGTCTTGCAGGTTAATTGGCTTGGTATAATTGTAAATTGACCCTAGTGTGTGTAGGATAGTTAATGAGCGGTCAGTGTGGACTCAGTGGGCCAAAGGGCCTGTTTTTGAGCTCTTTCTCTAAATAGAGATTACATTGCCCAGTGTGCAACTAAATAATCTACAAACCATGTTCAGTGTGTTGATGCCAGCTGCAATGATGCTCAAGACTATGGAAGGAAAGGGGATGGTGGTGGGAACTCCAGTATACAGTCATTTCTACCCGATTCCAAACTATGGCTTGTGAAGTCTGCATCAGTGACATCTCAACTGAATCAGCTGACCAGGCCACTGGGTCCATCATTTGGACTCGAATGCCAAATGGCACCTCGTATTCCTGCATCCCAGTCTCTACAAAAAAAACAACAAAAAAGCTGCAGTAACTCACTCGGCAGGTCGGGCAGCATCTCTGGAGCATACATGTCACAGTGAAATTCTTTGTTTTGCAGACCACACACAAGGTATGCAGAATCGCCACAACAGTTACAAAGTATTCAATGTCCCTCTTGCACTATCACAGACTTTTTTTAAAAATTGTGTTTTGCACTAATATCTTGTTTGTTGCAGTCATTTTTCTTTAAGAAATGTTGTGCAATTTATGTATAATTTATGTGTGTTTGAGTTTTTGTGCCTTTGATGCTTCCAGAAGCAAGAATTTTCAATGTACCTGCATCTCACCGTACTTGTGCATATGAAAGTAAATTCAAGTTGACATATGTATTGAGGTGTAACAGCCAAAACCAGGAAGAAAATGTTAAACTTGTAAATTAGGCTGGGGATGCAGATTCACCAGGCTGCAGCCAAGAATGAGGGAGTTACATTTCTGCACAAGGATTACTTTTGTTCATTGTAATTGATTAAATTAACTGATACATGCCTTTGAAACAATGGGACTAAATGCCCGGTGGTTACAAACTAATGAGTATTTGGACCATGGGAGGTCTGCTGATGAGAGGGTTCTGATTCAAGCTCAGCACTTTCCTTCCATCTCGTGTTGAGAGTACTGCTTGGAGAAAACAGTACATGTACACAGACATAGTAGAGAAGAAAACATTAAGGGACAAACTAATAACACAGGGAGAAAATTAGAAAGTGGCAGAAACTAAATCAACAAGAAGTTGAGGTTAGAATTCAAAACATTTATGCAAAAACTGGAATAGACTTAGTGACAAATATATTTCAAAGCAGTTGTAACTTTTAAGCGATAAAAGCTAAGATGATGAAGGCAAATAGAAATTGTAGCAGGTGTATTATGTTAAACTTTAATTTTTTTTATAATACAATATAGAGGAATATTAATTCAATGTCCATGTGCAATGTTGATATTATAAATATGAGAAATTGATTCATGCATTTTAATATAGCTGAGTTAATTTGCATGTAATCTCTATTAATAAGTTTTTGTGAGTTTCATTATAATTTTTACATGTAAATTAACTCAAGCCACAAAAAGCAAACTAACTCCAAGCCACAAAAAAACGTGGTAAAGGAAATGAGAGAGCAGACACATTAAATTTAGCAAGGACACAAAACTAAAATTAAGTTATGTACTTCACTTTGTCATGTGCCATATTTACCCTTTCCTATCCTCATCGAAAAGCGCTGACTGCTAACTGAAGGTACAGATTCACTGGTCCCTGAACCAGACATAATTCCTTACATATGAATCCTGAAGATTAGCGTGGCCTGTCTGTTCATTCAGAGAATGCATCATGAGAAAGATCAGATTACATCCACCCCGTTCTAGTGAAAATAACCTCTCTCCCCGTTCCTGGAAGGTCAAACCAGAATTAATCTGGCTGGAGACTAAATCACAATGTTGACCAAACCTGGAAATTCCCATGCCGTATGTAACACTGGATATACCCTGACAACTTAAACATTGTTGAATCCTTTTTGTATGCAAAGTTTGGTACAATACTGCTTGTAAATAAAAATCACGACAATTCATAAGCATTGCCTGGGTGTTTTAGCCATTCAGTGTACGAGTTCCAGCTGTGACTTTCCTATGTGTTTACAAACACTTTATTTTATTAAATAGCAACAGCTGGGATATTTTAAGCACTTACATGTTAATTTAAAAAAAAAATATTTGGGTTTATTTTTATGAAACTATTATTTTGTTGCACGAGTTCTGGACTCAAAACATTTTCCAGTTTAATTATTTTGAAATGATTTCTGTGGTAGGCAGCTTGTTTGCATTAGATAATGGGAAGATGAATTACACAAGAAGTTCCAGCGACCACAAACTGTTAACTTTGCTGACAATGGTGGTTCAGTTGCTGTCAGTGGCTATAATGCAACCACATCACAGAGCGATTAGGGAGAGGGATTATATTTGTGAGTTGTCGTTGAGGCCAAATTACAATCATAGTGAACTGCATTTATTTTTTACCCTAACTAAAAATAACTGACACCCAAGCTGTGATTTGACACAGAATGGTTTCAACTTCACAGGAAAGGGAGCTGGTCATTTAGTCCTTTGAGTCTATGCCATCCATCATTCGGTAAGGTCAGAGCAGATCCTTTAGCACAATCCTATCTTTCTGCAAATCCTTGATTCCCTGAGCATCTACAAATCTATTACTCTCCTTCTTGAGTGTCCTCAGAAGTTGACAATTTTCGTTCCTCTGAGGTTGACTCATAACGGTTTAATACCAGCAGTTGCTCACTTCATTCTCAGTGACGAAACCCTTATTCCAGTCCCCAGGACAAGTGAAATACACTCCCATTATATAATTGGTCAAATGCCTTAAGAATTTGTTAAGATTGCATCTCATTTTTACTTATTATAACATTATTGATTATTATATATATCCAAGGGTAGGTGAGTATTAAATGTAAGAGAGAGAGAGAGAGAGGTGTAAAGACAGGTAAATAAGTGGAATGTTCTTGCTCTCCTGAGAGCCAGTGTAAACCAGATGGGCTGAATAACCTTCTGCGTTGCAATAAAATAAGAAAGAAACTTGAATTCTGGAAGATTAGAGCCAGTGTTATTTCCACAACTGGTGCTGATGTAAAGACCAGAGTATTTGACCATTTTTTGTTCCATTAATTTTAAACCAACACTCACTTTAATTGGGAGTTTGTGCCTGAACTAACCCGCGTTGGCTCGGCAGTTGGAAAGTAATTTAGTACTGTAGTTATGTTACATCTGTTAAGCAGCATCAGTCAATGTCAAAGCACTCTTCCCCACTGGTACATGCCTAATGTTTTTTTTTCTTTAGCAAAGTCGATGCTTGTAGTTTGTCGCCTGTTGAATGGTTAATTTGCCAGTATTGTACTTTCAACCTTTTACCCGACTAGTGTAACAGTAAAAACTATTAATTTAATATAAATGCACGACCAACCCTTGGATTTAAAAGTGAAGTGAATTGACTGAACTTGAATTGACCCCTGTGGAGTAGTTTCGATATATGTAATAAATAAATGGATTGGAAAACTGCGGGGCCTAGCCTGGGGTTGCGGTTCCATTCAGCGTCGGGACGCGGGACAGCTTGGTTCATTCCCCCGTGAGCTACACCCAGAAACGGCGAGGGGCTGCAGAGGCCGCCGTGGGCGAGGGGTCGGCAGCCGCCACACCTCCTCCTCCTCCTCCTCCTCCGCCGCCTGTACCTTGGGCTGAAGCCGGTGGTTTCTCCAGCCTGCGACACGTTTGAGAGCCGGGAAGGCGCGGAGGGGCGAGAGCAGGGCCATGGAGCAGACGCCGATACAAGACGGATACACTCTCGCTGGATACAATGTCCACTTGATACAGTGCGCGGCCGCGCGCTCTCGTGCCCCTGGCGCCTCCCGCCTGCACTGCAGCCACGTGCACCCGCGGGGCTCCCTCCCAGCGAGCACGTCTACCCCGGGTAGACACTGCAGTAAATTACGCAGCGGGTCAAGCAGCATCTCTGGAGAAAAATGTAATAGGTGACCCTTCTTCACACTGAGAGACAGGGGAATTAAACTAGGGATGTGAAAAGGTACATGGTTTGCAAAAGGACACATCAATGCCATCAAATCATGGTCCATTGTTGGCTGTGGGGAAGGGACTGTGCTAACAAGTGGATACAAACAGTGAAACGAAGCAGAAGGAGGATGAAAATAGTATGACGACTAGAGTGGGGGAGGGACAGAGAGAGAGAGAGAGGGAGGATGCAAGGGTTACTTGAAGTTAGAGAAATCAATGTTTATACTGATTATACTATACAGATATATCAATATTCATCAGTCTGAAGAAGGGTCTGTCCCGAAACGTCACCCATTTCTTCTCTTCAGAGATGCTGCCTGTCCTGCTGAGTTACCTTCAGTATTCATACCGCTGGGTTGTAAGCTGCCCAAGTGAAATATGAGGTGCTGCTCCTCCAATTTGCGTTGGGCCTTACTCTGACAGTGGAGGCAGTCCAGGTCAGAAAGGTCAGTGTGGGAGTGAGAAGGGGAGTTAAAGTGTTTGGCAACCAGGGGATTGTGTAGGCCAAGACAGATTGAGCAAAGGTTTCGATATTGAAACAATCTGCACTTTGTCTCACCGATATATAGGTGTCCACACCTAGAACAGCGGATACAGTAGATGAGGTTGGAGGAGGTGCGAGTGAACCTCTTCCTCGCCTGAAGGGACTGTCGCGGTCCCACGGCTGAGACCTGATCCAAATCATTGCCCAATTCAATTCAATCTTTAATTGTCATTGTGCAGTGTACAGTACAGAGACAACGAAATGCAGTTAGCATCTCACCCAGAAGAGCGAACTTAGGAATAATGAGCAGTAAAATATATATATATGTACAGCAGTATCAGTAGTGCAATTTTTCTGGGGGAAGGAGTGTCCGGGGGGGGGGGGGGGGGGTGACTGGCAATCACCAAGGTGCAGAGTTCAGTAGTGTAACAGCCACAGGGAAGAAGCTGTTCCTGAACCTGCTGGTTCGGCAACGGAGGGACCTGTAGCGCCTCCCGGATGGGAGGAGGGTAAATAGTCTGTGGCTGGGGTGAGAGCAGTCCATGACGATGCTGCGCGCCCTTCGCAGACATCGCTTGCTTTGGACAGACTCAATGGAGGGGAGTGAGGAACCGGTGATGCGTTGGGCGGTTTTCACCACCCTCTGCAGTGCTTTCCGACCGGAGACTGAGCAGTTGCCATACCATACTGTGATGCAGTTGGTAAGGATGCTCTCGATGGTGCAGCGGTAGAAGTTCACCAGAATCTGAGGAGACAGATGGACCTTCTTTAGTCTCCTCAGGATGAAGAGTGTTGGTCCAAGTGTTGGTCCAAGAGAGGTCATCAGAGATGTTGACCCCCAGGAACCTGAAGCTGGAAACACGTCCCACCTTCGTCCCGTTAATATGGATGGGGGTGTGCGTGCAGCCCCTAGACCCCCTGTAGTCCACAATGAGCTCCTTGGTCTTCTTGGAGTTAAGGGCCAGGTTGTTGTCAGCGCACCATGCTGCTAGGAACTGAACCTCCTCCCTATAGGCCGACTCATCGTTGTCGCTGATGAGGCCAATCACCGTTGTATCATCTGCATACTTGATGATGGTGTTAGAACCATGTACAGGTGTGCAGTCGTAGGTGAAGAGGGAGTAGAGGAGGGGGCTCAGTACACAGCCCTGTGGAATGCCGGTGTTCAGGGTGAGGGTTGAAGAGGTGTGGTTGTCCAACCTAACAGACGGGGGTCTGTTAGTTAGGAAGTCCAGTAACCAGTTGCAGAGGGAGGGGTTGATGCCCAGGTCGCTGAGTTTGGTGATCAGTTTGGAGGGGATAATGGTGTTGACTGCTGAGCTATAGTCGATGAACAGCATTCTCACGTAGGTGTTTGTGTTGTGAAGGTGGGAGAGGGTGGAGTGGAGTGCCGTTGAGATGGCATCCTCCATACTCCTGTTCTTACGGTAGGCAAACTGATAGGGGTCCAGTGTAGGAGGTAGGCAGCCTTTGAGGTGTGCCAGGACCAGCCTCTCGAAGCACTTAGTGATGATGGGAGTAAGTGCATGGGCGGAAGTCGTTGAGGCTCGCCGCAGTGGAGTGTTTTGGCACCGGCACGATGGAGGTGGTTTTATGGCATGTGGGGACAACTGCTCGATGTGGGGGTGGTGTTGGTGGGTTTATAGTCCGTGATGGCCTGGATGCCTTGCCACATGCGTCGGGGGTCGGAGTTCTGCAATTGATGCAATGTAATGTTCTGCAATTGATTTGTGACCCCAATTTGATTGTAATCTTCCAACCCATTCTTGACACAAGGAAATGCAGTTGCTGGCATCTTGAGCAAAGTACAAAACTGCTGGAGGAACCCAGTGGGTAAGGCATATCTGTGGAGGGAATGAATAGACAACATTTTGGGTGGGGATCCAACCTGGTCCATCATGGTCACAGGCAGCCCTTCCCTCCATTGAAAGCATCTACATGAGGAGCTGCCTCAAGAAGTCATCTATCATCAAGGATCCCCACCAACGTCTTCTCACTGCTAACTTCAGGCAGAAGGTACAGAAGCCTGAAGTCCCACACCACCAAGTTCAGGAACAGCAGTTTTCCTACAACTAAGTTCTTGAACCAACCAACATCACCCTAGCCACGTATTGACAATGGAACATCTTGGCCATCAAGGAGTGCTGATAAAACTGGAGTCCATCAGCATCAATGAGAAAACACTCCAGTGCCTTGAATGATAACTTGCAATAATGAAGATAGTTGTGATTGTCGGAAGCAATCTCATCCCCACGGCACCATTGCAGCTTTGCAGGGCCTTTACCCCAGGCCCAACAATCTTCAGCTCCTCATGTAGATGCTTTCCATGGAGGTGAGGGCTGTGGCCATGATGGACCAGGTTGGGTCCCCACCCAAAATGTTGTCTGTTCATTCCCTACGCAGATGTGCCTGACCCACTGAGGTCCTCTAGTGACCTTCCAAACACTAGGGGACATCTTAAATTATGTGTTCATAGACACAAAATGTTGGAGTAACTCAGCGGGACAGGTAGCATCGCTGTAGAGAAAGAATGGGTGACGTTTCGGGTTGAGACCCTTCTTTACCCATTCCTTCTCTCCAGAGATGTTGCCCGTCCCGCTGAGTTACTCCAGCATTTTGTGTCTATCTTTTATTTAAACCAGCATCTGCCGTTACTTCCTACACAATAATGTGTTCATTATGCCTCTTGCGTATTCATCGTTTCTACCCACAATTGTAACTTTGTGAGCATTGGAAGTACTTTAGTTTTCTGTTCTGCATTCAATTCTTTTTAAGGTACTGATTTTTTTATCCCTTGTAGGTTTCTGGAGCAAGTTTACAATAGGCCTCATATCACTCTCAAGTTCCATTGAATTCCTTAAGAATGTCCTATGATCGAGAAAGGGACGGCAGTCTATTGGTACTGAAGTAGTCTGAAGCTGATTTCAACAGTGTTCACGAGAAATGCTAAAGTGATGTTAGGCTATTGTATAGCCTTGTGGTAGAAGACTATACAACAGCCTTAACAGGAGCTGTATTTTAACGTTTGTAATGTCTAGCTCATGAAAATCAAAAAGACTTTGTGGCAGAAGTGTTTTCAGTGGACATACTCATCCACAGAAGTAATGAAGTGAAAAATTATTTCTGTTTTTCCCCGATACAGGTATTTGTTAACTGGCAGAGCCAGTATGAAGCTGTTGGGTGGCATGTGTTTATCCTGGGTTAGTATTGTGGCTTTGAAGTTTTTCTTCTGGCTAGCTTTATATAATGTTCCTATGGGTTCTGCCTTTTGGATAGCTTCAGTGGATTTCATTTTTTGCCTTCTCATAAGATTTATTTTTATTTAATGGTTGAAGAAACATAGTTCTCAGCTCTTGTTGTCATCCTTTCATATTATGCTGTTGTCTAAATTAACGCACTGACCAGTGGTGCATGGTGAAAGACACGGTGTCCAGGAAGCAGTTGGGTTATTTAGTTTTAAAGTGTTAAAGAAGGAACTGCAGATGCTGGAAAATCGAAGGTACACAAAAATGCTGGAGAAACTCAGCGGGTGCAGCAGCATCTATGGAGCAAAGGAAATAGGCAACGTTTCGGGCCGAAACCCTTCTTCAGACTGTATTTAGTTTGTTGCGAGGTTTCTCACAGTCCATTGATCACATATTTAGAGATGCACTGGACAAAGGCAGGCTGATGGGTAACATAGTTTGGTGGCATTTCAAGCTGTTTTTTAATTAGCATACATTTTCAAGATTCAATATCCACCCTATATCATGTGCTGCTTACATTTTCTGGTCAACCTTCTGATGTAACTATCCGAGGTGGAACTAATTACCCTGATAGGAGATGCAAGGAACTGCAGATGCTAGTTTACAACAAAAGTGCTTGAGTAACTCAGCGAGTCAGACAGCATCTCTGGAGAACATGGATAATGACATTTCCAGTCCCGACCCAAAACGTCACCTATCCATGTTCTCCAGAGATGCTGCCTGAACTGCTGAGTTACTCCAGTACTTTGTGTGCATTTTTAAAATTTCCCCGATAGTTCATAATGTAAATGAACGATTTAGTAGAGCACTTCCCAGATCTGACCTTAAAGTGCGATGAGATGGCTAATCTAGCACATGTTGGCACAATAATTGATGCTTGGGATTACTCCCTTGCTGATTGGCATAGTATCTCCTGCTGGAAGGCACACGTAAATAGATCAAAGGGTGACCCACTGAGTTACTCAAGCTTTTTGGGTCTATCTTTGGTTTAAACCAGCATGTACAGTTCCTTCCTACAGATTTTGTCTGCTCCACTTCAAAATCTGCTCAAGGTATGCCTACTTTGAAGAAGTTCTCCTCTCTTCGACGAGAGTTCTGCAACACCCTCTCTCGCTGCACCCCCTCTGTGATTCCTCCTGCTCTCCAGCTCTACGCTCATGTTTTAACCCAGACTCGCTACCATTGCCATGTGTGATTTATCACCCTAGCCCATTGTGGGCTTTACCTTTTCTTGATCATCGCTGCTTTTTGCATATCTTTCTATGCGTATTGGTTCTATGAGCTGTCTATATCTCTCATTTCCCTTCCCCCTGACTCTCAGTCTGAAGAAGGGTCTCGCCTTAAAACATCACTTGTTCCTTTTCTCCAGAGATGCTGCCTGACCCACTGAGTTACTTCAACTTTCTGTGTCTATCTTTGGACATACCATGTTTGCTTTTGAATGGCAAGTACAGGATAATACGATCTGGTGTGGTTTACACATGTTCGGCAGCATTAATCGCTGAGCAACATTGCAGAGACCAAGGAGGAATCTTCACATCCACCCTAATGGATACAAGGTACTCGCTCGATAGCACGGGAAGACCAGAGGAACAGAAAAGGCAATGGAAAGTTTTAAAATGAATATTAATATTAGAGGCAATCTTTCATACAGGCTCAAAGCATTAGATCTGAAATTCTTCTTTTATTACAATGGCACCCGCCACTATTGTACGAGAGTTAATTAATTTGTATTGGTACTTATTCACTATAACAAGTACATGCTTGCAGTCTAAATGAGTCAATATGCATAATGGTTATAACAACTAGAATTTAAAATGAGAATTTTTCTGTCATTAATCTGAGTGATAATTACTTCACTAGTCCCTCGAGTCATTGCTGAGCTTTTGCTCGATAAGACTTACACAGTGATGCTCACTTCTTCTTCGAAGAGCAGCAAACTCCTGTGCATCACCGTTAGTTCTTTTTAAAAAAGTCTCCATTTCTATTGTCCTTGCTGTCCTGCACATCGATTTGGTTTGCAGCCCGTGGAAGATGTGATAGACTGCACTTCAGGGACGAAAGACAATTCTGATGAAAACAAACAAGGTATCTAAGTGTAGAACATTTCTTAGTTCAGAGGAATTTATCCGGGAATATTGTCGTAGGTTGGAGAGGAGATACTTGAAGGAACTACACCTCGGGAAGAGATGGGAGTGAAAAGAATAAGTGAGGCGATGCCCATAACAAATAATTGGATTGAGTTAAATCCAATGAGAATAGTAAATGGTTTTAGAAGGCAGAAATGGATCATTCAGGATAGTTCAGGGCCATTAGTCTTAGCCGTGACCAAACTTCCAGAATCCAAAACATGGGATGAAGTCAGTGAAACTTGAACAGAAGGTCAAGGACTATCTCAGTTTAATTTAGTTTAGAGATACAGAGAGGAAACAGGCCCTTCGGCCCACCGAGTCCGCACCGACCAGCGATCCCCAAACATTAACACTATCCTACACAAACTAGGGACAATTTACATTTATACCAAACCAATTAACCTATAAACTTGTACGTCTTTGGAGAGTGGGAGGAAACCGGAGCACCTGGAGAAAATACGCAGGTCACGGGGAGAACGTCCGAACTCCCTACAGACAGCTCCAATAGTCAGGATCGAACCCAGGTGTCTGGCGCTGTAAGACAGCAACTCTACCGCTGCGCCACCATGCCAGCCCCAAATCCTGGCAATGTTCCAATAGGTAGATTGTGTTGGGCTAACTTAGCTGAATATTCTTTTACCTGAAATGCAAACAATGTTTCTCTTTCCGCTAATCTCCTTGACCTGCTGAGAGTTGCCGTACTTTCTGTTTTTATCCCTTTCCTTGCTGTTGTGCTTCATGCTTGGCTGTCTACCTCTCCATGAGACTCTCTTCACTGAAATTAAAGTGTGGTTTTTATTAATGCCTGGTTGTATTAAACCACAATTTGGCTGCATCAGGAAGTAATCTTGCCCTTCTATTCATGTCAGCATCATTGAATGTTGCAACAGTGTAGGGGGTAATTCAGCCCATCATGGCTATAGTTGGTGGAGGTATCCAATCAATATTGTCATCTTTTTTATTTATTGAGAATCTGTCCATTGTTGATAAGACCAACATTTAAGCCCTTTTTCTAATTCCTCTTTGAGAAGGAGGAGGAGAGCCACCATCTTAAACTGCTGCCGTTTTTCTTCCCCTTGCACAACTGGTTAGTATTGGAACAATCTGGTCCATTCTTCTTTCTGTTCCAGCACGTCAGTAAAATGTATTCTCCATCACAAATATTTTAATGGAAATTCTGCTGGGGTGCACTCTACAGTGCCGTGTGAAGTAGTTCAATATTCCAACAGAGGTTTCATTTAAAAAATCCTTACTTCGTTAAGGGGTCTTGGGCACCTATTGGAAGCTGGGCATAAAAGGTACGAAGGTATGCTTGAAACCATTCAACCTCACCACATTATTGATCTACCTAAAGCAAAACTTTGACTGTTGTCAAAGAGGGCAGACACAGAGATGTAGTTCCATGTAAGGTAGGTCCCATGAGTTTAATTTACAACCACCTGTAATGACTACCAATCAACATTAAACTTTGTATGCATTTCTAGAACAGGTTTTCTCAGCCTCAGATTTTCTCAGCCTTGATTACTCTTGCAAGCTGTTCAGGCATGTCGATATGCAATTTTTTGACAGTAAGTACTTTGACTCATCAGCTTCTCTGGATCAGAATCCGAACTTGATCTGTTTACCAAACTGTGAGCAATTACCTTCACTGCTCGTGTGCCAGCATGTTCCATTTGTAACTTGGTCAATATCTTTGATCATAGAGTTACACAGCATGGAAATAGGCCCTTTGGCCCAAATCGTCCAAGCTGACCGAGGTGTCTATCTGTTCTTGTCCCACTCGCCTATGTTTAGCCCATTCCTCTAAACCATTCTTGTCTATTTACCTCTCCAAATGTCTTTTACACATTATAATTGTACCCACTTCAGCTCATTCGATATACCCACCATCTGTGTGAAAAACCTGTCCTTCAGGTCCCTTTTAGATCTTTCTACTATTATCTTAAACATTATACCCTCTAGATTTACTTCCACCTACTCTGTGGAAAAAGATAGTGACCATCCACAGGAAATCTAGACATCTCGGTATTGCAAAAGCTCCCTTGATTGCCAGATAATTAGCCTTGTGGAACTTTTGTGGTCTCAGATCTTCATCTGTGCAGCATTCCAGCAAAGAATTGTATTGAAGAAGAGTACATTCATATGCATAACACATAACTGGATCTTTCTAAGTTTGTGATGATCAAGGAAACAGCCCATTGTTGGCTGTGTGCTAGGTGATAACGAGTTATACAGACAATGAAATTCAGCAAGACAGTGAAACTGGTATGATGACTAGGGTGGCGGAGGGACGGAGAGAGAGGGGATACCAGGGTTACTAGAAGTTAGAGAAGTCAGTGCTCATACCACTAGGGTGTAAGCTACCCAAGCAAAATATGAGGTGCTGTTCCTCCAATTTGTGTTTGGCCTTAATCATTGCTTGCTTTAGCTGGGGTACACAATGGTACTTTCACAGCCTCCATGTCTGAGCTGTCATGAGGCAGTTCAGCCATTGTATTGTTACTCCTGTCTGCATTGAGGTCTCAGTATTCCAGATTGTCATAATCTTGAGTACTCAACAAGCAAATGAGGGGTTGCAAAAATTGAAATTGGACTGAAGGTGTACCTTTACAAATGCCGCCTAACCAAAGTCTTATATAACTGCATCATAACTTCCTGACTCTTATACCCAATGTTCTGACAAATGAAGGCAAGCATACCATATGCCTTCATATGCCATATCTACTTGTGTTGCCACTTTCAGCGAGTTATGGACTTGGACCCTATGTACATCAATGCTGTGAAGTAATAGATTTCTCTTTTGAAGAAATGAATGGTGAACTTCAATGCCACACCTTCACAAGTAACATAACATTACAAGTTCAGATACAAAATGATAAGTGTAGTGCATCCATCAGTAATTATATAATGGCTTTGAAGAATTATCCATTGAGTTGAAACAATGGTGAATTTTTCCCAATGGAGCTTTGCGATGTAGGCCATTTTGTGGATTAACTTCATGAAACTATCCAACTAAAGTTCTTCCTTGTGTCCAAGTTTACTTTTGAGAAAATAATACTATTATAGGTAGAATAGCTAATTAGTAATTCAAACTTGTTAGCATTGTTTAGTAGTCTGATACCAATGTAAACATTTCACACGCTAATATTAATCGACTGCTGATGTTGTAATGGACAATAAGAGCTTTATTATTCAACTGTACATTAAACATATTGTACGTATGCTCTACATCTTTTCACCAAGTCCACAAACTCTCCATCAATTAATACATTTCAATCTGATTACACAAGTGTAATACTGTACAAATCTCAAGAATTACTTCAGTTCAAGAACATGTACAGGTTTCAGAACCTTTAATTTTACTTATACTGTTCCTTTTATAGGTTGCAAACCAAGTAAGCCAAGGTAAACCACTTCACATGGAATAAAAGTCCACTTTTTAATTTCATGTTACGCCTGTATAATTGCTTCGGTACCCCTGCTAGAATTTGTGAATTTTCTTTTCTACAGCGTGCATTGCAATGAAAACATCCTTCCCATTACATAAGCAGTGATTCATGTCACGTTAACTTTTTGTTCATTGTGGCTTGGAAGAGTTTTAGGTGTGAGTAACATTAAATGGGTGCTTGGTGTATAAGTATAAAATCCCTTGTACATATTGAGTGTTAAGTGTTTTGGCTACACTAAGCAACATTTAGTTCTGCTTACGAAGAGGCAAGCCTAAGTTTACATAGAAAACTTAGTTCATACTTAGTTCATACTTTGCAAATTTGTTTTATGGCTTGTAATAAATAGGTTTCACACCTGGTTTAATGCAGATATGCACCATAGCCTTGAATACTATCATGGATTTTCTTAAACTTAATCAGGCCTGGCGTGTAGGATGGAACTGGTGTATGGTAGATTGCTGGTCAGTGTGGACTTGGTAGGCTGAAGGGGCTGTTTCCATATATATGTTTTACATATAAATCTTAATTTCATTGAACCATATACGATTGAATATGTGGCATTATCTTTGTCTTGTTTCTATAGTCAAAGGGTAAGGTTAATTGATTTATTTGTGCAGAACAGTGATGGAAGTCCGACTCTTGCCTTGTTTCTCAGTGTTTTTCTCTATATATATGCATAACAGCGTGAATTATAATCTGATTTCCATACATTAATATACTAAGCTCATTCATGTGCTGCACCTGTTGATCAGAGCCAGGCTCGACTGTGGAATGTAATTAGAAATGTAATTTAGCCTAACCTTATTCATACCTGATCCAATTTAAAGCATAAATGTTGCATTCAAGTGTAGGTTAAAAGACTCGCTACAGTATGCACCAGATTGCACAATTTCAAGCTGAAAAATGCAAAAGCTCCCTACCTAGGAAGGGGGGACACCCCCCTCCCACAGCCTCCCCCCCTCCCAAAGCCTCCCCCCTTGGTCACTACGCTCCCTCGCAATTTCTCACTCTCAACTCTCACCCAATGTTGACAGCCCTGCTATAACCATCAGGTCTTAAACACTAAGGTAGACAAAAGTGCTGGAGAAACTCAGCGGGTGAGGCAGCATCTATGGAGCGAAGGAATGGGTGACGTTTCGGGTCGATACCCTTCTTCAGACTGATGTGGAAGTGGGAGGGGGAAGAAGAAAGGAAGAGGTGGATACAGTAGGCTGTGGGAGAGCTGGGAAGGGGAGGCTATATTAAAGATGTAATATAATACAGGGAAAACCACTAAAACTGCAATCGAATCTGAACCAAAAACAGAAATGATGGAAGAACTCAGCTAGTCAAGCAGCCCCTGTGGAAAGAGGAATTTTGGTGTTAGTTTCACAACATGGACATAGGCCCATCGGCCCACTAAGTCCACGCTGACCATCCATCACTCGTTCACACTATTTCTATGTTATCCCACTTTCACATCCACTTACTACACACTGGGGGGCAATTTACAGAGCCCAATTAACCTACAAACCTGCACGTCATTGGGATGTGGGAGGAACCCAACGGAACCCCACAGGGAGAACGTGCAAACTCCACAAAGGCTGCACCCGACGTCAGGATCGAATCTGGGTCTCTGGCGTTGTGAGACATCAGCTCCAGCCACTGTGCTGCCCCGTGCCTGAACATGCTTTTGAAAGAATGTCATTAACCTCTACCAGCTGCGCCACATTTGGGTCAATTACCCTTTCAAAGAAATGGGGAAGAGTGGACAGTTGACAGTTTCAAAGCAATGTTGGAGGAGGACTGAAGTGTAAGACAAACAAAGACTGCATGGAGATAGACAGTTAAGGTGGCACAGACCATGAGTGCTGGTCATTGTCAAGAAACGGATTGGGTAAAGGAAATAACATTATAATGGAAGAGATGGGGGAGCAGTTTGCCTTAAGTTGGACAATTCATTGTTCATTCCAGACAGTTTTAACACGCCAAGACGGAAGATAAGATGTTGTTCCTCTCGTCTATGTTGGGTCTCGCTGTGGCAGATAGGAGTGCGATTGAGAATTAAATGGCATGCAAACAGGAAGCTCAGGATTAACCCTACAGACCAAGCACGGGTGCTCTACAAAGCGATCATCTACACTTGATTTCTCAATTGTAGGGAAGATCACATTGTGAAGACCAAATGTAATGGACTAGATTAGAAGAAGTGCAAGTGCATTGATGTTTCACCTGGAATGGTTGTTTTGATCCCAGGATGGTGGAATTGGAAGAGGAGAACGGACAGGAGTTGCATCCCCTCCAGTTTTATGGGAAGGTGCCGTGGTTTGGGGAGTGGGAACAGAAGAGTGGACAGGGAGTCACGAGTGAGCAGACCCTGTGAAATGCAGAGAGGGAAGGAATAGGGAAGATGTGTTGGGATCATGTCGATGGTGCCATATAATGTATGCTTCTTCAAAATTACAATAGTGTTAATGATTAATTCACTATACGAATGATTTTGTTCTGAACTTAAATTTTCTGTAGGTTTGTGGGGTTGAATGCTCCTGTACTTTCTTCACCATTCTGCAAATGAAAATATCCATTACTTTTTGAAGTGCGATTAAACTGGTTAGCATTTTGTATACCACAGGTCCAATTTCAATTAAGTAGATCACTTTCTTCTTTGCTTGAATTACTTTGTCGAGTACTTAAGCCTTTCCTGTGCTTCCATCCGAATCTAGAAAACCATTAAAACATCTCCATACGCTCTATAAATGAAGAAAGAACTCTAAATCCTCGTTGAAAGTTCCTTGCCTTTCATTATTAAGAAACAAAGTAGCTATTTTGTTTTCTTATTCCAATCTCATCGACACCAAAAGTGATGACGTGGCATGCAAGTGTTTCCTGCTGTTTCAGGAACTGTTATTCATTGACCCTCTGAACTGCCAACCCTGTTTCTTTGACTGTAATTCCTGCAAGAACTGCCAGGAGCCCTGTAAACTGCTTTACTGTTTTGGACCATTGTTCCCTCCCCTCTCCTTCCATGTGGCAATGATGGGAGTATGTGGTCAGAGTGAGGTGCTCTATTAGCTGTTGATCTCTATGTTGTCATCTTTGCTGTGCCTCAAAGCTATGCTTCCGTAATAGTAAGTGAATGTAACAACTTCTAAGTTAATTAGTGCCACAGTTAGTTCGACGTCTACTGTGAGGCACCAGAAAAAGCAAGGTTTATAAAAGAAAGGGTTCTGTTACTGTTCAAATGATTATAATTCTTATCCAAATGATGCTTACTCTGGCAAAGGCAGTGGTGGTTAATGTTAGAATATGTATCAACAGAATAATGGCACAGTATCATTAGCCGAGACGTGAATCCCGATGATCATTTTCTGGCTAATAATTTTTTTGCCTGTTTGTATGTGTATATCTACGTAATTGTACAAAAAATTGATTTGGATGAATTAGTTCGGAATGAATGCCAAAAGTTTGCAAGTGTAAACATGCCTTCAATTAGTGGGTGGATAACACTTGCCAAGTCACAAGGTAGCACGGTATGAAGTGGAATTTGACACAGTGATTCTGGCTTGCATTGTTCTGTGCCCCTGTGGGACTGTATGGGTCATGGATCCATGGTGTTAGAGGGTTCAAAATAGTCTGTTCTGTTTTGTTTTATGAACCGTTAACCTCCTCCTAGTATGTCACCCAGAAAATCAACTAACATGGCCTCCACTAATCTGGAAAAGTATTCAGTTCTTTTGAAGTAGAGCCTGCTGGTACATCTGTTACCAACTGCAGATAATCCTTCGATAAATGGACCTCAAGAGCATGGACATTTGTAAGAACTAAGGAAGAGAAAGCAGCCAAAGTTACCCCCCATTCACAGTTTCTTCCACCACCAGAAAACAATATTCTAATGGGCCTGTCCCACTTAGGTGATTTTTTTGGGCGCCGTTCTCTACCACTGCGCTGCGGAACTGGCTGGGGTTTTTACCAACATCTTCAACACCTCCCTCTGTCAATGCTCAGTACCCAATTGCTTCAAAGAATCCATTATCATCCCGGTTCCCAAGACCAAGACAATCTCCTGCCTCAATGATTACAGACCCATTGCCTTGACATCGGCAGTCATGAAATCATTTGAGCGCATCATACTCAATCACTTGAAAACTGTCACCACCCCACTCATGGACCCATACCAATTCGCATACAGAGCCAACAGGTCAGTTGAGGACACCGTCAACTTAGCAACTTATCACATTCTGAACCACCTGGAGTCCGCAAACACATATGCCGCATCCTGTTCATGGATTTCAGCTCTGCATTCAATACAATAAACCCGGCTAAATTGTTCAATAAATTACTGGACATGAACATTGATCCATGCATTTGCCACTGGATTCACAGCTTTCTCCGGAACAGGCAACAAAGGGTGAGGATCAACAATAACACATCCTCCCCTCTGTTCTTCAGTACAGGTACACCCCAAGGCTGTGTTCTCTCACCCTGGCTATTTTCCCTTTACACAAACCAGCTCACATCCCACCACAGCTCCGTCAACCTGTACAAGTACGCGGACGACTCAACCATCATAGGATTCATCACCAACAACCAAGAAACTGAATACCGTGCACAGGTCAACCAAGCAGTGACCTGGTGCACAGACCATTCAGATCGACGACAGATGGCGCAATGGGCTAAGTGTTCGGCTGGCAACCGGAAGGTAGCCGGTTCGAATCCCGCTTGGAGTGCATACTGTCGTTGTGTCCTTGGGCAAGACACTTCACCCACCTTTGCCTGTGTGTGAATGTGTGTGAATGTGTGTGAGTGATTGGTGGTGGTCGGAGGGGCCGTAGGCGCAGATTAGCAGCCACGCTTCCGTCAGTCTGCCCCAGGGCAGCTGTGGCTACAGAAGTAGCTCACCACCACCGAGTGTGACTGAGGAGTGAATGAATAATGCAATGCAAAGCACCTTGAGTATTAGAAAGGCGCTATATAAATCCCATCCATTATTATTATTATTATTAGACCATGACCTCTTACTCAATTCATCAAAAACAAAAGAACTTATCATCGACCCAAGGCGCCAGCCATCCCCCAAAACTCCTGTGCTCATTAATGATGAATCCATCTCCATCACTGACACATTCAAACTCCTTGGAACCCACATCAGCAACAACCTCAAATGGAGGACAAACGCAGACCACATTTATGGGAAAGCCCAGCAAAGACTTTTCCATCTCCGACAGCTAAGGAAGTTCAGAGTAAGATCTCATCTCATGCTCCGCTTCTATACAGCCATCATTGAAAGCATCCTCACTTCATCCATCACAGTCTGGTTCGGCAGTCTCCACTCACTCTCCCGGAAGAAATTACAGCGCATCATCAACAGAGCATCAACAATTATTGGCTTACCCCTACCATCCCTTGAATCACTTTATCACAAACGGTCACTGCACAGAGCCCGCAAGATCATCTCTGATCCTACCCACCCTGCACACTATGCCTTTCAGCTACTGCCCTCTGGGAGGCGTTACAGGTCAATTGCCTCCAAAACAAGCCGCCTCAAAAACAGTTTCATTCCCACTGCAATTAACATTTTAAACTCTGTACGGTGAGGAATAAGAATAAGCATGGCACTTATGTATTATGTAATGTGTCTGTCTGTATGTACATCTATGTTATAAGTTTAATGTTGATGAAATGTTGGAACCTGTACCGAGCTGTACTGATAACAAATTCCACCAGCCTGGCTGTGTGGTCATTAAAATATACAATACAATACAATACAATACTGCCGCAAAATTTTCAACATGTTGAAAATTTTTTGGCGACAGTGGCGACACTTTTTGCTGTCGTAGCTTGATGTAGGTGCTGTCTTAAGTTGTCATAGGTGCTGTCGTAGGTTGTCGCCAGGTGTCATAGGTGAATTCCATTAAAACAAGTCCCTGGCAGTCGCCTAAAGAGTCGCCAAAGTGGGACAAGCCCATAACAGGATGTGAATCAGTTTTCAACTTGCTATGCTGGTGAGAATCACACAGTCGGAAGTACCTGAGTTTCACTGCCAAAGATATGTAAGGAATTTATACAGAGGTGGGTTCTAGACCGTACTCCCTTGGTAACTGATGTGAACAAAAGTTTGAAATGAAATTTGTAGCTAAACATAAAAACATTTTATATCAATAATTTCTCCAGGGTAATGTTTTCAGTTTATTATCTGAATGCCCCTGTAGATTAAGTAACTGGCTGGGAGTCTCCTTGTGGCCTCATGTTGAAACGTGCCATGCTGTTTCTAATGATGTGAGGACTTGGACAGGATTCAATTGCATCAAAAGAAAGTAAACCACTCCTCTTCCATCATCATTAAAGTCGGCTTATTTTGCCGGAGCCTTTCGAAATTTTCGGAAATGTTCAGCAGCACAAACTAATGGAATGGTAAAAGGTAGGGACACGATCAGTGGAGATTACTGAACTCCTCAAGCCCATCTCTTAAAAGATGTCAGCTTGAATTCCAAACTCTCAGACGGTGGTGAGGAGAATACGCAGCTCAATTCACAAGACAGAAGATTGAACTCTTTTACAGGTAAGATGAGCTGTCTGTGCTTGTATAGAAAGTTAGTCTTTTTCACTTCTTCCCAGCTCAGTTTTGTATTGAGTGTTAGTGATGCGTTTGATGTGACACAGAATGTAATCACCCATCATATGGACAAGCAGTGACATTTGGCACAAATTCCATTTGACACTTCACGTGGTAATGATGTTTATTTTCAATATGTATAAAGAAGCCCACTTTCGTCCTCAAAAAGGATAATTAGTTATAGCTGCTGTTGCCAGCCTTCGTTAGAGGTGGATTCAGAACAATTGTGGTTTCAACCTAATGGCACCGCACTCCTTTAATTACCATTGGAGTGAGCTTACAACTCGCTGTGGCTCATTTTTACATTGAGTGTAACATCCTTTTAGTTCCTGTTCCTTTGTAGCAAACACACCATAAAAACATATACTTTGGTGCAGCAGTAGAGTTGCTGCCTTACAGCGTCAGAGACCCGGTTTCAATCCCTGATTACAGGTGCTGTCTGTATGGAGTTTGTACGTTCTCCCCATGACCTGCAACCGTTTTCTCCTGGAGGACCAGTTTCCTCCCACACTCCAAAGACGTACAGATTTATAGGTTAATTGGCCTAGTAAAATTGAAAAATTGTCCCTAGTGTGTGTAGGGTAGTGTCAGTGTGTCGGGATCGCTGGTCGGCGATGACTCAGTGGACCGAAGGGCCTGTTTCCACACTGCATCTCTATATTAAGAAAAAAACTATACATCACTCAGATATAAGCTTCCACAAAAACAATGTATTCTTCACACTTATGTAAAGTTTAATACAAACAGTGTAAGGTGCACAGATATAAAATACCATACATTGTGTATATTTTATGGTACTTTGTTGTGTAATGTATAAACCCTTTTTTATAATCTAAAGTCCCACAGATGAATAGATACATCACATAACAAAGTAACATCAAACAGTGCGTACATCATGCTGATCGGAGCTGCTGGAGGAAAGACTATTTAAAACTGAAATGCTTATGCTGACTGAAGCAACAGACTTGGAATGTATTTTCAACCATCATCTGCAACTTGAACAGAAATTTTAAAATGTGTGCGTTTTATTTTTGTAGTTTGGGACAACATCTGAACCCCTGAGTGAGATCTCAACCGTGCACCAACTCCCAACCATTCATTATCTATATATAAAGCACATCTAAGCTACTTAATTAGGGCATTCATTGCCTTTTAAGAACTCCCAAATATTCTTTACTCTGGATTCTGCACCGGCTGCTCTATTGAACCAAGTAGACGCCCATAGTGAAACGCCAAACTGAATGAAAAGATTCTTAATGCCACATTAACGCTTCCTGGACTTGCATAATCACAAAAATCAAGAGTTGCACACTTTTTCACATGATTGTATTTTCCCTGACAATGAGAGGTGTGAGACGACACAGGAAAATTGCATTTTTATGTGTCTGCTTTCTTGGATCTGTGTCTCTTTTGCTTTGTATGATGCAAGCGCAGGATATGAACGCAGTGGCCATGGACAACAAGATGCACATTCAGGCTGATGAGCAGCTTCATACAAGAGCAAACAGGCTGAGGGGCAGGAGTGCCCGTCACAGCAGTTTCCAGCACCGGAGACCCTACAAGTCAGGGCACTTTGCGGAATCTGTGCAGATCATTGAATCAAACCTACATCACAAGATTAAGAATATACGACCTGTTAGAAAGCCTAAAGGCGTTGGCAGTGTGAAATGGTTGGGAGAGGACAATGAAATCGTAGAGGATGCAAAACATGGTCTGGATAAGCAGACTGGTCAGAAACCAGCGAGAAACAATGGTGCAGCATCACAGATAAATCTCAATGGGAAGAAGAGAAAGAAACCAGCAACATCTAGCGAGGACTGCCTCTGGTTTGATGGATTCCATTCCACTGATTTCCTGCATGGAGCTGATTCAAGCAAACCCCTCACCTGGTTCAGTCGAAGGGACCGAGAGCTGGTGAAGCTCCTGTCTGGAGGAATTGTCCTAAAGGCTGGGTACCACACTCGGGGAGAGGAGACGGTCCGTGTGCTGCTGAGTATTAATAATTCCCTCGCTGTAGAGGGCAGCAGAGAGCAGTGCCGAGCGGGAGCCTGCGGATTAGTGAAGGAGCTGAGTGACCTGTGGGAAGTCTCTGCTTTTCACCTGGACCGGATCCTGGGCCTCAACATCAGCCAGCCGGTGGTGGCACGGCGGCTGAGGTCCCGCCTGCTGCCGCACCAATACGTAGATGGTTCAGCGAAGCCCATGGTGTTGTGGGAGCCATGGACGCCAATACTTCAAGGCACCATCCCACAGCAGGATGCCTTCCACATGGCCCAGTTCCCCAGTGTCTTCAGGAAGTGCCGAGAGGGGGGAAGTGAAGTGTGTGTCCGGGACAACAGCCCAGAGCTGCAGAAGATGAAACTGTTGAATTATTTTTTCCAGGTAATCTTGACATTAATATGTTTGGACATGCAGCACCTCACAATGGGTGGACTCTGGACCCTGCTTGTTTACCTTGGGGGAGGTTTGGAGCAGGAGACTGTGCAGATTCACGAGGATCAGATCAGGCCTTAGAGGGTTAAATTACAAAGGCAGATTTGCTTGTATTGCCTTGCGTAGAGAAAATTAATGGGTTACTCTGGTTGAGATGTTTTGCAAAGGGTTGATAGGGTAGAACATGAGGGCATATGGTTTTGACGTTCATTGATGTGAATGAAATAGTTTGGGGGGGGGGGGGGCAAAGTATAGGTTTCTAATGTGACTACTGCCCAGTGATGAATTTCAAAGCATGCTTTCCTTACTTAGATGGATGAGCTGGGTCAAGGCAGGGCTGCCAACATTGGGTGATAGTTGGGAGTGAGGAATTGCGAGAGAACAAGCCTGAGGGAGCGTAGCGACCGAGGGGAGGGGGGGAGGGTGTGGGAGGGGGGGAGGGTGTGGGAGGGGGGGAGGGTGTGGGAGGGGGGGAGGGTGTGGGAGGGGCGTGCCCCCCCCCTCCCATTGGTACGGAGCTTTTGCATTTTTCAGCTTGAAATTGTGCAATCTGGTGCATACTGTAGCTAGTCTTTTAACTTGCACTTGAATGCAATATTTATGCTTTAAATTGGATTAGCTATGAATAAGGTTAGGCTAAATTACATTCCTAATTACATTCCACAGTAGAGCCCATGAATGATCTTAGTGTATTCATGTATGGAAATCAGATTATAATCAAGCACTTGGCCCATGTTAACCAACCTGGGTCTCACTGCACAACTGGTATTACTACTGACCCTGACCAGTTACATACCTTCTCTCATTCCTGACCCTGAGTCCAGCCTTAAGGCTCTGTCTTACCTGTTTGCGGTCATCGGCGGTGAAGCGCGGCGTCGCCGGTAGAGGGGACCGCGCGGCAACGGCGAGAGCGGCGAGCCTATCCACTGGAGCGCCGCACGGATGCTGCACGGGGGCCGAGTTAATTCAAACACGGCGGGTCCCACGTGCTTGCGGTAAGTTTAAAAAAAGGGCGGGCCGACTGCGATGACGTCGGCCCGCCGCACGTGACTCACCAGCGGCGGCTGTGGCGGCGGCCATCCTGATCGCGGCGCTGTAGCGGTGGCTGTGCCTGCGGCCGTGCAGCACACGTGCCTCACTGGCGGAGGCACGTGCCTCACTGGCGGAGGCTGTGGCAGTGGAGGTTTGACGCACGGCGCTCGAGCCACACTGGCGGCGGCCCGTGCGGGCGGCCGTGCCGCACTCGTGCATCACTGGTGGACGTTGTGCGGTGAGTATATAGTTTTCAACATTGTCGATTTTATTTTAGCACCGTGCGGTGGTGGGAACACCACCGCACGGCCCCGGAATTGTACGTTCTCACGAGTGCGCGGTCTATGGCGGCAGATTCTTCCTGTTTCGCCGCCAATGACCGCAGACTCGTGAGACAGGCCTTTTACACCTGGCCCCCTATTCTACCCTGATCATAGCTGCTTACCTGCTTAGGTTCCCAGTGCTGAACACTCCCATTGTCCCAGCTTTGACTGCACACCTAGTACTATTCCAGACCTTGACTCTGGATGCACACTTGGCCTTGCTCCTAGCCCCTCTACACTGACAATATATCTGGCCCACACATAAAGCCCCATATCTGACCCCCTGGACTTAACCTATTACGTTCAAGTCCACAGGTGCTTATGTAATGCGGTAATCTTTAATGGGGCACTTCACGGACCAAATTTTGTATAACAAAATTTGCTACATCCATTGGCTTCCTTGTTATCTAACACGCTAGTTATTTTGTCAAAGAAGTCATCAATTGGTTGAACACAATTTCTCATCCATAAAATTATACTCACTCAGCTGTATGTATTCTGTTACAATTTCCTTCATTTTCTTAACAAACTGTCCTGAAGTCATTTTCACCCTCAATATTTTCAGTATTTTGCTGTCTTCCTCTCAGCTGGGACTTTTCTGAAATGCAAAGTCCAATAACAATATATATTTATGCAATAATATTCTATTTAGCGTGATCTTGAGAGTACATAATATTTTCTGTGGTATTCATAACACAACAATGATAAAAAGATCTTTGTTTTGATTGCACCTACCAACATGCATACATTATTATATTACAGTTAATATGTACTGTAGGCAAATTTTTGTTCCAATGCTCCCCATTCCCAATTACTTTTACATTGAAGTGATTGAAATCCAAGTGAAGTTTAAATGGCGTCAGAAAAATAAAACCTCCAGAATGGATGATATTCATTATGTGGTTGGTTGGAGTCAGTATCAGCACAATTACTATATTAAACTTTGAATCTTCAGATGTTCTGGTTCAAGCTAAAACTAAAGACAAATAATAACCTCCTCACACATTCACCTGCAAGTATCTCTGTCACTCCTTTAAAATATGCCCCTTCTTTGAACAAGCTCTTAAACATCACATCTGAATCAGTTTCCATCTGATTACACTCCTTGAGGATGTTCATCTACGTGTTTAATTAATAAAACAACGAGATTGGGGAAATTTTTATTCAACCTGTCAAAGGAATTTTGGGGGGGGTGGGGGAGGTTAAGAAATAGTCAGTGAGGTAAACAAACATAATAGTTGAGTGGCAAATGACAATAGTGCTACCTTCCCAATATTTAACTGAAGGAAATTATGGGTTATCGGGGCTATATGTTGTGACACACAGCCTGACACCTTGCATATCATTTTAATATTACACTTATCCCATCCCCCTGGATATTCCAGATGAATAAATTAAGGTTTTGTCAACTAATTACAAATCAGGCTAATTACAAATCAATAACATTAGCCAACTCCGATACATGAAGCGCTGAGCATTGGGATCCAGACATCACGGACAACTGGCCTCAGTTCCCTTCTCACATCTGGCAGTGCTCTCCGTCTGAACCAGGGGCCGCGGAGCATTTTTGAAAGTGGGGGGGCTGAGCGATCACTGATCACTGGCCTTGGGGGTCCCCGGCGAGGCAGTGGAGTGACCGCGTGGGGGGAGGGTGTGCGACGGGGGTGCTTTTTGAAATTTGATGTGATAAAATCATGTTTTAGTTCATTGTTGAAGTATGATTTCAATGTTTTTTGTTTAAATCATTTTTAGAGGTAACTAGGCATTGACGGCAGCCACTGCCTACAGCCTGTTTGTCTTTTCAATCTTTTTTTTTTTTTAGTTAGTTTAAAGTCTGTTTTGGGGGGAAACTTTAACTTTTCTATGTGGGGGAGGGGGGTAGGGTAAGGGGGAAACTGTTTCCCAGTCGCTTCCTGACGGGGACGCGACTATTTCTCCAAGTCGCGTCCTCGCCTCCCTCCTCGTGGCCTACCACCTGGATCGGAGCGGCCTTTCCTGCCAGGGGCCGGGAACCGGACCAGAGCTGCAACAGCGGCGGCGCAGCGCTGAATTCACCGCGGAGCGGGCGATGCCGACCTGGTTCGCCGTTTGCTCCGGAGCGTTGGGCTGCTGCTCCAACATCGTGGAGCTGCGGTTTGAGAGAGCTTCCAGCGCGGCCGGTGCTAAACAACATCGCGGAGTCCTGGGGCCCTTTACCGAGGGCCGCCAGCGTTGAATCTCCGCCCAGCATGGCCTGTGGACTTTGGGAGCCGCGGACTCCGGTAGGAGGTGGCCGACTCTGATGTCCAGGCCACGGAGGTCCCCCAGCCCTGACGTCGGACTTACATCACCCCGGCGAGCGGGCCTGAACATCGGGCCGCCCGTAGCGGCGACTGCGGTGGGCTCGGGGAGGCCCCGACCACGGGTGAACATTGGGGAACATTAGAGGAAGATGACTGACTTTGGTGCCTTCCCTCATAGTGGCTAACTTTGATTCTGCTGTGTGGGGATGCTTTATGTTGAACTCTATCGTGTGTTGTGTTCTTTATTTTTATTGTATGGCTGTATGGTGACCACACATTTCACTGTGCCAACTGGCACATGTGACAATAAATGTATCTTGTATCTTGTATCTTGTTTTTAAGGGTTAACTTTTTCCACACAAAGGATTGTGGGTGTATGGAACAAGCTGCCAGAGGAGGTAGTTGATACATGGATAGGACAGGTTTGGAGGGATATGGACCAAAAGCAGATAGTGTAGCTGGGACATGTTGGCGGGTGTGGGCAAGTTGCGACGAAGGGCCTGTTTTCACACTGTCTCACTCTATGACTACATTATACCTCCACCATGCATGAATGCTTCAAAATGAAGTGGTCGAGTTTTATTGCCATATACTCAAACATAGAAACACAGAAAATAGGTGCAGGAATAGGCCATTTGGCCATTCGCGCCAGCACTGCCATTCAATATGATCATGGCTGTTCATCTAAAATCAGTACCTCTTTCCTGTTTTTTCCCCATAGCCCTTGATTTAGCTAGCCCCAAGAGCAAAATGTAACTCTCTCTTGAAAATATCCAGCGAATTGGCTTTGTGGCAGAGAATTCGACAGATTCACAACTCTCTGGCAGAAGAAAGTTGTCCTCATCTCAGTCCTAAATGGCTGACCCCTTATTCTTAAACTGTGTGTGGCCCCTGGTTCTGAAGTTACAGTAAGTGAAAATCTACCAGGCAAGCAGGATGCTTTCTCCAACCACCCCCATTTGAAGGCCACTTACACCGCTTCTACTCAGTGCTTAGTACCTACCTCCAGCAGCCACTGGTTGTCCTCCAGGATGCACTGATCCATGCCGGTCACCAGAGCGAATTCGGCACAGAGACACTCACGGCAGCGGTGCAACGTTTCCGACGCCTCCGACGGCACGGGACTCTTGCACTGAAGCTGCTCCATGGCCGGAGCTGCAGCAAGCGACTCGCCAGCCCGGCAAACACTTGCCAGCCCGGCAAACATTCGCCAGCCCCGGCTCCCCGTCTGCATCTGCCCCCGCCTCTGCTTCCATCCCTCCCTCCGTCCCGGCTCTCCAACACCCAAGACCAGGTTGCTCAGAGCACAGCAGTGCCACGTCCAAAGCCGAAGATATTGGAACATGTCTAGCCAAAAAAGTGGGCCCCCCAGCCCCCCACGTTACCGCGGCCCATGTACCTCTCTCCTACCGCTCGCCCGCCTCGCTCGTGTCAGCCGCTTCCCGCAAATCCTTAAATTCCGACTGCCGCCGGGAGCAGGTCATGGTCTTACTTGCTGCGCTTGGTGACACTCATTCACTGCCCATTCCTCCAGGATGTACCGAGCCGCAGCCTGATCCATGCCTGTCACCTGGGCGAATTCGGCAGACACATTAACAGCAGCGGCGCAACGCTTCCGACGCCTCCGACGGCCCGGGACTCTTGCACTGAGGCTGCTCCATGGCCGGAGCTGCAGCGAGCGACTCGCCAGCCCGGCAAACACTCGTCAGCCCCGGCTCCACGTCCCCATCTGTCCCCGCCGCTGCTTCTGCTTCCATCACTCCCTCAGCCCCGGCTCTCCAACACCCGCGGGCACATGCCGTTGATATGAGTTTTGAAATTCTCGTTGATCACAGAATTTCTCACGACAGAGCGTGAGAAATTTGTGATCAACGTGAGAGCGTGAGAATTTGGCCAAATGCGTGATTCTCACGCTCAATGCGTGATTCTCACGCTCAATGCGTGAGAGTTGGCAGCCCTGGTCAAGGGCCTGTTTCTGTGGTGTTGACTCTATGAGAGGCAATGGGCTCTGCCCTTGTTTATGAGGACACATTGTGCCTTTCCTTGAGATATATCAACAAATTAAAATGTTGACTCTGTGGTTCAGGATGATGTGACTAAATTATCTAAGATTCTGCTGTCAATTTTGCCCTGTAACTTCATTTTGCCAGTGTTCATGGTAACAAAAGGTTTTTGTAAAATAAAAGACTAGTCTCTATGCTGTACCACAGTTAAACAGTAGGGGCTGCACATCCCCACAGATACTTTGTTTCTGCCGCTCAAATATTTTGTTCTGGTCTGCATCACAAATGAATCCCAAGTCAAGTGGAAAAACCTGCCCTCAAATCTCAGTGTAACTATAGTTTGGCTCTGTTTTCTTACAGTACTTTACAACAGATTTTGGGTCCATTTGTTCCCATTATTTTGTTTTTTCCATGAAAATGTATAGAAAATAAGAGGGGGTAGGACCAGAAAAGTTTTTGAACTTCTTCTTACCCCTTTTGAACATGAACGATATTGTTTGTATTATTTGAGTTACTTATTTGTTTGTTTTCCTTTGTGTTTTATTTTCTTTTTTATTGCTTATAGGTTTATTTGTGTTTGTATTTTTTTAACATGTTCAATAAATAAGAACAATATTTTTTTTTTTTTTAATTAAAAAATGCAGTGAAAGGAATTGGATAATAATTCACACAATGAAAGCAAGATACTGCCTGATGCTGAAAGTCTAACATATAAACAGAAAATGCTGTAAATCCCGAGCAGGATTTGCAGAGTGTTCACATTTCAACAAAACTTATATAAAGATCTATGTCGGAAATACTCCACTCACAATATAATGATCAGAGAGAGTAGTTCTCAGACATAATTAGAATATGAAAGTCGTTTAAAAACCATCAGTCCTCTTTTCAATGGCAATCTTTCTCCTAAATACTGTTAATTTAATCAGAGATGTAAGTAAGAATGGAGGATAATAGCTAGAAGAGAGCTGTGAAGAAGAATTTCAATTTTACCACCTTTGGTGAACACATTCACATAAATAAAGCACATACATGGATGCACACATGCATATGCACGTACACACACATAAGCAAAGGACACATGTATGCATACATACATACAACTCATGAACACACGCACTACTCAAATATATGGATAGTACACACATACCCACACACACCACTCAAACACACAGAATGCACATAATCGCTGAAACACGCACAGACACACAGGTCAAATGTACAGACAGCACCAACATACACACTCACTCAAACACACAGAACACACTTTATCACTGACACGCACGCACACACCGCCCATACGTAATGCACATAATAACAGTTGCATACACAGCTCAAGCGCGCACATTAAACCTAGCTCTTTACATTCCACATCTTTAAACTGCTTGATGTTATAAGGCAGGGGGATAGAGTTGGTTCTGTTTCCCTGCTGATCACCATGCCCTCTAGCCTCAGCTCTCTAAGAGGAGAATATCTTTGCTTTTTTGAAGAACTTGGGTTCTCGACTGGCTGCTTTTCCTCTTAGGATTTTCTGAATGGAGCAAGCAGTGCAATTGTCCTGGACCACGGACAGGCTCTGGTGTGGATCATTGGAGCAGTACAGGGACAGAGAATGAGAAAGGGGGAAATACATGTAACTGCCTCTACCCCTAAATTTGATTTTTTTTTGGAGAGCCTTGTGCCGCAACTGCTATTAAAGATTGGTGAATTCTATTCACCATTATCCGAGCGGTAAATTGACCAGTCGGTGAGCTTAGAGATGCAGGTTGTGGGATATGGCATTGAGAATGAGTTTGCTGACTTTGATGGCATGCGTGAGTACAGCACTGATCGCAGGTCCTAACATTGACCTTCTGAGTTATTGGCTCTCTTGGGTTTTTGAGCAAGTGCTTGTCGGGTCCCCTGGTCCTCCTCCGATGCAGGACACCCCAGCCACTGTCCATCTCTTCCAATACCACCAACACACATTAAGACAACCCTGACCTGTTTTGCTTCATGTTGGCCCATTCTTCCCTGTTTCCCCGCACAGTGTCACTTGTAGAAAGCCATTACCTTCACCAATAACAAAGCCTGTCCAGCCACCTGCACTGAAAGCCAAGGGAACTGGTAACTCGGGGGCGGGGTCTATGCCAGGACCTGCATTCTGCGCTGCTATAAATTCAATGACCTCACGCATGCCATTAAGCTTTAAGAGCTCCAGTCTAGCTTCAGCAAGTGCAGAGTTGCCTTATTCAGAACTAACCATCCATAGTACTGGCTGCCTGCTGATGCATCAGTGAATGAATAACATGGTTAGCCCTAGCTGAACCCAGGAGACATGCAAATGGACAGCAGCAGGAGGTTGGCATGCTGCTTACATTCCTTTAAAGGTTAGGTGCAAAAGCAGAATTCTGTAGATGCTAGGAATCTGAACTAAATCAAAACATGCTAACTTTACTGGTGCTCCCAATTCAGTGTACTGAGTTTGGCGCCCACAATACGACCTCATCTACACCAGGGAAATGGAACGCAGTGTTGGTGAGCACCTTGCAGAATGCCTCTCATCGGTCCATTAGCCCCCAAGTTCCCAGTTGTCCGTCACTTTAACTCTCCAGTACACTCCCACCCTGACCTCACAGTCTTTGACCTTCCACATTTTCCAACAAAACATAATGCAGGCTAGAGGAGCAGCTTCCAAAGTCTGACTAGCCCATTACAGCCATGCCAAATCAACACTTTTTTTCACAACAGTAACTTTATTACAAGCTCAATGGACAACTAATACAGCATTCCAAGGACATGCCAATCAAAATGGGTTAGCGTATGATAGCGTACAAGAGTAGGCATTGGGCCTGTATTCGCTGGAGTTTAGAATGATGAGGAGGTACCTCATTGAAACTTACCGTATAGTGAAAGGCCTGGATAAAGTGTATGTAGAGAGGGTGTTTCCACTAGTGGGACAGTCTTAGGACCAGAGGCCTAAAGGGCCTGTTCCATTTGGGCGACCTAATCCACGAGTTCTGGCGAGTTTGCCCTCGACTCACACTCTCAGCATGGTCGACACGAGGTCGTAGGAGGTCTTCGTAACTCTCCTTCATGCTCGAGAGTGGTCTCCGCGTACTCGAGGCCCCAGCTAGGTCGTGGCATTTTTTTCAATATGTTAAAAAATGCCCGCGTGTAAAAAAAGGTTGCCATGGAAAAAAATTGCTTCTTTTTTAACTCGTAGGTTTAGTCATAGTAGGTCGTAGTAGGTCGTAATAGGTCGGCATGTTAGTCATAGGTAATCGAGGGTAGTCGAAGGTAGTCAAAGGTAGTCATATATAGTCTTCATCATAGTCGAAGGGAGGTCGAAGGAGATCGAAGGAGGTTGTCTTCACTCTCCACTATTCGGTGTCCAATTTTCCCGAAGTTAGTTGTAGCTAGTCGTAGCTAGTCGAAGCTAGTCTTCAACATGTCATTTTTTCAAACTCTTCTAAACTCGCCAATTAGGTTGCCCAAGTGGGACAGCCCCTTTAAGAGCCTGCCCCACGTGGGCGACCTAATCCGCGAGTCCAGAATAATGCCTTCAACCTTCAAGCTCGAGGGCACTCTCCTGGAAAGCCTCGAGCTGGATCGACCGGCTGCATTAAAACCGCGAGCTGGATCAACCGTATCGCGAGCTGCATCTACTGACTGCACGTACACACACACACAAACACATAGCGAAAGTGGGGGCCACGGAAAGAGGAGGAGTGCTGTCTGCGCGATGAAGAGGAAGGTAAACGGCTGCCACAGAGTACCGTCCTTTAGAGAGCGCGGGGGGGGGGGAGGAGAGTAGGGGAGAGAAAGAGAGAGAAGGGGAGAGAGAAGGAAGACAGAAGGGGGAGAGAAGGGGGGGAGAAGGGGAGGAGAAGGGGAGAGAAAGGGGGGGGGAGAAGGAGTGGAGACACTTTTAAGAAGTTTAATAACGTTTAGCGGGCATTTTACCTACCGGTAGGTCTTCCTAGGTCGTGAAACTCCAATGAGCCAATCAAAATGCCTGGTCAGCGAAGAAGATGGCCTACGGCTGTCCTCGAGTGCTTGTAAGTAAATAGCGACCCCACTCCACTGCATTATGAGTGAAAAAGACCCATGCCGACCAAATTTTACTTGCAGAAAGTTTTTCAATACCTGAAAATTTTTCCGCGACCTAGCTGAGGCCGCGAGTAGGCAGGAACCTCCCTCGAGTATGAAGGAGAGCTCCAGCCACCTCATACAACCTTCTAGGACCTTGTGTCGACCATGCTGAGAGTTTGTGTTGAGGGCTAACTCTTCTAAACTCGCAGCTTAGGTTGCCCAAGTGGGACAGGCCCTTTAGCCTCAGAATAAAAGGATATACCTTTTAAAATGTTATCATTCTTATCCAAGATGCACTCAGGCCGTGAAAGCGGCCAAGGTGCCCATGGATACCATGTGCAGGAACACCAAGGCACGGATGGAAGCCTGGAAGAGGGGCAGGCAGCGGTGTGGGTGGTGGTTTCAGCGGGTCAGCACATCAAACCTTTGCTGCTCACATGCGCAGTCTTTCCCTTTTCTTTCCATGTTCTTCCCGTTTCTGCTAGTAATTACACATTCATTAATTATCTTCTTACATTTAAAACCCCACCAGTCCAACTATTGTTATTCACTTTGTGCTGGAAGGAATTGCAGATGCTGGTTTAAACCGAAGATAGACACTAAAAGCTTCAGTAACTCAGCGGGTCAGACAGCAACTCTGGAGAAAAGGTGATTAGAGTCTGATGATGGGTCTCGACCCGAAATGTCACCTATTCCTTTTCTCCGGAGATGCTGCCTGTCCCGGAGTTCCACCAGCTTTTAGTGTCTATCTGATGTTATTCACTAAATGTCTTTAACCAACCTTCACCACCTCCACCAACATTCAACACACTATCAAAAATCCTTCCCTTTGTCCTCCACCCCTCCACCTCTCTCTGCATTGTAAAGCTGCACCAACCTGAAACATTCTCTCTCCGTGGATGCTGCCTGGCCTGCTGAGTATTTTCTATTTTTATTTCAATCCCCATACTGCATATTTAGGGCATGTGAAATTGAGCTTGCACAGCCAATGCAAGAAGCAGTCACACAGGTAATTCATTTTGTTTTTCACGAGATATCTTCCATGATCCGAAGCACTGAATCAGTTAAACGTGTTTTCGCAAAACCACCTTTGATTCACCAAGCAGGAGACCTCCAGTTTCAGTTCAATACATTGAATGGATAACCTCTGCCTTGTTCAGACTGCTGCAGACATTAATCATGCTCAAATAGTGGAAACTTGGATTGTCAATCAGCAGCAGACAGATCTGTTAGCCGATACCATGTAGCACTGATAATGCTTGCAAAGGCCAAGAGCCCACACTTCCCAGCCTCAGGCAGGCAGTGCGGAGGTTGGGAGAGATGAATTTGAGATTGGAGTTACGCACAGAGCATTTGATTCACCAAAACAAAACCCAGAGTCTATTATTAAGTTGTATAGTCTTTGAATTTCCATTCCAGTCAACAGTGTCCACATCAGTGAACAATTTTTAAAAGATTTCTCCATTTAAAGATTTAGCACTTTATAAAATATTGACAGTACAGTCAACCCCTTGTGTTACACGAGGGCAGGGGGGGGGGGGGTTGTTCCTAGAAAACGATCGTTAACAGGATTCTTCGTATAGCGAGTTGAAGCATTATATTGATTATATTGAAAAAGTTTATATTGATTAACTCACCAGGACCCTGGCTCCCTCCCAACTCACCAGGACCCTGGCTCCTGCAATCCCTTTAAACTGACCAGGATCACATTTTCTCTACATTCCCTTGAAACCTAAGGGTTCATTGGGAAACTAATACCATTCTATGTAACGTCTACAAAAAGTGAGGTAAAGAAATGTTGAGGTCATAGTCCAGGAAATCTGCTAAACGAGTCCCACCAAAGTCCCAAGCCTGCCGGAATATCAGTTTTACTGTAGAAAAACAGATATTCCGCAGGATTGGGAACTTAGTGGGTGGAGCAGCATCTGTGGGGGTTGGGGGGGGGGGGGGGGGGGATGGGGAGGGAGGAAGGAATTGTCAGTGTTTTAAGTCAAGTTTACTGGGGTATGTTTAGTGCTTTTATTCATCATCCCGTGTGAGTTTTCTGCCACGTCAAGAGAACAGCCATTCAAATGAATAGGACAAATCAGGTGGTAGAGAGAAGATAAGTAAAGCTTTTCATTTGATTTAATTAAATCAGTTTACCTGTTTCTAATTTACTTTATTTTTTTAAATGTTATGTTTCTCAATAGCAGGTCTTGAATGATCTTGAATGATTTTCAAGAATCAGGTGTTTTATTGACATTCTTTCTTGCACTTCAGTACAGTCCAGAGATACAGCATGGAAACAGGCCCTTCGGCCCACCGAATCCACGCCAACCAACAATCACCCATACATTAGTTCTATCCTACACACTAGGGACAATTTTACAGAAGCCAATTAACCTGCAAACCTGCACGTCTTTGGAATGTGGGAGGAAACCGGAGCACCTGGAGAAAACCCACGTGGTCACGGGGAGAACGTACAAACTCTGTCCAGACAAGCACCTTGTAGTCAGAATCAAACCTGGGTCTCTGGCGCTGCAACTCTACCGCTGGGCCACCCTTAAAGCAGCACGATTGAATGTGAATATAAGAAATGTTCATAAACGTTTAATGTAATCAGTGGAAAGGAGACTCAGTGAATCCCTGAGGTGGAACCTTTCCCCTCCAGAGCCACTCCGTTAATGCTGCCAACTGCTTGTGCCGGGGGAGGTCTTATGTCACCCTGGCTTTTGCTGATGAGCTGAGTGACTGGCTTCTGGTGGAAAACTCCTCCGGAAGAAACAGCGTGGTCCTGGGGCACAGCAATCCACGGGCAGCAGCAGATTTACAGACGCTCGTCGATGCAATGAGCCGAGAAGGAAGAGGACAGTTCCTCATTACAACCGCACTTTGGGAACTGGACTGGTCTCAGCAATGCGGTGACTGGCCAGATTACCAGCAATGCATCCCACAGATCAGTTTAGCAGTGAATATGGTCGTAAGGCTCCATCTGTTTCCTGAAAATCAGGAGCTTAATGGAGCAGCACAGGGATTGTCATTTGGTGACTGTCATGTTTTCAGTATTGCCACTACAAATCTAGGGACAATAATCTGACCTGAAAGAGATAACATCCCCATTCCCCGACAAATGGATTTGGCAACTCGTATCAATAACTAAAATAACCTTTACAGCAGGAGATCACACTGCTGTTGTATTCCTGTGGTCATGTGTATATTGTTCAGTGACCTGCAACATTAGCTCCTGCTTCTCCACAAATACAACCTTCCCAGCCAAGCGCTTCTGTCCTCATTCCCATGTACAACTTGGCCTCAATCACACGCAGAGAATGTACTTCGCATGCGTGTAATCGCATGACAGGAATTCTGTTCATTTCTTCCACAAATATTTTGTTTATTTCAGGATGTGGAGATCATTCTGGCCAGCTTCAACAAAGGGAAGGATAAGCAGACAGTGACTTTGGGAGATTTGGATTGGTAAGTGTTTCTGCAGTACCTAGAAAAAATGTTAAATTACAAGTAATGCATGCGGGTTGTAACAACAAAGCAGGCCACTCAGTCCAGTCAGTCCATCCTAGCCCCTTTGTTCAATGGGCCATTAATGGCAATTAAGATGATTTGGTTTTATTCCCGTCACTTCCTGCATTAGAATTCCAGAATTCAGAAGTGCATCACAGGTTAACGAAGGAGAGAACTGTCTGAGAAGAATCCCGAGTCATCCAAATCTGAGGAAGGACATTATTGCCATAGAGGGAGTGCAGAGAAGGTTCACCAGACTGATTCCTGGGATGTCAGGACTGTCTTATGAAGAAAGACTGGATAGACTTGGTTTATACTCTCTAGAATTTAGGAGATTGAGAGGGGATCTTATAGAAACTTACAAAATTCTTAAGGGGTTAGACAGGCTAGATGCAGGAAGATTGCTCCCGATGTTGGGGAAGTCCAGGACAAGGGGTCACAGCTTAAGGATAAGGGGGAAATCCTTTAAAACCGAGATGAGAAGAACTTTTTTCACACAGAGAGTGGTGAATCTCTGGAACTCTCTGCCACAGAGGGTAGTCGAGGCCAGTTCATTGGCTATATTTAAGAGGGAGTTAGATGTGGCCCTTGTGGCTAAAGGGATCAGAGGGTATGGAGAAAAGGCAGGTACGGGATACTGAGTTGGATGATCAGCCATGATCATATTGAATGGCGGTGCAGGCTCGAAGGGCCGAATGGCCTACTCCTGCACCTAATTTCTATGTTTCTATGTTTCTATTCTTATGCCACTACACACTGTGGTGGTGGTGTTGTGAATGTATAAGAAAGCTGATAACAGTTTAGCACTTATGATCTTAATTCACTGGGGAATGATGTAAAATGGGCTGTCACACCCCTATGGACAAAGATTTACTGAGAGACAGCACCTTTCTTGAGGTTCCAAGAACAGTTTGCCTATCTGTTCCATCTGGTGATACTTTGAAATGAATTGGTTTTAAAAGCTGGAAAGGGTGCAGAAATTTACAAGGATGTTGCCAGGACTGGAAGGCCTGAGCTATCGGGAGAGGTTGAGCAGGCTAGGACTCCGTTGTATTTCTTCTTCACATACCCATAAACAACCAGGGGGAAATTTATCGTGGTCAGTTAGCCGACCAACCCACGTGTCTTTGGGAGGTGGGTGAATCTGGAGGAAACCCATAGGGTCACAGAGAGAACACGCAAACTCCACATGGACAGCAGCAGCGAAGGTGGGTTGCCGGAGTTGAGAGATAGTGGCTCTACAAGCTGAGCTGCCTACAGTGAACAAAGGATAGACACAAAATTGTCAGAGGTTATGGGGAGAAGGCAGGAGAATGGGGTTAGCAAGGAGAGTAGATCTGCCATGATTGAATGGCGGAGTAGATTTGATGGGCCAAATAGCCTAATTCTACTCCTATTCTTTATGACCTTATGACTTAAATAGCTGGAGTAACTCAGCAGGTCAGACAGAATCTCTGGAGTAAAAGAAAAGGTGATGTTTTGGGTCAAGACCCTTCTTCAGACTGAGAGTAAGGGGAGAGGGAGTCTCGAAATATTGAAGGGTAAGGTGTGAAAATGACAGATCAAAAAACAGACGATGGTAAGGAAATGTAGAATGATTCATTGTTAGCTGAGGGGAAGGTGACAAGGGGGCATACAGTCAGTAAAATTAATCAGGTGCAGTGAAACTATATGGAGAACTGGGGTAGGGAAGGGACTGAGAGAGAGGGAGAAAGTCAGTGGTAATCTTTCACGGAATGGTACTGGAAGACCATTGCCCTGAAGAAGTAACCCCAGAAATGTAGCTGGTTGTGGTGATTGTTTGCGATGTCTTTACTGAATAACTGATGTCCACAGATTTAATGCAGAAAACAAAATATTTAAGCAGGTGAACTATTGCAAGTTATTATGATTTTTAAAAATCCCCAATAATTTGGAAAGCTAACCAAAATAGAAATATGAATCCTGATATCTGGGATAATATTCAGTTAAAACACAAAAGTGCCGCAACTGCTACACAGATCAGGCAGCACCTGTGGAGAGAGAAACAGTGTTAATGTTTCACTTCACTTTTAAAAGAACTGATGGTGACCTAAAATAATACATCCATTTTTCACTCTCGACAGACGCTGCCTGACCTGCTGAGTATTTCCAATTTTTTCTGTTTTTAGACAATAGACAATAGACAATAGGTGCAGGAGTAGGCCATTCGGCCCTTCGAGCCAGCACCGCCATTCAATGTGATCATGGCTGATCATCCCCAATCAGTACCCCGTTCCTGCCTTCTCCCCATATCCCCTGACTCCGCTATTTTTAAGAGCCCTATCTCACTTGAAAGCATCCAGAGAACCTGCCTCCACCGCCCTCTGAGGCAGAGGATTCCACAGACTCACAACTCTCTGTGAGAAAAAGTGTTTCCTCGTCTCCGTTCTAAATGGCTTACTCCTTATTCTTAAACTGTGGCCCCTGGTTCTGGACGCCCCCAACATCGGGAACATGTTTCCTGCCTCTAGCCTGTCCAAACCCTTAACAATCTTATATGTTTCAATGAGATTCCCTCTCATCCTTCTAAACTCCAGAGTGTACAAGCCCAGATGCTCCATTCTCTCAGCATATGACAGTCCCGCCATCCCGGGAATTAACCTTGTAAACCTACGCTGCACTCCCTCAATAGCAAGAATGTCCCTCATCAAATTAGGGGACCAAAACTGCACACAATACTCCAGGTGTGGTCTCAGTAGGGCTCTGTACAACTGCAGAAGGACCTCTTTGCTCCTATATTCGACTCCTTTTGTTTTAGATGTCTGGCTTCTGCAGTTTTATGCTTCAAAGACTATTTAATATTGTCAGCTCCAGAACCATTAGAGGGAATTGAATATTATGAGCTGTTTCTTGTACTCCTTGTAAAACTCAGATTTCCATATCTACAGCGGTTTAGTTAACATCTCTGCAAAGACATGAAAGTTAGAAGGCTGAATTTGAATTTTGAAAACTAGCTGCATTTGTTTCCAATGATAGCTTTAATGAATAGCCTTAATTTTAAAATTCCAGTTCCAATTTTTTACCCCCGATCCTTTTAAGATCCCCTCTTTTGCCTTGTGAAATTCTACAACTCTTCAAGAACTCCACACTCCTCTAACCTGGTCTGATGGGCATCTGTCCCTCGGCACTGATAACTCTGCCTTTAGTCAACAGGTCCAGGAGCTCAGGGGCCTCGCTCCAGTGATCATTACCCTTCCTTAAGCATTCAGAGTATCAGAGTTTAGAGATACAGCGCGGAAACAGGCCCTTCGGCCCATCGAGTCCACGCTGTCCAGCTATCTCCCCGCACACTAGCACTATCCTGCACACTCGGGACAATTTACAATTTTACCCAAGCCAATTAACCAACAGACCTGTACGTCTTTGGAGTGGGGAGGAAAGCAGAGCACCTGAAGAAAACCCATGCAGTCGGTCATGCAGAGAACGTACAAACTCTGTACAGACAGCACCCGTAGTCAGGATCGAACCCGGGTCTCTGGCGCTATAAGGCAGCAACTCCACCGCTGCGCCACCATGCTGCCCAATCTGAAAACCTTATAGTATCCATCCTTGACAGGGTGTCAGTGTTTATCTGTTCATGCTCCTTAAATCTGCTGAAAGATATTTTTGTCAATGTTGTGTCATTTGAATGTATTTCTTCCCCCCGATGTTCTATATTTTAAAAAGGATATATTGTTCTCTGGCCGGCTACAGGTTACCTCCCGGAACTCTGAAGATCATCTCGTCACAGTGCCTGTCCGAAATGCTCCTACGTTCCTTGTACGAAGACCAGGAATATTGGCAGAGTAAAGGGACAGTCTCCCTTTTGAAGCTGGTGGACAGAATTAGTAAAAGAGCTCAGGTTTTATTGCAGCACTCTACTGACAAACACGTGCAGCACAGGAGACCAAACATGTGAAATTAAAACATTGTCTGAACTTGCAATGACCAACCAACAGGGCGGCACTGTGGCACAGTGATAGGGTTGCTGCATTGCAGCACCAGAGACCCAGGTGTGATCCTGACTACGGCTGCTGTCTGTACAGATTTTGTTCGTTCTCCCCGTGACTGTGTGGGTTTTCCCCGGGTGCTCCGGTTTCCCCCCACACTCCAAAGGCGTACAGGTCTGCAGGTTAATTGGCTTTGGTAAAGATTGTAAATTGTCCCTAGCGTGTAGGTCTGTGCTAGTTTACGGGGATCGCTGGTCGGCGCGGACTCAGTGGGCCGAAGGGCTTGGTTCCGTGTTATATCTGTAAACTAAACAGAACCAAACAGTTAATTTCATATACAGAACTCCCCGACCTACACAATAGACGACTTGCGTAAACTCACACTTAACATAAAAAGCTCTTTACACACTCCCTAGTACAATAACGGCAGTTTATAATTTCCACTACAACGAACGATTACTCAAGTTTACATCGGAAATAAGTCAATAATGGTGGCAGTGCTTACCCAGAAGGCTGCGCTCCACAGAAAGTGCCCCATTCGCAGCCAGACGCCGCTGAGAGTTAATGCTCTCAGTTGGCTATTTTGGGCAGGGGATGAGGATGGTGATTTCAACTTATGTTAAATCTGGCTTACGTAAGGGTTCATGGAGCGTAACCCTTACACAAGTCGAGGAGTGCCTGAATACTGTTTGATCCAATAACTCACCCGAGTGAATGAATATGAACAGTAAGGGGAGCAGGATACATTGTGAATATTATCATTGATCACATAATGTAGCTGCCTCATCACAGAGTTCTGGCACTGCCATCAATGGTGATTGTCCTTGTCTGAACAGCGAGCTGTTCCAATACAATTACAGCACTGGCATGTACCTGACTACGTGGCAAATTGCCCAGCTATGCCCTGTTCACAAAAAGCAGGACAAATCCTATCCCAATAATAACTGCCAACACGTCTCGTTCTCAGTCTTCAGTGACTTTATGGAATTTGCAGCCGACAAAGAGCTGAGAAGCGACCTCTGATCCCCAACACCCCGCGCACCAGTACACGGTTTGGGTGCCACCAGGTCTACTCAACTCATAGCACTGGTTGAAACATGGATGAATGGGCTGAATTCCAGCAGTGAAGTAATGGTCTTGATGTCAAGGCAGTGTTCAGAGGGTGGTGAATCTGTGGAATTCTTTGCCACAGAAGGCTGTGGAGGCCAAGTCAGTGGATATTTTTAAGGCAGCGATTGATAGATTCTTGATTAGTACGGGTGTCAGAGGTTATGGGGAGAAGGCAGGAGAATGGGGTTAGGATAGTGAGACAGATCAGCCATGATAGAATGGCGGAGTAGGTCCGAGTGGCCTAATTCTACTCCTATCACTTATGACTTATGACCTTATGAGTGTGGTATCAAGAAATCCACATAAAGCTAATTCAATGGGAAAACATTTGTGACTGGAGTCTAGTTTAGTTTAGAGATACAGCGTGGAAATAGGCCCTTAGGCCCACCAAGTCCACACCGACCACCGATCATCCGTTCACACTCGTTCTGTCTTATCCTACGTTCTCATCCACTCCCTAAACATTAAGGGAAACTTACAGAGGCCAAATAACCTACAAACCCGCATGCCTTTGGGATGTGGGAGGAAACCGAAGCACCCAGAGGAAACCCACGTGGTCACAGAGAGAACGTGCAAACTCCACACAGACAGCACCCGAGGTCAGGATCGAACCCGGGTCCCTGGCGCAGTAAGGCAGCAACTCTACCGCTGCATCACCGTGCTGCCCCAAACATCTGCCCATAATCTTTGCCTATTGATGCTCCAGCTACAGAAAAACGGCAATAACCTGGCACCATGAGGACCTTGGTGCTGGAAAAGCAGATTCTGTTTCTCACAAGTTACATCTTTGAACTTGAATCATACAAAATAGTACCAGAAACGCGGCGACTCTTGTCGAAAATAAAGTACCATTGAATACATTGTCGTATAATACATTTTCCAGTGATCCTGGTGGGTTTAAAGGTACTGTGGAAGTTTAAAAGGGGAGGGAGCCAGATGAGCCGTGGTGTGGTGTATTGAAGTTTCACTACAGTTTCACTGTAGTTTAACATTCAGAGGCAGTCTCCCATATTACTCTAGTAATATACAAACACATCTTCTCTGTTCCTTTTATCTAGTTGTTACGGAAAATACACGACTGCAGTTAGTTAGCAGTGCAAGTGAACTTTGAATCACCCTCGTTTGATGTTTAACAAATAGATACATAGCCTTTAATATTTAAAAAAAAGAGAGAAAATGCCAGTCTGATTTGTAAATGACTCTGATTGACTAAAAGAATGTGAACAATTACAGTCTCAAAGTTTCATGCACTTTGGCAGCAGAGTAATACTTCATCTGTTACTGGATGTAATAAAAATGAGCAAAATATGAAAATTGCCTTAATTTCTCTATTCTATTACCCAAGGCAAATATCCAACCTGAGGCCTGTGTCTTTACAAAACAGCCCATAGTCTGCATTTGCAAACAGTCCCAAAATAATTGAAAGTTTGGTCTGTGTTATGGGTCCAATATCTAATGTGATAAAGCCAGTAATGAGTCTGTCAATAATTGAAAAGCAGAACTTGTAGATGCTAGAAATCTGAACCAAGAACAGGAAACAGACCCGAAACGTCATCTATCCATATTCTTCTGCCTAACCCGCTGAGTTGCTCCAGCACTTGTGTCGTTCTCTGTTTATCTTACCACAGATACAACCTGTCCTGCTGAATGTTTCCAGCATTTTCTAACTCGATCACTAACTCTGTTCAATATCTTGACACAATACTTATCGAGCAAATAGTGCCTAATTCATGCACATCCCTACAATCTACCAACCAGGTCATCATGGAAAGCATATTGAAGATAGACACAAAATGCTGGAGTAACTCAGCGGGTCAGGCAGCACCTTTGGAGAAAAGGAATAGGTGACATTTCGGGTCAGAATCCTTCTTCCGACTGTGGACTTTTCTGCAGTCTGAAGAAGGGTTCCGATTCGAAACGTCACCTATTCCTTTTCTCCAGAGATGCTGCCTGACCCGTGGAGTTTCTCCAACATTTTGTGTCTACCTTCGGTATAAACCACATGTGCAGTTCCTTCTTACACATAGAAAGCACATTGTTGGTTGGTATCATAACTTGATTAGGGACAGCTCTGCCCAAGACTGCGAGAAATTGCTGAGGGCTGTAAATGTAAGATTGTTAAGGGCTTGGACACGCTAGATGCAGGAAACATGTTCCCGATGTTGGGGGAGTCCAGAACCAGGGGCCACAGTTTAAGAATAAGGAGTAAGCCTTTTAGAACGGAGACGAGGAAACACTTTTTCTCACAGAGAGTGGTGAGTCTGTGGAATTCTCTGCCTCAGAGGGCGGTGGAGGCAGGTTCTCTGGATGCTTTCAAGAGAGAGCTAGATAGGGCTCTTAAAAAGAGCGGAGTCAGGGGATATGGGGAGAAGGCAGGAACGGGGTACTGATTGGGGATGATCAGCCATGATCACATTGAATGGCGGTGCTGGCTCGAAGGGCCGAATGGCCTACTCCTGCACCTATTGTCTATTGTCTATAGTCCAGTCCGTCACGCAGTCTAAGCCTCCATCTACATTGCAAGCTGCTTCAGAAAATCAATGACTTGTTCCACCCTGGTCATTCCTTCTTCTCCTTGCTTCAGTCAGGCAGAAGGTTAATGAGCTTGAAGGTGCCCACCACCAGCCTTAGGAACAGCTTCTTCCACTCTATCAGGCTTCCTAACAGTCCTTCCATCAGATAGGATTCACTTCTATTACTTTGCAGACATTGGACTTTGTCGCTGGAACGGATGTGCTACAATGCTGAGAAGTATATTCTGCACTCTGTATCCTCCCCTTTGCTTTACCTATTGTACTTGTGGTTGACGTGATTGTATTTAGGTATAGTACTATCTGATAACATGCAAAACCAAGCTTTTCACTGTACCTCGATACACTTGACAACAAATCTAAACCCTTGCATGTGATCTATTCCATGCACCTGGTGAATGCGGTCCTGTACTGTGTGTACTTAGCCCAATGTCTCACTCAGTCTGAACAAAGTGGATTTAAGCTCCTGCTCTGAGCTTTAATCACATGCTCTCGGCTGATAACATTAGACGTGTTCTCCTTCACATAAGTCGTTAAACTGAGATCTCCTTCGCCCTTTCAGAAGGACGAGTGAGATATGAGGCGGTCATTTGAGAAGGAGCTGGGTTGTTCTAGTTTCCTAGTTGGAGATCTTCCATGTTTGATGATGAGATGTTTTGATGCTGGACATCTGATCACGTTACATGTGATTATCTGTCATGCGCCTGCCTTCCTACATTTACCTAGTGACAGTTGCGTCCCTTGAATATCAGTGCCTGTGATGTTGTGCCAGTTGTTGCTATGCCAGAGATTCCAAGAGGCAAGATACCATTGAACTGTGGGCAGGTAGGGTGGAAAGCCAACCGAGGAAGAGTGATAGAGACCAGCGTGGACAATATCTGCAGGGAAACCCCCCTGAACAGGCGTGTGATAATAATCACATAATTCCTTTTTAATATTGCTGAGTGGACAATAAATATTGGCAGGTACACCAGGGGATAAACCTCTCGCTCTCCAAAATAGCGGCATGTTATATTTTTACCTTCATACACAGTCATTGGTGTAATGTCCTATTGGAAATTGGCAACTACAACCCTGTGGGATGTTCTCATTCCTGCAGGGTGAGACAGCTTCCATATTCATCTTCATTCTTTGAAGTGAAACCTAAATCCCCAGCTGATAGTCAGGGTGATAGTATTACCCAGCAAGGCACAAGCGACTGCAGACTAGAGAATCAACAACCTGCGGCCCCGTTCCCCTCGCCACCTGTGTCAATCATCTAATCTGTAGCGTTGTTCCCTTCTATCCTCTTCCGCGGCACATTGGTGCAGCGGTAGAGTTGCTGCCTATCCTACACACTAGGGACAATTTTACATTTTTACCAAAGTCAATTAACCGACTAACCTGTATGTCTTTGGAGTGTGGGAGGAAACCGGAGCACCCGGGGAAAACCCACGCAGTCGCAAGCAGAATGTACAAACTCTGTGCTGAAAGGGTGGTGGGTGTATGGAACAAGCTGCCAGAGAAGGTAGGTGAGGCGGGTACTTCAATAGCATTTAAAAGACACTTTAACAGGCACCTGGATAAAAAAAAACTTGAGAAGAATATAGGCCAAACGTGGGCAAATGGACTAGTGTAGATGGGACATCTTGGCCAGATGGGCCGTTTGGCCTATTTCCATGCTATATGACTCTATGACTCTACAGTTCTATACAAACTACCTGATGTTTGTGAAACACAAAATCAAACTGACACATGGCTCAAATTGAAACTAAAAATAAAAATTCAAGTTATAATGCATGTAAAATTTACCTCTCAATGGAGCCATAACACATTATGCATAAAACCAAGTTCTTTCTGCCAGTGTAAAACATGCCTTTGTCTTGCTCTCCTTAGATTAAATATCACTTTGAACTGGCATGTTTTACAGTTTGTACACATCAGCCATTTCTGCTGAGTATTTCTTTATTCTCTGACATTCAAAGTCCCCTCTGTTCAATGCTGCTTTCATTAAAGGTGACTCAGCAAAGCTGATCCATTCTCTCAGCATCTTTGATCTGTTTGAATTATTCTGGAAATGGCCTTTTTTAAACAAATATTGGATGTTCAAATAATTCTCAATGCCAGTTCCCTCGGTCCTGCTGATGCAAAGGAAAATGCGGAAGATTGGCTGTCAGATTCATATTTGCAAATGTCATGTCTCAAGCTGTTCCATCAGAGAAGTAAAATCAAGATTCATTGAATAAACTAATGCTGAAGGAGGCCATTCAGTCCATTACATATGTGCTGTGTCTAAAACAAGTAAGAACCCATTCAATTCATTGTATCCATACTATCTCTAACAGAGAACAGTCCACTAAGTTGCAAACTGCTGCATTTTCGACAACATATTCCTACAACTAATGGCACAACTACCGCTGCGCCACTGTGCTGCCCATTTTGGACAGAGATGACAAGAAATGTCTTCAATCCAAAGGCGTGAATCTTTAGAATTCTCTACCTTGAAGGGAAATGGAGGGCTAGCCATTGATAGTGTTCAAAATTGATACAAATAGATTTATGGATATTCTAAAAAATCCATTGAATGGGATTAGTAGCAGAAAAATGGCTTAGAGACGGTCAGCCATTGCATGACAGCGCAGCTTCAATGGGCTGAATAGCCAACTCTTACTCTTATATCCAATGTTCTTAGATAGAATCTGAAATAAAACATGTGGTGGAAGACATTCTTGCCATAGAGGGAGTACAGAGAAGGTTCACCAGACTGATTCCTGGGATGTCAGGACTTTCATATGAAGAAAGACTGGATAGACTCGACTTGTACTCGCTAGAATTTAGAAGATTGAGGGGGGATCTTATAGAAACGTACAAAATTCTTAAGGGGTTGGACAGGCTAGATGCAGGAAGATTGTTCCCGATGTTGGGGAAGTCCAGAACAAGGGGTCACAGTTTAAGGATAAAGGGGAAATCCTTTAGGACCGAGATGAGAAAAACATTTTTCACACAGAGAGTGGTGAATCTCTGGAACTCTCTGCCACAGAAGGTAGTTGAGGCCAGTTCATTGGCTATATTTAAGAGGGAGTTAGATGTAGCCCTTGTGGCTAAAGGGATCAGGGGGTATGGAGAGAAGGCAGGTACAGGATACTGAGTTGGATGATCAGCCATGATCATATTGAATGGCGGTGCAGGCTCGAAGGGCCGAATTGCCTACTCCTGCACCTATTTTCTATGTTTCTATGTTTCTATGTTTCTGTGCTCAGCGAATGGGGCAGGGTCTGTGGAGAATGAATTAATCACATGTCTCTCTGATTTTGTCACGGCTTTGTTATTTATTTGTTATGCCATAGAATGGGAACATTTGGCCCATTAAATCCATGCCACCTCCCAGTACAGCTATCCTATTTCCCTCTCTCCTTATTTCCTTATAGCTCTACCACTTTAGAGGTTAGACTTTAGACTTTAGAAATGCAGTGCGGAAACAGGTCCTTTGGCCCACCAGCGATCACCCCATAGACTAATCTACACACACGATGGACAATTTTACATCTTACCAGAGCCAATTAACCTCTAAACATGTACGTCTTTGGAGTGTGGGAGGAAACGGAGCACCCGGAGAAAACCCACGCAGTCACAGAGAGAAAGTACTAACGCCGTACAGACAGCACCTGTAGTCAGGATCAAAACCGGGACATGGGCGCTGTAAGGCAGAAACTCTTCCACTGAGCCACGGAGCTGCCCACTTACTTACTTACTCTCTCATCAACTCCACTTTGATTCTTTCTGCCACTTACATACACTAAAGAATAATTTACCACAATTAATTAATCCAGCAGCATAGGTTTACACATATTGTCTTTTCTACCAGAATGTAATAACTCATACCTGACTGTCATCTGAACGTCATCCGTCAGAAGTCTGCCCATCCCACCGGCCGGTGTGAGCCCTCTTGAACTCTACATAAAGTATACAACATTTGCTAGCAGTTCTGTAGTCTTTGGCATTTCTAATCTCTAACATGCTTGTGAAGTATGTTCTGTGAGTCATTTCAGCCTGCTTTTTATTCCTTTATAAGCCTTCATGGACATGCTCGGGATTAATTACAGATCGTTAACACAGGTTGCGTGACAAAAAAGTACAGAAAATGACTGACCTAAAGATCCAGCACATTAAAATTGAGGAAGTCTGATGAATGTGAATTAGATGGACATTTTCTCATTTCATTGGAAAGGTGTACGGTGACCGACAACGGAGGACCCGCTCGCCACAGAACGAGGATCGAGGATCGAGGATCACCCCTTGCGGACCGATGGCGGGTGACCCACCGGTATGCACAGCCCACGGACTGTGGACTCTGGACACAGCCCCGAGCCACCAGCATTGATGGGACCCGTGCCATCGAGTGAGAGCAGGGACCCGAGAGCTAGGTGAACTGTCGAGAAGAATGGGATGGGATGGGGGGATGGGGGGATGGGATGGGGGGGATGGGGGATGGGATGGGGGGGGGGGGGGTGGGGGGATGGGGGGGGGCAGCTGCCATGTGCGGTCGCAAGCATTAGGCAGGCTGTTTGATGAACTTTTGTAATTTGTTGCCGCCAAAATGTGGCGACACTCGTGTACTGCCAAGGTGAGGTCTGCTGTAATATTTTACTGGGTTGTATTCAAAACAAAGCATATCACTGTACCTAGGTACAGGTGGCAATAAAGTTCATAAGTGATAGGAGCAGAACTAGGCCATTCGGCCCATCAAGTCTACTCCACCATTCAATCATTCCTTTTCCCCATAACCCTGACACCCTTACTAATCAATAATCTATCTATCTCTGCCTTCAAATTATCCATTGACGGCCCTCACAGTCTTCTGTGGCAATGAATTCCACAGATTCACCACCGTTTGACGAAAGAATTTCCTCCTCATCTCTTTCCTAAAAGAACGTCCTTTAATTCTGAGGCTATGACCTCTGGTCCTAGACTCTCCCACTAGTGGAAACATCTTCTCCATATCCACGCTATCCAGTCCTTTCACTATTCGGTAAGTTTCAATGAGGTCTCAGCTTTCTGAACTCCAGCGAGTAGAGGCCCGGTGCTGTCAAAGGCCCATTGAATGCAGTCAAAGTATCATTGAATCATTGAATTGAATAATAAGCGGTCTCTCTCAGGCAGTGCTTTTGTGATTTGAGTTTTCTGTACTAAGCACACCTGATCTGGAAGTCAGTTACTGGGTCCGCTCTCAAGTGGTCTGATACAGAGTGGATGCTGAGCTCCATTTCATTGAAATGAAAGGAAGCGTGTTCTCAAGAGTCACTCTCATACACCAGGTCTGGAGCCTTAGTCCAGTTACTATTTGATGGAAGGATTGTTCGTAGGGAACAAACCGTTATGAACAAACTCTATGGCATCAATTCCAGCAACATCAACCGACTCCAACTGGTCCAGAATGCAGCCGCCCGATTCATTACCCACACCAAATCCTGGCACCACATCACCCCAGTTCTCAAAGAACTCCACTGGCTTCCCATTTCCACCGGATCATCTACAAAATACTGGTCCTCACCTACAAAGCCCTCAACCACTTGGCCCCCCCCTTATCTCACTGACCTCCTCTCCCCCTACCAACCCTCACGGTCCCTCAGATCCACATCAGCTGGTCTCCTCTCCACTCCGAAATCACACCTCTGCACTTTTGGAGGCAGAGCCTTCTCCAGGGCAGCTCCCAGGCTCTGGAATTCCCTCCCACAACTGATCCGAAATTCTGAGTCCCTCACCATCTTCCAGTCCCGCCTCAAGACCCATCTCTTCACCTCTGCATACCCTTAGTCCCATGTCCCCCTCCCCTTTGCATCTCTGTCTTACTGCTCTATTTTGTTTTGTTTATTCTTGACTCTCAATGTAAAGCGACTTTGAGTCCTGAAAAGCGCTATATAAATAAAATGTATTATTATTATTATTATTGTTATAAAATAAAAGCCCTCAGTGTAAAATATAAGGTGTTTAGTTTAGAGACCCAGCATGGAAACAGGCCTTTCGGCCCACCGAGTCCGTGCCGACCAGTAGTCACCTGTATACTATCCTAGTGCTAAACTAGGCACTAGGGACAATTTTTTTTTAGAAAAGCCAATAAACCTACTAACGTTGTTGAAGAAAACGTTAAATACACCACAGGATTGGACAAGGCAATCAAGACTTTATTTGAGCATCAAATACAGTAATCACCGGGTGATCTAGCTTTTTCTGTTGCAGGCACTTAAGCATTTGTCTTCTTCGTAATGGTCTTATAACAACTAACAAACACATCTCAATCCCACCCCATGGTAGATAAACAGATGTCCTGTTACCCTTTCAACTTCGTTTTCTTGTTTCACAATTCCATTTGTCCTTCACAACGACATTGGAGTGTGGGACAAAACCGGAGCACCCGGAGAAGCACAGGGAGAAGTATGAACACCATACAGACAGCACCTGTAGTCAGGATTGAAGCCGGGTCTCTGGCACTGTAAGGCAGCAACTCTACCGCTGGGCTACTTTGCATCCACTGAGGATCCCCTTCCTGATTTTGACTGCTTTCTGAAAGCAGACCCCCCCAGTTAACAAATGAATTCTGTTTATACTGTCCATAACATGTCCTTCACACGTCTTTGGAGTGTGGGAGGAAACCGGAGCACCCGGGGAAATCCCACGCAGTCGCAAGGAAAACATCCTAAATCCGTACAGACAGCACCTGTAGTCAGGATCGAACACTGTGCACTGTGCCTCCCATATTTGTATTTCTAACAAAAAAAACTGCCCAAATTGAAGTGAGATATTTTATTCCCTATGTATCAAGACAATTGAGCATCACATTTCCTGCTGTGTGCTTATGAATATTTTCTAGGTTGCAAGAATATTACAAAATCTGTCAGGCTGGGAAAACCATTTTTAGACCAAATGAGCAAATAAGCAGCTCTGTGGTATTTCAATGACAAAAGAAATGTGGGGTTTTTTGCTCCATAACTACACGTGTGTCTATTCAAGCTGCCAGCTTTGAGGATATTGACCTAGTTAGTCACATGCTGAAAGGCTTTCATGTTGTCAAGAAGCAAAACACTTAAGTCTCATGTTTATGTAAGCTAATGTATCTGTTCTCATCCTGATGCACAAAATCATTCATGGATTTTAAAGGGAGAAAAATAGATCAGAGGTAGACATCACAGCTGCACTGCCTTATCCAGCTTGGATTATCATGTTGTCTGCTCAGGTATGCAAATATTCATCTGTTGAGATTATCCCGGTGAGTTGAAATGCAGAAATACCTCCAGATCAAAGTCACGGAAGTGGAATATAATGATAGCAGGTCTAATCTTGTTATTCCCTTTTGTTGTATTTCCTTCTGAACTCACTGCTTCGACACAGAAGGGGTAACGATAGCAATGATGCTGATGATGGCCACTTGGCAGATAGCTTATGTATCAGAGTTATATCTTTCACTAAGAGGCAGGCATTAGTCCCGCACTGATTTACACATTCTACAAGATCATCGGGTTTGAAGGAGACAGCAACTGTGCAATCTAATAAATGTTTTGAGAGCTCCCAGGAAGGTAATTTTAGTTATTGTTTGATAATCCTTGTTAAATGAGCTGCCTGCTTCCTGAAAGTCTGTTCTTCAAAGTCCACTGCATGCTTCTCAGGAATGAAACACAAGCAAATAGGCTTAAGCAGACGATGGAGCTTTTCAAAAAAAAATTCCCCGAAGATTTCCTGAGCTATAATCCTCTGATATAGACAGGAAATTGTCCGATCACTTCTGACCAAAGGGGAAAACGTTTCCAAGTGCTGTACAGTCACAAACTGTTAGTCTGTTCAATAGAAATGTTATTTTTATTAATGTACTCTTTGATTATTTGAGTCATTTGTCCAAATTTGCTGACAACACTATATTAAACACTGTAAATTATGCAATTGGAAGCCAAATGTTTACCAAAAGTAGTAAAAAGGAATTGATAGATTTACCTACAAAACCATGCAGGAAATTTGCCGTCATTACTAAAGATCTAAGAAATATAGACCAAAAGATTTATTTATGAGAAATTTGGATGGCACAGTGGCGCTGCGGTAGAATAGCTGCCTTAAAGCGGCAGAGACCCGGGTTCGATACTGGCTATGGGTGCTGTCTGCATGGAGTTTGTACATTCTCCCGGTGACTGCGTGGATTTTTCCGGGTGCTCCGGTTTCCACCTACATTCCTAAGACGTGCAGGTTTGGTGGTTAATTGGCTTCTGTAAATTGTCCCTCGCATGTAGGATAGAATTAGTGTATGGGCGATCACTGGACAGTGTGGACTCGGTGGACCTAAGGGCCTGTTTCTGCGCTGTATCTCTAAACTAAACTAAACTAAACTAAACTAAATGCTCTCTGGTGGAATTGGTGACATTGGCCCAACTTGCCCATGCTGAGCCACATGCCCCATCTAGGCTAGTACCACTTGCCTGTGTTTGTCCAATATCCCTCTAAACCTATCCTATCCATCTACCTGTCTACATGTTTCTTAAACATTGTGATAGTACCTGCCTCAACTATGGCAGCTCGTTCCATACACACACCACCCTTTGTGTAAAAAAGTTACCCCTCAAGTTCCTATTAAATCCTTCTCCCTCACCTTAAACCCATGTCCACTGGTTCTCAATTCCCCAACTCTGGGCAAAAAACTCTGAGGAAAGTGCATTTACCCGATCTCATCCTCTCATGATTTTGTACACCTCTATAAAATCACCCCTCATCCTCCTGCGCTCTGAGGAATAAAGTGAGTAGGGAGGAACCGCAGATGCTAGTTTACACCAAAGATAGACACCAAGCTGTATATCTAATGTCTAAAGTCTAAAGGCTAGTGGTCAGGTACAAAAAAATAACAAAAGTACTTTCATCTCAAGAGAGCTCGCTGGAGAAAGATGGAATTTTTGTATCGGCCACACAGTGCTGTGTTTAGACCCCATATGGATTACTGCATTCAGTTCCAAAAAACATAGGTCTTACAGAATCATTCTGCATGGGGTTGAGTGCAGCACAGATTGATCAGGACAGGGCTGGAAGTGTTAAAATAAGAAGCCAGAATACATGGACCATATTTGCGATCTGTTGAATCTGCAAGACTAAAGGAATAAAGATTGAGGTGAACAAAGTCACTTAAGGGTGTGATAGGGCGGGTTGATAAAATCCTATATCCTCTCCTTGGAGAGCACAAAATTAAGATGACACATTTATTTTTATAATGAGTAACAGCAAGTTCCTGGGAATCTCTGGAGGCCGTGCCAACTGTACGTTTCAGATACGAGGTTGACAGATTATAATTAGTTCATGTAACAGAACCAAGGTGGTAGTTCCATTATCATGTATCTGTACACTGGGAATGGCTCGATTGTAATCATGTATTGTCTCTCCGCTGGGTGGTTAGCACGCGACAAAAGCTTTTCACTGTACCTCGGTACACGTGACAATAAACAAAGCTATTCTAAACCAGATGGCATCAAGATATAGATCAGCCTGGATCTGATTGAGAGGTGAAACAGGCTCAAAGGATGTATCATTGACCCCTGTTTTTGTCAATTGGTGGGAATTATTATTGTGTTTAGTTTAATTTAGTTTAGAGATACAGTATGGCGCAAAAAACAGGCCCTTACGCCCACCGAGTCCGCGCTGACCAGCGATCCCCGCACACTAGCACTATCTAGGGGCTATTTACAATTTTTACTGAAGCCAATTAACCTACAAACCTGTACATATTTTAAGTGTGGGAGGAAACCGCCACACCTAGGGAAAATCCACATGGTCATGGGGAGAACGTACAAACTCCATAAAGACAGCACCCGTAGTCAGGATGGAACCAGTGTCTCTGGTGTTGTAGGGCAGCAACTCCACTCCTGTAGGGCAGCGTCCCGCCACCATGTTCTTTCATTAAATATTGTTGTACAGTTGATATCTACTAAAAGCAAGATGGTGACTATGATCAATATATTTATCATTGTAATGCAACAGCCCATCGAACCTCCAACACCTACTCTAGAACCCTCTCCATTAGTTGTTGCCCGACCCATTGAGTATTTCCAGCAGTTTCTAATTTTATTTCAGACTTATGGTTTCATCATTCACTGAGGACATAACTAATCTGTCGCTTACCTTCATTCACCCGGTTCGATTCTTTGGTGCTTAACTCTCGGTGAGAAGTTTGTGTTAGAGTTCAAAGCTCCTAAGATGAGCTTCCCAACCTGAATATAGACACAAAATGCTGGAGTAACTCAGCGGGTCAGGCAGCATCTCTGGAGAAAAGGAAGATAGACGCAGGTCAGGCAGCAGAAAAGGAGTAGGTGACATCTTGGGTCTGAAGCCTTCTTCAGACTTCCACGTGGCTGTGGTAGCGAGTCTGGGTTAAAACAATGTCGTAGAGCTGGAGAGCAGGAGGAACCACAGAGGGGGAGCAGCGAGAGAGGGCGTTATAGATCTTCAAAGCAGGCACACCTCGAGAAGATATCGCAGTGGAGCAGACAACATGTATAAGAAGTAACTGCAGATGCTGGGTTTACACCGAAGGTAGACACAAAATGCTGAAGTAACTCAGCCGGTCAGGCAGCATCTCTGGAGAAAAGGAGAAGATAATGTTTCGGGTCAGGACCCTTCTTCAGACCCTCCTAGCCTGACAGTTTAAGAATAAAGGGTAGGCCATTTGGAACGGAGTTGAGGAAAAACTTTTTCACACAGAGGGTTGTGAATCTGTGGAATTCTCTGCCTCAGAAGGCAGTGGAGGCCAATTCGCTGGATGCTTTCAAGAGAGAGTTAGATAGAGCTCTTAAAGATAGTGGAGTCAGGGGATATGGCGAGAAGGCAGGAACGGATTGTGGATGATCAGCCATGATCATATTTAATGGCTCGAAGGGCCGAATGGCCTACTCCTGCACCTATTGTCCATTGTCTATTGTCTAATGCATGGTTTTAATTTAAAGGGTGCCCCAAAGTTCCACATTTTATATTGAAAGGAGCATAAATGCTGGTTTATGCGATCTCTCCTCATGATCGAACTCTTGCAGTCCGGGTAACAGCGTTGTATTCCATGACAAGTATATCCTTCCCCAAACACGGTGCCAGGGAAGTGAGACAATGTTACAGAAGTGGTCTAATGAAGTCTTTGTTCAGCTGCAGCAATGAATCCTCCCTTTTCCATTCCAACTCTCTGCATTTGACACTTCCTTGGATGTTTTGAAAATTACTCAAATGTATTCGCCTTTGGTCCAGATCTCAGAGCAGCTGTGGCCAAATCCATTTGCCAGGATTTTGGCACTTAATCTGTCAGTGTCTCTTTGTGATTTTATGTTCCCATCTGCATGGTTTATTGAGCCTCTAATCTCTGTCACCTGTAACTGTAGACATATATCCTTCTATATTATTATCAAAGTAATTAATAAATGTAGTGAACACTTGAGGTCCCTTCACAGCTGTTGCTGGTCAAAGCCAATTCCTTTCTTTGTATTAAAGCAACAGCAACAATTTGCAATTATATAGCATCTTAAATGTGGTGAAACTTGTGGTTGTCATGTGTACTGTATCAGGATACAATGAATAACGTTGTCTTGTGGTAATATCCAAGCAAATCATATCAAAAAATAAACAGAGTGCAGAATCTAGTGTTACAATCATGGAGAAAGTGTGGATAAAAAAAGTTCAAGGACCTCAATGGTGTAGATTGGAAGATCCGGAAATTCAATCTCCGGCAAATGAGAGATCTGTTCTAAAGTTCAATAATAGGATGGCACAGTGGCGCAGCGGTAAAGTTGCTGCCTTACTGCGCCAGAGACCCGCTTCGATCCAGAACACGGTTGCTGTCTGTGCGGAGTTTGTATGTTCTCCCCGTGACCTGCGTGGGTTTTCTCCAGCTGCTCCGTTTTCCTCCCACACTTCAAAGTCGTGCAGGTTTGTAGGTTAATTGACTTGGTAGAATTGTAAATTGTCCCTATTGTGTGCAGGATAGTGTGGGTGTGCGAGGATCGTTGGTTGGCGCAGACTTGGTGAAGGTCCTGTTTCTGCACGGTATCTCTAAACTAAACTACACCGAACTAAACTAAACAGTATAGAAAAAGCCGTGCTTGAATCTGATGGTACTGTATGTGGTTTCAAGCTTTTGTATCTTCTGCCTGACGGAAGAGGGGAGATGAAAGAGTGAGCAGGGTGTGAGTCGTCCTTGACTACAATATGTTGGCTGCTTTTCCGAGGCAGCCTGAATGAAGATGGAGTTAATGAGGGGGGCGGCTGGTTTGTGCCACGGATTGGGCTGCGTTCACACCTCTGCGTTTTCTTGCAGTCTTGGGCAGAGCAGTTTCCATACAAGCTGTGATACATCCTGACGCATAGGATGCTCTCTATGGTGCAGTTGTAAAAATGGTAAGAATTATTGGAGACATGTCAAATTTCCTTAGCCTTTCCAACATGTTTCGGAGTAGTTGCAAATCAGACGTTGCAGTGGACATTTTAAGGCCGGTGACTAACTATGCTGTGGGAGAGTAGGCTTTCACACTGAGGGCTCTATCCAGTGTATTGTGCAGCTTTACGGGCCTGTGTCACCAGTATGCGATTGCATGCGTCTAGCACGACCAAACATGGTGGCTTGAGGCGTACGGCCGAGCGGGGCCAGTCCCACTTCCAACCGCGGAGCCGTCTGGAGTTGTGCGGGGCTGGTCCCGACATCATACTCACCAATCAGCTGGGCAGGAGGCGGGCCCACTGAATTTGGACGTCACACGGCGTCGGGCGGTGACGTCATCACGCAACGGCACGCCGGGCGGTGACGTCATCGCGCAACGTCACGCGCTAGGCGTACGACGTCAAGACGCTGCGTACGACGTCAAGACGCTGCGTACGGCGTCGAGGCGCTGCGTACGGCGTCGAGGCGCTGCGTATGGCGTCGAGGCGCTGCGTACGGCCTCAATGTGGCTGCGGCCCGACAGGCCGTTGTCTCGCAGGATTTTCGGACAGTGCAAGATTTTTGGAGCCCCGCGCGATGTCGGGACCAGCCCCGCGCGATGTCGGGACCAGCCCCGCGCGATGTCGGGACCAGCCCCGTGCGATGTCGGGACCAGCCCCGCGCGATGTCGGGACCAGCCCCGCGCGATGTCGGGACCAGCCCCGTGCGATGTCGGGACCAGCCCCGCTCGATGTCGGGACCAGCCCCGTGCGATGTCGGGACCAGCCCCGCGCGATGTCGGGACCAGCCCCGCTCGATGTCGGGACCAGCCCCGCGCGATGTCGGGACCAGCCCCGCGCGATGTCGGGACCAGCCCCGCGCGATGTCGGGCCCAGCCCCGCGCGATGTCGGGACCAGCCCCGCGCGATGTCGAGACCAGCCCCGCACAACTCCATACGCCTCCGCCGATTGAAGTGGGACCGGCCCCGCGAGGCCGTACGCCTCAAGCGACCACGTTTGGTCGCGCTAGACGCATGCTGGTGGGACAGGCCCTTAACAGTTGTGCTTAAATGGGATAGACTCAGATCTGGCAGCTCAAGCCCTTGATGTGCTCTTAACCATCAGCAGCAGCAGAAATATCCACCAGCTCCAAGGTAACCACATGCTCCTGCATATCCCCCATTCCTAGCCAGCAAGGGGATTGCAAAAGGGAGAATAGAAGATCTCCCCCCTACCCCAAACTTTAACTGCAACTTAAAAGCATGTGTGTTTTTTCACTGTTACTATTCTGGCACAATGGTACATCGTAGAGTTGCTGCCTTACAGCCGCAGAGACCCGGGTTCAATCCTGACTGCGGGTGCTTGTCTGTATTGAGTTTACACATTCTCCCGGTGACCGCGTGAGTTTTCTACATGTGCTCTGGTTTCCTGCAACACTCAAAAGACATACAGGTTTGTAGGCTAACTGGCTTCGGTAAAATTGTAAATTGCCCCTAGTATGTAGGATAGTGTGAGTGTACAGTGTGATCGCGCATCGGCGCGATCTTGGTGGGTGGTTTCCGCGCTGTATCCCTAAAGTCTAAAGTTGTTGAACTTTCAACACTGTCTCGATTTCTTTCCACACAGTTGCTGCCAGACGCATCACAACTCGTGATGTCAATTGCTCTGCCCAAGACCACGGGAAATTGCAGAGTATCCCGACAATTCTTGTTTTTATTCCGACTTCCCACATTAGTACTCTTTGCTTTTCCGTTATTTATTTCATTGCTGTTTTCTGCTTAAACTTAATTTTAACGAATTGCCTTCTTTGATTAATTAGTTTCCCTGTGACATCAGCTGTAATATCCTCTTCCTCTACTGATATAAACAAATGGATGATTTTTAATGGCTTCAAGTGCTTGGTTTGGAAGCAAGAGGGGGTGAAAACCAGGTGAGAGAGGACATCAGGAAGCTGGCTCCAGCTCAGCATCCAACTGCAGGGCTCCAATCTGAAGGCAAATCACTTGGGATAACGTGTTGTCAGTTTCAGTCTGCTCATCATTCAATTAGAGTGATAGCAATACGGTCGGTGCAATTAAACTGTGGCTCCAGGAACTGCCCACGATTCCTGGAACTCACAGTAAGAGCAAGGTTACAACAGAGTTACAGTCGAGGGGCTGGAGAGATGATGGGAAAATGTGCCCATTAGGCAGCACAGTGGCCCAGCGGTCGAGTTACTGGGTTACAGTGTCAGGGACCCGGGTTCGATCCTGATTATGGTGCTGTCTGTACTGAGTTTGTACGTTCTCCCCGTGACTGCGTGGGCTTCCTCCGGGTGCTGCGGTTTCCTCTCACATTCCAAAGACATGCAGGTTTGTAGGTTAATTGGCCTCTGTAAATTGTCCCCAGTATGTAGAATAGAACAAGTGTACAGGTGATTGTTGGTCTGCGTGGACTCAAGAGCCGAGGGGCCTGTTTCCACTCTGTATCTTTAAACTAAAATAAAAGGTTTCTTGAATGGGCTTGCATTGAGAATTTACTTCAACAATTATAGAGGCTTGTATGTCTAATTAGCGCACCGCAACTCTAATCCATTACCGAGGGTGTGCCTCATGCTGCTACTTTAGGCCTCAGATGAGGCTCAGACATGAATAGTAGCAGGAATTCCACCACCATCTAAGCTGTGCCACCAGCAAAAGAGACAGGAGCAGGTTGAGGAACAGCAGGGACTCCAGCAGCAGCAGCAGCAGCACTATCAGTAGGACTAGGATTAACAGGAGCTCCTGCAAGCAGCAAGACCTCTCCAGCGCCACTTCAACCATGACTAGAGGGAAGGATGCAGCCCCCGCATCGCCTCCTGTCAGAGGGTTTCAAGGGTAGAGGCCTAGTTGTCACCACAAACCTGGATCTGACCTCGTCACGCCTCACAGCTTGGGTCTAGATGATGGTAGTTCAGCCCATTTGGCCCCTCTACACCTTGGCTGAGGTAACGTGGCCAGTGAATCACCCCTTTATTAGCTTCCTTTTATAATCTTTCCATCCCTGAGTTCTGTGGACCTCGATTACTCTGTACACTTCAGAATGCACCTTCCCTTCATTTTCCATTAACTCTCACCTCGTTTGTCCATTGTGACATCTGACAAGTACATAACTTGCTCTTCATGGAGATATTTTTTTAATCAATCAATACTGTTCAGCTAGAATGTTAACTGATAACAACTAAAGTTACTTTTCTGTTTTTTTTTTTTTTAAAGGTAGCCTCACCAAACCAAAAATCAAGTCTGAAGAAAGGTCTCGACCCAAAACTGCTCCATCCCATCACACAAACCAACCTCCCTTCCATTGACCCCATTTACATGTCACGCTGCCTCAGCAAGGCCACCAGCAAAATCAAGGACGAGTCGTACCCCGGCCACTCCCTCTTCTCCCCTTTCCATCGGACAAAAGTTACAGACGTGTGAAAACGCACACCTCCAGATTCAGGGATAGTTTTTTTCCCCAGCTGTTATCAGGCAACTGAACCATTCTACCAACAAATAGAGAGCAGTCCTGAACTACTATCTATCTCATTGGAGACCTTCGGGCTATCTTTGATCGGAATTTTCTGGCTTTATCTCGTACTGAACATTATTCATGTTATTCCCTTTATCATGTATCTGAACACTGTGGATGGCTCGATTGTAATCATGTATTGGCTTTCCGCTATCTGGTTAGCACGCAACAACAGCTTTTCACTGTACCTTGGTAGACATGACACTAAACTAAACTCGGCTAAACCTGTCCATGTTCTCCAGAGATGCTGCCTGACCTTCTCAGTTACTCCAGCACTTTGTGTTCTTCCTCAAGAATCTTAATAACTGTGTTTTATTTTTCCTTTTATATTTTATGGTGGCTTCAATCATATTTTGATAAGAGTTAGATAAACTCCATTTATATGGTTATTAATTAAATCTGGCTCATTACTAAGTATGATCTCCCCTTCCATTGATCCTGTAAAATATTGTTTCAGAAAACTAACATATATGCAAATTGGAGGAACAGCACATCATATTTCGCTTGGGCAGCTTACCATCCAATGGTATGAATATTGATTTCTCTAATTTCAAGTAACCCTTACATCCCCTCTCTCTCCATCCCTCCCCCACCCTAGTCGTCGCACTAGTTTCACTATCGTCCTGTTGAGTTTCATTGGTTGTATAACTCGTTGTCACCTAGCCCACCACCAACAATAGACCATTGTGGGCTCCACCTTTCCTTGATCATCATTACTTTTTTACATATCTTTCATCCGTTTATTCCATATCTCTCTATATCACTATCTACATCTCTCATTTCCCTGTCCCCTGATTCTCAGTGTGATGAAGGGTCTCAACCTGAAATGCCACCTATTCCTTTTTCCAGAGATGCCGCCTGACCCGCTGAATTATAGCAGCATTTTGTGTCTATAAGTGCACTCAAGATGTGCATAAGCTTCTTGACAAATTACTTGGCTTTGGCAAATTTTTTAAAGCAGGAATGTTTTTGCTGAAGGGAGCTTTCTTATCTCTCGATTAATACACTCCACTGTTTTAATGCAGCATTACAGGACCTGAGGCAGATTCCAATACTGAGTAAGATCCCTTGTAATTTTAACAAAAAATCTCAGCTGATTGTTTTCTATTACCTAAAAAACCCCTTAACAGCATTGTAATTCCGGTATCTGAAGAGAAAAACAAAATTCATACCCACTCAAAATTGCAGTAATGGCCTTGTGAACTAATAATCTACCTTTCTTCCAGTCTCCCTATCCTTTCGTAAGAGTTTTTTAGCTGGAATATTTAATTCGGGAACCAGTTGGCAGCTGGGTCTTAGAACAGGACATCATGTCATGGCTCCTAATCTGTTTTGGAGCTTCTATTTTATTTACTCACTGTAAGCACACAAAGCTCTAATTTGGCAGAAGGCCCAAACCTATCCTTTCACCCAGATTGTTTAAGAAAGAACTGCAGATGCTGGAAAAAGGTAGACAAAAATGCTGGAGAAACTCAGTGGGTGAGGCAGCATCTGTGGAGCGAAGGAATAGGTGACGTTTTGAGTCGAGACCCTTCTTCAGACTGATGTGGGGGTGAGTGGGGTGGGAAGAAGAAAGGAAGAGGCGGAGACAGTGGGCTGTGAGAGAGCTGGGAAGGGGAGGGGAAAGAGAAAGCAAGGACTACCTGAAATTGGAGGTCAATGTTCATACCGCTGGGGTGTAAACTACCCAAGCGAAATATGAGGTGCTGCTCCTCCAATTTGCGGTGGGACTCCGCTGCTCTATGTGTCAGCTGCTCTACATCGGTGAGACCAAGCGTAGGCTTGGCGATCACTTCGCCCAACACCTCCGCTCAGTTCGCAATAAACAACCTGATCTCCCGGTGGCTCAGCACTTCAACTCCCCCTCCCCTTCTGAATCCAACCTTTCTGTCCTGGGCCTCCTCCATGGCCAGAGTGAGTCCCACCACAAATTGGAGGAGCAGCACCTCATATTTCGCTTGGATAGTTTACACCCCAGCGGTATGAACATTGGCTTCTCCAATTTCAGGTAGTCCTTGCTTTCTCCCTCTTTCCCCTCCCCTTCCCAGCTCTCCCATAGCCCACTGTCTCCGCCTCTTCCTTTCTTCTAATCACGTAAACTTTACCAGTGGAATCAAGGTCACTATTTGTGACCCCTTGTTGTAAATGTTGTAGTTTAGTTTGGAGACACAGCACGGAAACAGACTCTTCGGCTCACCGAGTCCGCACCGACCAGCAATCCCCGCACATTAACACTATCCCACACACACTAGGGACAATTTTACACTTATACCAACCTACAAACCAGTACTTCGTTGGAGTGTGGGAGGAGACCAAAGATCTTGGAGAAAAACCTACGCAGGTCACAGGGAGAACGTCCAAACTCTGTACAGACAATAGCCAGAGTCAGCACCGAACCTGGGTGTCTGGCGCTGCTGTAAGTCGGTAACTCTACCTCTGCGCCACTGTACTTTATATAAAAGTAAAAGCGTGTGGGGGTGGGGGGGAGGATGTTGGGTATGTGGCTTGCATTTATTTGAAAACTCTTTCACATAATGCACATGGTCTCTTGCTCAGAGTAGGGGTATCGAGGACCAGAGGACATAGGTTTAAGGTGAAGGGGAAAAGATTTAATAGGAATCTGAGAGGCAATGTTTTAACACAAACGGTGGTGGGTGTATGGAACAAGCTGCCAGGGGAAGTAGTTGAGGCTGGGACCATCTCAACGTTTAAGAAACATTTAGACAGGTACATGGATAGGACAGGTTTGGAGGGATATGGGCCAAATGCAGGCAGATGGGACAAGTGTAGCTGGAACATGTTGGCCAGTGTGGGCAAGTTGGGCTGAAGGGCTTGTTTCTATGACTCTATGAAATGGTTAAGTCATAAGCCAAGCAAGGACCAGTGCTTTCTCTCACATTGTGCACTCTGTCTTGTTCCTGAGCATCATTGTCACACAGCGGCCAGTCAACACAAAGGAGTTGACGTTGTGCATCCTTCCTGTCCTTTCAATGCCTGTACTTACGCAGCAGAGTTCAACACCCAGCTGGTAGAGAAATCCCTTTATCTACCACAGTGGTCACACAGAGACTTGCAGAGTTGAGCCAGAATCCAGCAGTTACAGTGCACTATCGATCATGTCATGATACACTGCAGACTACGAGGGATGTGGAGAGAGACAACCTCAGACCACTTCATTTTGTGGTTTGTCCACATTGTGGTTCATCCTGAAGCTTGACACATAGGGGAAAAATCCAATTTTTCCCAATATACAATCAAGATTCTTTTGCTGAAACTATTTATAATTCGATATCCCTGGTCCCAGTTCATTAGTTCTAGGAGCAGAATTAGGCATTCGGCCCATCAAGTCTACTCTGCCCTTCAATCATGGCTGTTCTAACTTTCCCTCTCAACCCAATTCTCCTGCCTTCTCCCCATGACCCCTGACACCCTTACTGATCAATCTATCAATCTCTGCCTTAAAAATATCCATTGACTTGACCTCCACGGCCGTCCGTGGCAATGAATTCCACAGATTCACCACCCTCTGACTAAAGAAAATCCTCCTCATCTCCTTTCTAAAGGTACGTCCTTTAATTCTGAGGCTCTGGTCTCTGGTCCTAGACTCTCCCACTAGTGGAAACATCCTCTCCACATCCACGCTATCCAGATTTTCACGATTTGGTAACTTTAAATGAGGTTCCTCCTCATCCTTCTAAACTCCCGTGAGTAGAGTAGAGACCCATGGCTGTAAAACACTCATCATGTGTTAACCCAATCATTCCTGGGATCATTCTAGTAAACCTCCTTTGGACCCTCTCCATTGCCACCACATCCTTCCACAGATATAGGGACCAAAACTGCTCACGATATTTCATTCTTAGGACATTGTAAAGTCCTTTAGGGTGCTACAGAAGCACAGTGACTGTTCTAAAGCAGAGAACACAACGACCAGTTTTTCCACAGCAAGTCACAATGAGATGAATGATTATGGTAGGTCATTCGTTCTTGTAACTCTGGCAGTTAAGCGATAGATATTTTCTGGAACATTAATATTAGAGGAACTTCCATGCTCTGCTTTGAAATAATTACCAGGTGGCGAAGAAGTTTGAGGTTTTATATTGCAGCCAAAGGAAGGGGATTAAAAATGTTGTTGCATAATGCAACACTCCTGTGAGATAAATGCCAACTGAACAATGGACCTGCTCGAGTACTGTGAATGAGTCGCCTTCACTGCCATGCAGTAAATCACCCCCTATACAACTGTGAATGACAGAGGTTGGTTTAAACAAAATGAAATCCTGGAAATTTGTAAGAGTTGGCAGACTTGTGTTTTCCTAATTGGTATGCGTGGTGACATCTCAACAGAATGAGAAAGTTGCATTTGCTTGCTGTGAGACAGTGCGATGAATTAGACACTGCAATAAAAGTGTGTTTTATTTATTTTAGTTTAGAGATTCAGCACGGAAACTGGCCCTTCGGCCCACCGAGTCCGCGTCGACCAGTGACCCCTGGCTGCACACTAACACTATCCTACACACCCTAGGGACAATTTACCATTATGCCAAGCCAATTAACCTACAAACGTGTACGTCTTCGGAGTGTGGGAGGAGACCAGAGCATCCGGAGAAAACCCACGCAAGTCACGGGGAGAAGGTACAATCTATGTACAGACAAGCACCCGTAGTCAGGATTGAACCCGGGTCTCTGGCGCTGGAAGGCAGCAACTCTACCTCCGGGCCATCGGTATATGCCGCCGGTATATAGGTAGTTTAGATACTACTTTGTCATTGGGCTTGGTTTTCTTGGTTGAGCACGTATCCTGATGTTACAGCACAAGTACTTTATGTTTTAAAAGTAATGCAGACCACTGCCCAGTCCATCACCGGCCTTGACCTCCCCACCATCAAAGGGATCTATCGAAGTCACTGCCTCAAAAAGGCAGCCAACATCATCAAAGACCCACACCATCCTGGCCACACACTCATTTCATCATTGTCATCGGGAAGAAGGTACAGGAGCCGGAAAACTGTAACGTCCAGATTCAGGAACAGCTTCTTCCCTACAGCCATCAGGCTATCAAACACAACAACAAATAAGCTCTGAACTACAACACTATGATTATTATTGCACTATTTTTGTTGATTTATTGAGTATGTGTGAACGTGTATATATACACACTGAACTTTTCTTTTCTCCCGTTATGTACTATGTTTACATATTCTGTTGTGCTGCAGCAAGTAAGAATGTCATTGTCCTATCTGGGACATATGACAATAAAACATCTTGACTCTCAGAGGAAAGGAGAAAGAATCTCCTCATTTAAAAATAATATATTGTAAAATTCATATCGTACAATACAAAATTATAAAGAGGTAGGAGGAACTTCAGGATAATTCATTATCCCTGGGAGGATATAAGTCTTGTCAGTTGAAGCTGGGGATGAGATGGACACTTCATTTCCCTGCCTCTCCGCTCATGTTCCTGATCTGATGGTCCCTCTCTAATACACCAACCCACTGATAGACACAAAATGCTGGAGTAACTCAGCAGGACAGGCAGCATCTCTGGAGAGATGGAATGGATGACGTTTCGGGTCGAAACCCTTCTTTAGTCTGAAGAAGTTACTCCAGCTTTTTGTGTCTATCTTCGGTTTAAGCCAGCATCTGCAGTTCTTTCTTGCACACCAACCCACTGCCTGCTTCTCCCAACCCTCAGACCCCAACAACCTTCCAGTGACGCTGCCTCGGCAAAGCCAGCAACATAATTAAGGACGAGTCTCACCCTGGCCACTCCTTCTTGTCCCCTCTCCCATCAGTATAGACGTGTGAAAACGCACACCTCCAGATTCAGGGACAGTTTCTTTCCAGCTGTTATCAGGCAACTGAACCATCCTACCAACAACTGGAGAGCAGTGCTGATCTACTATCTACCTCATTGGAGACCCTCGGACTATCTTTGATTGGACTTTACTGGACTTTATCTTGCACTAAGCGTTATTCACGTTATTCCCTTTATCATGCATTTGTACATTGTGGATGGCTGAAGTGTAATCACGTATTGTCTTTCCGCTGACTGTTTAGCACGCAATGAAAGCTTTTCTCTATTCCTCGGTCTACGTGACAATAAACTAAACTCAAACTCAAGCTCATAACCGAGTGTTTCCCCAGCTTTAGCCTATTGATCACTTGCGCCTCCTTTGCCCCACTGCTAGGTGTTATACCATCAGTGATCCAGGGATGAGATCTAGTGCTCCTAAAGCCCCCTATATCCCCATTACCTTCTTTCCTTTAATTCTCTTTCTGTCGCCTCCCAGTTTCAATTGCCCTAATCTCTTCTTTAATGATTTGTTGTGGCTTTTAACATTGGTTTCATTAGCCTCCCATGAAGCAGCTTGGAGGTCGACTGTCCCTCTCTTGGCCTCTGAAAGCTCCGTCCAAATGCTGCAGTTTAGTTTAGTTGACTTGACTTTATTGTCACATGTACCGAGGTACAGTGAAAAGTGTTGCACTTTTGCAAAAGTGCTCTGCAGTAGCAAAGTGTTTGTGCAACTGGGCTTGTAAGAGAAATCTTCAATGAAATCTTGGATTACACTTTACCTCAGTGCCTTCACTAATCCTTCACTAACTCAATGTCCCTTGATCACCCATCACTCTCCATCTTAAATGTGCATCTAGAGCTTTCGTGAGATTGATGGGCCGAATAGCCTAACACTGCTCCTACAACCTATGAACATGAAGAGATAACATTGGTGGGTGCAATGTGTTTGTTTTGGGATGGATGTACTTGTATTGACATTCCATAATGGTAAATCTTGCTGCCACAGTTCTCTGACTTCTTCTAGGTACAGATGACAATGACATTTATTTTTCATTCGGAGACATGTCTGTGCCTAATTTTCAAGACTTTCTACAGGACACGGGACACAAAATGGCGTGTGGTTTTGTGTTTATATTGCAAGGCTTTGTCAGTAAAATGCAGAGGTTTTCTATTAAAAGGCAGGAAATCCTTCAGATTCAATTTTAAAGACCTTGATCAGCAAGCAAATACATGGTGCCTTGAATATCAATTCAGTGCGAACACATTACTGGTGGAGTTCATTGTTTCACAGATGAAAGCCATATACCTTTCCAGCCTGGAACCTGCAACCAAATCCGTTAGTTGCCGTGTTCCCTATCTCTCCTAACCTTTACTATCGAGATACAGCGCGGAAACAGGCCCTTTGGCCCACAGATGGGACAAATTATCTCCATTAGTGTGTAGGGAAATATGAGAAAAATCATCTTATACTTAAAGCAATACAGAGGCCGGCCATTTGGCCCATCAGGTCTCTGGCAGCCCCTGGAGAAAGGGTCACATTTGTTCCATTCCCCTTTACTTCCCTGTACCCCTCCCACTTATTCACTTTCACGTCCCATCAACTCCCTTTTGTTTCACTTTGCAGGTCAACGATGCAGTTCACATGAAAGTTGTTCAGAGCCCAAACAGATGTGCTTTGACAGTCGAATGCAGATTGAGAAGATCTGTGAAGGCTATTGTGATCTGTGTAATCAGGCCCCATGACAATCCACGAGGACTGTGCCTGCAGCAGATTTATTCATGGAAACATTATGACTTGGTGTAGATGTGTTAACCAGCATGTGCCTAATAAACTCTCTCTGCGTCCACTTATTCACCAAGGGAAGAGAGAGTGCGTTCACTGCCCAGCTCAAAACGGTGAAGTAAAGATAATGGCAAAGCACCATGATGAATTTTCGCTTTGATGGTTCAATTTTGAATTGGAATTATTACTTCATCATCTTTGGTATAAATAGAATACCACCCTGCTGCTTGATCATCAAGGAGAGTGCTAATATGCCTTTTGCATAACCCATGAGTGCAGAACCAGTGGAGTCAGGATCATTGCATTTCATTCCTTGAGTTTCTTATATTGTCAGCTAAACAAAGGGGCCACCGTGGCGCAGCAGTAGTTGTTGCCTTACGGCGCCAGAGACACGGGGTCTGATCCTGTCTGTTTCAGAGTTTGCACGTTCTCCATTGTGACCACGTGGGTTTTCTCCGGGGTGCTCCGGTTTCCCCCCCCCCCCACTCCAAAGGCACACAGGTTTGCAGGTTAATTGGCTTCTGCTAATTGTAAATTATCCCTGATGTGTAGGATGATGCTAGTGTATGAGGTTATCGCTGGTCGACACAGGCTCGGTGGGCCGAAGGGCCTGTTTCTGAGCTGTATCTCTAACGTCTAAAAGGGCATTGAAAGATGCAGCTGTATTGTAATTGAGGGTTTAGGTGTTGATGGCTATGGGAGAGCATTTACTGTCCATCTCTGGTTGCCGTTGAGAAGAGATGGTTGTGTTCCGTCATGAGCCTCAGCTGTCCAGGTGGTGATGGGAATCATAAGGTCATAGGGAATAGTACAATTCGGCCCATCAAGTTGACTCCGCCATTCAATCATGGCTGATCCATCTCTCTCTCCTAACCCCATTTTCCTGCCTTCCCCCCCGCACTGCTCTTTATTAGCAGGGAGAAGGGATTTGCGGGGAGAAGGAGATCCAGGAATTTGGCTGGCAATGAGGAAGATATGGTCATATATATTGAAGCCAGGACGACGTCAGAAGAATATATCCAAGTTATTAGTCTGATGAAGGAACTGGATCCAAAATGTCACCAATTCACTTACTCCAAAGATGCTGCGTGACGTTACCCCAACATTTAGTGTCTGTCTTCAGAGTAAACCAGCATTTGCAGTTACTTTTTACACATGTCCAAGTCATTCACTGTTTAGAAGCAAGAGGCGTGGTGTTTACCAAGGTTGCACAGATGCTGATCTTAGCCACACTAGAAACTAGGTCATAAAAATGTCCCCAGGATATTTCTCCTGTAGATTTTCGCTTCTTTCCCCACCAGGGTCTTACCATACATCTTTTACATGTTGTCTATAACGAACACAGTGTCTGCTCGGGAGAAATGATGTAATTTCTCAAGTATTTGCAAAATCCCATCAACTGACATTTGAGGAGGAGATGGCCTCAAATACTGAATGCCCCTCAGGTCATGTAATCAGGCAATCGACATTTCCAGCTGAGGGATGGACTTTAGTGAGGATGAAGATCTCTAGTCTGCATGGTGGCTGGTGACAGTGGAGTGCTTCTGATCTGTGTTGGACTTTCTACCAAGCTGTGAAGAGCAGAAGATTTAGGTGGGATCTCCATTCCCCCTGAGAGACTTGGTAGAACTAAGGGCGACACGGTGGCGCAGTAGTAGAGTTGCTGCCTTTCAGCACCAGAGACCCGGGTTCGATCCTGACTATGGGTTCTGTCGGTATGGAGTTTGTATGTTCTCCCCGTGACCTGCGTGGGTTTTCTCCGGGTGCTCCGGTTTCCTCCCACACTCCCAAGATGTACAGGTTTGAAGGCTAATTGGCTTGGTAAAAATGTAATTTGTCCCTTGTGTGTGCAGGATAGTGTTAGCGTGCAGGAATCACTGGTCGGCACGGTCTCAGTGTGCCGAAGGGCCTGTTTCTGTGCTGTATCTTTAAACTAAACTAAACTGAACTAAAGACCACTTCAGGAACTCAAGCCAAAGGAGCAATGCTTGGACTGAACGGTCTATTTGAGGCCAGCGCAGGCAGGATGAGCCAAATGGTCTCCTGCTCCATAAATATTTGATTCTATTCTAAGCTGCCTGGGAACAGCCTCTGAAATTCAGAAAAGAGAACTGTCCTCGCTCTGAGCATCAAAGATATTTTCCCAGGATCTTCTCAAGTCTCTCACTTCCTGCCACTAAATTCCTGCACGTCAAATATTTGTGCAAATTTTGCTTGCAAAATGCAACGACCTCCGGATCAGCTAATCCCAGGGAAAACCACTCCACACTATGACAGTTTTCCAAGTCACACTCTTCTGTAGATAGACACAAAATGCTGGTGTAACTCAGCGGGTCAGGTGGCATCTCTGGAGAAAATCAAATAGGTGACGTTTCGGGTCGGAACCCTTCTTCAGTCTGATGCTGCCTGAATTGCTATGTTACTCCAGCATTTTGTGTCTATCTTCAGTATAAACCAGCACCTGCAGTTCCTTCCTGCACATTTTCTTTACCTGAGAGGTGGCAGAGGGAAAAACTCATGATTTATGAAGCATTGGACAAATACTTGAATCGCTAAGACATGGTAGACTATAAACCTGTGCAAGTACAGTAAATTGGATTAGTGCAAGTAGGTACAATGGGCAGCAAGGACATGGTGGGCTGAAGGGTCTGTTTCAGTTCTATATGAGTCTATGATTAAAGATCAAATTGTGCAATTATAAATTGTATTTGGGCTGAAGTTTGTTTTAAACAGGGAGAGCATGGGAAACCTAGCCGACTGGATAGAGAATTAGCTTCATGGAAGGAAGCAGATGGTGATAGTGGAAGGTTGTTTTTCGGACTGGAGGCCTGTGACTGGTGATGTGCCTCAGGGATCAGTTGCTGGGTCGATTTCTGTCTGTGGTTTATATCAACGATTTGGATGAGAATGTACAAAGCACGATTAGTAAGTTTGTGGATGTCATGAAAGTGGGTGGCATTGTACAGTAGATAGTGAAGTTGGTTATTTATAGCTGGACCTTGATCAGCTGGGCAAGTGGACTGAGGAATGGTTAATGGAGTTTAATGCAGATAAATGCAAGGTGTTGTATATTGAGAAGTCATATCAGGGCACAGTGAATGGCACAGCCCTGGGGAATATTGCGGAGCAAAGGGATCGAGGAGTGCAGGTACATAGTTCCTTAAAAAAGGCGTCACAGGTAAATAGGGTGGTCAAGAAGGCTTTTGGTACATTGGCCGTCATCAGTCAGGGTGTTGAGTAGAGAAGTAGGATGTTTTGTTACAGTTGTACAAGACGTGGTGAGGCATCATTCGGAGTATTGTGTTCAGTTTTGGTCAACCTGCCAAAGGAAGGATGTTGTTAAGCTGGCAAAAGGGGAGAAGATTTACCAGGATGTTGAGGGCCTAACCTACAGGGAGAGGTTGAGCAGACTAGGACTTTATTCCTTGGAGTGCAGGAGGATGAGAAGAGATCTTATGGAGGGGTATAAGATCACGAGGGGAATAGATAGGGTGAATGCACAGAGTCCTTTACCAAAGTAGGGGAATCAAGGAACAGAGGACATTGGTTTAAGTTGAGAGGGGAAAGATTTAATAGGAATGTGAGGGGCAGATTTTGCACACAGAGGGTGGTGGGTAATGGAAGAAACTGCCAGAGGAGGTAGTTGAGGCAGGTACAATAACAACATGTAAAATACATTTGGACAGGTACATGGATAGGAGAGGTTTAGAGGGAAATGGACCAAAGGTGGGCTGATGGGGCATGTTGATCAGTGGGAGCATGTTGGGCTGATGGCCTGTTTCCATGCGGTTTGACACCATGACTCTATGACTAATTGAAGTGAAATAAATCTCAATACAGCAAATACAAATCTGCTAGAAATGCAAGATAAAAAAGGGAAAATATATGAAATTCTTAGGCTGGAGAGAGAAACAATGCAAAGATTATGGGTTAATAATCAGAACCAGAATGTCAGTGATAAATGCCTTGGAAATGGATCACATTTTTTAAACACTGCAGGATGCAAGATGACTTTCTCTGGAGTTAACCATGTTAGCCATCATTTCTGGATGAAATTATGTTTAATTATATTGGCAATTCCAGTAACATAGTACATAGAGCTGTACAGCAGAGAAACAGGGCCTTCGGCCCACTATCAACATTGGCAGGCCTGACATTTTCCCATCACTAAACATGCAAGATGATGATATTAGACATCATGGAATACACATTTCTGTACACAAATCACAAAGCAATGTATGTTGACCTGAATTAGCAAATGCCGGAAATGAGATTCTTACTTTAGACTTTAGAGATACAGCGCGGAAGCAGGTCCTTCGGCCCACCAAGTCCATGCCAACCAGCGATCACCCGCACCACGTACACTAGCACTATCTTACACACTAGGGGCTGCTTACAATTTACCGAAGCCCAATTAACCTACAATCCTGTACATCTTTGGAGTATGGCGGGAAACCAGAGCTCGTGGAGAAAACCCAGACGGTCACATGGTGAACATGCAAATTCCACATCTGTAGTCAGGATCGAACCCGGGTCTATTGCGCTGTAAGGCAGCCGCTCTACCGCTGCGCCACTGTGCCGCCCCTAAAAGCAGAATGGTGGAAATAATCAGCAGGTCAGGCAGCATCTATGGAGAGTTGACCTTCCAGGTCGATTAACTACTATCAGAACAGGGAAACATTAGAAATCAAACCTGTTTTAAGTTGCAGAGAAAGAGGTGGGGGAGGAGGGGCGGTGGAGGAACGGTGGAAGAAAAGATTTTTGGTGCAGTTCCATGTTATTCAGTATTCTGTGTGTTTGGTGTTCTTTGAGCTTTTTAAATGTAATGCTGGTGGGAAGCATCAGAGGACTGAGGTTATATTGAATATGACAGTGAGCCTTTTACACTCAGCTTCACCAGCTTACTCTCCCTCCAGGACTGACGTTCGTATGGTTTAATTTGATAATCAGTATCGCATATTGCAACATGATAGGATTTTAACAGCAACGAAATTGTTCTTCCCTAGATTTTATATCATCAACACAAAGCGTCGGGGGACACACGGTGATAACATAGAACAGGAGAGCACAGATACAGGTCCTTCATCTCACGGTCTCTTTGTCGGACATAATGACAAATTAATTTGGTCCCTTCAGTCTGCACATGATCCATGTCCTCCATTTCTTGCATATTCATGTGCCCAACTAAAAGTCTCTTCAATGCCACTATCGTATCAGTTTCCATGACCACTTGTGGCACCATATCCCAGTCACCTGCTATCACTCTCAATGTGAACATCTTGCCCAACTCACCCTCTTCAACCTTCCTCCTCTGAACTTAAAGCCATGCCCTCTGCTATTTTATATATGATGTTTTATCCCCTGGTAAAAAGGCTCTGACTTCTACCCTATTATGCCTCTCATCATTTTATAACCATTTGTCAGGACTCCCTTCAGCTTCCGACGGGCCAGAGAAAAATATCTGTTGGTCCAACTTGTAGCTAATACTCTAGAGTCCAGGCAGCAACTCGGTAAAACTCTTCTTTACCCTTTCAAAAGCTTCATAGCCTCAGAATTCAAGGGCGCTCTTTTAGAAAGATGAGGAGGAACTTCTTAGTCAGAGGGTAGTTAATCTGTAGGAAATGACCACAGAGGGCTGTGGAGGCCAAGTCAGTGGATAATTTTAAGGCAGAGATAGACAAATTCTTCATTAGAATGGGTGTCATGTGGAGAAGGCAGGGAAATGGAATTAGGCTGAGATCAGCCATGATTGAATGGCAGAGTAGACTCGATGGGCCGAATGGCTAATTCTACTCCTATAATGTGAACTTGTGAACTTCCACATCCTTCCTGTAATGGGGCAACCAGAACTACACACAATACTCCAAATGCATCCTAAACAAAGTTTTATAAAGCTACAACATGAGTTTCTGAATCTTATATGCAATGGCCCGACCAATGAAGGCAAGCTTACCATATGCCTTCTTAACCACATTCCCCGTGATCTGCGTGGGTTTTCTCCGGGAGCTCCGGTTTCCTCCCACACTCCCAGGATATACAGGTTTATCGGTTAATTGGCTTGTCCCTTGTAAATTATAGGTACACACAAATGCTGGAGAAACTCAGCGGGTGCAGCAGCATCTATGGAGCGAAGGAAATAGGCAACGTTTCTGGCCGAAACCCTTCTTCAGACTGATGGGGGTGGGGGCGGGGAGAAGAAAGGAAAAAGGAGGAGGAGGAGCCCGAGGGCTGAGGGAGAGATAGGAAGGGGAGGAGACAGCAAGGGCTAACAAAATTGGGAGAATTCAATGTTCATGCCCCCAGGATGTAGACTGCCCAAGCGGAATATGAGGTGCTGTTCCTCCAATTTCCGGTGTTGCTCGCTCTGGCCATGGAGGAGACCCAGGACAGAGAGGTCGGATACGGAATGGGAGGGGGAGTTGAAGTGCTGAGCCACCGGGAGGTCAGGTTGGTTAAGGCGGACCGAGCGGAGGTGTTCGGCGAAACGATCGCCAAGCCTCCACTTGGTCTCACCGATGTAGATCAGTTGACATCTAGAGTAGTGGATGCAATAGATGAGGTTGGAGGAGATGCAGGTGAATCTCTGTCGCACCTGGAAAGACTGCTTGGGTCCTTGAATGGAGTCGAGGGGGGAGGTAAAGCGACTGGTGTGGCATCTCTTGCGGTTGCAAGGGAAAGTGCCCGGGGAGGGTGTAGTACGGGAGGGAAGGGAAGAATTGACAAGGGAGCGGTCTTTGTGGAAGGCAGACATGAGAGGAGATGGGAAGAAGTGGCGAGTGGTGGGGTCACGTTGGAGGTGGCGAAACTGACGGAGGATTACTTGTTGTATGTGACGGCTGGTGGGGTGAAAGGTGAGGACTAGGGGGACTCTGCCCTTGTTGCGAGTGGGGGGATGGGGAGAGAGAGAGCAATGTTGCGGGGTATGGAAGAGACCCTGGTGCAAGCCTCATCTATGGTGGAGGAGGGGAACCCCCGTTCCCTGACGAATGAGGACATTTCAGATGCCCTGGTGTGGAACGCCTCATCCTGGGAGCAGATGCGGCGTAGGCGGAGGAATTGGGAGTAGGGGATGGAGTCCTTACAGGAAGCAGGGTGGGAAGAAGTGTAGTCCAGATAGCCATGGGAGTCAGTAGGTTTATAGTGAATGTCGGTCAGAAGTCTATCACCTGCGATGGAGATAGTAAGGTCAAGGAATGGTAGGGAAGTGTCGGAAATGGTCCAGGTGTATTTGTGTGCCGGATGGAAGTTGGTGGTGAAGTGGATGAAGTCAGTCGGTTGTGTGTGGGTGCAGGAGGTGGCACCAAAGCAGTCATCGATGTAGCGGAGGTAGAGGTCGGGGATGGGGCCCTGGTACGTATCGAACAAGGATTGTTCGACGTACCCGACAAAGAGGCAGGCGTAGCTGGGGCCCATGCGTGTGCCCATAGCTACGCCTTGTATTCGGAGGAAATGGGAGGAGTCAAACAAGAAGTTTTATTGAGGGTGAGGACCAACTCCGCTAGGCGGAGGAGAGTATCAGTGGCCGGGTATAGGTTGCTTCTCTGGTCGAGGAAGAACCGGAGGGCTTTGAGACCATCCTGGTGGGGGATGGAGGTGTAGAGTGACTGGACGTCCATGGTGAAGATGAGGGGTTGAGGGCCTAGAGAATGGTAAATTATCCCTAGGTAAATTAGCCCTTGTAAATTATCCCAAGTGTGTGTAGGATAGTGTTAGTGTGCGGGGATCGCTGGTCGGCACGGACTGGTTGGGCCAAAGTGCCTGTTTCCGTGTTGTATCTCTAAACTAATAAACTAAACTATCCTTTGAACTATGTGTGAGAAAGAACTGCAGATGCTGGATATAATCAAAGGTAGACACAAAATGCAGGAGAAACTCAGCGGGTGAGGCAGCATCGATGGAGAGAAGGAATGGGTGACTTTTCTGGCACAGACCCGAAACGTCACCCATTCCTTCTCTCCATATTTGCTGCCTCACCCGCTGAGTTTCTCCAGCATTTGGTGTCTACCTATCATTTGAACTACCCCCTTTTAGTAATTCTTCTTTCTCATCAGTCTTATTTCCTATTGAAGCCATTCATTACCATATAGTAGAGGAATGGTTACCAGCTCAAGTGATTTTTGTGCAAATTCCAAACACGTGGGTGAAATCAACTCATGGACAGAAATTAATTTGTTATCTGGAGGATGGTCTGCTTTCAGAAAGCAGTCAAAGTCAGGAAGGAGATCCTCAGTGGATGCACAGTGGCACAGTGGTGGAGTTGCTGCCTTACAGTAACAGAGACCCAGGTTCGATCCTGACTCCGGGTGCTGCCTAGAAGGAGTTTGTACGTTCTTCCTGTGACCGCGTGGGCTTTCTCCGGGAGCTACGGTTTCCCCCCACACTCAACATGCAAAGGCATGCAGGTTTCTAGGTTAATTGGCTTCTGCAAATTGTCCCCAGTGTGTAGCATAGAACTACTGTACGGGTGATCGTTGGTCCACGCAGTCTCGGTGGGCCGAAGGGCCTGTTTCCATGCAATGTCTCTAAACTAAACTAAACTAAACTAAACTGAACTAAATACTTGAATGCAATGCCACAGAGAAGTTCAGTGCCCTTTCTTGAGTAGTCAAGATAAATGAATGCATCTTCATACACCACATCCCAGCAATTGCACCATCGGTCTCAGACACCACAAATGCATCTACCCCCTGCCCTCTGCCCCCTCCTCCCATCACCTGTCCACCAACACTCTCGAATAATCCGTCCGCAGACCTAACATTCAGAGGTTCCACCCCACCCTCATACACCGTGAAAGTTACCACTCCATCCAAACGGTTAATCCATCTACCTCTTATGTGTGTACAAAATCATGAGAGGAATAGGTCGGGTAAATGCACAGAGTCTCTTGCCCAGAATAGGGGAATGGAGAACCAGAGGACATAGATTTAAGGTGAGGGGGGAAAGATTTGATAAGAACCTGAGAGGTAACTTTTGTAAGGTGGGTATATGAAACGAGCTGCCGGAGGGGGTAGTTGAGACAGGTACTATCACAAAGTATAAGAAAAAACTAGACAGGTATATGGATAGGATAGGTTTAGAGGGATATGGGCCAAATGCAGGCAGGTGGGATTGGTGTAGATGCGGCGTGTTGGTCGGCATGGGCAAGTTGGGCCGAAGGGCCTGTTTCCACACTCCGTGACTTATGCATTTCCTAACACTGCCTGTATTTTTGACATTTCCAGCATATGCAATGTCAAGAGTATGTACAGGCTTATAATTCAGAGTTATTTTCAAGCTAAAAATAATTAAACCAAACAGCAATTTGATTTAAGTAAAGTAAATGGCACAGGAAGGCAATTTAGTGCTAAAAATGGAGCAATTAGATCACTTGAGTTAAGAAGCGAAAAAATGTTCACTTCTTACGGGATTGGGTTACATTAGATGGATAATCTATGGAGGGTTTAATGACATTCTGAATGTGGTTTGAGGTGTGCATTGTGGGCTTCAGGTTTTTTTAAATAAAACATACCATATCTTATTTGCCAGACGACTTCCAATCTGTACAGTTTGTGAGGTATATATCGATCCATGGAAAAGGGCAATCCTTTACTTATCAAATTTACTAAATCAAAATCAAATCTTGTTGCCATAACTCCACCAATTGATTCTCTGCACGTTTGAAAGTCAACCTAGGACTCATCCAGTATTCTCGGGAGGAGCTGCCATAGCAGTGTATCCTTTGAAGCAAGTCACAAACATTGATGCAAGCAAGGACTGACACCCACCCACACGCACACGCACACTCGCACGCACACACACGCGCACACACATGCGCATGCCCACGCCGGCAAACATGTATGTTCACACACGCTCACTCACACACACACACACACACACGCTTACTCATACACTCATAGTCACTCACACACACCCACACTCACTGCTCAGATACAGCCACATACACTGCTCAGACACATGCACGCCCACACACACGCACTCCCCCTCACCCACACACACATACCCTGCTCAGACACACATGCACACACACACACACATACCGCTCAGATACAACCACCCATGTACACATATATGCTGCTCACACACACACACAAACGCACACATACACTGCTTACCCCCACGCATGCACACATCCACACACACTGCTCAAATATAGCCTCCCATACACACATATACACTGTTCACACACACAAACACACATACACACACACAGCTCACACATGGACAAATACATACTGCTCACACACATACGCACACACACACACACACTGCTCACAGATACATAAACATTGCTCACACACACGCACACACACACACACACACCCACTGCTCACAGATACATAAACATTGCTCACACACACGCACACACACACCCACTGCTCACAGATACATAAACATTGCTCACACACACGCACACACACACACACACACCCACTGCTCACAGATACATAAACATTGCTCACACACACACAGACACACACACACACACACACACACTGCTCACAGATACATAAACATTGCTCACACACACACACACACACACACACACACACACACTGCTCACAGATACATAAACATTGCTCACACACACACACACACACACACACACTGCTCACAGATACATAAACATTGCTCACACACTCTTTGAACTTTGAACTTCTACTCCCTTTCTTGGTCTTGATTGTCCGTCACACCCCAGACAGTTTCCCCCACCCCTACTTACTGTCCTCACTGCCAATAGTTGAGGGGCCTCTTCACCCTTCACAGGTCTCCCTCTTTCCTTGTATCTGTCCCAACCCAATCATTCCTTCTTCTCCCCGATCCCATCCGGCAGAGGGTACAGAAGTTTAAAAGCATGAACCACCAGGCTCAGGAACAACTGCTTCCCCTCTGTGGGCACGTTTCTGAATGCTCTTTGCACAAGCTAGGGTACTGTCCAATTCACCTCTACCCTGTAGTCATTCGACTTTGTCTCTGGAATTGGTGCACTACAATGCTGAGATCTACATTCTGCACTCTATCATCCTCTTTGCTCTGCCTATTGTTCCTTGAGTTTCACTTGATTGTATCCATGTATAGTATTATCTGAATTGAGTGGATAGCATGCAAAACAAAGCTTTTCACTGCATCTTGGTACACGTGACAATAATGAATCTCAACCTAAACCTAAACCTATCTTTCTAATCTGCTTCATCTTAGGTTGTTAACTCGAAGCTTCCTGACTGCCCTACCTCTCTTAGTCTAGTTTTAGAGAAACTGCATGGAAACAGGCCCTTCACCCACCAAGTCCACACCGACCAACCATCAGCCATACACTCAGTCTATCCTACACACTAGGGACAATTTACAGAAGCCAATTAGCCTACACATCTGCACGTCTTTGGAATGTGGGAGTAAACCGGAGCACCCGGAGAAAACCCACATGGTCAAGGGGAGAATGTACAAACTCCGTACGGACAGCACCCGTAGTCAGGATCGAACCCAGGTCTCTGGCGCTGTAAGGCAGCAACTCTACCGCTGCACCACTGTGCTGCCCTCGATGTGTCCATCAGCATCTTTCGCTCCGTCTCCTCATTGTCACAAATTGGAATCTCCAGCTTTGGAACTTGTCTCATTTGCGTTAGATTTTTCTGTTCCAGACAGTCTTAGAAGCTATTTTGTGCATATATTAACATCATGGTGACCACTTCCTGATGAAGTCCCACTGGACTGGCTACAATTCACCTGATGTATTTCTGGTGTCATAGCACATATAAGATTTGTCATAAGGTCTAAGGGATAAGGGTAGAATTCGGCCATTGGGCCCACCAAGTCTATTCCACCATTCAATCATGGCTGATCTATCTCTCCCTCCTAACCCCATTCTCCTGCCTTCTCCCCATAACTTCTGACACCTGTACTAATCAAGAATCTATCTATCTCTGCCTTAAAAATATCTACTGACTTGGCCACCACAAATTCCACAGAATCATCACCCTCTGACTAAAGACATTTCTCATCATCTCCTTCCTAAAAGAATGCCCTTTAATTCTGAGTCTATGACCTCTAGTTCTAGACTCTCCCTCTAGTGGAAATATCCTCTCCACATCCATTCTATCCAAGCCTTTCACTATTCTGTATGTTTCAATGAGGTCCCCCCTCATTCTTCTAAACTCCAGTGCATACAGGCCCTTTGCATTTTGGGAATTGACCCATTTCTGGTAGAAATGTTTAAGAATGAACTGCAGATGCTGGTAAATCGAAGGTAGACACAAAAGGCTGGAGTAACTCAGCGGGTGAGGCAGCATCTATGGAGAGGAGGAATTGGCAATGTTTTGGGTCGAGACACATCTTCAGATTCTACCATTTCTGGTGGAATGTTGTTTCTCCATAGCCTAATCACAAAATGACTATACCATTATCTTCAACATCTCTTGCTTTTACTTACTCAAGGAAAATCGAGTGCATAATGACAGAGTTTGCCTTTAACAAATCTATCATAGTGATAAACTCAAGGTTTTCCAAGCACAAATCATCTTATTCCTGACAATAGATTCCATCATTTTGCCACCATTGACATTAGTCTGTCAGCTGTACTCCTTTATGTAGAAAGGAACTGTAGATGTTGGTTTACCCTGAAGATATACACAAAAAGCTGGAGTAACTCAACGGGTCAGGCAGCATCTCTGGAGAAAAGGGTAGGTGACGTTTTGGGTCTAAACCCTTCCTCAGACTAACTTGTACTCAAACGTTTTCCACTTGAAGCTCTGCTCTTTTCTTATTTGACTTTAGAGCAGATATTGCCATCGTATGTTCTATTTCTGTTTCTCTGTTCAGTCCAATGCCATGCCGGAGAGCAATAGTAACTCCAAGGTGTGACCTAGGTATGTTACAAAACTTACCTTCAGTCGCGCTGTAATTCTGCCACTGGCCGTGTGCGCGATTTTGGCGCCTTTAAGGGGGGGCGGGGTTAAAACGCGGGTTTCTCCTCCCTTGTCCTGGTTGATATTTTGTTGGAGTACAAGCCTTGGCTGATGAATCGTTCCTACTGGCGTTTTGTGAATTTTTTATTTTTATTAAATCGTCAATGTCAGTGCTAGAGTAATTTTAAAAGCAGCTCCTGAAGCGTCAACGCCGATAACAGGGACGGATTTCACACACGGGACAGGTAAACGAAAGTGGTTTCTTTAAATGTATAAAAGTGCTTCTTAAGAAGCCTTTAATTCACATTTTTTCATGTGACACGGTGATTTTATTCCCCGAATTAACGGCAGTATTTTTCATGCCAATACGGGGTTAAATTCACCGCAAATCAACGTTCCAAAAGATCGCGTTCCAGAAAACCTCACTCGCAAGATGAATTAAATGCCCATTAATTTACAGGTATTAAACATTCAATTCCTTCCATTTGGCCTGTAAATTCATGAAAATTAGATTTAAAAATTATGTTATATTGTGAATTATTGTGTGAATGTTATTTGGACACTTAGGCTATTTAAAAATGTTAATCTATTCTTAAGAAATTGATAGATGTTTAGATCTAGTAATTGAATTTTGTAATTAGCTACAATTAGGTAACTAACTAATTATATGCTTTACTTTCATGTCGTCGAAGTAAGATTGTTTCATATTTGTTTCAGAATGCTTCAATCTATAATAACTGAAAATTTCTTTCAGTTATCATAATTTTTAAGAAAGTTATGGGCTTTTAACTGTCCTCGATCACAGCTTTTGTGTTAAGTCAATGGAAAAGCAATAGGGAACGAGATGCTAATTTCTGAATATGATAATGGCCATAACTTTTTTAATACTGAAGATATGAAAGTGAATTAAGTGTCAAATTAAACTTCTTTTTACGCTTTATCTGATGGGATAAATTGCAGACTTTATTTTTTAAATCTCAAAATGTTGTAACTTTGCTACATGACCCATTGGTCAGGGGTTGAATTTTACTATCCCGGTTTAGATTCCACAGTAACAAGCCAGGCAAAGTTTTAGCATGGATTTATACCTGATGCCATCAAAATAATGACCAAACATTTACTTTAGCTTCCTAGTCAAAAGAGAAAAATTTGACATTGAAGTAAAGGTCTACTGATCATTTGCTATTTGCTATTGTGACATTCTTCCTTTCTGGCCCCTTCTACCAGATCCCTTCAATAAAACCTCTTCTCATTCTATGCAGAGGCTGAATTTCCAAAGGCATTTTTCCTGCAATAAGGACATTTTCAGTGATGTTTTGATCTGTGAAGGTCACAGTAAATCCCTGTCCCACTGTACGAGTTCATTCAAGTGCTCTCCCGAGTTTAAAAAAAAATCAAACTCGCGGTAAGCACGTAGAATGAACGTAGCGGGAACGTCGGAGCTCGGGGACGTCTCTTAGTGGCTCGTAACGCTAACGGCAGGTACTCGGGAAACGCGGTAAGCTCGAGAAGACTCGTGAAGATTTTTCAACATGTTGAAAAATGTCCACGAGAGCCCCGAGTACCTACGAGCGGCCATTACCGTAAATCTCCGAGTTCGAATCAGGGCAAACTCAGGAGAACTCTTGAATGAACTCGTACAGTGGGACAGGGCTTAGGTAACACCCTTCAGACAGCCTGTAATAGCTGCAACGGTTCCTCTGAACAGCACAAGTTGTACGTGTACATTGGGATGCTCAGTTCTATCTCTCCACCACCTCTTAACCCAGTGATTCTAAAACTATTTCAGTGTCATTCACCCTAGAGTCTTTATCACAAAATTTCATTCACCCTCGACTAAATTTTCTTATGTTTTTTGGTAATTTTTGTCCGATTCTCCCTTGTGTATAATTTGATATCTAATCTATTTTGTCACATGAGCAAAAAACATAAATTAACTCATTTCGTAAGTGTTTATTTTATTCAACATTTTGAACATCCGAAAAATATGTAAAGAAAACTAGGAGTGAAAAAAAAATTGTGTAATTACTTTTGTAGTAATCATTCTATTGGAAAATCATTCTATTAGAACGTAAAAAAACATCCCAACGTCTAAACACTGGGCTTCAACCCCATCCTACCCTTTCGGGCTTTGATTACTGCAGTTATTTTCTTGGAAAACTAGCTCAAAAAACCATGGAGTATGTAAATTGGCAACACCAAGTAAAGTTACAGTTCAACAGTTGCCTACAGCGATCCTCCAGTGTTGCCATTTATAAATTTATGATCCCACTAGCTCGTCTGGTCTTCCCTAAAAGGTTATATTACAGTAAATTTGGGAAATATCCTGCTCCTTTGAAATTAGAAAACCATAGGTAGAGGAAAAAAAACATTTCAAATTTCCAACTCCACTGCCAATAAAACCAATAAGAGTTTACTAACCACTTTAATGGCAATGCCTTTCTTAAGTATAGAAAAAAAAATATCTGAATAAATTAAGTCATTCACCCTTCATTCACCCCTCTAGTTTCATTCACCCCAAAATAATTTCATTCACCCTTGGATGAACCATTCACCAGTTTAAGAAGCACTGTCTTAACCCCTTCTGTGCCTTTGTGTTGTCAAATTTGTTTGTCACCTCCTTTCCTTTCTTGAACAGCTCCTCCAACATCTCTTCCATATCAAAGGGAAATTGAAAGCTTGCCAAAGATAGACACAAAAAGCTGGAGCAACTCAGCGGGACAGGCAGCATCTCTGGAGAGAAGGAATGGGTAACGTTTCGGGTCGAGACCCTTCTCCAGACTAGTTAGGGATAAGGGAAACGAGAGATATAGCCGATGCTGTAGAGAGATAAAGAACAATGAATGAAAGATATGCAAAAAAGTAACGATGATAAAAGAAACAGGCCATTAGAGAGCGATATCTATCTCTCCTTTCACATCCTTCAGCAACCTAGAGCACTCCAATTGCACCAAGACGTACAAGTGAGTAGATTAATTGCACACTGTAAATTGCCCCGAGCTGGTAAGTAGGTGGATAAATCTGGGGAGGAGAATGTGGGGAGAATAGGAAAACTTAGTAGGGAATAAAACTCTCTGTAAGGTGGCAACAGATTTGATAAAGCTAAAATGGCTTCCTTCTATCTTGTAAGAAAAAATGGAAATCTAACCTATGGATTAGGTGGCTTCTTAATTTTGAGCTTAGTTCTGACTTCTTTTCAGCCTGTTTTTATTCTATCCATTATCTGTTCAAACTCATCATCCAGCTTCCATGCTGCGGATTAACCCCATCCTCTTCCTTCATCAAGGTACTGTAGGTTCAAGGTGAAGGGGGAAAGATTTAATAGGAATCCGAGCGGTAACTTTTTCACACAAAGGGTGGTGGGTGCATGGAACAAGCTGCCAGAGGAGGTAGTTGAGGCTGGGACTATCCCATCGTTTAAGAAACAGTTTGATAGGTACATGGATAGGACAGGTTTGGAGGGATATGGACCAAGAGCTGTCAAGTGGGACTAGTGTAGCTGGGCCAGTGTGGGCAAGATGGTCAAAGGGCTTGTTTCCATGCTGTTTGAAGCAGAAATTTCCATCATAAGTTTAATTTCTAGTTCTATGTACCGCAGCATCTCTGGACAGTCACCCATTCATTCTCTCCAGAGATGCTGCCTGTCCCGCTGAGTTACTCCAGCATTTTGTGTCTATCTTCGATTTAATCCAGCATCTGCAGTTCCTTCCTACACATTCAGCAATTCCAAGATATCGCCCTGAACCATTGGTTAGGGGCCGGATGTTTAGTTTAGTTTAGTTTAGACATATAGCACGGAAACAGGCTTTTCGTCCCACCGAGTCCACGCTGACCAGCGATCCCCGCTCATTAACACTATCCTACACACACGGGACAATTTAACATTTATACCAAGCCAATTAACCTACAAACCTGTACATCTTTGACGAAACTGAAGATTGCGTAGAAAACCCACGAAGGTCCCGGGGAGAACGTACAAACTCCGTACAGACAGCAACCATAGTCAGGATTGAACTTGAGTCATAGAAACATAGAAACAAATAAAATAGGTGCAGGAGTAGGCCATTCAGTCCCTTGAGCCAACAGCGCCATTCAATATGATCATGGCCAAAATCAGAACCCCGTTTCTGCTTTTTCACCAGATCCCTTGATTCCGTTAGCCCTAAGAGCTATATCTAATTCTCTCTTGAAAACATCCAGTGAATTGGCCTCTACTGCCTTCTGTGGCAGAGAATTCCACAGATTCACAACTCTCTGAGTGAGAAACATTTTCCTCATCTCAGTCCTAAATGGCCTACCCCTTATTCTTAAACTGTGACCCCTGGTTCTGGACTCCCCCAACATCAGGAACATTTTTCCTGCATCTAGCCTGTCCAATCCCTTAAGAATTTTATACGTTTCTATAAGATGCCCTCTCATCCTTCTAAATTCCAGTGAATAGAAGCCCAGTCGATCCATTCTTTCATCATATCCCTAGTGCTGTAAGGCAGCTGCTCTACCGCTACACCCAATGTTAGTGCCCCTTTTTACCTTTGAGTCATTTTTGTAACTTTGTCGGCACCTTTGTGGCGACTCTTTTGTGTACCTTGAAAACAAAGAATTTTACAGTACCCAGGAACATGTGACAATAATGTATCATCATCATCATAATCAGTAGATTCCAGTCATAGGCTCCAGGCAAAGCTTTAGGGTGAATTTATACCTGATGCCATCAAAATAATGACCAAACATTTATTGTAGCCGCCCAGTCAAAAGAGTAAAACTTGACATTGAAGTAAAGGTCTGCGGATCATTTGCTATTTAACTGGGACATTCTTCCTTTCAATCCATCTGTGGGAGACCCTTCCATCAGATCCCTTCAATAAAATCTCTTCCCTTTCGATCCAAACACTGAATTTCTGAAGGCATTTTTCCTGCAATAAGGACATTATCTGTGATGATTTGATCAGTGTAGGAAGGAACTGCTGATGCTGGTTTAAATCGAAGACAGATGCAAAATGCTGGAGTAACTCAACAGGACAGGCAGCATCTCTGGAGAGAAGGAATGGGTGACATTTTAGGTCGAGACCTTTCTTCCGACTGAAGACTGAAGACCCGAAACGTCGCCCATTCCTTCCCTCCAGAGATGCTGACTCACCCACTGAGTAACTCCTTGGATTTTTTTTTTATTTTTTATTTTTTATTTTTTTATTTTATTAGAAGTAAGTACAATTGTATACAATCATATTTTCATAATACCTTTCATGTACAGCTTCTTATTTTTTAAATTTTTTGAAATAAAGAAGAAAAAGAAAAAAAGTTAGATAATGAAAAATAGAAAAATGTGAGATATATAGTGTGTGAAAAAGAAAAATAAAGAATGAAATAAGAAAGTTGAGACATGGAAAATAGAAAAGAGAGAATAAAAGAAAAGATGAGAAGAAAAGAAAATAGAAGGAGATCATTTATAATCTTGACCATCCGCAGTCACGGATTAGCTTTTACACCTGTTTTGCACCATACGTTTCCAAAAAGACGACAAATGGAGACCAACTCGTTATGAATTGGTCAAATTTATCTATTAGGAGGAATCGCATTTCCTCAAGATGTGCGGTATCCAACATACTTGCAATCCACATTTTGAGCGTTGGTATTGGTGTATTTTTCCAAAATTTCAATATTAATTTTTTTGCTATTATTAAACCATAATTAAAAATTGACTTTTGAGATGAACTCAATTTGTTCCCGTCTTCCATTACCCCAAATATAATCAATTCATTATTGGGTTCCATTTTTGTCTTAAATAGTTTTGTAAATATTTTGAAAATATCACTCCAAAATCCATGAAGTTTTATACAAGAAACAAAAGAGTGTGTTATAGTTGCTTCTTGGGTTAAACATTTATCGCAAATGGGCGATATATTTGGATAACATTTATTTAATCTTGTTTTTGAGTAATATAATCTATGTAAAATTTTAAATTGGATTAGATTATGTCTTGAACACTATCGAACACTTGTGAATGTATGTCAAATACTTTTCCCATGTAGCCTTCGTAATTTTTATCAATAATTCCCATTCCCACTCTTCTCTAATTACCTCGGTCACAGGTAAATCTATATTTAAGATACTATTATATAAATATGCTATTAATTTTTGTGTATCAACTTTTATATTCATTACTTCTTCTAGTAAATCAGGAGTTATTTTTTGATATCCCTGTATGTATGTCTTCAAAAAATTACAAATCTGAAAATATTTAAAATAATGAGTGTTTTTCAGTTTAAATTCTAATTGTAATTGTTGAAATGATAATAAATCTCCCATTTCATACATATCCCCGATCCTTTTAATTCCTAAACTTTCCCATTGATTATATATTTTATCCATCATAGATGGTTTAAATAAAGGATTATTCGCTATCGGTGTTAACAATGATAGGTTTCTTAATTTTAAGGATAGTTTTATTTGTTTCCATATTCTTATTGTATCTTGTATAATTGGGTTTTTCTTATATATTGTATTGTTCATTTTTTGGGGGGAGAAGAGGATTGTTCCTATATTACAAGGGTAACAATCCTCTTTCTCCATTTTTATCCATTCTGTCTGTTGAGTTGAACTATCCAACCAGTAAATTATATTCTTAATATGTATTGCCCAATAGTAATACAAAAAATTAGGGAGTGAAAGTCCCCCGACATCTTTTGGTTTACATAAGTGTTCTTTTTTAATTCTATGTGATTTGTAATCCCAAACAAAATTAGTAATATTAGCGTTCAGTTTAGAAAAAAAATATTTTGGTACATATACTGGTATAGATTGAAATAGGTATAATAACTGTGGTAAGAAGCTCATTTTAATAGCATTTATTCTGCCTATTAATGATAAAGGGAGTGTTTTCCAAAATTTTATCATTATATTAAGTTTATTTATTAAGGGTATAAAATTAGCATTGAATAAAGCTTTATGTTTTCTAGTAATCTGTATACCCAGATATTTGAATTTTTCTGTTGCTATTTTAAAGGGGAATTTCAATAGGTGTGTGGATTCTTGAGGTTTTAACGTCATAATTTCACTTTTGTTCCAGTTTATTCTATATCCTGAAAAGGACCCAAATTCCTCTATTAAATTTAATAAATTTGGTATGCTCGTTTGTGAATTTGTTATATATAGCAAAATATCGTCTGCATACAATGAAATTTTATTATTTGAGTCCCTAGTATTATAACCCTGAATATTCGGATGGCTTCTTATACTTTCAGCCAGAGGTTCTATCATAAGGGCAAATAGCAGGGGTGATAAAGCACATCCCTGCCTATTACCCCATGATAATTGAAATTTTTGAGATAACATGCTGTTAGTTAATATTCTTGCCATCGGTTTATCATATAATAATTTCACCCATGCAATAAAATTCTCTCCCATATTAAATTTTTGTAATACTATGTATAAATACTGCCATTCTACCTGATCAAATGCTTTCTCTGCGTCCAAAGAAATAATTGCTAAGTCTTTTTCTTCCTTTTTATGTGAGTACATTATATTAAACAGGCGTCTCAAATTATTAAATGAATATCTTTTGGGTATAAACCCCGTTTGATCAGGGTTTATCAATTTACTAATATATTTGCTTAGTCTTCTAGCTAAAGTCTTTGCTAGAATTTTCTGGTCGGTATTTAAAAGTGATATAGCTCTATATGAGCCCGGTTCCTCTAGATCTTTATCTTTCTTTGGAATAAGCGTAATAGTTGATTCTGCTAATGTTTCAGGTAATTTATTTTCTTTAAAAACGTGAGTATATAAATTAAATAGATAGGGGGTCGTTATCTCATGAAACTTTTTATAAAATTCATTACTAAAACCATCTGGTCCCGGTGTCTTACCATTTTTCAGCAATTTTATTGTTTCACCTATTTCTTCGATTGTAATTTTTGCTCCTAGTTCTTCTTGTTCCAAAAGGTCAAGTTTTGGTAGATTACATTTATCTAAAAAATTTGTAATTTTACTATCTTCTGTTTTGGTTTTTGATGTGTATAAATTCTGATAAAATTGAACAAATCTTTTATTGATATCTTTAGGTAGTGTTAGTAATTCACCATTCTCGGATTTAATTTTATTTATAGTATTTTCCTTTTCCTGTTTTTTCAATTGACGCGCCAACAGCTTATGTGGTTTGTCACCAAACTCAAAATGTTCCTGTTTTGTAATTTGGAATAATCTTATTACTCTTGCCGAGAGAATTCGGTTAAGTTTAAATTTCAGTAGTATTATCTTATTATGTTTATCTATAGTGGGATCTTTAGCATTATCTAACTCTAACTGTCTTATTTCTTGTTCTAACAGCATCTGTTCTGTCTTATTCTTCTTATTTTGAAAAATTTCATATGAAATTATAATTCCTCTAATAAATGCTTTAAAAGTTTCCCATATTAAAGAAGGTGAGGTACCTGGTGTATCATTTATCTCAAAAAATGATATCATTTGTTGTTTCAAATATTGATAACCCTGTAAGTCATTTAATATATATGTGTTAAACCTCCAAAAAAATTATTTCCCGGCATTCCTTCAAATTTTACTAAAAACGTCAATGGAGAGTGATCAGAAATACTACTAATATGGTAAGTTGGGTTAATTATATATGGCATTAATTTCCTATCCGCTAAAAAATAATCAATTCTTGAGTATGTTTTATGTACCGAAGAGTAAAACGAGTATTCCCTTCCTGCTGGGTTAGCAGATCTCCATACATTTGTTATGTTAGTATTTTTTATATATGTATTTAGAAATTCACTAGTCTTAGATTTTGTATTACTCCTTCTTTGTTTTGCTGATTTGTCTAAGTAAGGATCTAAAACACAGTTGAAATCCCCTCCTATTATGACATTTTGATAATTAAACTCCAGTATTATATCTATAATTTTCTCAAAAAATTGAGGGTTATCAAAATTCGGAGCGTAAATATTTACCATAGTTATTGGGGTAGCATAAATTTCTCCCGAAACTATAATATACCTTCCCTCTTTATCTGATATAGTATTCTTTAATTTGAACGGTATACCTTTTCGAATAAGAATAGCCGTACCTCTAGATTTAGAAGTAAATGACGAATAATATGTTTGGCCTATCCACTTCGCCTTTAATCTCATTTGTGTTTCCTGTTTCATGTGAGTTTCTTGCAAGTAGATTATGTCGCTTTTCAAAGATTTTAGGTGAGCAAAAATTTTACTCCTCTTTATTGGTTCATTGGCACCCCTTATATTCCAACTACAGAATGTGATTCCTCCATTCTTTATTTGCCTATCGTCCTGCATTGTATATCAAAGTGATGTTCTTGAAACATATGGTGCAAACAAATACCTCCGTGTTCTGGACGTTGGGTGGTCATTCCAAATTTTTAAGTTTACATTACATCTCCATCTCCAAACGTGCCTTAGATAAAGCAAGAAAAGTTGTGATTTACAATTAATTAAGTGATTTTTTAAAAAAAGTGAAATTAAGGTATCTAAAAGCAGGTACCTTAAAGACAAATAGCCACCTAAGGTGGCGAAAGAATTATAGACTTCCATTGATGTTATTTTACAGTGAGCCCCAATCCCTTATTAACACCTCGTAAAAAAACAAACTACAAACCGTCTTGTTTATTCTTGTATAACTTTATCAAACTAGCGTTAGTAAAATGCCCCCCAAAAAAATAATTTTAAAAAAAATTAGTAATAATAATAATAATAATAATAACAAAAATATGCAAAGATAAAATATTAAAGAGTTAAAAAAAAAAGAAAAAATTAATATAATTAAACCCCAAATCCAAATATAAACCACAACCTATTCTCATTTCTATAAGTATTTGTACTGTACCAATTTATCTAGCCAGCTACCCTACAAGCAGGTACCGAGGGGTGTCTACCTTGGATTTAAACCAGCATCTGCAGTTCTTTCTTGCACATGTAGGTTCAGATTTGAACATTCCCCACTAGTTAGTTTAGTTTAGAGATACAAGCCCCTTCAGCCCACCGAGTCCGCACCAACCAGCGATCCCCGTACACCAGCACTATCCTACCCACTGGGGACAATTTTGAATCTTTACCAAAGCCAATTAACCTACAATCCTGTGAAGAAGGGTTTCGGCCCGAAACGTTGCCTATTTCCTTCGCTCCATAGATGCTGCTGCACCCGCTGAGTTTCTCCAGCATTTTTGTGTACCTTCGATTTTCCAGCATCTGCAGTTCTTTCTTTAACAACCTACAATCCTGTACGTCTTTGGGGTGTGGGAGGAAACCGGAACACCATAGAAAACTCACGCGGTCATGGGGAGAAGGTAAAAACTCGCAACAGACGCACCCGTAGCCTGCATGGAATCCGGGTTTCTGGCGCTGTAAGGCAGCACTCTACCGCTGCACCACTTTGCCACCCCCATCCTGACACTGGCTGACACAAAACCGATCTCTGATAAAGCTCTGCTGCTGAAAAAGGAACAGAGAACGAGATAGTTACATCAGCAGCTGGCAGTTAATGTAACACATCTGAGGTTGATGTCACATACTGCTGGGCGATGTCGGTTTTATGCTCAATGTACGGATCACCTGTGTATGCCAGCAGTATTCTGTTCCACTCTAGTCCAGTGGATAATGGAGAATGTGATGTGAAATGAATACAGAGTTTTAATGGGGGAATTGAACTGTCAATCCAGTAATAATTATCTTGCAGTTTGCAAACTGGCAAGTCAGTTATTCAAAAGATTTTTTTTTAACGTGAACACAACATCATTTCGAGAGCCCTGCAGAATTCAGGGCTGGGATTGACAGGTGGACTTTCATATCTGCTGTTTGGCAGTGTAAGCAAAACGCCAGTTGCCAGGCAAACCATTCTGATAATGAATTGAAATCGCTGTCTCAGTCTTGCTGTCTCAGGCAAAGTTAAACAGCTTTCTGCAATTGAACAATGCAGCCAAATGACACGTCTTCCTTAAAATTCACCTCTCACTCCTTCAATGTAGATTTTGAAAACATTGTCAAAAAGTGAGTCGTTTGCAGAAAATTTGACTGAGTTTGGCCGATGTGCGTTTCACCGGATCAGTTCAGTTCAGTTTCATTTATTGTCATGTGTACCGAGGTACAGTGAAAAGCTGGCTTTTGCTGCGTGCTAACCAGCCAGCGGACAGACGGTGCATGATTACAATCGAGCCATTCACAGTGTACAGATACACGATAAGGGAATAACATTTAGTGCACGGTAACGCCAGCAAAGCCGGATCAAAGAGGTAGATAGTAGTTCAGGATTGCACTCTAGTTGTGGGTAGGATAGTTCAGTTGCCTGATAACAGCTGGGAAAAAACTGTCACTGAATCGCAAGGTGTGCGTGTTCACGCTTCTGTAGCTTTGGCCCGATGGGAGAGGGGAGGAGAGGGAGTGGCCGGGGTGCGACTCGTCCTTGATGCCACTGTCCTTCTCTATCCGTGCCTCTCTATCCCTGATCCTCTCTTGCCCCTTGTGTGAGGCAGAATGACTACACGGTCTGCATTGACATTGTAGCTACATCTCCTCATAACTGTGTGGGGAGAAGATGTCTTCATTGTTGCTGTTTACTTCCCAACACGCCAATAAAACAGAATTAATTCCTCCGATCAAAACAAGATCAGGATGTGGGAGAAGCTGTCTGCTGTGGCATCCAAATGAAAATATTGCAAATGGGATTAAAACGCTGGTTTTGTAGAGACTGAAATGTAATGATTCAGATGAAAGTCAATAGAAACCAGGTACAAATGAATTCACTGACAAACATATGTGTGGGTTGATAAACTGGATAGAATTGTAAGATTAAATTTCACTGCAGCAGACAATCTTGTTATTACAGTATTCACGTTTAGCCCTGGTCTGGTAGTTTCAGCATCCCAATTGCTGAAAGCAGATATCACAGTTACCATGCAGGACCCTTGTGTTATTGCATTGGAAACGACTGCTGGCTCCCTCATCTTTGCAGTTAAAACTATTCAAGCCCCATTATCAGCTTTCCAGTAAACAGAAAATTGGAATGGGGCTGTGATGGCTTAAAACGACACGGATGCCATCAATGCTATTAAGTGCTGAGGGGAAGGCATTGCAGAGGTGTCAGAGACTGTATCGGGTGAGAAGCTGTGTCAGGTACGATGGCCATGGAGATTGCAGAAACAGCAGCATCACACCTCGAACCTAGGCATTGCCAGGAAACGAGGCAGAGATGAGGGCAGGACTTTAATTCACATGGGCTCAGTCCAAGTACTGCTAAGGGAGGGGGAGGGGAGAGGAGGGGTGGGAGGAGGGGGGGGTAGATGTCTGACGATAGGACCACAGCAGTTGTAGTTTAGTTTAGTTTAGAGATATAGTGTGGAAACTGGCCCTTTGGCCCACCAAGTCCGTGCTGACCAACGATCACCCGTACACTAATTCTATCCTACAGTACACTTTAGGGACAATTTACAAAGGCCAATTAGCCTACAAACCTGCACGTCTTTGCAATGTGGGAGGAAAAGTTTTTGGGGGACATCATTGAAACTTACAGAATAATGAAAGGCATAGATAGAGTGGAAAGGATGTTTCCACTGGTGGGAGTGTCTAGCACCAGAGGTCATAGCCTCAGATTTAAAGGGCGGTCTTTTAGAAAGGAGGTGAGGAGGAACTATTTTAGTCAGAGGGTAGTTAATATGTGGAACTCATTGCCACAGAGGGCTGTGGAGTCCAAGTCAGTGGATATTTTTAAGGCAGAGATAGACAAACTCGAGTGCTACAGGAAAATAATGAGAGAGGAAGAAAAATAATTTCAAAGCAAGTGAGAAAGTTCTTAAATAAGTTAGCAGGGGAGCAAAAGATAAACTGACTGTAAGGCTTAATATCACCGATTATGCTTCAGATGATACGGTCAGGCCAAGAGTCCATGATGGAGAAACAAAATCTGAAGTAAATGCTTGTGATGGGACGTGATCTTTCTCAGTCTGTGATCATTTTGAATTGGTTTGCAGCAAAGTGCAACATCATTACAAAACCTCCAGTACCACAGCTAAGTAGTTATACGACAAATCTCTCAACCATGAGGACAGTGGCACCGTGGGCAGCACAGTGGTGCTGAGGTAGAATTGTTACCTCACAGCGCCAGAGACCCGGGTTCCATCCTGACTACAGGTACTGTTGCACCTGTGACCTCGTGGGTTTTCACCCGGTTTCCTCCCACATTGCAAAGACGTGCAGGTTTGTAGGCTAATTGGCCTTTGTAAATTGTCCCTAAAGTGTACTCCAGCGAGTAGAGGCCTAGTGCTGTCAAACGCTCATCATATGCTAACCCACTCATTACTGGAATCATTTTAACCTCCTCTGGACCCTCTCCAGAGCCAGCACATCCTTCCTCAGATATGGAGCCCAAATTTGCTCACAGTATTCCAGATGTGGCCCGACAAGCGCCTTATAGAGCGTCAGCATTACATCTCATTACATTCTTTCCCAATTTAGAATCATAGAGTCACAGAGTTGTACAGCATAAAGCAGGCTCTTTCGCCCATCGTGCCTATGTGGACCATCATGCCAGACTAATGCCATTTGCTTACATTAATTCCATATTGCTCTTTGCCTTGCTCATGTCCAAATGCCTCTTAAATGTTGCTGTTGTTTCTGCCTCCACGAATTCTTCTGGCAGCTCATTCCACATTCTAACTATTCATTATGTGAAACATTTACTCCTCTGATCCTCTTTTAAACCCCCTCCCGCTCATCTTAAACCAATGCTTTTTATTTTTATTCCCACTTATTATGGGAAACAGACACTGGCTTTCTACTCTATCCAAGTCCTTCATAATTTTAAGTACTTTCATCATGTCACCTCTTAGTCTCCTTTAAAGCAGACCCACCTATGTAAGCGACCCGCTGAGTTACTCCAGCTTTTTGTATCTATCCGGTTTAAACCAGCATCTGCAGTTCCTTCCTACCCAACCAATCTAATCTCTCCTGATAACTCAAGACCTCCAATCCAGACAACATCCTTGTTCAACTTCTCTGCCCTCTCCGGCCTAATCACATCCTATATATAATGTGGTGACCAGAATTACACAAAGTATTCCAGGTGCAGCCTAACCAATGTTTGACCAATGCAAACCTCTGATCCAACTCTTGCATTCAATGTTTTGGCCGATAAAGGGAAGAATCTTTACGCCTTCCTCACCACCTTGTCCACTATGTTTCCATTTCCTTCAGCGACCGATGTACCAATATCCCATGTGTAAGAAGGAACTGCAGATGGTGGTTTAAACCGAAGATACACACAAAAAGCTGGAGTAACTCAGTGGGACAGGCAGCATCTCTGGGGAGAAGGAATGGGTGACATAGACAAAGGGAAAACATTGCAATCCCACACAGATAGCACCAGCGATCAGGATTGAACTGGCTTGGAGGAAGCAGGACTAACTGCTGCACTGCTCCGAAGCTCTCTCTCATGAGACATCAAGGACTTGAAGGATGCAATGTGCTGAGACCTAAACACTGCACACTAGCTCCAGAAACTGCTGTCCCATCATCTCAAACTTACCCTTCAATACAATGGACTTTTTCACCTCCCAGGCCCCTGTCATTTGTAACTAGACAGAATAATATTCCTTGAGCGGAATAATAACAGATGAAAAGTTCATGGATAAATATAAGCAGATGTTTGAGAGCGCATAAAGATTTATAATCTACTGACTGACGCCATCCCATTAGATACAAATCAGATATTATGGTTCAGCAGCATGGTGGCACAGCAGGTAGAGATGCTGCCTCACAGCAACAGAGACCTGGGTTCGATCCTGACCTCGGGTGCTGTCTGTGTGGAGTTTGCACGTTCCCCCTATGATCGCATGGGTTTCTTCTGGGTGCTCCAGTTTCCACCCACATCCCAATGACGAACAGGTTTGTAGGTTAATTGGCTTCTATAAATTGCCCCGTTAGTGTGTAGGGAGTGGGTGCGAAAGTGGGCTAACGTAGAACTAGTGTGAACAGGCAATTGAGTGTCGGCGTGGACTCGGTGGGCCGAAGGGCCTGATTCCATGTTGTATCTTGCAATCAATCAAATCAGTGAGCAGCATGTTAACAAATTAAATCCTGTGTGAAAACCTACACTATACAGAAAACCTCTTGTTCTGAGATCACCTTGAACTTGGTACATTTGGCTATAAAAAGAGTAACATCAACACACAGGGTGAGCCTTGATAGACACACCTGATAGAGCCCAGCCTGTGAGGACAAACAAACCTTGATAAATGTGTTCCTATTGCTATCTCATGTGACAAGAAAGCAATAAAGAACATACATATTATCGCAGGAGTACCTTATTAAAATAATCAACAGCTGCCAGATTTGCTGATAACCTTCAGCTCCTTGTGTGAAGTATATTTCCTGAAGTTACAGAAATAAACAGACTGCAATGTGTTGTGGCACATGGGCATGGGCTGCATTTATTTCTATTATCTCCCCCTTATGATCTACACTGTGCTTAGACCACCCACTGCAGCACTAACTATAAGCCATAGACCAGAGCAGAGGTGCTTGTATCGTTGGTTATTTGTGTATGAGATTAGCATGGGGAATAGAATTGTTTCAGTGGAGGCCACAGTTTGCCCTTCCCTCCCCATGTTTGGTTACACAGTCTTTGGAATTTAGTTTAGTTTAGAGATACAGCATGGAAACAGGCCATTCAGCCATCCGTGTCCGTGCTGACCGCCGATCTCCCCGTCCACTAGTTCTATCCTACACACTAGGGACAATTTACGGAGGCCAATTAACCTACAAACCCGCACGTTCTTTGGCATGTGGGAGGCACCCAGAGAAAACCCACGCAGTCACAGGGAGAACATACAGGCAGCACCCATAGTCAGGATCGAACCTGGGTCTCTGGAAGAGCAAGGCAGCAAGTCTACTGCTGCGCCACTGTGCTGCCCACTGCGCCACTGTGCCCAATTCTGTACCACTCTTTTAGAGCTAGCAACCTAAATGGAAATGCTGCTCTACAGTATGTATAACGCAATACCAATATCAATACCATTTGGCCCGTCAAGCCACTGCCTGTACTACAGTCCTAGAGTGGTACAGGGTAGAAGCAGGCCCTTTGGCCCACCAAGTTCATTGTAACCTTTTTGCCATCTATGTAAATCCCATTTGCCTGTAAAGGCCTTTCCTTTCAGACGAACGTAGTGAGGATTTAGTCCATTTTTTCCAGTGTCCTGAAGTGAATTCTCTTCAATCATCAGAGAGAGGAGCACAGTGGGGGAGCAGTGAGAGAGGATGTTGCTGCACAGAGGGGGATCACCCTCCCCTGACGTCAGTCTGAAGAAGGGTCTCGACCTGAAACGTCGCCCATTCCTGCTCTCCAGAGATGCTGAGTTACTCAGCACTTTGTGTCCACCTTCTCTTCAATTGTTGCCCTTGTTTTCTCAAATCCCCTAGAAAATCCGCTTCCACTGCTTTCTGAATAGTGTGGTGTACTTTGTAGTCCTTTGTAAAGAAATTATTCTCATTTCCTATCGGGTATGTTTGCTTTCTACTTTAAACCCATGATTTCTGATTAGTGGTCCACATTGCCAGAGGGAGCAGTATCTTCCTATAACCTGTGAAGAATGCTCAAAAAATGTTGCTCTCCCTTTAACTTTGTGGTTCCAGCTTCCCTAATCTCTCTTCACCCATTTCATCTCCATTAAAAAAAAATAGTGCAGTAGACTCAGTGGAATAGACTCGACGGGCCAAATGGCCTAATTCTGTTCCTCTGACTGATGAACTCATGAATATTCATTCAGGACTGCAATCCTACTGCCCAACAAGAAGATTACCATTTAAATTAATTATATTTCTATCCTCTTTTTGTTCATAACAGATTTTGGGATCAGCTAATCATTCCTTATATGCTACCTCTCTGCTTTTCATTTTTCTTTTTTTTTTTAAGATATTTTTTATTGGAGGTAGATACATATCATATTAAAATCGATACCAGTCTTACATTTTTAAATTACAAATATCGTCCATTATTATTACAATGTCTCCAATACTTTTTTTCTTTTTTTTTTAAACTAAATAGAACTAAAAAGATATAGATGAAATAAAGAAAGAAGAGAAAAAAGAGAAGAAACAAGAAAAAACCCACAAAAAAACCAACCAAAAACAAAACAAAACCCCCCCCCCCCCAAAAAAAAAAAAAAAAAAAAAAAAGATAATAAAGAAGAATGGAATAATTTACTACGATAAAAAACTTCATTCGAGATATATTCGTACATTTCAGAGTATAACCTTTCATCTATTCCTTGGCACGGGTGTTAGTCAGGTTCCTGTGCTGAACCATTCTGACCCTTTAAATAGTCAATAAAGGGAGACCATGTTCCGACGAATAGTTCCTGTTTGTCCAACAGGACAAGTCTAATTCTTTCCAAGTGTAAGGTCTCCGTCATTTCTATAATCCACATTTTAATTGTGGGGGTTATAGGGCCTTTCCAAAATTTTAGAATTAATTTTTTACCAGTTATTATACTATAATCAATAAAGTTTCTTTGAGTTGTTGTAAATGTTTGATTTAGTTCTAATGTTCCAAGTATTATCAATTTTGGATCCGGGTCCAATTGAATGCTAGTCACTTTAGATATTATTGTGAAAATATTTACCCAGAAATTTTTTATTTTTATGCAATTTGCAAACATATGAGATAAGTTAGCTTCTAAATGTTGACATTTATCACATATTGGTGAGATATGTGGGAAGATTTTATTTAATTTTGTTTTAGAATAATGTAACCTATGTATTACTTTGAATTGTATTAGAGAATGTCTGGCATTTAATGAACATTGATGTATGTGTTGTAAACTTTCTTCCCAAGTATCTTTCGTTATTATTTGATGCTTTTCATTTTTCAAATGAAACTTGCACTCTCTGTCATCTGCCAAACTCCACTGAAGTTTGTACCAAGTATTTGTCAAGAAATGATTTTCTCTCTTTGACCCTAGGTGCTCTTTCCTTTATCATACTTGATTTGTGCCCAGCTATTTCCACCTTACAGTTCTGCAATTGCTCATTCACCGTTGAATGAGCTTGTACCTAGCTAACCTGGTTAACTAGGTTAACTAAGTTAACCTGGTTAGCCTTTGTTTCCTACAGAATCAATGAATTGCTTTGGCATAGAAAGAGAGCATCTGGCCCACTGAGTGTGTAGCGCTCTTGGCACAGCAATCCCTTCTGATCCATCCCATCCCGTAACCACCAAATATGATTTTCCATCCAATATAAATCCCTTTAGATTCCCAGGCACGGTGCCTTACAGTGCCAGAGACCCGGATTCAATCCTGGCTATGGGCGCTGTCTATACGGAGTTTGTATGTTCTCCACGTGAACCACGTGGGTTTTCTGCGGGTGCTCCGGTTTCCTCCCACAGTCCAGACGTACAGGTTTATAGGCTAATTGGCTTGGTAAGATCATAAATTATCCCTAGTGTTTGTAGGATAGTGTTAGTGCATGGGGATCCCTGGTCAACACAGACTTAGTGGGCCTATTTCTGTGCTGTATCTCTAAACTAAACTAATCCAAGCTAAACTAAACTAAAACCCTTGTTGATTTTTTTTTCGGGTAATCATACTTTCATTATGCTTGAGGTCTCAAACGCTCTTTGCTTTAAAAAAAACAACTTCTCCTCACATCCACACTGTGTCTTTTGACCCAAATGTTACATCTGTGCCCATGACTTTGGTTATGTAGCCTTTGGAGTATTGCATGCAGTTCTGGTTACCCCATTGCAGTAATGTTGTGGACGTTTTGGAGGCGGTGCTGAAGAGTTTTACCAGCATGCTGGCTGCATTAAAAGATATTAGCTCTAAGGAGAAGTTGGACAAACTTGGATTTTTTCTCTGGAACATCGGAGGCCGAGGGGAGATCTGACAGAGGTACATAAAATTATGAGAGGCAAAGAGAAGATAGACAGATTTTTCCCCAGGGTAGAAATGTCAGAGACTAGAAGTTATAGCTTTCAGGTGAGAGGGGCAAAGTTTAAAGGAGATGTGCGGGACAAGTCTCGGAGAATGGTAGATGCCTGGAACATGCTGCCAGGGGTGGTAGTGGAAGCAGATATGATATTGGTATTTAAGGAGCATTTGGACAGGCACATGAACATGCAGGCAATGCAAGGATATGGCGGCAGAGGAGATTAGTTTAACTTGGCATCATGTTCAAAACAGATACTGTGGGCTGAAGGGCCTGGTCCTTTGCTGTACTGTTCTATGTTCTATGGTCTATGATCCTTGAACCATCTACAAATGGGACCAGTTTCCCTCTATACAAATGTTATCTTTCCCTAGTTACATTTTCCTTGAACTTTGTCCCCTTTGATGTCTTGTTTTCACACCTTCCCTTTCCATATCTATGTGTCTCCCTCTCCACTGACTCGCAGTCACCCATTCCTTCTCTCCAGAGATGCTGCCTATCCCGCTGCATTACTTCAGCATTTTGTGTCTTCCCCTCTATTCACTCTGCCTCAACCAATTGGACTAGCTTAGATGGGGCATCTTGGTCACGTGGACAGGTTGGGCCAAAGGGCATGTCTCCTTGCTGAATGACTCGATGCCTAAGTCGTCATCATCAAACATTGGAAAGTAAAACTGTTCACTGAACATTTTCAAAGCAAATGTTTTAGGCATTTGTACAAGGGGAAATGTCGGGAGAAAGTGTAGAACTTAGAGGTGCAGTTCTAAAGGGTGTGCAGGAGTGTATGTGTAAAATCGTTGAGCAAGGCAGGCTAGAGCTATAGTCAAACAGCACGGTAACAGGCCCTTCGGCCCAACCTGCCCTTGCCCACCAAGATGCCCCATCAACACTAGTCCCTCCTGCCCACGTTTCGCTCATATCCCTCTAAACCTTTCCTATCCATGCACCTGTCTTAATGATTTTTTAAATGTTATAGTATCTGCCTCAACTACCTCCTCTGCCAGCTCGTTCCATATACCCACTACCCTCTATGTGAAAATGTTTTCCCCTCAAGTTCCTATTAAATCTTTCCCCTCTCACCTTACACCTATGTCCTCTTGTTCTTGATTTCCCCTTCTCTGGATAAAAGACTCTGTGCATTCATCCTATCTATTCCCCTCATGATGTGGAATTCCTTGCCACAGATGGCAGTGGAGGCCAAGTCACTGGATGGATTTAAGAGAGAGTTAGATAGAGCTCTAGGGGATAGTGGAATCAAGGGATATGGGGAGAAGGCAGGCACGGGTTATTGATTGGGGACGATCAGCCATGATCACAATGAATGGCGGTGTAGACTCCTCCTGCACCTATTTTCTATGTTTCTATCTATGTATCTTATACACCTCTATAAGATCACCCCCTCAGCCCCCTGTGCTCCAAGGAATAAAGTCCTATCCTGCCCAGCCTCTCTCTATAGATCAGGCCCTCGAGTCCTGGCAACATCCTTGTAAATATTCTCTGCACTCTTTCCAGCTTAATGACAACCTTCCCATAGGAGGGTGACCACAACTGAACACAACACTGAACCCAAATGCGGCCTCACCGACATCTTGTACAATTGTAACATAACATCCCAACTTCTATACTCAAGGATGTTTGAAAGAAAGTCGTTACAAAAGCAGCCTGGATCCTGTGATTCAGTGGAATACAAAAGCAGGAAACTTATGTTGAACTTAAACCAACTTAAGAGTCACGCCACAACTGGAGTGTTGAAATAACTCGAATCACAACATTTTAGGAAGCTGTAGACAAGGTGCAAAAAATATTCACCAGAATGGTTCCAGAAACGGCAACATACTGCCACAAAGTTAGAACGGAGAAATGCAAGATTCCTTTTAGAGCAGAGAAGGTGAATGGAAGTTTGAAAGAGGTTTTTTGGACTTTGGACTTTGGAAATGGTGCCAAAACATGGCTGTGCCTGCATGCGTAAATATGCAAAATGAATGACACTGTGCAGATGCACATGCGAGAAAGAAAGCACTGTTGAACCATTGATGCAGCACCGAGTGGCAGACTAAAGGAAAGTGGAGTAAGGCAGTGTTTAAGTAGTAGAAACAAAGAACTGTAGATGTTGGGTTAACACACAAAAGGACACAGTGCTGGAGTAACTCAGCAGGTCAGGCAGCATCTCTGGAGAATATGGATTGTTGACTTTTCGAGTAGAGACCCTTTTTCAAACTCTTAGTCTGGACCTGGAACCCAGGTGATTTGGGGCGAGAATGGGTGGAGTCATTGGCCGAGGTCCGAGGGTGGCCAGAGTGAAGGTAAGGGTCGGTGGTGGCGGCGGTAGGTGTGGCCTGGAAGTGGCTGAGAAAGCTGTGTAGGCCGGCGATAGGTCCGTCCTGGCAGCGGCCGGAGAGGCGGTATGGGCCGGGATTGCCGTCAGCAGTCCTGCCTGGCGGTGGTCGGTAGGTCCAATATAACCTAAATCCGCTATAAAGAGGTCCATAATAACGAGTGTTTGCTGTAGTGCTGTGGGACCCTTGGTGTACACTCTTTAGACTCTAGACCTTAGAGATACAACATGGAGTCAGGCCCTTCGGCCCACTGAGTCCGCGCCGACCAGCGATCCCCTCGTACACCAGCACTATTCTACACACTAGGGACAATTTACAATTTTTACCAAAGTCAATTAACCAACAAACCTGCACGTCTTTGGAGGGTGGGAGGAAACCAGAGCACCCGAGGAAAACCCACGCGGTCACAGGTCAGAACGTACAAACTCCGTACATACAGCACCCATAGTCAGGATCGAACCCGGGTCTCTGGCGCTGTGAGGCAACAACTCTACCGCTGCGCCACTCCTGTAGTTGACAAACACTTCAGAAATGGTACTCAGGTGGAGCGTTGTTGAAACATGATTCTTCAGACACTTGCCATCAGATGATTGCCTTGAGACATGTGTGGGTGTGCATTCTAAAACGTTGAGGTGTGTCATAATCTCAGGAAGTATCATTGACTAATGCACGAAACATTATGGTGTAAACCTCACCTGGTTGGAAACTCCTACCATGATTGTTCCTCACCCTGTGGCTGGGGTGGGAGATTGCAACCTTCACGTGGCCCGCCCTGTTTCGACGAATGCAATCAACCCGGCGTGCACAATCAAATAAGATCATATAGAACAAGTTGTCGTACAACTTTAGGCTGTGCACGTCATACGCAAGAAGAAGAAGTCCCTGTGGCTACTGCATTTTTCACGCCTTAAACAAGTTCCTTAAACAAGTTCTCTGAATCATTGAACAACTTGGCCTAGATTAGAGGGTCACTATGATTATGTGTATCCATATCGCCCTGGATGGGCACCATTGTCTCTTCCCATCGCTCAGTTCCTTCTGAGGCTAAACTTTTGATGTGAGGGGAATAGATCAGGTAGATGTACATAATCTCTTGCCCAGAATAAGGGAATCGAGGACCAGAGGACATTGGTTCAAGGTGAAGGGGAAAAGATTTAATAGGACTCTGAGGGGTAACTTTTTCAGACAAAGGGTGGTGGGTGTATGGAACAAGCTGCCAGAGGAGATATTTGAGGCTGGAACTATCCCAACGTTTAGGAAACAGTTAGACAGGTACATGGATAGGACAGGTTTGGAGGGATATGGACCAAGTGCTGGCAGGTGGGACTAGTGTAGCTGGGACATGTTGGCCGGTGTGGGCAAGTTAGGGCCAAAGAGCCAGTTTTTACACTGTATCACACTATGACGCTATGACTAGGAGTATTAATTAGAGCAGAGATCAGACATTCCTCCCACACAACCAGGCTAGGTTTTGGGGTTGGGATCAGGGAGGGATTGAATCACTAAGACCCACGATCTACCTGTGGTTTGTGTCAAGTTAGCTGATCTTATCATGGCTGTCCACCGTGTTCCTCACTACGGGTGCTGTCCGTATGGAGTTTATATGTTCTCCCTGTGACCACGTGGGTTTCCTCCCACACTCCAAAGACGTGCAGGTTTGTAGGCTAATTGGATTTGGTAAAATTGTAAATCATCCTTAGTGTGTGTAGGATAGTGTTAGCGAGGATCGCCGGTCAGCACGGTCTTGGTGGGCCGAAGGGCCTGTTTCTGCACTGTATCTCTAAACTAGGATCTTTAAACCAGGATCAGCATCTATGCTCTCAGCTAGGAAGAGGAAGAACTAACTTTCCAAACACTTTAACTCCCCTTCCCATTCCCATACTGACCTTTCTATCCTGGGCCGCCTCCATTGCCATTTGGCCCTTCGAGCCAGCACCGCCATTTCAATATGATCATGGCTGATCATCCCAAATCAGTACCCTGTTCCTGCTTTTTAGAGCTAAATCTAACTCTCTCTTGAAAACATCCAGGGAATTGGCCTCCACTGCCTTCTGTGGCAGAGAATTCCACAGATTCACAACTTTCTAGGTGAAAATGCTTTTTCTTATCTCAGTCCTAATTGGCCTACCCCTTATTCTTAAACTGTGACCCCTGGTTCTGGACTCCCCCAACATCGGGAAAAATTTTCTTGCATCTAGCCTATCCAATCCCTTAAGAAATGTATATAGTTCTATAAGATCCCCTCTCATCTAAATTCCAATGAATATAAGCTCAGTCGATCCATTCTTTCATCATATGTCAGTCATCCCCGGATTATCCTGGTGAACCTAAGCTGCACTCCCTCAATAGCAAGCATGTCCTTCCTCAAATTAGGAGACTAGAACAGGACACAATACTCCAGGTGTTGTCTCACCAGGGCCCTGTACAACTGCAGTAAGACCTCTTTGCTCCTAGCTTCTTGCTATGACGGCCAACATGCGCTGATAAAGGCAGTCTGAAGCTCAAGTCTCTGAGGTGTAAATTGCACCCAAGACTCTCTGATGCAGAAGATTTTGCGTGTCAAAATTGGGCAGGCGGCCAATGGAGTCATGCTTGAACGTAGCTGCTAAGGAGAATTCACCAGGCTTGAACCTGCCCGGAAACTCCACACGCCGATGATGTTTCCACAAAGAATGTGGGCTGCTGATATCATCTTCGGATAGTCTTTGACAAGGTTGAAATTGCCTATGAACCTGTATGTTCAGCAGATGGTTGTTAGTAAATTACAGAGGACTGTTTTTATCAAAAAATGTAATGAGTTAGATTGATGTCGACAGTTCTGTGGACAGAGTCATAGAGTTAGAGTCATAAAGTTATACAGTGCGGAAACAGGCCCTTCGGATCACTGGTCCGTGCTGGCCAACGATCACCCCATACACTAGCACTATGCTACACACGAGGGACAAATTACAATCTTACCAAAGCCAATTAACCTACAAACATGCACGTCTTTGGAGTGTGGGAGGAAACCGAAGATCTTGGAGAAAACCCACATGGTCATGGGGAGAACGTACAAACTCCGTACAGTCAGCACCCGTAGTCAGGATCGAACCCGGGTCCTTGGCGCTGTGCCCACCAAGATGCCCCATGCATGTTTGGCCCATATCCCGCTAAACCTTTCCTATCCATGTACTTAAATATAAAACACCACAAAGGAACACTTGTATTCCTGAACAAAAGAGAAATAGGCCCTTCAGCCCATTGAGTCCATGCCGACCATCAAGCACTTACTTTACACTAATCCCTCATTAATCCCAGTTATTACACCCAAGATGGTGCCCAAACCAGGTGACTCTTAGTGTGTTGGTCACAGAAGTGGATCTGCAAGCAGGCATCGTTCCACTCTTTTAAAACTCATCATATATCTGTACACTGTGGATGACTGGATTGTAATCATGGCAGTCTTTCCGCTGACAGGCTATCATGTAAGAAAAGCTTTTCACTGTACCTCGGTAAACGTGACAGTAAACTTTATCCTTCTCATACTCCGGTTCATCATTGATGTTGTGATGGAGACACTCGTGTTTTTTTCTTCTGCATTTCACATTTTGAATGACTGCAAAATTGTTCCATTAGATTACATTTTTAATTGGCCTGAAAACTATCTCAAGTTAAGCAAAGATTATCCAGGCAGCGGATGTAATATTGGCGCTGCTAGATCAGTCGTCCAGACGATGGAGTTCAAATCTCATTATGGAATTTAACTTCAGTTAATAATACAGAATTAATCAAAAAATAATCTTGGTAATCATGACACATAACTTCCAGATTGTCATCAAAAACCCATCTAATGTACTGATGTATATAGGACTCCCAACCCCTGGCAGTATGATGGACTCTCAATTGGCCTAGCAAGTGCAACTAAGTTTAGTTTAGTTTAGAGATACAAAGCGGAAACAGGCCCTTCGGCCCACTAAGTCCGCGCCGACCAGAAATCCCCGCACACTAACACCATCCTATGCACACTGGGCACAATTTACAATTCAACCAGTACGTCTTTGGAGTGTAGAAGGACACCGGAACCCCTGGAGAAAACCCACACTGTAACAGGGAGAATGTACAAACTTCATACAGACAGCACCCGTGGTCAGGATCGAACCCGTATCTCTAGCACTGTAAGGCACACCGCCGCACCACTGTACCGCTCCAGGATGGTGAATAAATGCTGCCCTTTTTCGGTGATACCCACATTCTCAATTAACAAAATTCCTCGTTTAATCTTATAAGCTTTTACCTCTTCTTTCTTGAACTGTCTGTATTTCTGGGGCATTGCACTGATAGCTGCCATTTCCTGGCTTCTTAGCCTCACGAAATCTGGACAGTGAGTTTCTGACAGAAGCGTATAAGTAATTTATAGAGAAATGTCCAATGGCTTGTCAAAAGTGTTCAATTTTTTTGAAATATTTAAAGACTTTTCATTTATCTTTCATTGTTACACTCCTTTTGGTTTTTGAGGGCTGCAAGTCCCATTAAAAAAAGTTATGCCCCTTTAAAACAAGGCAGAAGATCAGAGACTCAGAGAATTTCACTCACTTCAGCTCCTCTCTCCTAAACATGTATTATTAACTGACGGATAAGGATGTTACTTCTCTACTGGCTAGCATAACAGTGATGCAAAGCATAACAACTACAATGATGGTGAAAAGATGATTGTTCGGTTTAGCTTAATTTAGTTTACCTTAGTTCAGGTTAGTTTAGTTTAAGTTTAATTTATTGTCACGTGTACCAAGGTACAGTGAAAAGGTTTTGTTGTGTGCTAACCAGTCAGCAGAAAGTCTACACATGATTACAACCAAGTAATTCATGGTGTACAGATACATGAAGAAAAATTATCAATAATCATACCACAATAATCATAGGAGATGGTAATAGAAAAACATAGAAACATAGAAAAATAGGTGCAGAAGTAGGACATTCGGCCCTTCGAGCCATATCACCGCCATTCAATATGATCATGGCTGATCATCTAAAATGCTTTTTCCCCATATCCCTTGATTCCTTTAGCCCCAAGAGCTAAATCTAACTCTTGAAAACATCCAGCGAATTGGCCCCCCTGGCCTTCTGTGGCAGAGAATTCCACAGATTCACAACTCTCTGGGTGACAACATTTTTTCACATCTCAGTCCTAAATGACCTACCCCTTATTCTTAAACTGTGACCCCTGGTTCTGGACTCCCCCAACATCGGGAACATTTTTCCTGTATCTAGCCTGTCCAATCCCTTAAGAATTTTATATGTTTCTATAAGAATCCCTCTCATCCTTCTAAATTCCAGTGAATACAAGCCCAGTTGACCCATTCTTTCATCATATGTCAGTCCCGCCATCCCGGGAATTAAATTGGTGAACCTACGCTGCACTCCCTCAATAGCAATAATGTCCTTCCTCAAATTAAGATACCAAAACTGCACACAATACTCCAGGTGCAGTCCCACCAGGGCCCTGTACAACTGCAGTAGGACCTCCTTGCTACTAAACTCAAATCTTCACGCAATGAAGGCCAACATGCCATTGGCTTTCTTCACTGCCTGCTGTACCTGCATGCTTACTTTCAGAGACTGATGTACAAGCACGCCCAGGTCTCGTTGCACTTACCCTTTTCCTAATCTGTCACCATTCAGATAAAATCTGCCTTCCTGTTCTTGCCACCAAAGTGGATAACCTCACATTTATCCACATTATACTGCATCTGCGATGCATCTGCCCACTCACCCAACCTATCCAAGTCACACTGCAGCCTCATAACATCTTCATCACAGCTCACACTGCCACCCAGCTTTGTGTCATCCGCAAACTTGGAGATGTCACATTTAATTCCCTCGTCTAAATCATTACTGTATATTGTAATCAACTGAGGTCCCAGCACCGAGCCTTGCGGCACCCCACTTGTCACTGCCTGCCATTCTGAAAAGGACCCGGTAATTCCTACTCTTTGCTTCATGTCTGCCAACCAGTTCTCTATCCGTCAATACCCTACCCCCAATACCATGTGCTCTAATGTTGCACACTAATCTCGTGTGGGACCTTGTCAAAGGCTTTTTGAAAGTCCAGATACGCCACATCCACTGGCTCTCCCTTATCCTTTCTATTTGTTACAACCTCAAAAAATTCCAGAAGATTAGTCAAGCATGATTTCCCCTTCATAAATCCATTCCGACTTTGACCAATCCTGTCACTGCTTTCCAAATGCACTGCTATAACATCTTTAATAATCTTCATATGGATTCAACAAATCATGTTGGCAAAGATGGAACTGAGGTCAAGTTAATGGAGAGTACTTGGGGCAGTATCTCAGACCAATCTGCTGTAGTATAGTTTAGTTTAATTTAGCTTAGAGATATAGTATGAAAACAGGCCTTTCGGCCCAATGGATCCATGCCGACCATTGATCACGCGCTCACACTACTTATCCCAACACACACTGGGGTCAATTTACAGCCGCCATATAATCTGGAAACCCGCATGTCTTTGGGATGTGGGAAGAAACCAAAGCGCCCGGAGTAAACCCAGGTAGTCACAGGGAGAACGTGCAAACACCACACAGACAGCACCCGTGCCCAGGTCTCTGGCGCAGTGAGGCAGCAAACCTACCGCTGCGCCACTGTGCCTCACTATCACTTTGAACCGCTAGAAACCAGACAGGGAAATTCAGATCTGTTTCTTTTTTAATTAGAAGGATTTATTAATGATCTTGTAGGGGAAGAAGATAAAAGATAATAGAATTTTGCATTCCATTTGAGAATTACAAACTTAGATCTGAAACAATTGTCTTAGATTGATGGGTCATAAGGTCGGGAGATTTTTAAATACCAGCAAAAGATGACCAAAAGAAACAAATAAGGACAGAGATAATAAGCCTAAAAAATAACACACAGAATTTCTACATACATTAAAAGGAAGTGAATGGCTAGGATATATGATGTCCTCTTTGTGGATAGGAGTGAGGGAGAGATAATGGGAAATAAAGAAATGCCAGGGAGAGTAAGCAAATACTTTGTGTATGTTTTCCTGTTAGGAGACACCAAACCATCTCAACATAGACACAAAATGCTGGAGTAACTCAACGGGTCAGGCAGCATCTCTGGAGAAAATGAATAGTGACGTTTCGGGTCGAAACCCGAAAAGTCACCTATTCCTTTACCCCAGAGATGATGTTACTCCAGCATTTTGTGTCCTATCTTCAGCATAAACCAGCACCTGCAGTTCCTTCCTGCACATCTCAATTTAGATGTAGGGATGAGGTGCAAAAGACATGGGGTGGCAAGTAGTGAGGAGAACACAAAAAGACTGCAAATGGATATAGATTGGTTAAACAAAAGGACAAAAAATAGCAGGTGGAGTACAATGTGGGAAAACGTGAAGACTTTAGTAGGAGGCAAAAAAGTCAGAATATTGTTGAAATGGAGATAGAACACTGAACACTACTGTACAGAGGGATGGGTGCTTCATACACGAGCGACAGAAGGTTAACATTCAGGTAAGTAGAGGAACAGGTGGAATATTGGTCTTTATTGAAAGGGGGGTGGAGGACAAATTGGGAGGCTTTCTTACAACCGTTGAGGGCGTTGGCCCAGCCACACCTGCATATTGTTTGGGTCTGCTTATTGAAGAAAAGATATACATGTTCGAGAGGCAGTTCAAACAAGGTTCACGAGGCCTGTTATGGGACGAAGGCCTGTTTTATGAGGAAAATTAAGCAGGTTAGGCCAATGCCATTTGGAAGTTAGAAAAATGAGGAATGAACTTATTGAAAGATAAAGGGGCTTGGCAGGACAAATATTGATAGGCCACTTCCCCTTGATGGGGAATCTAGGATGGGGGGATCTATTTCAGTGTAAGAGTCATCCATTTTAGAACAGAATGTAGATTAATTTATTCCCTCAGAAAATAACCCTCTTGACCATTTGTGACCAGGTAAGGTGCTTATAAGGTGATAGTTAGAACACCAGAAGAACATTTTCCATATTCTCATGTTTCTTGTGAGACAGAAGGCAGCCATTCAGCCCATTAAGTCATTGCAGACTCTTGAGCATCCTATCAGCCCCATTCTCCCACTTGTTTCTGTGTAACCCATTCCCTCCCATAGGACATCAACTGACCCTGCTTTTCCTTCTACTTCCTATACTAGGGGCAATGTTTGGTGCCTAATCAACCCACCTGTGCATTTGGGATGTGAGGGGAAACTGGAGCACCTGTGGAAATCCACGTGATCTCTGAGAGGACATGAAATCTCCACACAGACTACACCCGACGTCAGGATTGAACTTGGTTTGTTGGAGTTGTGCTGCAGTATTAACAGCTGCATCACTGTGTTGCCCACCTGGTCCAACGCTGGCTACCAAAGCCTTGCCTTCACCACATTGAAAAGAACTCCAAAAGGCTGCGCTCCCTCAGAACGACATCATGAGATGAGATTTTAGGCTCATTCTCGGTGTCCTGAAATCACCGTCAACTGGCTCTGCATTGCTATCAATTGCGCTAAGTGAGTAATTACAGGTCCACCACCGATTTTCCAGCAACTGGTGGTCCGGCGTCTCATTTAAATCGGACAAATCGATTAAATCGGCGGGCCGAACTTGCCTCCTGTGGCCGAAGCTCTGGAACTCCGGCCGAGCCAGAGCTGGCAAATTCATTCCCATTGCCGATTTCCGAGGCCGACTTGGCGGCCTGGGTGGACCATTCCGATATCATTGGACTCCTCTTGAAGGCCCGTGATCTCTGTTGATCCGGCAAAACGGATAATCCAGAAAGGCTCTGGAACCAAGGGTGTCGAGATACACCCTTGAGCTCTGGAACATTGTGCATGGCTGGCCATTTAACACCAGGATGAGCAAACATTTCTTTACCCTGAGGGCTGTGAGTCTTTGGAATTCTGTATTGTGCCTGAGTCACCGTGTGCATTGGTTGATAGAATTTTTGATCCTAATGCAATCAGGGGGCATGGTCACTGAACAAGAAGCTAGACTTGAGGTAAACCAATCAGCCACATCATAACTGAATGACGGAGTGGAGTTAGAAGACCAGACAGCAGCGAGCACACACCTATTTGTCGTTCCTGCAACACGAAATACAAGAGTTAAGAGTATTTTATTGTCATATGTCTTGATATCTCTCCATCCCTCTCCCCACCCTAGTTGTGCTGCTAGTTCCACTGTTCACATGCCTTTGTCATCACCTCTTTCACAGCCAACAATGGACAATTGTGGGCTCCACCTTTCTTGGGTCATCGGTGCCGGCTCGTATTTGTTCTGTACCTTTTCATACCCCTAATTTTCCTCTCCCTTGACTCTTAGTCTGAGGAAGGGTCTCGACCCGAAACGTCACCTATTCCTTTTCTCCAGAGATGCTGCCTGGCCCACTGAGATACTCCAGCATTTTGTGTCTACCTTCAATGAAATTCTTACTTGCAGCAGCGAAACAGATGAGTAAACATGGTGCTCTGTAAAACCCTTAATAGCCCAAGTATAGATATATATAAACAAACAATAGTAGAGGATACCAGAGAGATCAGTAGAGAGAGAAATGTCAGGACTGTATTTTGGAACAAACTGTAAGAAGCCTTGAGAGGGAAGAGAGAGTTACAAAGGAGCCATGATAGTAGAGAGTATAAATATAAATATCTGACTGAAGGTTGGAACGGACACTTCATGAAATAGTGGAATGGGCTCTTGGGGCAGAAAACCCCTTATTTGATTTGCAGATACTTCTGTACCCTAATCTTCCTCGAGGTAAAAGAGCAAATATGTACTGCTCATACATGCCTATTAAACCAATGAATACAAACTAATTTTACCAGATGGGCAATTACTGTAGTGTTTACAAAAATCAAGAGCCTTGCAGCTAAATCTCAATAACATATTTAATAAACAATTCGTACACATTGTGCAGTGGACTGAACATAAATAAAAGCACTCTCTTAGATAGTGAGCTGATTTGGAATTATTGATCCCAGAGATGTGCTTCAGGGATGGAGTTCATGCTATTTCTTAGTGTTTCTTAGTGGTCTGAAAAATCACCATGCGTTCGATCAAAGGGAACAATTTAGAAAATGAGCACTATCGATATTTGGCTGATGCTCATGTGCCCACTATTGTTAACTACTGCTGCATTTCAGCACCATTTAAAGCCTGGCCGCAACTCATTTTGTGGCAACATTGGCAACATTATCAGAAAAAAATCACAAGGAATTGTAGAAAATCAGCATTCAGAGAGACACGTCTCAGCACTAATGGGGGATGGTAGACAGCTTGCACCAAAATCTTGATGTTCAACTGTGGAACTACGAAAGAGACCAAACACCCAGAGAGAGGGTGGGAAGGAACAGCAGATGCTGGTTTCAATCAAAGATAGATGCAAAATGCTGGAGTAACTCAATGGGTCAGGCAGCATCGCTGGAGAGAAGAAATAGAAACATAGCAAATAAGTGCAGGAGTAGGCCATTTGGCCCTTCGAGCCAACACTGCCATTCATGGCTGATCATCCAGAATCAGGACCCTGTTCCTGCTTTCTCCCTATATCCCTTGATTCCTTTAGCCCTGAGAGCTATATCTAACTCACCCTTGAATACATTCAGAAAATTGGCCTCCACTGATTTCTGTGGCAGAGAATTCCACAGATTCACAACTCTCTAGCTGAATTTTTTTTTCCTCATCTCAGTGTTAAGTGGCCTACCCCTTATTCTTAAACTGTGACCCCTATTTCTGGACTCCCCAACATGGAGAACATTTTTCCTGCATCTAGCCTGTCCAATCCCTTAAGAATTGTATATGTTTACTCGGGTCTCTGCCGCTATAAGGCAGCAACTCTACCGCTGCGTCACCGTGCCGCCCATGGGCTGCTGGAAGTAAAAGTTTCATTGTTCTGTTTTGGTACATATAACAATTAAACACTCGACTGTGGACACACACAGGCATGTGTGCACATGTACAGACTGATATGTGCACATGTACAGACCGATATGTGCACATGAACATGCACATGCATGCACATACAAAATGCAGCACAGATACATAGGTACACACACACACAAACCCTGTCAGGCACATCTTAATTTATGTACATGTTTACAGCAGTGTAAACGGAGAGACTTGTCCTTCAATCATTCACAAATCAGGTGGAATTTAACACTGTTGATGTTAAAATTAATCATGATCCTGATTAGATCTAAATTTGCAAATAGGAATATGCCTTTTCGAAGACTCCAGGCCAAAAAAATGACATCTTCATTTTGTTTTCCACCTTATTATATGGAATGTGAGCTGTGTAGAACATGTGGAACCTCCATACCATTTAATGTGACGGTAAAATTCCCTCAGATGGATCAGTCACAATAGGCCATTTCCAGGTAGCTCCACTTTAGCTGAACCACCCACCCAGTGGAGGCCATGAAGATTCATTAACCGTTGAATTACGTTTTATCAGATAATACAGCTCCATTGGGATTTTGAGGTTATAGTGTGTAGTGCCCAATGTGAGGGACCAGGAAAATGGATGGATCCTTCTTGCTGCTGTGACAGAATGAAGAATTCAACAGGGAGCTGTTATCAGAGACATCGTTCTAAAGCTTCCAATGAAAGACCAAATATATCCCATTGCTGGTAGAGCTGCTGTCTCACAGCATCAGGAACACAGGTTCGATTCTGACCTCGGGTATTGTGTGTGCAGAGTTTGTATACTCTCCCTGTGACCACATAGGTTTCTTCCGGTTTCCTCCCACATCCCAAAGAAGTGCGGGTGTGTAGATTAATTAAACCCTGCAAATTGCCCTTAATGTGTAGGAATGGGATGCAACAATGGGATAACATAGAACAGTGTGGACTCAGTGGGCCGAGGGGGCAGTTTCCATGCTGTATCTTTCAATCAGTTTCAAATTTTACTTTTAGAAAAGTCTGTAAAATAAATACAGCAGAATAAAACAGCGTGAATCAAATGATTTGGCTTTTTACTGCAAAGCAAAAATCTGCAGAGGCACAAAATAAATAAAGGGAATGTTAGAAACACTCAGCAGGTCAGGCAGCATCTGTGGAGATACAGAGCCAATGTTCTTGGTGCAGAGGTTTGAGGGATAATTTAGCGTTGTTGTGGGAGGAGCCTAAGATGAATGACAATTTGTACTTAGCAACTAGTGTACACTGTAGCCACTGTGGGCTCTGGAGACGTGGAGGGAAGGAACGTCTGTCAGGTGGGCTGCTTTGTAATGGAGAGTATCAATCTTGATGCTCGCCTGCCTAAGCAGGTGGAGAGTGTTATGATAGGATAGATTTGGAGAGATATTGGCCAAACAGGAGCAGGTGGGACCAGAGTAGCTAGGGCATCTTGTTCAGCATGCCCCAGCGTTTTGTGGCTAAATCTTTGGGGTTAATAGTGTCTGTTTTCCCCGGGATGGCGGGACTGTTATATGTTGATAGAATGGAGCGGCTGGGCTTGTATACGCTGGAATTATTTAGAAGGATGAGAGGATGAAGGATGTTGCTTATTAAAACATATAAGATTATTAAGAGATTGGATATGCTAGAGGCAGGAAACATGTTCCCGATGTTGGGGGAGTCCAGAACCAGGGGCCACAGTATAAGAATAAGGGATAGGCCATTTAGGACAGAGATGAGGAAAAACGTTTTCATCCAGAGAATTGTGAATCTGTGGAATTATTTGCCTCAGAAGGCAGTGGAGACCAATTTTCTGGATGCTTTCAAGAGAGAGTTAGATAGAGCTCTTAAAAATAGCAGAGTCAAGGGATATGGTGAGAAGCGGGAATGGGGTACTGATTATGGATGATCAGCCATGATCACATTGAATGGCGGTACTGGCTTGATGGGCCGAATGGCCTACCTATTCTCTATTGTTTAATGCCCAGTCCCTCCAGTATTGGTAATTGAAAGTCAAATGGAGGTGGTCACTTGAAGATTGCAATTATTTGACATCTTTATGCATACAGCCGGAGGATGCTTCCATTAGTGATGTTTCCATTAGTGGGAGAGTCGAAGTCATAGCCTCAGAATTAAAGGACGTCCTTTAAGTAAGGGGATGAGGGGATATGTATTTAGTCAGAGGGTGGTGAATCTGTGGAATTCTTTGCCACAGAAGGCCAAGTCAATGGATATTTCTAAGGCAGAGATAGATAGATTCTTGATTAGTATAGATGTCAGAGGGAATGGGGTTAGGAGGGAGAGATAGATCAGCCATGATTGAATGGCGGAATAGACTTGATGGACCCAATGGCCTAATTCTCCTCCTATTCCTTATGACTTTATGATGTGGTTCGGTCCATTGAGACCACGACACGTCTTTGAAACAGGTAGCCAATTCTTTCTTTCTTCAGACCTCTGCAAAGGTTTGGGGCAATTGGCCTGGAGTTTGGATCGACGATAGATTAACGAGCAAAGGACAGGAGGAGCTGCTGGAGTCCATTTGCACAGTGCATTTGAAAAGTGCTGGAGTAACTCAGCGGTTCAGGCAGCATCTGTGTAGAACATGGACTGAAGGACGCGACAGAACAAGCTCCACGTTCCCCGGGGATGCAGCCCGGCCCGCTGAGTTGCTCCTGCAGTCAAAACGTGCAGGAACGAACTGCAGATGCTGGTTTACGCCGAAGAGACACAAAATGCTGGAGTAACTCAGCGGGTCAGGCAGCATCTCTGGAGAAAACAAATAGGAGACGTTATGGGTGGAAAGAAAGGTGACCTATTCCTATTCCCCAGAGATGCTGCCTGGCCCGCTGAGTTACTGCAGCATTTTGTGTCTATCTCCGGTGTTACTCAAGCACTTTGTGTATTTTTTTTTGTTTTGTAGGAAAGAACTGCAGATGCCGGTTTAAATCGAAGGTAGACACAAATTGCTGGAGTAACTCAGCGGGACAGGCAGCATCCCTGGAGAGAAGGAATGGGTGATGTTTCGGGTCGAAACCCGTCTGAAGAAGCATTTTGTGTCTATCTTGTGTCTTTTCTTGTTTGCTTGTGATTACCACACACACACACTTTCAAGGCTGCTGTAGAAGTGTGTGGCGCGGTGGAGATGGGCTGGTTGGTGTTCCCGAGGCCTGGGTGATCTTGCCTGTTCGCTGGCGCTGTGCAGATCGCTGTATGTGACGCCGAGCGAGCGAGCGAGTCCTTGCAGCAACGCTCAGCTCTCTCGGGCTGCGAACAGCCTATTCCGTCGCTAGTGGTCAGTGTTATTGACGTCAATTGGGAAACGCAGATGTGAGCTCGGATTTCCGCAAAGCAGCAAGAGCCGTACGAGAGAGAGAGAGAGAGAGAGAGAGAGAGAGAGATAGAGAGAGAGAGAGATAGAGAGACCAAGCTATCCAGCAATCTCTCTTTCTCTGTGTGTGTGTGTGTGTGTGTGCGGAGAGTGGTGAGCCGGACCCGCGACTCTACCGCCGCTCTTTAAACTCATGGCTAGAAGGAGCCCGGGGTGACTGTCCGGCGAACAAACTGGCCGGCGAATGCGGCAGCTGAGAAACCCTGCTCGCTGCCGGGGAGAAGGTAGCTAGCACCCAGTCAGTTCGCGGCAGGTCGCGGACACCAACGCACTGCAGGTAAGTTGAAGGTTGACTTTAAAGCGCTTCGCCGATCCTCTAGCCTCTCCTCTCCTCGCCTCGCCGCTGCCCCCAGCTTGAAGTTGTACCGGCCAGTTAGCGAGTCTGCCCCTAACAAGCTCAATGCCTTTCACGGTGCCCGCTTCAATTTCTCAAACGCAGTCACTAATAAAGTTATTTATTTTGGGGTTTGGGGCGGCGGCGCCGTGTTAAAGGGGGCGGGTGGGTCCAGAAAGATTTAAAGCGAGGATCCGCTAGGATTTAAAGAAGTAAATCGTCGGGGGCTTTAAATAAGGTCCTTCTTTGGTAAACCAGCATCTACAGTTCCTTGTTTCTATGCAATAAATATGTCTTTATCGGGGATTTTAAAATGCTGGTAAGACTCAGAGGGTCAGGCAGGATCTGAGGAGGTGGACTAGTCGCTGCTGGCTCGTTGTTGGTGTTGGCTGGGTGGAGGAGTAACCGGTGGTCCTGTTACCTCTCGGTAGGTCGTGGAACTCGCGGTGCGGCGCGAGCGGACAGGACCATCAACGACCATGGCCGGAGCAAGGCATTGCTGCGACGGCAAGATAGCCGGCCTGTACGACCTGGACAAGACTCTGGGCAAGGGCCACTACGCCGTGGTGAGGTTAGCCCGCCACGTCTTCACGGGGGAGAAGGTAGCGGTGAAAGTGATCGACAAGACCAAGTTGGACAAGTCCGCCACGGGGCATCTGCTGCAGGAGGTGCGCTGCATGAAGTTGGTGCAGCACCCCAACGTGGTGAGGTTGTACGAGGTGATCGACACCCAGACCAAGCTCTACCTGATCCTGGAGCTGGGCGACGGCGGGGACATGTTCGACTACATCATGAACCATGACAGGGGGCTGTCGGAGGGACAGGCCAAGGTCTACTTCGCCCAGATCGTGCACGCCATCTCCTACTGCCACAAGCTGCATGTGGTCCACCGCGACCTCAAGCCGGAGAACGTGGTCTTCTTCAAGGAGCAAGGGGTGGTCAAGCTGACCGACTTCGGCTTCAGCAACCGCTTCCAACCCGGCAAGATGTTGACCACCAGCTGCGGCTCGCTGGCCTACTCTGCACCAGAGATCCTACTGGGAGATGAATACGATGCCCCTGCCGTGGGTAAGTCAGTGCCCTCCCTCCCCCCTTCCCCCTTCCCCCTTCCCCCTTCCCCCTTCCCCCTTCCCCCTTCCCCCTTCCCCCTTCCCCCTTCCCCCTTCCCATCAAGAGCCAAGTCTAAGCCATTTATTGTGGGCGGGGGGGAAGTTTGGAACCAAAAAAAATCCAAGTGCAAGTTTAGTTCAGATACATGGAAAGCTTCCTGCAATATGTATGTTCCTTCCTGCCTGCCTGCCTATGTGTGTGTGAGTGAGTGATCTCGGGGGTGAGTGGGTTAACACACGAAGAGCGTTTGACGGCACTGGTCAGGCCGCATTTGTGATCCGTTTTGAGCCCCTTATCTCTGGAAGGATGTGCTGGCGCTGGAGAGGGTCCAGAGGAGGTTTACGAGAATGATCCCAGGAATGAGTGGGTTAACACATGCTGAACGATTGTCGGCACTGGACCTGGAGTTTAGAATGATGAGGGGAGGGGGGACCTCATTGAAACTTGCCGATTTAGAAAGGAGATGGGGAGGAATTTCTTTAGTCAGAGGGTGGTGAATCTGTGGAATTCATTGCCGCAGACGGCCGTGGAGGCCAAGTCAATGGATATTTTTAAGGTAGAGACTGATAGGTTCTTGATTAGTAAGAGCACCGGGGGTTATGGGGAGAATGGGGTTGAGAATGAAATCAGCCACGATTGAATGGTGGAGTAGACTTAATGGGCCGAATGTCCAATTCTACTGCTGTAATGTATAAACTTGTGAGGTGCACTGCGTGTGTGCACATCCATTGCCCACAGTGGCCACTGATCACAATGTACACCAGATAGACGGAGCAGAAATAACTCCATGCAGAGTGAGTCTCCATTGGGCCGACGAGTTCATAAGCAACGCCTTATTGGAGGCGGGGAAATCAGACCCTCTGCAATCTGAAAATATGAATGCAAAGCCTTTTTTTTTTCCTGTGAATCAAATTTAACCAGTTAACCGCCTGCGAGTGTGGTTTTCAGTTTTAAACCATGTTCCGTGGGACTGTTGACCTTGAGGTGAAACTGAAGCAATGTTGTGCCTTCTCATTCGCTATTTTCTCGCAACTGCATGGATCCCCGCCCCCTTATATTTGAAGGGAATTCGTCGGCCTGAAACGGATTTGAAGGCTTCATTTGTTGACACCCGCAGAGCCTATTACCGTGTAAATGCATCGCTTCAGCAGTGACAGCAATGGAATCTGTCACCCCATTCACCAAACCCCCTCAACAGCTGGAGCATGTTTCAATCTGCTCCAGTTACGCCGAGCGCCTCTGCTAACAAACTCGGTGACATATTTCTGTAATTGTGTGTGTGTGTGTGGGAGAGGGAGAGGGAGAGAGGATGAGGGTGGAGAGAGGGGGGGGGAGAGGATGAGGGGGAGGGGGAGGGAGAGAGGATGAGGGGGGAGAGATGAGGAGGGTGAGGGGTGGGAGAGAGAGAGAGATAGGTTAAGGAGGGGAGAGAGGGAGAGGATGAGGGGGAAGAGAGAAGATGGGGAGGAGCAGAGAGAGAGAAGATGGGGGTAGAGAGAGAGGATGGGGCGGGCAGAGAGAGAGAGAGGAGAGGGAATGGGGCGAGAGAGAGGAGAGGGTGGGGGGGGAGGCCGAGGGGGGGGGAGAGAGAGAGAGAGAGAGGCTGGGGGGTGGGGGAGAGACTGCCACTAGTGTTGAATGTAGAGAATCGTCTATGCTTACTCTTAGCTCTTTACCCTTGCCTGTCCTCTATATGTAACGCACATTTATGACAGTCTTTGGGAATTCAGAAGCCGAATAGCAGTCACGTACGGATATTTGTCATAGGCTGATGGCCATTGAGCCCATGCTGGTGAGAGAGGGTTTCCATTTGGGCTTTGCCATGCAGGTAGACATTTCCCCTTGCATTGACCAACCAAGCAAGGTGGGGTGGATATCTTTGTGCATCCTAATTTACTCTCAGTAATGGATGAATTAAACCACAGTGCTCCACATAATGGGATAATCTTCTATCTGGACTCTTCCCACTTGGACACTGAAGATGCCACATGCGCGTATTATTTAATATCAGCATAATTATTAAATAGAAAAAGTGAAACAACTTGTGTGCTAACTCCAAAACAAACAACATGGAGTGATTCTACACCCCAGGGTTATACCCCAATGTTATTCTGGAGCAGTGCTGTCCATGTATGTGTTTGTTTAATACAGCCAAGAGCTCCTGTACCTGAAACACACCATTCTCACAGAAAGGCTGTAGATTAACTGTGTGAGTAATTCAGAGTATCTCTGAAGATAGACACAAAGCGCTGGAGTAACTGGGTCATGCAGCATTTCTGGAGAAAAGGAATGGGTGACCTTTCAGGTCGTGACCCCTTCCTCAGACTGGGAGTCAGGGGAGAGGGAAACTAGAGGTATGAAAAGGTTAGGAACAAATCGGAGCCGGTACCGATGACCAAGGAAAGGTGGAGCCCACAATGGTCCATTGTTGGCTGTAGAAGAGGTGATAACGAAGGGATATATGGATGCGAACAGTGGAACTAGCAGGACTCCTGTCCATTTGGGGATTTTCAGTGTATTTGGACCTCACGACTCTTGTGCATATGATACTTGACATGACTTGATAATTTGAAGTTGGGATACATTCTAAGATGTGGTGTTGACCATTTTATACCTGTCACTGGGAATAGTGCTGCTTGGTGCCAGAAGCAGGAAGCTATTGTCACAGCTTGAACATCTTAAAAAATGGATCAAAACAAAATGCAGAATAGCACTGGGCTATACAAACCAAAGCAGTCAAACAAAAGCTTTTCACTGTATGTGTACACTTGACAATAATAAGCTCAACTAATCTAATCTGCTGTGGCCCTGTGTTTCTGTTAGCTGGGCCGTTTAGACACCTAGGGCCATCTGAATTATTCTGGGGAAAGTGCAGTAAATCTATTGCAGATGGAAACAACTTCTCCCCATATAAACCGGGCGGTCATGGTGGCGCAGCGGGAGGGTTGCTGCCTAACAGCGAACGCAGCGCCTGAAACCCAGGTTCGATCCAGACTATGGGTTGCTGTCTGTACGGAGTTTGTACGTTCTCCCCGTGACCTGCGAGGGTTTTCCCCGAGATCTTCGGTTTCCTCCCACACTCCAAAGGTGTACAGGTTTATAGGTTGATTGGCTTGGTAAATGTAAAAATTATCCCTAGTGTGTGTAGGATAGTGGTTCGGTGGGCCGAAGGGCCTGTATCTCTAAACTAAACTAACCCTTAAAGCATGGTTAAACCACTGATGAGCTGCATATAGTCTCTTGTCTGTGGATCGGCTATTAATTGGAAGTGGGATGTCAGACAGGAAGGTTAAGCATTCTTACCGATCCGCGGGGAGGGGGCAGTGGAAAGTACTGTAATCATTATCAGAACTTATCCTATTTGATTAGTATGGCTGTCGGGGCGTATGGGGAGAAGGCAAGAGAATGGGTTTGAGAGGGAAAGATAAATTAGCTATGAATGAATGGCGGAGTAGACTTGATGGGCCAAATGGCCTAATTCTGCTCCTATAACATGAGCTTGGTGTGTATCTACTTTGTGTTCCAAGCTTGCCTGAACCAGCAGCTGTACTATACAATGGAAGTAAAGTATTACACAACCTTTAAAAACAGCTGTTTACATACAGAAATGTAGAAGATTAACAGCTGATTAATTTTTAGATGTATGTGCGATTGGGCTTAAAGCTGATTCACTCTGGCATCTTGTCGGACGAGATTACACTAAAATATGTTGTTGTCATTACCTGCATCAGGTTTATCATGGAGCTGATTGAGCAGTAAGGTAAATGAGGGCTTGAGTTTGATGGAGGCCCATATTAAAGCAAGCTTGTGATAGAACTCTGGTCTGTGTGAGAAGGTGGGGGATTTTACTTTGCTTCCTGCTGTAGCTGCACAGTGCATTTGCATTTGGTGTATTTTCCTTCCCTTTCTAGTTATTGGCTCTAATCGGTGGTAGCATGGATGCATCGCCTGCAATCCATTCAGAGTCCTGCTGCGGCTGCCTGCACCTTAACTCATACCAAGTCTTGCATGTCCATCATCCCAGTGCTCTCTGAGCTGCACACCCTCCCATTCTACCACCGCTTACACGGTGGTGCAGCGGTAGAGTTGCTGCCTTACAGCGCCAAAGACCCGGGTTCGATCCTGACTACGGGTGTTGTTTGTACATTCTCCTCCGTGACCGCCTGGGTTTTCCCCGGGTGCTCCGGTTTCCTCCCACACTCCAAAGACGTAGAGGTTTGTAGGTTAATTGGCTTTGGTAAAGATTATAAATTGTCCCTAGTGTGCCAGGGTAGTTCTTGTGGACGGTGAGGACTCGGTGGGCCGAAGGGCCTGTTTCCGCACTGTGTCTCTAAAGATAACTGTCAGACCTGAGGGCCCAGTCCTTGTGTTTAAATGCCTCCATTCTCTCTCGCTGTCTCTGTGATGCTGACAACCCCCTGAGAGGTGTGCATTGCTCCAGATTGAGCCGTGTGTGTTTGCCTTTGGTGGCTCAGTCTTCAGCAGTGTGGGCTCAAGGCTCTGGAACTCCATCCACATCTACCCCTCTCCTGCTCTAAGACCTCCCTTGATAACCATCTCCTTGACAGTGATTCTGCTCACTTGCTTTGACGTTTAAACACCCTTGGCAGGGTGCCATTTATTTTGCCTGATTATGCTTCTGTCAAGTGCATTGGGACGTTTTACTAATTTAAGCTGAAGATCTCTCTGATGTGCAAGGTGACCAGCAGCTCAGTATTATTCAGCAAGCGTGTCCCTTATTTGCAGAGAAACAGCACTGATAGGACTGGAAAGTTCCACTTCATGGGATAATTTCTTAATCAAGGGATATTTGTTTTCTTAATCAAGGGATATTTGTATACTAAATAAGTTAAACTGATAGTTATGAGGCCTGATTTACAAAAGCAGCAAGTCCCTGGTGACTTTCTCTTTGGAAGCACAGATATTTTACAGTACAATTACTTCTTGAAACCACTTCATTGTGATCTCCATCCTTTTACAGAAATGTTCACCATCTGTCCACCACCAGTGAACAAACTAATCGGTGATCGGGTGGAATTTTCAATCTTATCTGCTAAAAAACAGCTGAATCTCTTGCTTGTTTTTTTTAATTGACATCTAATTTAGAGATGCCAGTGTACAACCAGCTCTCTGTGGTAAGCACTGATATCTTGACAATAAAATATATTATAGACACAAAATGCTGGAGTAACTCAGATGGACAGGCAGCATCTCTGGATAGAAGGAATGGGTGACTTTTTGGGTCGAGACCCTTCTTCAGACTCGAAGAAGGGTCTCGACCCGTAACGTCGTCCATTCCTTCCCTCCGGTGATGCTGCCTGTCCCGCTGAGTTACTCCAACATTTTGTGGCTGTCTTCGGTTTAAACCAGCATCTGCAGTTCCTTACTACATGATAAAATATATAATCTTTGTTGTCTCCTTTCCGAGTAGTTTATTTTCTTCAAAGGCGTAAAGGTTTTATCATTTTGCACCCTCAGTATTTTTACTTTGTCTTGATGCAACGTAATAAATAACAATGTAATTCTCCTTCGTAGCTATGAAACAGAGGCAGACACAAAATGCTGGAGTAACTCAGTGGGTCAGGCAGTATCTCCGGAGAGAAGGAATCGGTGATGTTTCGGGTCGAGACCCATCATCATTGAGTCTGATGAAGGGTCTCAACCCAAAATGTCACCTATTCCTTTTCTCCCGACCTGCTGAGTTACTCCTGCATTTTGTGTCTATCGTCGGTGTTAACCAGCATCTGCAGTTCCTTCTTGCAAATGAAACAGAAGCATGCAGCATTCTCATTGGTGATAACTCATTATTGAGCCTATTTATTTGCAACTTTAAAAGGATGCCTATAATCTCACAGCATGCTGAAGAGTCTCAATGCAAACATTCAGATGTAACGTCTCCGATTTTCTGGTTGTCCCCTGATAGAAACATAGAAACATAGAAAATAGGTGCAGGAGTAGGCCATTCGGCCCTTCGAGCCTGCACCGCCATTTGATATGATCTTGGCTGATCATCCAACTCAGTATCCCATCCCTGCCTTCTCTCCATACCCCATGATCCCTTTAGCCACAAGGGCCACATCTAACTCCCTCTTAAGCATAGCCAATGAACTGGCCTGAACTACCTTCTGTGGCAGAGAATTCCACAGATTCACCACTCTCTGTGTGAAAAATGATTTCCTCATCTCGGTCCTAAAAGTCTTCTCTCTTATCCTTAAACTGTGACCCCTAGTTCTGGACTTCCCCAACATCGGGAATAATCTTCCTGCATCTAGCCTGTCCAACCCCTTAAGAATTTTGCAAGTTTCTATAAGATCCCCCCCTCAGTCTTCTGAATTCCAACGTGTACAAGCTGAGTCTAACCAGTCTTTCCTCATGTGAAAGTCCTGCCATCCCAGGAATCAGTCTGGTGAACCTTCTCTGTACTCCCTCTATGGCAAGAATGTCTTTCCTCAGATTAGGAGACCAAAACTGTACGCAATACTCCAGGTGTGGTTTCACCAAGACCCTGTACAACTGCAGTAGAACCTCCCTGCTCTTATACTCAAATCCTTTTGCTATGAATGCTAACCTACCATTTGCTTTCTTCACTGCCTGCTGCACCTGCATTCCTACTTTCAATGACTGGTGTACCATGACACCCAGGTCTCGTTGCATCTCCCCTTTTCCTAATCGGCCACCATTCAGATAATAGTCTACTTTCCTGTTTTTGCCACCAAAGTGGATAACCTCACATTTATCCACATTATACTGCATCTGCCATGCCTTTGCCCACTCACCCAACCTATCCAAGTCACCTTGCAGCCTCCTAGCATCCTCCTCACAGCTAACACTGCCCCCCAGCTTCGTGTCATCTGCAAACTTGGAGATGTTGCATTTAATTCCCTCAACCAGATCATTAATATATATTGTAAATAGCTGGGGTCCCAGCACTGAGCCTTGCGGTACCCCACTAGTCACTGCCTGCCATTCTGAAAAGGACCCGTTTACTCCTACTCTTTGCATCCTGTCTGCCAGCTAGTTCTCTATCCACATTAATACTGAACCCCCAATACCATGTGCTTTAAGTTTGTATGCTAATCTCTTATGTGGGACCTTGTCGAAAGCCTTCTGAAAGTCCAGATATAACACATCCACTGGTTCTCCCTTATCCACTCTACTAGTTACAAGTACAACTACTTGGCCAAGCCCCTCTGGGGAGGCCAGTTGCCTTTAGGCTTTTGGCTTCTTCCTTCCCCATTCTTCCACTACCACAATCGCATCAGAGATTCCCATTTTACGACTGTGGAACCTTTCCACGAATAATCTGTTTCCGGTTCACGTTGTGTATAAACACCCCAGGGTAGTATGACTTTGAAAATTAAAAAATCAAATGTTATCCTGATTTCTTCTCGTTCACTGTGTGTGTCACAGTTGTGCAGCGATAGAGTTGCTGCCTCGCAGCGGCAGAAACTCGGGTTCGATCCTGATCACGTGTGCTGTCTGTATGGAATTTGTACGTTCTCTCTGTGACCACGTGGGTTTCCTCCGGGTGCTCCGGTTTCCTCCTGCGCTTCAAAGACTTAAAGGTTTGTCGGTTAATTGGCTTCGATAGTAAGTTTTTAAATTGTCCCTAGTGCATTTACATTAGTGTACGGGGTGATCGCTGGTCGGTGCGGACTTGATGGGTCGAAGGGCCTGTTTTTTGTGCTGTATCTAAAAAAAGTGAACTTTTGGCCATCACAGCCATTAAAGCAGCCAACTTCTGTGCTGTGATGGTCAGTGAGATGGGTAGAGCTAGCCTCAAGTGGAATTCAACCCTCTGGAATTCTGAGTGGCATTTCCACAAAATAAACCAGGAAGTAAATGACTGTGGTCTGGGTGGTGCAGTATCTGAGGTGCGGTTGCATGTCAGTCATACCACACATGCAAAATGCCTTCATAATCACACTGCTTGTAACGTCCCACTCGGTGAAATGTGATTACAACCCTGTCTCTCTCGCCCTAGGCTTGAATGGCTGCCCTTGTTGCAAGTTTGCCCCTGTGTATCTTGCACGTGTATAGGGGGTGTGCACGTAGGTTACTGGGTCATAGGGTTTGACGCACGGAGCCGCTCAATCCATCTGGAGGACATCGCAGCTTCCGGTATATGTTGTTAATACACGAAACACGTACTTTCCTACCTGTTAAAAAACGCCAAAATGTTGAATTTTTGCGCCGTAAAAAATTGTGGAAGTCGGGGTAAGCGTGAAAAACTTCAAAGTTCCAAAAGTGAAGCGAAATTAAGGTAAAGAGAAGCGAGAGCTGAAGGGACAATAACAGCTAAAGTGCTTGGCCGTGCAGATATTGAAATTGAAAATATTGGGAATTATCACGTTTGCTCACTGCATTTCATCAACAGTAAGGCATAATTTGTGTTTTTTCTTAATTCCTTTGGTATCTCAAACGTCTCAGAAGTGATAAATCTGGCTGTAAATTTTGCTTCAGAGGCGTTTTATTTTTGTATGTAAAACCCACTTGAGAACCAGGGGCGATTTAAAAATGTTACAGCCAGATTTATCACTTCTAAAACTTTTTAGATGCCAAAGGAATCAAGAAAAAACACAAATAATGCCTTACTGTTGATGAAATGCAGTGAGCAAACGGCCAATGTTCGCCAAGCACTCTGGCTGTTGTTGTCCCTTCAGCTCTCGTGTCTATCTACCGTCATTTCTCCTCACTTTTGGAATTCTGAAGTAGGCTAAATGTCTCTCACGCTTATCCCGATTTCCATAATTATTTACAGCGCAAAAATTGACCATTTCGGCGGGTTTTAACGGGCCCGCTACACTGGAAACAATGGTCAGTGCTTACCTGCAGTTGATCGCGTGTACTCCAGTTGGCGTAGCATAGCAACAGTACGGGTCATGGGTCGTGACCCGACTGCCGTGCAACCTCCCTATAGTGTCTTGCAAACTTAGACAATGCAGCTCACCCCCTCCATGACTCACTGGTCAACCTGAGGAGTACCTTCAGCAACAGACTGGTCCCACCGAGATGCATTACAGAACGCCACAGGAGATCCTTCTTCCCTGTGGCTATCAAACTGTACAACTCCTCCCCCTTCTGTCGTGGGTAGACTGACACCTCTACCCCCTCCTCCCCCTCCACAATCTTTGCACATCCCCAATCCTTTCCACTCGTCAGTTTAATTTCATGTTTCATGTATCTTGTGTTTGATGCCTGTAGGCAGATCAATTTGCCTCCTGGGATAAATAACGTTCTATCGTATCGCAGGACACAGAGCGATCTGCAACCAATGAGTTGGGTGCCGTCAAGAATAAAGAGGGCCTGGTATGGTGGGGGGGCCACGGAGAACAAAGAGGGCCCGCGTAGGTGGGGTAGGGGGCACTGAGAACAAAGGGGACCCGGCGTAGGGGCACTGAGAACAAAGGGGACGAAGAAGGAATCACCATTATTTAAAGAGTACTTTTTGTAACTTTGTCGGCTCTTTGTGGCAACTTTTTAATGTGCTTTGTGTGCAAAAACAAAGAATTTCACTGTATCTTGGTACATGTGACAATATCATCATAATATTTTTTTAAAAAGAGGTATTTTCAGTGTTGTAACCTGGTAGTGGTTAGAGTATGAAACTTGCTATCGAAGAGGATAGCTGAAGTAAATATAATGGATGCATTTACAAGGAAGCTAGGGAAGGAAGAAACATGTTGATAGAGGAGACCACACTTGCAGCTTTGTGTAAAGGTTTAATCACCTTGCCTAAAGTACAGATATACTTGTCACAAAGGGCATGCGGCAACAATTCACCAGGCTGGTTCCAGGGGCACGGCAGGTTTGCTGTACGAGGGAAATGGCTGAAGAGCCCAAAACCAGAGCTTCATTTCATCTTGGGGAGTAGATTGTTAAGAGGTGAGGCAGGAAGAAGTTTCTTCACTGATTGGGACTCTTCACGCCAGAAATCTCTGTCGTTGCGCTTACTCAAACAGAAACGCAAATGAGCGGCACGGTGGCGCAGTGGTAGAGTTGCTGCCTTACAGCGTCAAAGACCCAGTTCGATCCTGACTACGGGTGCTGTCTGTACAGAGTTTGTACGTTCTCACTGTGACTGCGTGGGTTTTCTCTGGGTGCTCCGGTTTCCTCCCACACTCCAAAGATGTACGGGTTTGTAGGTTAATTGGCTTCGGTAAAATTGTAGATTGTCCCTAATGTATAGGATAGTGCTACTATTCAGTGGGCCGAAGGGCCTGTTCCCGTGCTGTATCTCTAAACCAAACAAAACTCAAAATGGGTAGATGTCTGGCATGGCTGTAATTATCTATAGTCTTTTCGCTGAATGGATAGCACGCGACAAAAAACTTTTCATTGCCCATCAGTACACGTGACGATAATAAACTAAACTACATGGTATGAGGCTCAAGGTCAACAGTGGAGCCGACTTGATGGGCCAAATGGGCTCCTTGTACTTTTATGTAGTGGGAATAGGCTAGAGTGGAGCTTAAATATTGGTGTTAGTCATTTGGAGCAGATAGCTGTATTGTAAATTCTGGATAAACCCAGAGCAGAAGATGTCCCCCGTTCAATGCAGTTAGATTGTAAATGGTTAACGTGCTGCACTGGTTCGCCAGGCATTGATGTTGCACTAATGCCAAGCCCTTGGGGGACTGTGTGTGCCATGGTTTGGAAATGAATTACTTTTGGATTTCCTTTCACCATCGTTGAAGGCAGAGAGACGGGAAGAGGCAGAGGGCTGCTCAATCTCCAAAGTGGGCTGGGCAAGATGAGGAAAGGGTGCCGGCCGTGGGAACCGCGGTTGAAATGTTCTGGTTGAACTGCGGTCGCCCTTACGACCACAGAGGGAAGTTAGCAGGTTGCTCCTGATTGGGATAATGCTGTCGGCAGCTCCGGCCCTTGCTCCGGCCCTTGCTCCGTGGCCCAGTTCCAAATAGGAAGGCAGCAAATCAGCACAGCAAGTTCAAGACCATTTCAGACCGGTCTGAAGAAGGGTCTAGACACGAAACATCACCCATTCCTTCTATCCAGAGATGCTGCCTCTCCGGCTGAGTTTTTGTGCCCTATTCGCAGCAAATCTTTGCTTCGACAATTCCTTGGGATTGCAGATTCCGTGTTATCTGTTGAATTAGCTAATTTAGACCAAGGTGGGAACAATGTAGGCTCAATTGGCTGCCAATATTCCCATGCCATTAAGGGGATAAATAAGCCAGCGGTGTAGTAATGCCTCAGAGCACTGTTCACTAACGGAAATTGAATACGAGTCAAACAGGATTTTTCTGCCAATGGCAACTAAACAATCAAGCCGGCTAGACACAAAAAGCTGGAGTAACTCAGCGGGACAGGCAGCATCTCTGGGGAGAAGTAAAGGGTGACATTTCGGGTCGCGGCCCTTCTTCAGAATCAAGCTGGCTCATGGCTGGAAGTGGTATTGGGTTTCTGGCGGTTACGTGCCAGGGGGAATTGGTTCTGCCATCACAGACAGAAAGGCAGGGAGAGCTGAAATGGGAGAGTGCGGTCCATTTTGGTTCCTTTTCCACATTTAGCATGGGAAGGGATTCCCTCTCTGTCTCTTCACCTTCTCCGTTGTGAAGATTGCTAAAGGAGGGGCGTTTTTTTGTTTGGAGGAACGTTTGATGTTCTCGGTAACCCTCGCTTTCAGATTAATGATAGGATATCAATAAGATAGACGCAAAATGCTGGAGTAACTCAGCGGGTCAGGCAGCATCTCTGGTGAAATGGAATAGGTGAAGTTTCGGGTCGAGACCCTTCTTCAGACTCAGTCAGGATTTTGATAAGGCAGTTTGGCAGCTGATGCACTATTATTGGTTTTCACCAGCGTTTCCTTACTCCTCATTTCATTACTTTTGCGCATCTGAACAAATCAGATGCTAAACTGGCCACTGCACTCCAATCAACTCCCAGCCTAAAACCAATCACTCCATCCATAAAAGGGGTTGTGATACATAATATCTCCATAAACCAGATTTGCACATTCTCTCTGGGATTGCATAGCTCCCCCTCCCCCCCCCCCCACCACCACACACACCGCTCGCCCCACAGGATATTCAGTTTCCACACACATCCTAAACTAATGTGGATTATTGGCCACGGCAAATTGCCTCTTGCTCTGTAGATGAGCAGTGAGAGAGGTGATGGGAATGTGGGGAGAAGAACGTGGGGTTATCCCAAGTGGATGCATGACAGTGAGCACAAACTCAGTGGGCTGAAGGGCATGGTTATGTGCTGTGTGACTCTATGATTCTACTGGGCTGGGAGGAAGGAGTTCATAACCTCATAAGTCATAGGAGTAGACGTAGGCCATTCGGCCCGTCGAGTCTACACTGCCATTGGATCATGGCTGATCTTTCTTTCCCTCTCATCCCTATTCTCCTGCCTTCTCCCCATAACCCTTGACACCCTTACTAATCATGAATCTGTCAATCTCTGCTTTAAAATACCCATTGACTTGGCCTCCACAGCCTATGAATTCCACAGATTAACCACGCTCTGACCATAGAGATTCCTCCTCATCTCCTTTCTGAAGTACGTCCTTTTATTCTGAAGCTGTGCTCCTTGGTCCTAGACTGTCCGATTAGTGGAAACAACCTCTCCACATCCACTCTATCCAGGCCTTTCACTATTCGTTAAGTTTTACCCCCTCATCCTTCTAATCTCTAGCAGAGAGAAATAACTTGTTCATGATCAATATACAACGTTACTGGTGTGCCTCAGCACAGAAATAATTCAGGGTTTCCTCCCTCGGTTTGCTAACTGTATTGAGGTTAAAGTTTTAGCTCGGCTGCAGACTGGGTGTAGTTGACACCTGATGCAATATTTTTGAACAAAAACATTAAAAACGATCAAGCAGATGTTATTTTTAACTACCAGAGGAACTAAGACACTTTCCATCTGGGTTATTCCCTTATCTTTGTTTAACCATATTTATAACATGTTCTGTTTTGGTTTGTGTTTTCGGTTTCACAGTTGTGCCATTTGATGAAATATTCATTCCTTCTCTGCCATGGAGAACAAAAGGGACTCCTGCTGTTAGTGCAGGAGGGGGAGAGGGGCATCTTCCTCCAGTGGAGAGGCTGTTTCCACTAATGGGAGAGTCCAGGACCAGAGGCCATAGCATCAAAATAAAAGGACGTACCTTTAGACAGGAGATGAGAAAGAATTTCTTTAGTCAGAGGGTGATGCATCTGTGGAATTCACTGCCACAGAAGGCTGTGGAGCCCAAGTCAATTGATATTTTTTAGAGGGAGATTAATCGATTCTTGATTAGTACGGGTGTCGGGGGTTATGGGGAGAAGGCAGGAGAATGGGGTTGAGAGAGTAAGATAGATCAGCCATGATTGAATGGTGTAGATTTGATGGCCGAATGGCCTAATTTTGCTCCTATGACTTAACGTATGAACGTCTAGCATTTCAAACAAGTTGCATCAGTAAAATCGGGATTGTCAGGTCGGTAAATATTCATTGTTATTTGCATCAAATTACGTGCAATGATTCATCATTATACTTGTCAGAAATAATCAGCTACTCCAGTGGAGTCGTTAACGACTTGTGACATTACAGATCTCGATCGTAGCATCAGAGTCTGAGCTATGAATGCTCTGAAGGTAAAACCACGCTGGGCAACGTGACTGGATTATTTTTACTGGGTTATTGCTCCTTCAAACATGTTCCACTTTATAATGTGTTTTGCAGATGGTTAAACTTTGTAAAACAAGTATATTTGGATGTTAGACGCAGCAAGGTCGCTATCTTCAATGCGTATCGTGAAGACCTAAATCCATTTGTTATTGTCAATGTCTAAGGAAGATAAGTGTAGGTATAATATAGCTCAAAAGGACACATGTCCCAGAGTAACTCAGCGAGTCAGGCAGCATCTCTGGAGAACATGGTTTGGTGTAGTTTCTTGTCACGTGTTCTGAGCTTTTTTTGTTGCATGCTATCCATTCAGGTGAAACACTAGAAATGATTACAATCAAGCAGTCCACAGTGTACAGATACAGGATAAAGGGAATAATGTTTAGTACATGGTAAAGTCCGATTAAAGATAGACCGAGGGTTTCCAATGATGTAGTTAGTAGGTCAGGACCGCTCTCTAGTTGGTGATGGGAAGGCTCAGTTGCCTGATGACAGCTGGGAAGAAACTCTCTTTGATTCTGGAGGTGTGCTTTTTCACACTTCTATACCTTTTGCCCAATGTGAGAGGGGAGAAGAGGGAGTGACCAGGGCATCCTTGATTGTGCTGGTGGCCGTGCCCAGGCAGCGTGAAGTGTAGATGGAGTCGATGGAAGGGAGGTTGGTTTGCGTGATGGTCTGGGCCATCTCCAGAATTCTCTGCAATTTCTTGCGAAGTGGTACCTATCCATGTTGCTACCTGACCTGTTGAGTTACTCCAGCACTTTGAGTATTAACCAGCACCTGCAATTCTTTGTTTCTATATTACAGCTCCTGTTTTGTAGTGCTTCCCTCCCTTGTTTCTGGGCCTCCTAAGCCCAATTACCTTCATGGAGGAAATTTGAACAGTTTAGGCAGCCATGTCTTTTGTATTTGATGAGTGTCTGAGGAGAAATTACTCTTGCTGCCATTATCAGCATGATGGGCTTAATGGGCCCCTTGGAATGACCTGGGTGAGGGAGAACCGTTGTCAGAGCAGGCAAATCAATAGAGTAAATATGAAAGTATCACTTGGCATTGTCCACAGTGGCGCAGCAGTAGAGTTGCTGCCTTACAGCGCATACATCGCCGGAGACCCGGGCTTGATCACGACTACAGGTGCAGTCTATACAGAGTTTGTACGTTCTCCCCGTGACTTGCATGGGTTTTATCCGAGATTTTCAGTTTCCTCCCAGACTCCAAAGACGTTCAGGCATGTAGATAAATTGGCTTGGTAAATGTGAAACTTGTTCCGAGTGTGTGTAGGATAGTGTTAGTGTGCGGGGATTGCGGGTCGGCGCGGACCCGGTGGGCCGAAGGGCCTGTTTCCGAGCTGGATCTCTAAACTAAACTAAAACATCCTGACGTCTCACATCTTGAGTGCCATGTCCAGGAGTCACTCGCAGATGTCCCGTGACATTTGCACATGTTCATCTCCAAGCACATTCATCCTGCAATTTGAAGGAGCTTGTGTTTAATAGCAATTGAGTGGGAGCAAAATCAAATTTGGCAAGGCGTTTCCAGTTCCATGCGCTGAGTATTTCATAACCTTGACTCCAGTCCACAGAGGCTGAACAAATGTGTCAAGTGTGCATTGAAAAGAAAACAAATTTGGAAAAAATTTGTGTTGAGCAATAACCTTGTAATGTCTGGGCTGTTTTTCTCTCTCACGCACATTAGATTTAATTAACTGTAGCGGAACCAGACCAGGTGCACAGCAATAAGTATCAGATGGCTTGTTCTCCCCCTGCTAGCATCCTCTTTAGCTTGAAGACGGACACTAAATGCTGGGGTAACTCAGCGGGTCAGGCAGCATCTCTGGAGAAAAGGGATGTTTCGAGAAGGCGTAAAGAAAACGAGAAACGAGAAAAAGAAAAATTGACGTTTCATAGAAATAGACACGTAGAAAATAGGTGCAGGAGTAGGCCATTCGGCCCTTGGCTGATCATCCAAAATCAATACCCCTTTCCTGCTTTCTCCCGTATCCCTTGATTCCATTAGCCCTCAGAGCTAAATCTGACTCTCTCTTGAAAACACCCATGGAATTGGCCTCCACTGCCGGCAGAGAATTCCACAGATTCACAACTCTCTGGGTGAAAAAGTTTTCCACATCTCAGTCCCAAATGGCCTACCCCTTATTCTTTAACTGTGACCCCCTGGTTCTAGACTCCCCCAACATCGGGAACATTTTTCCTGCATCTAGCCTGTCTAATCCCTTAAGAATGTTATATGTTTCTTTTTAGATTTTGGGTCAAGACGCTTCTTCAGACTGAGAATCCCTCAGTCCAAACTCTGGACATACAGTCTGCAGAAGGGTCTCGACCTTCTGGAGGCGGTGGTAAAGGGAGCCTTTTGTATCGACCTTCTGACCACCAGGTGGTTGGACTCTATGCTTCCCGCTGCCTGACCATGCCCTTCCTTGCACTGTATGACTGCAGTGATCTATGTGATGGGCCTGTTTCACATCCAACTCTCTGAGACTGCTTGTTATCTGCTGCAGGTGTTACTGAGCCCCGCTGAGAGGTGGTGACCGGTGTCAAAATTGACACGGGTCAAAGCAGCTTATGGAAGGATTATCTCTGATAATCCCTTGTTGCCACATGTTTGAACGTTTCCAGTGGTCCAGTGAGTGTGGTTACAGAGGCTTTTGTCCAGTGCCTGCTTGGGATGCACTGGACTTACAAACACCCATACACACGATCAAACCCGCATTGTGTTAAATTCAACACATTGAATGGAATAGACACCATTCATTTCTGTCAGGGATTTATGATGTGGCATGACTGTAGTTAGTTGGTGGTGGTTAACATCTATTGATGGACTCTACCCTTTTGCTTTCTCCTGTCTCGCTGTCTGTCTCGCCTTTATCAGTCCTTTTGATGCCATTCATTATAACACTGTGGTTATATGGATGATGACCTTTTTGAGTAATTTCCAATTTAGTGGACAAGATTGACCCAAGGTAGCCTGTAAAAATGGAATCTGTCTTTGGGGGGGGGGGGGGGGGGGGGGGGGAAGCCTGTAATCCAAAAAGAAAGAGAACTTATGTAAACCACACACTCATTTCACCCCTGCCATCGGGAAGATGTACAGGAGCCTGAAAACTGTAACGTCCAGGAATAGCTGCTTCCCTACAGCCATTAGGCTATTAAACACTACAACCTCAAATAACCTCTGAACTACATACCTGTAGACATTATTATTGTTTGTTTTGTGTGTGTGTGTGTGTGTGTGTGTGTGTGTACTGAACTTTTTTTCTCATTTATTATATTGTCATATGTTTCCATATTCTGTCGTGTTGCTGCAAGTAAGAATTTCATTGTTCCATCTGGGACACATGTCGATAAAACACTCTTGACTCTTGAATGTGAGGATTTGTTGTGGCTGTCACTGCTGGTTCCGATCAGCATGAAGCGTTAACTCCTTTTGACTCTCTGCAGAGCTGATGGTGCTCGTTGAGTACGTCCAGCAACTATTTTCATTGCATATTTCTGTCCGTGCAACACTTTTGCTTTTGTTTCGCTGTGGCTAGGGTTAATAAATTAGCCAGTCTTTCTTCAAAGCTCGGGTTGCCAACAAAAAAATACACTTACATGTTTTCTCTAACCACTGCATTTGATTCCTCAACCTCTATTATTAACCTCTCCACATTTTCTAGGCATGAATCTTGGGCTTTTGGGTTTGACGCAGTTTCCGTGATTAAACTGAACACTCCAGGCAAGGTTTTATTATGTTGATATAACTGTGGTTAGTAGGCGGTGGTTAATGCCTATCGATGGACTTCAGCCTGTTTTCATTGATTCCATCTGCAGTAAATTTATATGTAGTTTTCACACAAAAAATGAGATGGAGGCTTTGTGTTACAACTTTAACTAAATGTTAACTGAACACGCACACACAAGAACATAATTTGTTACCCTCTCCTGCTGCAGTATTTGTGATGCCCCGTTTAGCTCGAGTATAGGAGTGACCTGGTTTGGATTTGGATTATTTTTTGTCAGAGGTACCAAGATACAGTGAATTTCTTCACTTCCATGAAGCTCGCGGAGCAACCAGTATACATAAAATCATGATAAATACAACAATAGATACAATGAAGAGTGCAGAACAGTGCAAGATTGTAGTGCAAATGGATATTAAAGTTCTGTAATTGGATAATCGAAAGAGGTAGAGTTATAAGTACGTGGCAACAACTCCAGGAACCAGAGTGGCGCAGCGGTAGAGTTGTTGCCTCACAGCGCCAGTGACCCGGGTTCGATCCTGACTACGGGTGCTGTCTGTACGGAGTTTGTAACATTCTTTCTGTGACTGCGTGGGTTTTCTCTGGGTGCTCCGGTTTCCTCCCACATTCCAAAGACATGCAGGTTTGTAGGTTAATTGGCTTCCATAAATTGCCCCTAGTGTGCAGGTTGCGAGACAGGGGTAAAGTAGAACTGGTGTACAGGTGATCGGCGCAGACTTAGTGGGCGGAAGGGCCTCTGTTTTCACACGAACCACTTAGTTTAGTGGAATCTCTCAACTAAAATAAAACAATCTGTGATGGTAATGAATTGCAAATAAAAGTCCCTGATTTTCATTGCCTGCTGCATGTTTTTGTTTTTTTGGCGTGGCATTCTGCCTAGATCGGGCTGAGCTTGTGTTGGGGTTTGACCCGACAGGTCAGCTATTTTTCCCAGATTCCCAGATTCTCTCCAGTGAGATTCAATTCACCTGGACTACTGTTGCGTTGTACGATTCCCTGTAAAACGTGAGTGGTGGGGAAAGTGCATTAGTGGCTTTGATCCCGTCGGACATGACAACCCAGTCGCTCCCCTGGCGCCAGCGGTCCCAAAACCTCAAGCGGTGCAGTGGCTCTGGCCTCCATGTGCGTCTGGTTCCAATTCCACACCTGCACCCAGATGTGCGTCTGCTTACTGGCACTTCCTGTTGAGCAGGTTTTGGACGGAGTGGCTGGTGGTTGGAAGACCCTGCTCCTGAAAGAGCTGCAGCTCCTCGCCAGTGCCCTGAACATCCCTCAAATGAATCTTGTTGCTGGCTGTCGCCCAGGTAGCTGGCAGCTGGATATGAGATAGCGTGCAGCTGTCCTGAGTCGCTGCTTTACACTCAACCATGGCCCTGTGGGCCGCCTTTTCACTGCCAACATCCGACAGTTGTTGTTATCACTTAACGTTTCAGGTATGATTTATGATCCATATTTATCCCAAGGAATTATCCTTGATTCATCGTATGGAAACAAGTGGTGTTTTCTTTTTTATTTCCCCCACCTTCACCCCCTGGTTGAATTGGGACAACATCTAGACTGGTGTGAGTTGTCTTCAAAAGGCTCCCAAGCCATTTGTGAGCCAACCACCATCTGATGAAGGCTTAACTAAATGTCATACTGACTTCTATTTATCATTGAAGGGCTTGCTTCTGGTGGGGAGCCTTGGGCACTGGCATTCGGTTTGAGCCGGAATTGTTCTCATTTGTCTCCTGCGGTCGGCATTTGACTCCCTCTACCTTCTTGAGCCTTGGCCATCAGCTCCCCATCTCTTGCAGTGATTTGCAGTGGGAACTGCGTCGGTCATTCTCTCCTTCCATATCTCAGTCTGCACCCTTTCTCACTTGACAACATCTTTCCTATAACCTGGTGCCCCGAACTGAACACAAAACTAAATGCGGCATCACCAACGTCTTGTATAACAGCAATGGATCTGCTGTTGGGAGCTATTGATTCTATTTGGACATAGTAAGTGGCTCAGCGATTTTACCCCCCCCCCCCCCCCCCCCCCCAATACCTTCTGACTCATCTTAAATGGAGCCACACAGTGGGCTGCAAGGATACGATTGTTTACGGCCATCAGAGTTTCTGTCGCAAAACACCTCAAAACATCCCGCGCGTTCTCTTGTCGGGAGAAGAAGGGGGGGGGGGTAAAGTCAGTCAAATTACCGCCTTGTGGTAAGTGTCAGTGCCAGCTTCTACACATACAATGAACAATCTGCGGGTGACATTGAGCCTTATTGTACCTCCTGTCCTTGCAACAGCTGTTTATGACATGAGTAGTTTTAGCCGCTCTGCCACATTTCCCTGATTTGGACAGAGGGGTCTTTGTGGCGTAGTTGGCTGAAAATTCTGCCATTCTAGTCAGCCGCTCTACCCTGCTGATTGTTCCGTCAATGCTCCTTTGTCAAGCCAAGGCTACAAGTATCGATGGGCTGCTGCTTTTCTCCCTCTTGTGTATCAATGCAGTTGCTTCATTTGTATCATGGCATTAAAGGCAAGGTACTAGCATGGATAGAAGATTGGCTGACTGGCAGAAGGCAAAGGGTGGGAATAAAGGGGGCCTTTTTTCTGATGGACTGCCAATGACTAGTGGCGTTCCGCTGGGTCTGTGTTGGATCTGCTACTTTTTGTGTTATGTGTTAAGGATGTGGGAATTGATGGCTTTGTGACCAAGTTTGCCAATGATACAAAGATAGGTGGAGAGACAGGTAGCATGGAGGAAGCGGGGAGTCTGCAGTAGGACTTGAACAGGTTTGGAGAATGGGCAAATAAGTGGCAAATATAATAATACAGTGTAGCAAACTGTATGGTCATGTACTTTGGTAGAAGGTATAAAAGTATTGACTTCTTTCTAGATTCAGATATCGGAGGTGCAAAAGGACATGGGAGTGCAGGCGCAGGATTCCCAAAGGTTAATTTGCAGGTTGAGTCAGCTATAAGGAAGGCAAATTCAATGCTGGGATTCATTTTGAGGGGACTAGCATATAAAAGCAAGGATGTAATGCTGAGGCTTTATAAGGCCCTGGTGAGGCCACATTTGGAATATTGTGAACAGTCTTGGGTGCCATAACTGAGGAAGGATGAGATGGCTTTGGAGAGGATGCAAAGCTTTATGAGAATGATCCCAGGGATGATTGGGTTAACGTATGAGGAGCATTTGAAGACTCTGGGCCTGTACTCGTTAGTGTTCAGAAGAATTGGTGGGGGGGGGGGGGAGATCTCATTGAAACCTGCCATATAATGAAAGGCCTGGATAGAGTGGACGTACCTTCAAAATGGCGATGAGGGTGGATTTCTTTACACAGAGGGTGGTGAATCTGTAGAGTTCATTGCCACATATGGCTGTGGAGGCCAAGTTATAGGATATTTATAGATTGATAGATTCTTTATTAGTAAGGGTGCCATAAGTTACGGGGAGAAGGCAGGAGAATGGGGTTGAGAGGGAAAGATAGACCAGGCTTGATTGAATGGAGTAGACTTGATGGGCTGAAGGGCCTGATTCTGCCTCTATGTCTAATAAAGAAGGGATGCCTGCCTGTGTCAGGATGATCTTCTGGCTTACTGTCGGGAAACCCTTTAACATGGTGTGAAGACATTAACGTCTCCTTGTTACGTGACGTCTATGTGAAACGCTTGGGTTTGCAGTGCAAGGTGCTGGTCAGTTGTATTTGTATGGTGCTCTTCACAAACCCCGGATATTATGTGGCACCTTACACTCCAAATAGTACTTCAGGTCTTCTAATGCCCGTTACGTAGTAATGGTAGCAGTCAACCTACACCACTCAAACAGCAATGACATTAATTGACTGCTCGATTGAAGAGACACAGCAGCATGGAAATAGGTCCACACCAACCATCGATCACCCATTCACACTAGTTCTATCTTATCCCAATTTTGCATCCACTCCCTCCACACCAGGGACAATTATACAGAGGCTGATTAGCTTACAACCCATATGTCTGGGATGGGGAGGAAACCGGAGCACCCAGAGGAAATCCACGTGGGCGCAGGGAGATTGTGCGAACTCCACACAGATAGCAACCCGAGGTCAGGGTCAAACTCTGGTGCTGTGAGGCAGCAGCTCTACCACTTTGGTTTGGACCAGCACACCAGGGGGAACTGCTTATTGTTCTTTCCAAGTATCAGAGGGGCTTTACTACATCCATCTAGATGCATAGATGAGGCCTTGAATCTGGCGGCTCATTGGAGAAGCAGTGCTTCCAACTACATAACACTACCTCAGTATTGTACATAACACACGTGTCTGCCCAGCGACTGGACCACATATCCCCCTGACTTGAGAGCAAGAGTGCTTCCCTTGAAACAAGATGGACACAAATAAACCTGAAGAAGGGTTCCGACCTGACAGTTACCTGTTCCTTTTCTCCAGAGTTGCTGCCTGACCTGCTGCGTTACTCCAGCATTTTGTAACAATCTTTGTTATAAACCAGCATCTGCAGTTCCTTCCTACATAAATGCGCCTGGCATGGAGGAGGAGCTGTGTATCGGAGGGGAGGCAATGTAATATGTATCTGATGTGTAAAACTGCCTAACTGCATTCACACTCCTTAATAGAGAGGATCTGAGTCCTTCTAGGCTACAGTGGGCTTAAGTGTTTAAATACTGCATGCTCCGATGTTGTCCTGCCGTCCACCATCTTATTAAAGAACTGCTGAGGCCACACTGCAGAGAATAGCCTTGGCATCGCACTTCTATTTTGGATAACGTTTCATTTTTTAAAATGTTCCTTCCAACAATTATTTGATAATATAAAATTATATCCCTGTACACGAATGGGGGTCTTGTTTTCTGTCCAAAACGCATTTAAATTGACTCTAAAATTAGTGGTTCTTTAATGCATTATGCATGAGCTCATCTGCAGTTAAATTTGTTCCATCTCCGTCTATTATTTATATCTTGCAAGCAACAAGAAGCCTGCCTTGCTAATATTTGGTGTGTTAAAAGACCTGCACTTGGGAGGTGTGTGTGCACATGTCTAAATATTCAGCCACAGGTTCACTCTGCAAAAGCAGTCTGTGAGTGCTAAGGTTGGACTCCTTCAGAGAGGAGGATGGGGAAGAAATTTGGCTGCTTCATTTCTTGGACTTTAATGCGTAACTGTATTCCTACTGAACTCGGTTATGAAAACTTCTCTGACAGGCCATATTCAACTGAGTATACAGCATTGAAACAGGCACTTCCCTCCAACTTGACCATGCCGGCTAAATGGCCTAACTGAGCTCATCCCATTTGCTCCATTCCTCCCAACTTTTCCTGTCCATGTTCCAGTCTAAATGTCTTTTGAATTTCGTAATTGCACCTCTACCACTTCCTCCAGAGATGCTGCCTGACCTGCTGAGTTACTCCAGCACTTTGAGTGCAGCTAAGGCTGGAGATGGATCCTTATAGAAACTCGGGTGAGGGTAGCTGTTAGGCTAAAGCCTGATTGGGCAAGGAACTGGTATCATGTGTAGGAGGGAACTGCAGATGCTGGTTTACACCAAAGATAGACACAAAATGCTGGAGAAACTTAGCGGGACAGGCAGCATCTCTGGGGAGAAGGAATGGGTGATGTATCGGGTCAAGACCGTTCCTCAGACTGAGAGTCAGGGGAGAGGGGGAGACAGATATATGGAACCCATCCATATCCCTTTCATTACCCTTCCATATCTCTGTGTCTCCCCCACCCCGATTCTCAGTCTGAGGAAGGGTCTCGACCCAAAACAACGCCTGTTCCTTCGAACCAGAGGTGCTGCCTGTCCCGCTGAGTTTCTCCAGCATTTGTTTGTCTACCTAAGGAACTGGTATCACTTTTATAGCATCAGCACGTTGCTAATTAATGCTGCTTTGCACCAATGGCATTTCCATTTGCCTGCCTTCGTGGTGGTATGTAGATGTCTCTACGTCAATCCGCTCTGCTGCAATCAGGGCAGAAGTGAGTCTGCCCTTTTAGTCATCGTTGCCTCCAGGTTTGCCTGTGTGAGCCGGTCTGAGATTAGTTCCGCAATCTCCGCCCTGGCGACACGCACTCCCTTGGCAGCAGCATTGTTGCTCTCCAACCAATTAGGCTTTCACCCTGGGATGGAATCCGCCGCAATATGTTGTGTCGCAGCCAAATCCCAATCAACGCAAACATAATTTGTCAAAGCAATTGTCAAAGTAAACCATACCCTGATCCTCCAGGTTGAAAGGATCAAAATAATGCACGTGGCTCAATGCCCAGAAGTCAAATACCTTCCTGGGTGTTTCTTTGCAGATCTGCCGCTGTTAAATGTGGCTGTAAATACATAAAAAGTTGATCTGCTGATGCATTTTATTTCTTGAAAGCTGAGTTTTTTTTTAAATAGCGTTATTGATGTTTTTATTGGGGTTTGTTGAGGGACTATCGCACTTCTCCCCGCTCCGCACAAAATCCCCACAAATTAATGGCCAATTAATTTGTTTTAATGGCAGTGGACATATAAGTATTTGCTGAAGCATCTGGTAGAACCTGTGGTTCTCTCTCCTCAGACGCTGCCTCACTAGCTGAGTATTTCCATGCCCTTTTTTATTTTGGGTTTCCAGAAGCATTTTGCCCATCGGGGTGGTGTTGTGGGAACTTTTGCATCAACTTGTGGGGGCAGATGGAACCCGAGTTTAATATTCCATCAGAAGGAGTGTATGCGGTGATGATGGTGTAGTCCCTCAGCACTGCCCCAGAGAGCCAATCTGTATGGAGTTATGCTATGCTTGTTCCTGGGCGTGTGCTTTGAGCCCAGCGTCTTCATTAACAGACATGAGAGTGTTGCCTCTCTACATTATGCCTGGTCTCTAACCACTTGAGATGTCCCCACTTTTAAAATATGTTTTCTCCCCGTCCATTTTACAACAAAGGGGGTGCACCCACACACAAGCTTTGGCGAATGTTAGTTTAATTTAGTTCAGGGATACAGCGCAGAAACCGGCCCTGTATCCCACCAAGCCCGCGCCGACCAGCGATCCCCACACGCTAGCACTACCCTGAACACGAGGGACAATTTACCATTTTTACCAGAGCAAATTAACATGCACGTCTTTGGAGTGTGGGAGGAAACGGAAGCATGCGGGGAAAACCCATGCAGGCCACGGGGAGAACGTACAAACTCCATGAAGGCAGCACCTGTGGTCAGGACCGTACCCTGGTCTCTGGCGCTGTAAGGCAGCAAGTCTACCTTGGGTGTCTTGTGCTGATGCCGTGGTCACATTTATCATCTTCCTTGGTTTTTAAAGCCCTGGTTGATATGATAAAAGCATCTCTAAGGCGCCTGGCCCTCTGTCACATTGTACTATTAACCTTGGGGGGGGGGGGGGGGTTCTCAGCTCTGTGGAGGTTGGTAGCTTCATATTATGGCTGGCGATTGAATCGCAGTAAGTTCAGTAGGAACATGGGGGAGGGAGGAGGTTTTACCAGTGTTTGCAAACGGCTCTCCGAATGGTTTTCCCTTTGTGCAGAGCGGTTTGTAAAGTGCTGAGGAAGTGATATGCGCACTGACTTTCTTTAATGCCACTGTGTGCAACGGAGTCAACGTAAAGAATGTTGTTCAAACTTCTTGCATTCAAAAAGTTTGAACCTCTTTCTGAATTGCATACTGAGTCTCTTTCAAATAAGAACATGTTTGTCTTTAAGTTATTGGCAGTTCCAAGGAACTGGTGACTAGTAGAACAGATTGTAAACGAGGGTGGGTCAGGCTCGGAGCCCACTGGGGGCTTTGTTTGTGTTTGTGTTTCTGAGCTGTCTTTCACACGCTCTCTCTGTCCTTGGTTCTTGATCAACCTTCTTGGGGTGGGAGATTGCAACCTTCACATGGTTGCCCTGTTTCGGCGAATGCAATCAACCCGGCGTGCACAATCAAATAAGATCAAATAGAACAAGTATGTCCTACAACTTTAGGCTGTGCACGCCATACACAAGAAGAAGATCAACCTCTTGCAGCTTGGGTCACGCACTTCTGGGTTCCCTTCCCTTTTGCGATGTTATGCTGTCGTCTGTCCGCTGAGATTCTTCACCCGGATTTCCCATTGAAACTTCTGCCTTTGTCTTGTTTCCGTTTGGCCCTTGCGTGCACTAGCGACCTGTGGCTGAAAGACTCAATGGAGTGGAGCGCTCCATTAGTGCTTGTCCGACCAGCTGAAGTAATTTGTTGAGTTGAGTAATCAGGGAGATCACAGATGCTCAGTCAGCTTTGGTTTTAAACCTTCGGGTGGGTTTCTATTGAGATAAAAATAAACGTCCATACAACTCCGTGTTCCATCCCTTTCACATTGAATGCTGTAAATCGCTTGGCAAACATGCATAGGACAGGTTTGGAGGGATATGGACCAAACGCGGGCAGGTGGGACTAGTGTAGCTGGGACATGTTGGCCAGTGTGGGCAAGGTAGGCTGAAGGGCCTGTTTCCACACTGTATCACTCTAATAGAATATGTGTGTGGGTTTTTAATTTTAACTGTGTATTGTTTAGTATAGAGAAACGGGCCCTTCAGCCCACCGAGTCCACATTGACCACTGGTCACGCATACACTAGTTCTATGTTATCCCACTTAGAATTAATCTACAAACCTGCACATCTTTGGGATGTAGGAAGAAACCAGTAGGAGCACCCTAAGGAAACCCACGTACTCACAGGAAGAATGTACAAACTCCACATAGACAGTTCCCGAGACCAGGATCGAACCCGGGACTCTGGCACTGTTAGGCAGCAGCTCTACTGCTGCACCACTGTGCCACCAAAATGTACTGCCAGAAGTCGCTGGGAACTGCCAAAGTGTGCACCTTGTTTGTACCATATATCATACATTTACATCACTTATTTACTTTCACTACTCCACTCTCCCCTTTTTGAAAAGAGAATGTAATTCATGGTATCGGGGAGGGACACAGCAAGGAAACAGGCCCTTCGGCCCAACATGACCATTTTGGCTATCAAGCGCCTCTTACACTAGCCCTGTTTTATTCTCCCCACACTCCAGTCAAGTTCTCTAGATTCAACCATCTACACACCAGGGGCAACATACAGGGGCCAACTATCCGCCAGACTGCACAGCTTTGTGATATGGCAGGAAACCAGAACTCCCAAAGGAAATTCCTGCGTAAGTCAGGGAGAGCGTGCAAACTCCAAGCAGATGTATTCCCATTATTCATGGAATTAATTTATGTTCAGGTTTTGTGAGTCTCTTTGATCTTATAAGCAACTTCCTGACCTGGGAAAGATATCATTCATTGACCAAATTAAGGAAAATCATTTATTAACTAAATGAAGCAAAATCCAATCGAGATTCCTCTAGTTTAGTTTAAGGATACAGTGTGGAAGCAGGCCCTTTGGCCCACCAAGTCCGCACCGAGTAATAATCACCAGAAAATCACCCCGTGCACTAGTTCCATCCTACACACTAGGGACCATTTACAGAAGCCAATTAACCTACAAACATCTTTGGAATGTGGGAGGAGACCAGAAAAAACTCAAGCGGTCACGGGGAGAACATGCAAATTCCAGACAGGCAGCACCCGTGGTCAGGATCGATCCCGGGACTCTGGTGCTGTAAGGCAGCAATTCTACCGCTGCGCCACCGTGCCCACCCTTTGTCTAGCATCCATCTCTTGCAAAGCAGTTTCTTTCTCCACCTCCAATTCTGTCTCCCCTCCTCAGGAAGAAAAACCTTTTGGTACCAATATTTCTCTGAACATCTTATTTCTTGCTGTCAGGTTTACTGACATTCAACAGTTGTGCAGATGCTGCAAATCTGAGGGAGATTCAGAAAATACTTGAATCACTCAGCAAGATACGATTCAAGAGAGTTTATTGTCATGTGTCCCAGATAGGACAATGACATTCTTGCTTTGCTTCAGCACAACAGAATATAGTAGGCATAAATATCCACGCAGTATCCACGCAGAGATAAATAGAGTTAATGAAGTTAGACACAAAATGCTAGCATAACTAAGCGGGTCAGGCAACATCTCTGGAAAAAAAGGAATAGGTGACGTTTCGGGTCGAGACTCTTCTTCAGACTGAGAGTCCCAGTCTGACAAAGGGTCTCGACCCAAAATGTCACCTATTCCTTTTTTCCCCAGAGATGTTGCCTGACCCGCTTAGTTACTCCAGCATTTTGTGTCTATCTCTTGTTTAAAACATTTCTCTCCATTGCTTCCATGGTAATTTTGTAATCACGGTCTCATTGTTGAATTGCAACACCCTTTTAATAATTGCTTGATTTTTCTGTGCTCCTTTTGACATTTCTGCCACTGATTTCTCCGCCACATATTCTTAAATGTGAGCAAAGATTAACAGGTTGAGCTGGTTAAACTGAATTCTTGCACTGGAGTCTGGTGGCATCTGATTGTCTTGTTGAGAGTAAATAAGCAGATTTGGAATTTGTCATTCAAGGGAGCTGTTCTGGCCCACGTCCTTTCTAAGCTGCAACTTATCAGGATGAGTAAGAAGGGACTGCAGATGCTGGAGTAACTTAGGGGATCAGGCAGCATCTCCTGGGGGAAAAGGAGTAGGTGATGTTTTGGGTGGAGACCCTTCATCTCAACCAGAAATGTCAACAATTCATTATCTCCAGAATTGCTGCCTGACCCACTGAGTTACTCCAGCATTTTGTGTTTATCTTATCAGAATGATGTTCTTTAGTCTACAGTCCATTCATGAGAACAACCTCGAGGGCTATGGGGTGGAGGGACAATGGGGAACGGAAGGTCTGCCCAACCTATCTGTGGAGGACACTAATGATAAAATAATTCCTGAGCAATGTTAAACAAAATTGGAATTCCACTGCCTGGCCCATTACACATACTGACCTTCCCACCATCGAAGAAATCTACAAGAGGCACTGTAGCAAAAATGCAGCGAACATCATCAAGGACCTACACCACCCTGGCAATGCTCTCATTTCACTCCTACCATCAGCTAGAAGCTATAGGAGTGAGAAAACTGTGATGTCCAGGTTCAGGAGCAGCTTCTTCCCAACAACTATCTGGCTATTGAACACTGAAACTAAACTCTGAACTACAAATTGTCTGGGTTGCAATAGGGACTGTGAACTTTGTTTTATTTTTGCACTATATATATATATATTTTTTTTAATTTAACTTTTGTTGTTGTTTATATTATCTGTTGAGGACTGTCTTTACAAACCTGTTGTGCTGCTGTAAAAAAGAAATTAATTGTTTCATTTTGAGACATATGACAATAAAACGCTCTTGAATCTCATGTGGACTAGGTACGGGAGCAAGAAATGCCTCCCACTCTTCAAAGTATTCCCCATGTTGTTAGTACGGGTGTACCTGGACACTTTCTCCTACAGCACCGACTTTCTGACAAAGGGTCCCAGATCTGAAGCATTGTTTCTCTTTCCACAGATACCTCCTGGCCTGGACGTTTCCTGCCCTTTTTGGTTTTTTATCGTATTTTGGTATTTGCTATTTCTGAATATTGTCTTGTTGCCTTGCATTCTGCACAAGAGATTCAACGAGCTTTAAGCACAACCACCAACAAGACCAGTGAACCCATCTCTTGTGTACTCATGGTCTGATTTAATAGCTCTGTGAGAAAGCCCTAAAATCCATGGACCTCAGCAGTTCAAGGAGACCATCACCTTCTCAAGGGCAATGGTGTGCACAATTACTACCAAGCTCGTGAGCAACACCCACATCGCGAGGATGAATACAAACTAATCTTTTAAACTCACTGCTTCCACTCCAAGGCTTATGAATGGTGTCATGTCATTGGAGTATGGGTTGTGCTGATTTAAATGGTGATTAAAAGAGACAGCTCCTAACTAATTGGCCTTGGGTAGTCTTGAGAATCTTTTTCAATGTCCTTCTCAGTAATCCATGCTGAAGTGGAGCCAAAAATACATTGCAGTCATCCCAACATGCCTTTGTAACTCTGTTTAGAACGTAGAGCAGTACAGCACAAGAACAGGCCATTCGACCCACAATGTCTGTGCTGAACATGATGCCTCGACCAACTCTCATCTGCCAGCACATAATCCATCTCTCTCCATTCCCTGCATATCCATATGCCTACCAATTAGTCTCTTGAATGCCACTTTTGTATCTGCCTCAACCACTACCTCCAGCAGTGTGTTCCAGGTACTCACCACCCTCTATGTAACAAAACAAAATCTTGCCCCACACATCTCCTTAAACTTTTCCCCTTAAAAGCTATGCCCTCTAGTATTTGATTTTTTTTCATCCTGGTTGTAATGAAAGAGCTGTTATAAGGAAGGAGCTACGTGTGTGGGCAAACAAGGTTATGTGTGCAAACAAAAGCTTTTCACTGTACCTTGGTACACATGGCAATAATGAACTAAGCTAAAACTAAGTATGTGTGTGCTGCCTATGGGTGGGATCAAGTTGAAATTACAACATCAATCACATAGCTTGAGCTCCTGCCCATCCAAAGCTCGTGTTGGTGCAGGTGTAGTTTCAAGCTCTGATGGATTCCTGTGGGATAGCCTTCATTGTAAAGGGAAAGATCAAGAGTGGCACGGTGGCACAGCGGCAGAGTTGCTGCCTTAGTGCCAGAGTCCCTGGATCGATCCTGACTACAGGTGCTGTCTGTATGAAGTTTGCACATTCGCCCCGTGACCTGCATGAGTTTTCTCCAGGACTCCGGTTTCCTCCCACACTCCAAAGACCTGCAGGTTTGTAGGTTTGTACGAAGGGTTTCGGCCCGAAACGTTGCCTATTTCCTTCGCTCCATAGATGCTGCTGCACCCGCTGAGTTTCTCCAGCATTTTTGTGTACCTTCGATTTTCCAGCATCTGCAGTTCCTTCTTTAACAGGTTTGTAGGTTAATTGGCTTGGGTAAAATTGTAAATTGTCCCAAGTGTGTGCAGGATAGTGTTAGTGCGCGGGGATCGCTGGTCGGTGTGGACTCGGTGGGCTGAAGGGCCTGTTTCAGTGCTATATCTCTCCAATAAACTAAACTAAAAGAGAGGGGGGAGGGGTTAACATTGCAGAAACAGTGTCTTTTAGATCTTTTTAAGATGGAGATGGATAAATCCTTGATAAGCAAAAGGGTGAAAGGTCACCGCGGGTGAACGTGTATCTGATGTTGAGTTTGTAATCGAATCATTTAGATCTTACTAACTGGCGGAGCAGGCTTAAGTGGTTGGGTGACCTTGTCCTGATCCTCATTTGTACTCCCTGTGTTTCTAAACTGGGGAAGCATGCCTCGGTTGACAGAAAAAGTATTTCTTGTTTCAGCACTTGTATGCTGGGCTTGTTGCGACCCTTTGGTGCGTTTGGCTCACAGATGTGCCACTGTATTTGCTGGGCCTCGCAGTGACCGGCTGGACACAAGTTTACTTAAAGGGACGGGCACAGTGTAAATACACCCCTTATTTCTGGGGTCCCTGTGGGGCCCAGAAGACTGATTGATTACTGATCACAGCTTCAGGCCCAGGTGAAAGATTTGGCACCAAACTGTGTGGCACGAGACAGGGACTGATATTTGTAGGCTGGGACTGTCCTGACCTAATGGCGCAGCGGTAGAGTTGCTGAGTTACGGCGCCAGAGACCTGGGTTCAATACGGACCTCAGGTGCTTGTCTGCACGGAGTTTGTACATCCTCCTCACGACCACGTGGGTTTTCTCTGGGTGCTCCGGTTTCCTCCCACACTCCAAAGACATAGGTTAATTGGCTTCGATAAAATTCTAAATTGTCCCTAGTGTGTAGAAAATGTTAGTGTACGTGGTGATCGCTGGTCGGCGTGGACTCGTGGACCAAAGGGCATGTTTCCACGCTGTATCTCTGATGTCTAAAGTAAATAAGGGGATGGAAGGTCAGCCTAGATGGAAGTGAGGAAGTTCAATTAAAAACGAATTCTCACCAGCAACCCTTAAAGGAGTGAAGTCTCTGAGGACAAACATGGGTTTGCACCTAATTTCTGACTTAAAACAAATAAATATTTCAGACGATGTTATCCCCCCCTCGCACTCCACTACATCAGAGGGCACTTCCAAGAATACTGGGAACTCCTTAGTAAGTACAAGTTGACCTGAGCCTTTGGAAATGCCTCGTGACATTTGCCCGCAGCCGTCCTTGCCAGCTCTGTGGACAGACTCTGAGACTCTGCCTATTTTATTTCCCGCTAACTTCAAAAGGTGCTCAGCGTGCTGTTGTCTGACTTGAACTTGGACTTGAGATGGAACGCGCCCTAGTTGTGCCTGTGATTTATATGCGGTGTTGCACACTCATCCAAGCAGGTTATTTACAGTCACAGTTTCGAGCTCGCAAGTCACAACCGCCTGACTGTCAATAACATTGCTGGAGGCCTTTGCTGCAGCGCTATTATTGATTTGTTTCTCGAATCAAGCAATCCTCAAATAGAAACTACGGTTAATTAATAGCAGGATTCAAAGGGAGTATTTATCTCTTTTTGATTAGAGATCGTACTTTAACGGTGCTTGATGAATACAAGTTGGTTAATAAGTGCTTCATAAAACAGGGACATGGCTCTGTCAGCTGGCATAGTGCAAACACTGAAATTGTCAGATGGGGAAAGACTAGGTTTAAGATGAGGGGGGGAAAGATTTAATAGGAACCCGAGGGGTAACTTTTTCACACAAAGGGTGGTATGTGTATGGAACAAACTGCCAGGGGAAGTAGTTGAGGCAGGGACTATTGGAACATTACAAAACATTTGGACAGGTACATGGATAAGACAGGTTTAGAGGGATTATGGGCCAAGACAGGCAGGCGGGACTAGTCCAGATGGGACATGTTGGGCCGAGGGGCCTGCTTCCACACTGTATGATTAACACATCTATCAATATCCCAGCCACAGGGTGGCTGGTTATTAAGCCCAAAAAAACATGGTCTTTCCTGAAAAACAATGCAAAATGCAGATGCTGGAAAACTGAAATAAAAAGCGGAAGAGCAGCAATAGCCTAACAGGTCAGACAGCATCTGCGGAAGGAGAAATCGAGTTAACGGTTTTGGGATGAGTACTCTTTGGAGACCTTTCGCCTGAAACATTAACTGTATCTCTTTCTAGAAATGATGAGTGCTTCCAGCTATATTTCCTGGCACTTTGTGTTTCGTTGCATTTTCCCTCCTTTCACTCTTTTCTATTATCCTGGGTCTGCCTTTTAAAAAAAATAGTCAGTAGCATGAGGCGCACAAGGAAAAAAGTTGTGGGAAATTCCTGTCTCATTCCCAGGTGTGATTGAGTCTGTTTAAGAGGTCACCTGACATGTAGCCTGCCCTAGTTGTGGGCGGCACGGTGGGGCAACGGTAGAGTTGCTGCCTGACAGCGCCAGAGACCCAGGTTCGATCCTGATTACAGGTGCTGTCCGCATGGAGTTTGTACGTTCCCTCTGTGACCATGTGTGTTTTCTCCTGGTGCTCCGGTTTCCCCCCACGCTCCAAAGACGTACAGGTTTGTCAGTTAGTTGGCTTCTGTAAATTGTCCCCAGTGTATAAGATAGTGGTAATGTACAGGGTGATTACTGGTCGGCTCGGACTCAGTGGGCCGAAGGGCCTGTTTTTTCCATTCTGTATCTCTACATTAAACTAAACTAAACTTAGCCGGCAACAAACATATTCAGTCAGACAAAGTGTGGGGAGATCAATGTTCAAACTACTGCTCGGTGGGCTGAAGGCCCTGTTACTGCACTGTATCTCTAAAGTCTAATGTTCTTATGTGGGGTCTCTGTGGTGCAAAATCTATGCACTTCACCAGTGAAGGGATAGAAATTGGAGCAACTCAGAAAAGGGAAAAAATAGAAAAATTGGGAAGAATAGGGATCCCAAATGGAAAGAAGGGATGACAATTCCAGGGCGCTGGGCTGAAGTGGTTGTAGACCACCTCCAAATAGGCGGTGAAGGGGCGAGATTTGCAAAGTCAAGAATGAACTGAGTTGTCATGGTGGGATACAAGGCTGGTGCAAAATGCAGAGGGTGAGCTTGGCGTTGGGCCTGGAGTATACTTGCAGAAGTATTTCAGGTATTTTGAGCTATTGAAAGGAAATTAAGGTGGTGGTGATTTATTTTCATCAGTGATATTTTTTCCCCCCCAGAAAATGTACCTTGCAATTTAAAGAAAATGTTCTGTGGTGTCACTGAACCAAGCGAGTTGCATGTGGAACTTCCTGCTCCATCTTTGTCAAATCCTGGTAATGGGCTGTCTTTCCATGTCTCTTGGCAGCTGACTTTGCAGCTCTAATTAAGGGCATTAGGTGAGGAACATTTGTGCTGTCTATACATTAATGGGCAGGGTGGCCAGCATCGAACAACGTGCCATCTCTCCCCACATGGGTGAATGAAGAAAGGGCACTGATGATGGATAGGAAGGCGATTGGGGAGGGGGGATATGTTCTAACGTGCGTTCCTTTCTCTTCCGTGAGCATCACCTCTACATGCTGCCCGCACAAAGACTCTTGCTGTTTCTCAATGATTTCAGACCTTTGTATTCCAGTTGTGACGGTGCCTTGCGGGGTCCCTGACGTTTGTCGTCGCGTCCAATAATTGGTGACCTTGACATCCCTGTTCCTCTTGCCGGTACATTGTCGTCTGTGTTTGTGCTTCCCCCACCCCCAACAATTCCCAATTCACGTCTCCCCTGTCGCTTTACTGTGCAAAAGGTTGGCACACTGTGTTGCCGTCTCCCTGTGTCTTCCCTCCCAATTAATGATCTCAAACACAATCTCCCCCCAGGGTGTGCCCTGTCAGTGCCTGTCTTATCAGGTGTGGGTCTGTTTGCTTAACCTTGCCTGTTTTGCCTCCTTCAATCTAATGAGAAAGCTGGCTGGCTTTTATTCCTGCGGTTTATTTTCAGCCCAGTTCTAAATCTTTTTATTTTTTGTGTGTGCTCGCCGTTCTTTTAAATATGTCAACCAGCAGGGTGGAAACCGAGCTAACAGAACTAACGTGATAAAATAACTCGTCGTATGTATGGAAAAACACGACCCATTAAATGGAGTAATGAGTCCATGGGCACGAGGGCACAGTGGGTGAACTCGATAACTGATTAGGAAACACAATGTGAAGTGACAGCTTAAAAAGTTAATGCCAACCTGAACACAGCGTGTTGTGTGTGAGGTGATGTCTACCATGTTGAACAGCGTGGAGCAAGGGGAGCATTTTAAACTTGAGGTTTCTGCAGGGTGTAAGGACAGAAGGGGTTTTCTGGCAACCAGCAATTTTTCACAATAATATTTTCTAATTAATATTTATCGATATACAGCTTTTCGCTCTGCCTCGGTACATGTGACAATACACCAGCCAAACAAAACGACATTTTTTAGTTTAAAGATACAGTGCGGAAACAGGCCCTTCGGCCCACCGAGTCTGTGCTGTCCAGTGATCCCCGCGCACTTACATATGAGGGACCATTTACAATTATACCTAGCCAATTAACCTACGGACTGTACATCTTTGGAGGAAACCAGAGTTCCTGGAGAAACCCCATGCAATTAAAATGGGGAGAAAGTACATACAGAGAGCACTCAGTCAGGATCGAACCCGGGTCTCTGGTGCTGTAAGGCATTAATTATACCACTGTGCCGCCTTTTAAAAATAAAATTACTCGATAATCCTTTACTTGGTTTTAGCGGACAATAGATAATAATGGACACCATATCTTGCCCCGTCTCCCACCCATGGACCGTTATAACGAGGGTTTGCTGGAGTTACACTTGCTATGTGTTTGAGTTTAGTTTATTGTCACGTGTACCGAGGTACATTGATAAGCTTTTGTTGCGGAAAGACAATACATGATTACAATCGAGCCATCCACAGTGTACATATACACGATAAAGGGAATAACGTGAATAATGTTTAGTGCGAGATAAAGCCAGTAAATTCCGATCAAAGATAGTCCGAGGCTTTCCAATGAAGTCCGAAATAGCTATATTTCATTGAAATAGCCACCTTTGTTACTGTTGTAAAGAATTTGCAGATTGGGACCTTGTTCACATTTCCTGGTTCCACATTTCCTTGAACATTCTGATCGCTCATGCCTGCCACACGTTTCCAATGCCTGGTATGTTTGAGTTTAGTGTCAACATTAGCTGCATTGTGTAGTGTAGCAGGAATCCCCTGAGGTATGGCATGAATGGGCTGACATTTACACGGGGAGGCTGGCTGGGGGTTCCCTCCGCTAATCTGTTCTGATGTTAGATGTTAATCTGTTCTGATGGTGAAAATGTTGATGGTGATATGGAATTCAGTTCAGACACACAGCATGGAAACAGACCTTTTAGTTCACCGAGTCCATGCCGGCCATCGCTCACCCATTCTCTGTTATCCCACTTTTTCATCCACTCCATATAACCATATAACCATATAACCATTACAGCACGGAAACAGGCCATCTCGGCCCTTCAAGTCCGTGCCGAACATTTTTATTTTTTTTTATTTTTATTTTTTAATAAATACTTCCCCCTAGTCCCATCTACCTGCACTCAGACCATAACCCTCCATTCCTTTCCCGTCCATATACCCATCCAATCTATTTTTAAAGGATAAAATCGAACCAGCCTCCACCACTTCCACTGGAAGCTCATTCCACACAGCTACCACTCTCTGAGTAAAGAAGTTCCCCCTAATGTTACCCCTAAACTTCTGTCCCTTAATTCTCAAGTCATGTCCCCTTGTTTGAATCTTCCCTACTCTCAATGGAAAAAGCTTATCCACGTCAACTCTGTCTAACCCGCTCATAATTTTAAAGACCTCTATCAAGTCCCCTCTTAACCTTCTGCACTCCAAAGAATAAAGACCTAACTTGTTCAACCTTTCTCTGTAACTTAGTTGCTGAAACCCAGGCAACATTCTAGTAAATCTCCTCTGTACTCTCTCTATTTTGTTGACATCCTTCCTATAATTAGGCGACCAAAATTGTACTCCATACTCCAGAATTGGCCTCACCAATGCCTTGTACAATTTTAACATTACATCCCAACTTCTATATTCAATACTCTGATTTATAAAGGCCAGCACCCCAAAAGCTTTCTTTACCACCCTATCTACATGAGATTCCACCTTCAGGGAACTATGCACAGTTATTCCTAGATCCCTCTGTTCAACTGCATTCCTCAATTCTCTACCATTCTCTGACGCTGTAAGACAGCCACTGCGCCACCCTTTGTGTTCCCCATATGTCCATAAAGGTGTAGGTGCCAGTTACGCTTCCATTTCAGATGTCTACTGAAATTCAGTTTCACAAAGGTGTACAAAAGAGTGTCAAGAGTATTTAATTTTCATTTGTACCGACCATGAATCAATGAAATTCTTATTTGTGGCAGCTTAGCAGGCCCTGAAATATAACACACACAGATAAAAAACATAATGATTAAAAAAATCTATAAGTTATTGAGAAAAGAAAGGCAGTATTTCTTGGGTTTAAAAAAAAAAATCTTTAAGCCTTCTAACCTGTTTGTACAGGTTGGAGAGGATTTAAGATCAGCAATTAAACTGCAGAGATAGCCCACAATAAAAGCACTCAATTTTGTCTGTTGTGCCAATTTGGACAGCATCCCCATCGGAGACAGCCTGCACAGAGATTGTTCAAACACCGCTCCAATGTGACAAGCTAGAATTCATTAAGCTGCCGAAGATAGACACTAAAAGCTGGAGTAACTCAGCGGGACAGGCAGCATCTCTGGGGAGAAGGAATGGGTGACGTTTCAGGTTGAGACCCTTCTTCAGACTGCCTCCTGGCGTTGCTGCCATAGACTCTTGAGGCTCTGTAGGTTCTAGCCTCAAAAGAAAGTCCAAGGTGTAGAGTTGGTCAGTGCTGGGGTTGTGCTGCACAGCAAGAGCTGCCACATTGACATTTAATGGAAGCCCCATCTCCACTGTCAGGTGGAAGGGAAACATCCCATGGATTTATTTTGGAAGGAAATATTGGATGTCCTCTCTGGTATGTTAGACAATTGGGGGAATTTGCAACTACAGGCTGTTGAGATAGAGATTTGAGTGTTCTCTTCAAGGGAATGGGATAAGTAAAAGTGTTAAGGAGAAGTGCAGAGCAACTTTTTTCAACACACGGTGGTGAGTGCCTGGAACGCGCTGCCAGGATTTGTTGTTGAGGCATATACGATAGTGGCAGTGAACTATTGAATATGGATTTGCAGGGAATGGAAGGATATGGATTATGTGATGGTCTTGACTTCATGTTCGGCACAGACATTGTGGGCTGAAGGGCCTGTTCTTGTATTGTACTGTGTTCTATGTTCGATAAGGAAAGGGAATGATACAGCACACGCATAGCATTAATTTAGTTTAGAGATACAGTGCAGAAACAGGCCCTTCGGCCCACCGAATCCATGGCGACCAGCAATCCCCGCACACTAACGCTATCCTACACACACGCGGGACAATTTACAATTTTACCAAACCAATTAATCTGCAAAACAGTCCGTCTTTAGAGTGTGGGAGGAAACCGGAGCTCCGGGGAAAACCCCACTCGGGTCATGGGGAGAACGTACAAACTCCATATAGACGAGCACCGTAGTCAGGTTCGAACCCAGGTCTCTGGCGCTGTAAGGCAGCAACTCTACCGCTGCATCACCGTGCCAGTCTTCGGTCTGGACATAGGAAGTGGGGGGTGAAGAAATATTCCTCCTCCACTGACATTTCCATTGTTCTGGTGTCATTTTGCGGCTCAACTGCAGGCCCTGGTAAATCTGCAGCAGAAGATTGAGACTTTGAGTCCTATTCCAGAGACTGCACACAGAAGCCTCTAATGGAGTTGGAGATGCTGGTTTGCCTGGAGATATTAAGCCAAGGCCCCTTGTGCGAGTTCTCAGGTGGATGTCCATGAAGGTCCAGCTAGTTATTAACATGGGTTGTTACTCATTTACCGCAAATTCTTGGAAACCCGTCTCCATGGCAACCGCCCCTTCTTTCAACTCGGAGTAGCCAACAGTACAAAGGATGTTGGAGACCTACACACGAGAGCCAGGTTTTCTGGCCTCAGTTCTTCCTGCCAATATGCAGCCGCACATCATAACACGAGGGACGGAGCCAAGGTTTTCCTGAGAAGGCTGCACTTGCCAAGTGAATCATGAATAGGGTTTAACCAGCTTGAGTTAATCAATGTTTACTCCACAGCTTAAACAGATCCAGTTGTTAATTCCATTCTGCTCAACCCAGGAAGAAAAACACAGTAACAACTTGCCTTTGTGAAACCGGATGAAAATTGCATCCATGTGCTGGGACCATCCACCAATGCAGAATCTAATCTTTAAGGCTTGATTTTGCTCTGTGAAAATAATTGATCAAAAAAAAATCTTCATGCAGTTAATATGTACAGTGGTAAGGCAGTGGAGAGGTTTTTCATAGAAAGTAACATACAAACAGCAGTAAAGACACACTGAAGAAGGGCTCAGACCTGAAACGTCACCCATCCTTTTTCTCCAGAGATGCTGCCTGACCCGCTGAGTTACTCCAGCACTTTAGACAATAGACAATAGGTGCAGGAGTAGGCCATTCGGCCCTTCGAGCCAGCACAGCCATTCAATGAGATCATGGCTGATCATCCCCAATCAGTACCCCGTTCCTGCCTTCCCCCTATATCCCCTGACTCCGCTATTTTTAAGAGCCCTATCTAGCTCTTGAAAGCATCCAGAGAACCTGCCTCCACCGCCCTCTGAGGCAGAGGATTCCACAGACACTTTGTGTCTATCTTCGGTAAAGACACACAATGCTGGAGTAACTCGGTAGGTGAGGCAGGGTCTTCAGAGATACTCCAGCATTGTGTGTCTTTCATTGGTAAATCGGCATCTGCAGTTTCACCCAGGAGGCTGCCTGACCCACTCAGATACGCTGGCATTTTGTGTCTTTCCTTGGTAAACCAGCATCTGCAGTTCCTTGCTTCTACATACACACACCAGTAGGCTGGTGAGCTCCTACCCTCTACTGCCATCCATTTATATTATGGGTGATCTATACCTTGAGACAATGAGCCTGCCTTACTGCCACTTGCTTGGTAGTATCACGTCACAAAACGACCTGTTCATCTTGGTTTGAACATGCTCTGATCACCATTAAAAGAAGGTAAGAAACAGGAGCAGGAGTGGGCGGAGTAGTCTATCCAGCTTGCTCACCATTCTATAATAACCTCTACCTCAACATTTCTGCTCACCCCCCGTGCTTCTTGTCTCCCTTGAATTGAAATGTTCGGCAATTGTTGACAGTCTATTGGCACTATTTTTGTGTTATCCCACTGTCTCACCCTCTCCCTGCACTTTAGGGGCAATTTACTGAGGCCAATTGACCTACAAACCTGCATGTCTTTGGGATGTGGAAGGAAACACACAAGGCCACAGGGAAAACATGTAATCTCTGCACAGACACCACCCGGGGTCAGGATCGAACCCAGGTCTCCAGTGCTGCTCTACCAGCTGTGCCACTGTGCCACACTGTAGAGCACTTTGGAGAGTTCTGAAAGTCCACGGAAGGCAGTATATAAATATATATATTGTTTTGGAGTAGAGAGATACTGGTGAGGTTATATAACAGCAAGTCATTAGAATAGATTCCAATTATCCTAAAGCATGTATTGGTGTGACATTGTAAGAGATCCCAGTAATCCTAATGCTCAGAGACTAATTCGAGAGCTGATTACTTAATGTGGAAGTTATGTTTGAGAATGTGAAAGTGCCCTCTACCTGGATGGGAGGACAGATGTAATTGGATCTATGGGGTTGTATGTAGAAGTTACTATTTAGAGACTTGAGATGCAGCATGGAAACGGGTCCTTCAGCCCACGTGTCCGTGTCGACAAGCCATCACCCTGTACACTAGCACTATCCTACACACTTGGGACAATTTTACAGCAGCCAATTAACCTACAAACCTTTACATCTGCGGAGTGTGGGAGGAAACCAGAGCACCTCGGGAAAAGCCCCATGTGGTCACGGGGAGAACGTACAGACTCCATACCGACAGCACCCGCAGTCATGATCGAACCCGTGTCTCTGGCACTGTAAGGCAGTAACTCTATCTCTGCGCCAACGTGCCACCCTTCCTTGCTCTTTCCAGTTAGTCATACAGTGTGGAAACAGGCCCAACTTGCCCCCACCGACCAACATGTCCCATCTGCAGAAGTCCCACTTGCCTGCGTTTGGCCCAAATCCCTCTAAACCTGACCTATCCATGTGCCTGTCTAAATGTTTCTTAAGCATTGCAATAGTCCCTGCCTCAACTACCTCCTCCGGCAGCTCATCCCATTCAGTTTTAATTCCATTCAGAATTAATTACGTGTTATGATTTTTTTTTTTTTTTTAATGATTTGGAGGAAGATGCTGTGGGCTCAAGGGGCAAGCCCGTTCATGATCTGCGTGCATAGATTGGGATTTTTGCCACGTACCTGGCTGTTCACTGATGTGGAACAGCATTTAATGCCCGCTGTGAAATGATCACACAGGATCTCGGTTTTGAATTAAAATGAATATATCTGTTGGCCGTCTCTTTATGCAGCTTCATTGTAGCCAGACCCCATGCCAGCTGGATTGATGAGCACTCACCACATGCTGTTGCTTCAGAAGGGTTCAGCTCGCGTCCGAATGACTGCCAAACGGCAAGCTGCTCACCATTCGGTCTAGTTTCATTCTTGGGAATTTAGTTTAGAGATACAGCACGGAAACAATGTATAAATTGCCATTGTGGTGGGAGAGGTGTACATTTGCATCCTTGTTTGAATATTGTGTCAACTTAGCAAGTGAACTTTGTTTGAATGTTATATCCTCTCAGGCTAGTGATTAGACATGGAAACATAGAAAATAGGTGCAGGAGTGGGCCATTCGACCCTTCGAACCAACACCAGCATTCAATATGAGTTTCTCCAGCTGAGTTTCTCCAGCATTTTTGTGTACCTTCAATATGATCATGGCTGATCATCTAAAATCAGTACCCCGTTCCTGCTTTTTCCTCATATCCCTTGATTCCATTAGCCCTAAGAGCTAAATCTAAATCTCTCTTGAAAACAGATGTGCTACCCTTTGACTGTGTGCTTCCTTTAGAAATGAGGCATGTAAATATACCGTAGGAACAGGTAACTTTCAATCAATGGCTTCAAAGTTCCTCACCTCTAGATTTTTCTCCCATTAGGTTTAGTTCCATTGTTTGGAATTTATTTAGAGATACAGCATGAAAACGAACCCTTCAGCCCACCAAGTGCACGCCGACCAGTTCACACTAGTTCTATGTTATCCTATTTTCTCATCCACTCTTTACACACTAGGGGGATTTTTTACTGAGGGCCAATTAACCCACAAGTCCGCACGTCGTTGGGATGTGGGAGGAAACCAGAGCACCTGGATGTCACAGGGAGAACGTGCAAACCCCACTCTGTAAAATTTATCCTAGTGTGCAGGGAGTGGATGAGAGAGTGGGATAACGTGGAACTAGTGTGAACAGGTGGTCAGCGTGGACTCGTTGGGACAAAGGGCCTGTTTCTATGCTGTATCCACACAGACAGCAGCTGAGGTCAGGATCGAGCCCGGGACTCTGGCACCGAGGCAGCTGCTCTACCAGCTGCGCCATTGTACCGCCAACTTGTAGTTGATTGTAGTTGAATCCAATGTTGTTTGTTCAGTTCACAACTTCAATATTGTTGGATTGTGCAACCCTCAAGGCGATAGAAAACTGAGCTGAATGTAGCTAAGGCTTCCAGCACTTCCAGGGTTCTAACGTTGAATTCTTTGGAAGAATCTGATCTTTGAGTCACTCGCCAATTATTTGCGTTCAACAGTTGAGGCAGATATGCTGATGGGTGACCATCATTCCTGCTGTGAAGTCGCCCGCTCTCAGGTCTTGTGGAGAACAGAAGGCAGCAAATGTTTAGTTTAGGATCATGAGGTCATACGTGATAGGAGTAGAATTAGGCCATTCGGCCCCTCATTCAATCATGGTTGATCTATCTCTCCCTCCTAACCCCATTCTCCTGCCTTCTCCCCATAAACTCTGACACCTGTATTAATTAAGAATCTATCTATCTCTGCCTTAAAAATATCCATTGACTTGGCCTCCACAGCCTTCTGTGGCAAAGAATTCCACAGATTCACCACTCTCTGACTAAACAAATTTCTTCTCATCTCCTTCCTAAAAGAACATCCTTTAATTCTGAGGCTATGACCTCCAGTCCCAGACTCTCCCACTGGTGGAAACATCCTCTCCACATTCACTCTATCCAAGCCTTTCACAATTCTGTACGTTTCAATGAGGTCCCCCCTCATTCTTCTAAACTCCAGCGAGTAGAGTCCCAGTGCCGACAAACGCTCATCTGAGGTGAACCTACTCATTCCTGTGGGCTTGGATGGGAAGAACTGAGAGGTTGTAAACAACAGCCAAGCGAGTACTTTGTTGGGTGCCTGCTGTAGCACCTCCGTCCCAGATTCCAAGATACGGCTTTTAGATATTCAGGTGCACCAGGCCGAGGCTTCGGTGCAGTGCTGAAGGAAGACTCTGTTCTAGGAAGGAATGCTCTTTATCTCCATATTATTGTACGGGTGTGAGGCATGGACTCTCACTCGAACACTGTCCAAGTCTCTCGATCGTACCGACACCCGAATGCTCAGAAAAGTTCAAAATGTCAGTTGGAGAGTCCACGTCACCAACGCCCAGCTCTATGGGGAGATTCCACCTCTGACCGAGAAGGTCAGGTGAAGAAGGATGAGGCTCGCTGGTCACTGCCACCGCCACCCAGAAATGCCAGCAAACAAGGTTGTGCTGTGGGAACCCACCCATGGAAGACGTGACCCGGGACGGACGATCGAGACGATGCTGAAGACGTTGATGGAAGGCGCATGTGTAGAGACAAGAGAGGAGCTTGCCAGCTGCATGGAGGCCAGAGATGTGTGGTGCGTCCGTCACCGTGCCCGTCGGAAACCAGCACCACTGCGTCGCTAATGTTTTCAACGATAACATTTGCTGTTTGTGATATTTTACCGTGCACATTTAAAGTTCCCTTTCTCTACAAGCACAACGTTAAGCTGCAAATACATTATTAGCTGCAAAGGTTCCAGGTGTTGAGCTGAGGTAAATGTGGAAGGGGCCACTTCAATTCAAGCTATTTCAGTCTTCAAGAGTGTTTTATTGTCGTAGGTCCTAAAAACAGAATAATGAAATTGGTACTTGTAGCGGCACAACAAGCCTGTAATCCCTTAATCCCATGCAGCCTTTTATTCAGGTTCTGGTGAACTTTGTACCCATGAAAGTGCCCGTCACAGAGAGGAACTCCATCCATAGTTGTGCTGCAGGGGTGGGCTTTCACAGTTCAAGTTGACACATAACTAGTTTTTCACCTACTCAGCAAGCTGCTCGATTGAAGTCTTGCCAACAGCCCTGTACTGTTGTTTCTCTCCACAGTACATGCAAGGCCAACGGGACAGTCTAAAATAGACACAAAAAGCAGGAGTAACTCAGCAGTCAGGCAGCATCTTGAGAGAAAAGGAATAGGTGACGTTTCGGGTCAAGACCCTTCTGAAGAAGGGTCCACCTATTACTCTTCTCTACAGATACTGCCTGACCCGCTGAGCTACTTCATCTTTTTGTGTCTATCTGCGGTTCAAACCAGCATCTGCAGTTCCTTCCAAAAACTGACAGTCTAAGATGCTGCCTATTTGCGGCACTACAATGTAAGAATAATATTACACGTAAAACTGTGGGTTTAAGAACTTTCAACATTATTCCGTCCGACGTTCATATTGTGCATATTCCTGCAGCCAATTTGGGAACGTACTACTTAGCCTACTGGATATAACCTACGCAATTTTTAACTAAATCAATTTTTTTTTAAGAAGCTTTGGTTTCCTCAGCCGATGCAAACTGCTTCAAACTCATGCAGAACCCTGGAAAGGCATCTAGAGATGCAGACAGTCACCAGAATAACTACCAACCGTACTAAAGGAAAATGTATATAGATTCAGTTATACATTTAACAAACACATTCCCTTTCACGGAAAGTTAGATTTTGTTTTTTTGCTGAAACGTTTATTGAAGGTTCACTGGATGGGAAGCATTTTGACCTGCTGGAAGGATGTGCACCAAGATTTTTGTTTTTGGATGTTTCTCTCTTTTAGTGCAGCATATTTGCAATATTTCCCATAAAAAAGATATATATATATATATATATATATATATATATATATATATATATATATATATATATATATATATATATATATATATATATATATATATATATATATAGATATATAACTATATATATACACACACACTCTCACTTGTTGGAAGGAACTGCAGATGCTGCTTTAAACTGAAAATAGTCACAAAAAGCTGGAGTAACTCAGCGGGACAGGCAGCATCTCTGGAGAGAAGGAATGGGTGACGTTTCGGGTCGAGACCCTTCTCCAGTCTGAAGAAGTTGTCTTGACCCAAAACATCACCCACTCCGTCTCTCCAGAGATGCTGCCTGTCCCGCTGAGTTACTCCAGCTTTGTATGGGACATATGACAATAAAACACTCTTGACTCCTGACGTGGGCACTGGGAGTGTTGATTCTCAGTGCAGAATGTCATATCCTTAGACTGAATAGCGGTGAGCAGCACGACAGGGCATTTCACGGCACTGACGGCTGAACAATTGCACATAAGCAATGTACTACACCTTGCATAAAAGTTATTTTTATACTGAGTACCTTTTGAGACTGCAAATGCATTGTCAGGGCACTTGGCAGTGATGAGGGAGGAGGAGCCCTGCAGGGTTCCAGATGGGAAATTGCACACACAGATGCTCCAGTAAAAATAGTTTGCATTTGCTCTGCAGCGTTCAGTCATGAGCTCTAGTTTATTCTGACATTAACCTGGCCCAATTTGTATCTCGCTAACATTTCAATTGTAGCTAAACTATAAACACAAGTAATGAGATACACAGGTTACAAATACTGTACACTGCATTCACTGTGCCAAGTGAAAGTGGTTTTTATTTTGCACTTTCTCTCTCTCTCTCTCTCTCTCCTGCTGTGCTAACTGCACCCCTGAATCAACAATTTCCTGATGATGTGGTTTCCTGCACCCTCTCGTTCTCCATCGCATGCCCGTACATTGTAGATCTTTAATCGGATAAATGTCATCGTTGCTTGTATCAAAAGCAGATGTGCTGGCTTCAGTCTCCACAACTGTGTGTGGTGCAGGTTCAGTGAGCCTTGTGTGTTTCTGTTCAACATCCCTTGACTTTCAGAGACTGAGCTCTGAATTCAGAGTCGCTGCCGTTGGGTATATTGCTGAGAACCAAAGCCATCATTGAGGAGAATGCTGTGACCGGACCTTGTTCCCAACACCCTCACCTGATCCAAAGTCTAGTTTATTAGTGGCGCCTGTATCGAGATATACGGCGAAAAAGCTTTGGTTTGCCTGCTTTCCAGTCATAGAAAAGGCCAGTAACCCGCCCGAAGGCTCATTGGTCAGCAGGACCAGGAACCCTCCTTAAGGACGGTCGGAGCCCGCCCAGAGACTCGTCCGTTGGTGAGGCCCACCCACAGTTAGTCAGACGGTGTAACCGGGAGGGGGCTAGTTGTGGACCGGTAGGAGAGTGAACCAGGGTAATGCTTCCAGCGCCTTCAGAGTAGGCTGCAGGAGGAGTCCTCTGGACACCAAGATGGTTGGATGCGGAGAGGAAAGGGACGTTGGTTCGCTGGTACTCTAAGCGTGCGGGTTGACCGGACTTTGGACTTTGAATAATGGCGGCATGTGGAATATATGCAGAAATAATTTAATTCTGCAGTTACGTATGTGACAAATAAAGCACTGTTATACATAAGCACCATAAAACCATCCACAGATAAAGGGTACAACATTTAGTGCAAAGACTGAAGTCCCATAAAGTCCGATTGAAAACAGTTCAAAGGTCTCCAATGAGGTAGATGGGAGGTCGGGACTTCCCATCTACCGCTCTGATCTTCTTCTCAAGTTGTGCACCTCACGATGAAGATCAAAATAAAGTCTCAGTTGTCGCTGAGTGTGGGAGACTGGAATAACAGTCTCAGCGTAGGTTCACCAGGTTAATTCCTGGGATGGCGGGACTGACGTATGATGAAAGAATGGGTCGACTGGGCTTGTATTCGCTTGAATTTAGAAGGATGAGAGGAAATCTTATAGAAAGTTATAAAATTCTTAGGGGATTGGACAGGGTAGATGCAGGAAAAATGTTCCTGATGTTAGGGGAGTCCAGAACCAGGGGCCACAGTTTAAGAATAAGGGTTAGGCCATTTAGGACTGAGATGAGGAAAAGCTTTTTCACCCAGAGAATTGTGAATCTGTGGACTTCTTTGCCACAGAAGGCAGTGGAGGCCAATTCCCTGGATGTTTTCAAGAGAAAGTTAGATTTGGCTCTTAGGGCTAATAGAATCAAGGGATATGGGGAGAAAGCAGGAACAGGGTACTGACTTTGGATGATCAGCCATGATCATATTGAATGGTGATGCTGGCTCGAAGGGCCGAATGGCCTACTACACCTCTTTTCTATGTTTCTATATAACATATCTGCATAACCGTGGTCAAAATTAGATGTACTGGGATCGTTGAGGATGGTTGATTGATTAGATTTGCTTTGGCATAACATGGTAGATGATCCATAGTTTTCATAGTTTTGGAAGACTTTGGCCCATTGGAATGATATCCGCTGGGCTGCGCACGGTAGAATGGACCGACAGGCCGCTGGGGCTGCTGCCGTACTCCGCATCAGGCCCGGTTCATGCAGTGCGGTACCAGGAACCCGCCTGTAGAGGGAGCCGCCAAGCCCGGCTCCAGCTTGTAGCGAAGAGGAGCGTGGAGGGAGTCGGCCAGTAAGAAGGGCCGGTAAGAAGGAACAGGGGTCCTACCTTCCATGCCCTCTAGTTCGTCTGCGAGAGGTGGCTGAACGACTGATGGTGGCCGGGCGAGCAGTTCGCTGGATGATCCGGGTGGAGGCAACGGCTGCAAAGAGGCTTTATAGCCAGCTGGAGCTGGGACTTTGAAAATGGCACCAAAACCTGGCGACTCTTGCATATGGCCGTGATGTCTCATAAGTTCATAAGTTACAGGAGCAGAATTGGGCCATTCGGCCCATCAAATTTACTCCGCCATTCAATTAAAGCTGATCTATCTTTCCCTCTCAACCCCATTCTCCTGCCTTCTCCCCATAATCCCTGACACCCGTACTAATCAAGAATCTGCCAATCTCCACCTTATGCTCACAGCCACACACTGTCCTTGCCCTTCCAGTCGCAGTGAGCCCAGGTTTGGGTGGTTGCGTGTTGGAAGATGACAATATTGTTACTGGCGACACTTCAAAATTGACTTAATTAATTAATACAAGAAAAACGATAAATAAATCCAGGTCACCCCATTTTCTCTGTGTCTCTCTCTCTGTTTGTTTATCAGTCTCTGGGTCTTCTTGTGTGTCTGTCTGTCTATCTGTGTCTCTCTCTTTCTCTCTTTCTCTCCCGTCACTCCCGTCTCTCCCCCCCCTCCCCCCTCCCCCCCTCCCTCTCCTCCCTCTCGTCCCCTCCCTCCCCTCCCCTCCCTCTCCTCTCTCTCTCTCCACATAAAATGGGAGTTTCATTTGTAAGCGATTGGTGTTATTGGTGACATCTGCCTTGATGATGGTGAACCTGAATGTGAGGAAAAGATGAATGAGACATTTAAAACATTTTTTTGTTCACTGCTGCCCAGTGAATACAGTTCCCAGTTCCCACTCTCTCCTCTTACTTGCTGTTGGAATTCACTCAGCAGCTTGAAAGGGAAGAGAAAAATAGGAATAATTATGCTATCCAACGTTAGTTTACGTTGTGCAAAGTTCACAGGAAGCGATCCAAAGCCAAACATAAAATTGTTATTTGTGCTCGGATGAAAGTCAGATCCAAGTGGCTTTAGTTTGAGTTTGAAGTTGGTGCTGAATAAATTGGGTGGGAGAAAGAGAATCTTGTGTTTATATAATTCCTTTCATCACCCTGATAAATCCAGGTCACCGCATTTTCTCTGTGTCTCTCTCTCTGTTTGTCTGTCAGTCTCTGGGTCTTCCTGTGTCTCCACGAAGCACCTTATAACCAATGAAAGAGTTTCCTATCCATTGTAATGGAGCAGAAAATGGTAGTCAATGTGCCCACGGCAAGGTTCGCACGTAACAGCTTAGTTTAGAGACACAGCGTGGAAACAGGCCCATTGGCCCACTAAGTCTGCATCGACCAGCGATCACCTGCACACTAGTTGACCTAATATTTCCCTTTACTGACACAATTTTGCTTTGTCCAACTGCACAAAGGTATATCAAAAAGATGTACCTTCTGCCATTTTGGGCTGAAGCTGGCCGAACGACTGATGGTGGGTGGGCGAGCAGCGGGACAACAGTTCGCTGGATGATCCAGACGGAGGCAACGGCTGCAAAGAGGCTTTATAGCCAGCTGGAGCTGGGACTATGAAAATGGCACCAAAACCTGGCGACTCTTGCATATGGTCGTAATGTTTCATAAGTTCATAAGTTACAGGAATAGAATTGGGCCATTCGGCCCATCAAATTTACTCCACCATTCAATTAAAGCTGATCTATCTTTCCCTCTCAACCCCATTCTCCTGCCTTCTCCCCATAACCCTTGACACCCATACTAATCAAGAATCTGCCAATCTCCACCTTACGTGTATCCATGGACTTGGCCTCCACAGCCGTCTGTGGCAATGAATTCCACAGATTATCCACCCTCTGACTAAAGAAATTCCTGCTTATCTCCTTTCTAAAGGTGCATCCCTTTATTTTGAGGTTGCGCCCTCTGGTTCTCGACTCTCCCACTAGTTTCTATACTTACTGTACTTAATCTGGGATTGTATTTATGTATGGTAATAATTTTATTGGACTGTATGCAAAAAGAAATCTCAGTGTATCCTAGATACACGTGATAATAAAGAACTATTGAATGATCAATATTTAGCTGGCATGAATTGGAATTGCCTACTGGAGCTCTTGAAAATGAATAAATGAGAAGTGGTTTTGGTACAAGTATGTTTGGGATTAAATATTGCTCGTCAACTGCAACCAATTTACTGCAGTCTCGGTACTTGCAGAAAAAGTGATAATTTGGGACTTCCCAATGTAAACCAGTATGTTCACGTCATATTTCATTGCACGAATAAGTCATCTGTTGATTAGTACTTGAAATTGAGCTTTACTAATGCCTTCTTACCACTAAACTGAATTGAACTGGCTTACAGTAGTGGCACAATGTCAAGCCACTTAATTAGCTTGTTAAGAATGGGATAATGTATCGGCATTATGTAATGATGCCACTGCGCAGTGGTAGAGTTGCTGCCTTACAGTGGCAAGGACCCGACTATGGGTGCTGTCTGTAGGGGGTTTGTACGTTCTCCCTGTGGCCGGGTGGGTTTTCCCCGGGTGCTCCGGTTTCCACCCACACTCCAAAGACGTGCGGGTTTGTCGGTTAATTGGCTTTGGTTAAAAATTGTAAATTGTCCCTAGTGTGTGTAGAATAGTGCTAGTGTGCGGGGTGTTGATCGCTGGTCGGCACGGACTCGGTGGGCCGAAGGGCTGTTTCCATGCTGTACCTCTAAACTAAACTGAGCTAACTCAGCAGTGTAATCACAATTTCTCTGGTGAGACATTGAAACATAGAAAACAGGTGCAGGAGTAGGCCATTCGGCCCTTCGAGCCAGCACCGCCATTCAATATGATCATGGCTGATCATCCAAAATCAGTACCCCGTTCCTGTTTTTTCCCAATATCCCTTGATTCCGTTAGCCCTAAGAGTTAAATCTAACTCTCTCTTGCAAACATTCAGTGAATAAATACTCTTGGACAGATCTTGGTGTCCGCAGGATGAATGGAGGTTGGCATCACCACTCACTCTGCGTACAGCAGTGATTCTGTTAATTATACTCTCCGAGCAGTCACGCTACAGAAAGCTACAGAAACCTGTCAGCCACTCATCGCCGTTCTCTCTACAAAGTACGAGGGTCAATGTCAGTCGGGTTGATGAGCTGAGGAATTCAGGGGATGCGGCTGTTTGTCGGATTGGAAAGCCTTTGAATTAATGTCAGGATCATGGGGAAGCAACTGTTCACCATCGTGCTTCCTCTGTCCGCTTTTCCCAAACTGTCAGACAGCGGCAGACGGCGAAATGTCCGATAGATCACAACCTCTGATGTAGCGTGACATTGCACTCAAGGTTAGCAAAGATTTAATGTGTAGGGAGGAACTGCAGGCGCTGGTTTATACCGAAGATAGACACAAAATGCTGGAGTAACTCAGCGGGACAGGCAGCATCTCTGGTGAGAAGGAATGGGTAAGATTTCGGGTCGAGACCCTTCTCCAGTCTGAGAGTCAGAGGAGAGGGAAACTAGAGGTATGAAAAGGTACAGAACAAATTAGGACAAGCAACGATGATGCAGAACACACGCCCATGGTTAATGCAATTCCTCAATAATGACTTTAATTACAATTGCTTAAGGCATTGACAATCAATTATCGCCAAAAAAAAGTAAAGTGGCTAGGAAATTAGAACTGATATGTTGAAGCAAAACAATGAATACAAGCAAGAGAAAAGGTTTGCGTCATCAATTGTCAGACCCGAGGCCATAGCCTCAGAATAAAATGATGTACCTTTAGAAAGGAGATGAGGAGGAGTTTCTTTAGTCTGTGGGTGGTGAATCTATGGAAATCATTGCCACCGGTTTTTAAGGTGGAGATTGAGAGATTCTTGATGGGTACGGGTGTCAGGGGTTAGGGGGCGGACAGGGGAATGGGGTTGAGATGGAAAGATAATCAGCCATAATTGAATGGTCAAGTAGACTGGATAGGCCAAATGGCCTAATTATGCTCCTGTAACTTATGAACCAGTTGTCTTTTCAAGCCTAACTTAGGAGAGATGAACATGCAAGCTGGGCTGACATTTTCCTGTAGCGTAGAGAAGGGGATTCTGAACCAAGTCATTGATAGAGACAATCAGCACGGAAACAGGCCCTTTGGCCCAACTCATCCATGCCGACCAAGGTGCCCCAGCTACACTCGTCCCACCAGCCCACGTTTGGCCCACATCTCTCTAAACCTTCCCTATCCACATCGCTGTCCAAATATCTTTTAAAGTCCCTGTTTGAAGAGGAGGTAATAAATATTTCTACAAAGGACGAGAACATCTTTGACAAAACCAACATTTATTGTCCATTCCAGAACGCCTCAGTGAAGGTGGAGGTGAGCCATCTTCTGAAATGGGCTTAAGGAATGGAGATATCCACGAGCTCAGGCTGGAGTGTGGTCTGGATAGAAGCACTGGGCTGTTGGTGTTCACAGCCACACACTGTCCTTGCCCTTCCAGTCGCAGTGAGCCCAGGTTTGGGTGGTTGCATGTTGGAAGATGACAATATTATTACTGGCGACACCTCAAAATTGACTTAATTAATTAAATACAAGAAAAATGATAAATAAATCCAGGTCACCGCATTTTCTCTGTGTCTCTCTGTCTCTGTTTGTTTGTCGGTCTCTGTGTCTTCTTGTGTGTCAGTCTCCTTGTGTATCTGTCTGTCTATCTGTGTCTGTCTCTCTCTTTCTCTCTTTCTCTCTTTCTCTCTTTTTCTCTCTCCTCTTTCTCTCTTTCTCTCTTTCTCTCTTTCTCTCTCTCTCTCTCTCTCTCTTTCACTCCCTCTCTCCGTCTCTCCCTCTCTCCGTCTCTCCCTCTCTCCGTCTCTCCTCCTCACCCTCTCTCCTCTCCCTCTCTCCTCTCCCTCTCTCTTTTCCCGCTCTCTTTTCCCGCTCTCTTTTCCCTCTCTCTTTTCCCTCTCTCTTCTCTCTCTTCTCTCTCTTCTCTCTCTTCTCTCTCTTCTCTCTCTTCTCTCTCTCTCTCTCCTCCCTCTCTCTCCACATAAAATGGGAGTTACTTCATTTGTAAGCGATTGGTGTTATTGGTGACATCCGCCTTGACGATGGTGAACCTGAATGTGAGGAAAAGATGAATGAGACATTTAAAACAATTTTTTGTTCACTGCTGCCCAGTGAATACAGTTCCCAGTTCCCACTCTCTCCTCTTACTTCTATTTGTTGCTGTTGGAATTCACTCAGCAGCTTGAAAGGGAAGAGAAAAATAGGAATAATGATGCTATCCAACGTTAGTTTACGTTGTGCAAAGTTCACAGGAAGCGATCCAAGCCAAACATAAAATTGTTATTTGTTCTCGGATGAAAGTCAGATCCAAGTGGCTTTAGTTTGAGTTTGAAGTTGGTGCTGAATAAATTGGGTGGGAGAAAGAAAATCTTGCGTTTATATAATTCCTTTCATCACCCTGATAAATCCAGGTCACCGCATTTTCTCTGTGTCTCTCTCTCTGTTTGTCTGTCAGTCTCTGGGTCTTCTTGTGTCTCCACGAAGCACCTTATAACCAATGAAAGAGTTTCCTATCCATTGTAATGGAGCAGAAAATGGTAGTCAATGTGCCCACGGCAAGGTTCGCACGTAACAGCTTAGTTTAGAGACACGGCGTGGAAACGGGCCCATTGGCCCACTAAGTCTGCGTCGACCAGCGATCACCTGTACACTAGTTGACCTAATATTTCCCTTTACTGACACAACTGCACAAAGGTATATCAAAAAGATGTACCTTCTGCCATTTTTGGATGCTGACTAATTTTCTCACAGAGGCGGTACAGTGGCATAGAGGGCTGGCACAGTGGTAGAGTTGCTGCCTTACAGCGCCAGAGATCCGGGTTTGATCCTGATCATCGGTGCTGGCTGTACAGAGCTTTACATTCTCCCTGTATTTTCTCTGGGTGCTCCAGTTTCCTCCCGCACTCCAAAGGCGTGTCGGTTTGTCGGTTAAATTGGCTTTGGTAAAATTGTAAATTGTCCCCAGTGTGTAGGATAGCGTTGGTGTGCGGTGTGATCGTTGGTCAGCGCGGACCCGGTGGCCCGAAGTTCCTATTTCCGAGCTGTATCTCTAAAGTCTAAAGTAAATGTCTAAAGACGTCATACTTGCCTTTATTGGCAAAATACCTGAAGATTACTTGGCTCTTTTTAAGTGAGCCCTTTCCTGTCTCTTAACGTTGATCACCCCCGAGAGGAAAATGGAATGACTCTTTGAGAAGCCTTCAGCAGGAAACCGGGTTCATGGTGCAAGGCCTTTAAATATTCGCACATATAAATATAAACCTCGCTGCTACAGTTGCTGAATCTTTGAAGCTCATGTGCAACTCTGTTCAGTGAATCATCAGGCATCAAAATAGTTTATTCTTTCAATCCGTTTTTAGAATAAACAGTCATGATCATGGATTAAATATTTCCCATGCAATATTGCTTCACTATTAACAGCTCAAATCCTCTGGAGTCGGTTCTAGGGATTGTAAATACTAGAGCAGTACAGCACAAGACCAGGCCCTTCGGCCCACAATGTCATGAAAACATGAGTTTAGGTGTAACGTATACAATTTACAAAAATGCTTAATTGTTGCTGTGGGTTTTTTCCCGTCCTGTTTAGCAAATTGTTCCTTGTGTGCTTCTGAAGGTATGAGTTAAGGGGTACCAGGTTTAGTCCATTTTGGAATATTTGTGGCTTTCCAAAGCAAAATAAGTGTTAAACTATTGCACAGTTATGAATGAATTAGTTTATTGGCCAAGTACTCACATACAAGGAATTTGCCTTGGTGCTCCGCCCGCAAGTGACAGCATGACATACAGTGACAGTTAGGAATGACACATAAAACATTAAACATTAAACATTAATAATAAAACATTATTGATTAAACATGTGAATTAAACCTCTCTGCTACAGTTATGAAGGTGCCATGTAGATTTTCAGCAAAACACTAAAAGCCCTGTCCCACGGTACGAGTTCATTCCAAGAGCTCTCCCGAGTTAAAAAAAAAAAAAAATGGTGGTAAGCACGGAGAATAAACGTAGCGGGTACGTCGGAGCTCGGGGACGTCTCTTAGCGCTAACGGCAGGTACTCGGGAAGACTCGCTAACGGCAGGCAAGCACGGGAAGACTCGTGAAGATTTTTCAACATGATGAAAAATGTCCACGAGAGCTCCGAGTGCCGACGAGTGGCCATTACCGTAAATCTCCGAGTTCGAATCAGGGCAAACTCGGGAGAACTCTTGGAATGAACTCGTACCGTGGGACAGGGCTTTCAGTGTTGGAGTAGCTCAGCGGGTCAGGCAGCATCTGTGGGATAGGAGACATTTCAGATCGAGGCTGAAGAGCCTCGACCCAAAATATTGCCTATCCATTCCCTCCACAGATGATGCCTGAGTCACCGAGTTACTCTGGCACTTTGCGCTTTGCTCAGGATTCCAGCACTTGCAGTTCCTCGTGTCTCCATCGAGATTGTCTCTTCTTCAGGTCATTACCCCACTGAAATTATCTCTGTTACAGCTAAGGATGCTTCAAGCTGCTTCTGTGATTGTGCCTCCCTTTGATAACATGTTTCACTTGCCTTAATAATGCAACAAAACCAAATTTGTGATTGAAGTAAGAGGGATATTCATAAATAGTAGCAGGCAGTTATGGGAGCCCATGTTGATCACATCTTTAATACATATCCCGTGTAACTGAAAGCCCAGTTGTAATCATCACCAAATCAATTGTCGGGCCAGTCACACAGTGAATTGGGTGATACACAGTTCTCATGCACTTTCATTGCAGATTTCTCTTGTAGAAGTTTTCAAACCCTTGATAAAGCAGCACAGAATTAAAGCCAAGCTCAGTAGACCTTGGATAGACACAAAACGCCGGAGAGACTCAGCGGGTCAGGCAGCATCTCTGGAGAAAAGGAAGAGGTGATGTTTCGGGTCGAGACCCTTCTTTAGACTGAGAGTCAGGGGAGAGGGAAACTCGAGGTATGATAAGGTACGGAACAAATCAGATCAGATTTTAGTCCTTGGGTAGACTAAGGCAGATATTAGTTTGGCTTTCATCAGTCAGAGTATTGAGTATAGAAGTTGGGAGGTCATGTTACAGTTGTATAAGACATTGGTGAGTCCACAGTTAGAGTATTGTGCTCAGTTTTGTTCACCATGTTATAGGAAAGATGTTGTCAACCTGGAAAGGGTGCAAACAAGGGTGTTGTCAGGACTCGAGGGACTGAGCTATAGGCAAAAGTTGCGCAGGTTAGGACTTTGGAGTGCAGGAGGATGAGGGGTGATCTTAGAGAGATATACAAAATCATGAGAGGAATAGATTGGGTAAATGCCCAGTCTCTTGCCCAGAGTGGGGGATCATGAACCAGAGGACATAGGTTTAAGGTGAGATGGGAATAGATTTAATAAGAACCTGAGGGGTAACTTCTTTACACAAAAAGTGGTGGATATATGGAACGAGCTGCTGGAGGAGGTAGTTGAGGCAGGTACTATCATAACATTTAAGAGACAATTAGACAGGTACATTGATAGGATAGGTTTAGAGGGTTATGAGCCAAGCATGGGTGCAAGTGGGACTAGTGTAGATGGGACATGTACGTCGGTGTGTGCAAGTTGGCCGAAGAGCCTGTTTTATGTCTCTGACTCTCTGACCTTTGTAAAGGGCCTGTCCCACATGGGCGACCTAATCCGTGAGTTCTGGCGAGTTTGCCCTCGACTCATTCTCGCAGCATGGTCGACACAAAGTCGTAGGAGGTCTTCGTAACTCTCCTTCATGCTCGAGAGTGGTCTCCGCGTACTCGAGGCCTCAGCTAGGTCGTGGCGTTTTTTTCAATATGTTAAAAAATGCCCGCGTGTAAAAAAAGGTCGCCATGGATAAAATTGATACTTTTTTTACTCATAGGTTTAGTCGTAGTAGGTCGTAGTAGGTCGGCATGTTAGTCATAGGTAATCGAGGGTAGTTGAAGCTAGTCGAAGGTAGTCGTAGGTAGTCTTCATCAGAGTCGAAGGGAAGTCGAAGGAGATCGAAGGAGGTCGTCTTCACTCTCCACTATTCGGTGTCCAATTTTCCCGAAGTTAGTGGTAGCTAGTCGTAGCTAGCCATAGCTAGTCTTCAACATAGTAAAAGGGGGTTGAAGGAGGTCTTGTACATAGTCGAAGGAGGTCTTCAACATGTCATTTTTTTCAAACTCTTCTAAACTCGCCAATTAGGTTGCCCAAGTAGGACAGCCCCTTTAGGCAAGGGCTTGTACTGATTGGAGCAGCAATAGGGCAATCTTATTTGGTTTAGAGATTCAATAGGCCCACTGAATCCATGCATACCATTGATTACCCGTTCACACTAGTTCTATGTTATCCCACTTTCTTTCATCCACATTAGGGGTCTTTTTTTTTTACTGAGGCCAATTAACCTACAAACCCCTATTTTGGATGTGGGAGGAAACCGGAGCACCCGGAGGAAACCCACACGGTTACAGGGAGAACGTGTGCAAACTCCACGCAGACGGCGCCCGAGGTCAGGATTGAACCTGGGTCACTGGCACTGTGAGGCGGCTCTACCAGCTGCACCACTGTGCTGCCCTGGAGCTGAAGTGAGGACCGGCGATGGAGAGGTTACGCAGGCCATAAGGAATAGGAGTAGGTCATAAGGAATAGGAGTAGAATTAGGCCATTCGGCCCATCAACTCTACTCTCCCATTCAATCATGGCTGATCTATCTCTCCCTCCTAACCCCACTCTCCTGCCTTCTCCCCAAAACCTCTGACACCCGTACTGATCAAGAAATCAAGAAGTGGTGGAGCTGCCTCGCTGCTAAATTGGCAGCTGAACTGGGAGAGTCCAAAGGTCAAAGCTGGCCTCCTCTTGACGAGTTGAAATTTAACAAGGCATTAGTTTTGCCAATTTTTTTTCCAGCAACTCAGTTCAAAAATATTTAGTCTTGAACACTTGGGGAGACTCAATTCTGCGGCTTCTTAAGGAGTATACTTTGGAAAGTGAAAAGGGCACTCTCCACTTGGAAGGTGAAAACATCGAACTAGATTAATGTGGTCGACCATTAATAACAGGCGGCAGTCAGCAATGTTTTGATTTCTTTTTTGTTTTGTAACAGTAAACGAGCAAAATTAAACCCATATCTGTACAAGCAATCTTTAATATGAATAGAGCTCTGTCTGAAGAATGCTTTTGATGTGAGGGAGCCAGGCTTTGAAACCCACGACATACAATATTTCATGTTCTATATAAAGCTAAATAAATATTAATGTTATCCAGTTACACTGTCCAAATATTTTATGGCAGTGGGGGAATGCTTGCTTTCTTTTGTGTTTGCTTTATTTCTCTTTCTGAGGATATGCAGACTTAAACTCTGACTTCCCTTTGGTTTTTATCAGATATACACAGGGCTAGAATATATTGGAATGTTTGCAGAAAGGGACCCTTTTTAATTATTGTAGGAATGGATTCTTGTCAGGAGGAGGAAATGTAAGCAGTTCTCATTTAAAATACTATTTATAGTATGTGCATAAAGTGGGTAGAGCCTTTCCTTAGAAGGACATGGCCTAGATGTACTGTGCAGAGACAAGGCTTTTGGGATTAGCTCACATTGGGAGCCATCAGTTAATAATATTTAGTTGAAGGGCACATCCTCTGCTAAATAAATGGTTTCCTCGCACGCCGTGGAAGAAAATCTTTGTTTACAGCAAGATATAATTGTAAGGTACAAAAATGTACTTAACAAATCTTCGAGCAGGCATGGGAATACAGAGCAATGCACATAGATCCGTGTGGAGTTAGAAACGCAAACAGATCAGGATTAATTAGTCTTCCTTCTGCCGTTCAGTCCCTGCTGTCTGTAATGTAGCATTGGTCCATCTTTCCTGTTCCTTGCTCTCCTTCCGATTTTCTCTCAGTAACTCAGCGGTGGAAACCAGCACCTGCAGTTCCTTCCTACACACAACCTGCTCCTATTTCTTGCTGAGCACAAAGTGCTGGAGGAACTCACAGCATCGGGCATCATCTGTGGAAAGAAATGGACAGGTGGCATTTTGGGTCTGAGTCCTTCTTCCGACCCGAATCGGCACCTGTTATCTCCACCCCCCCCCCCCCCCCTCCCGATGCTGCCTGACCCGCTGAGTTCCTCCACCACTTTGTATTTTGTTCAAGATTCCAGCAACTGCAGTTCCTTGCGTCTCCTGTCTTTTTCTTATTTTCTTATGAAAGGTAATTAATCTGAAACTTTAACTCTTATTTCTCCCTCCGCATATGCTGCCCGACCTGCTGGATATTTGCAACAATTTCAGTTTTCATTCCAGAATTTAATTCCCTGTCAATTTTGTGCCTGTTATCCCATGACATTCCTCTTTACATACTCACTAATTTCAATCTGCTGAACCATCTAGGCAATTCCTTCATCCCTCCTCTGATTTTCTGGCTTTTAAGACTCATCCTCCACGGCAGGAAAGATTGCTGGTCACAATTTGAAAGTGTTTTAGGACTGCTAGAACCGGCATTCACCCTGCATAGTTTGGGCCACATGGAGGGTGCTTAAATCGGAGATAGCCCACTCTCCTGTGGTCTCAAAATGGGCCCTTTCTAATGGTTCCTCTCTGGTTCCTGATACAGAGGCCAAATGACCAACAAACCCGTACGTCATTGGGACGTGGGAGGAAACTGGAGCACCTGGAGAAATCCCATGCGGTCATAGAAAAAACATGCAAACTCCATATAGACCAGCACCCGAGAGCAGGATTGAGCCCGGATCTCTGGTGGTGTGAGGCAGCGGTTCTACCAGCTGCGCCACCATCCCACCCCCGATTAGTCAGACTGAATTCTCCTCTCAAGTGCTGCAGCTTCATTTGCCCTGCCCAAAATTCTTAAGGGGTTGGACAGGCTAGATGCAGGAAGATTATTTCCGATGTTGGGGAAGTCCAGAACTAGGGGTCACAGTTTAAGGATAAGAGGGAAGTCTTTTAGGACCGAGATGAGAAAATCATTTTTTACACACAGAGTGGTGAATCTGTAGAATTCTCTGCCACAGAAGGTAGTTGAGGCCAGTTCATTGGCTATATTTAAGAGGGAGTTAGATGTGGCCCTTGTGGCTAAAGGGATCAGGGGGTATGGAGAGAAGGCAGGGATGGGATACTGAGTTGGATGATCAGCCATGATCATATCGAATGGTGGTGCACGAATGGCCTACTCCTGCACCTATTTTCTATGTTTCTATGTCCACTCTGTGCCCTTTATTGGCAGGTAAATAGTTAACTCTGCAGGCTCTAAAAGTGGGAACAAGTTGAATTTATGGGCGATCAAAGCCAAGTGACGCCATGACTTGCAGTGTTGCATTCCAGCCCTTATGGAATAACCAACTCCCAGAGGAGGAAGGAATGAGTTTTCCGAAAACGTATAAAAATGTTGCAGCAGAGTTCTTCGTATCTCCGTCCATTGTGCTATTCCTGGTGACTGATGTGTGTATTATAAGCAGATGCTGCGGATGATTGCCGGGGTTTATGTACCAAGTTCATGTTCATGTTAAACGTTAGAAACAAGGAACTACTGACGCTGGTTTATTACAAAAGGACACAAAGTGCTGGAGTAACTCAGCGAGTCGGGCAGCGTCTCTGGAGAACATGGATAGGTGACGTTCAGGTTGGGATGCTCCTTCACACTGTCTGAAGAAGGATCCTGACCCGAAACGTCACCTATCCATGTTCTCCAGAGATGCTGCCAGACCCGCTGAGTTACTCCAGCACTTTGCTCAGTTTAGTTTATGGTCACGTGTTCCGAGGCACAGTGAAAAGCTTTTTGGTGCATGCTAACTAGTGGGCGGAAAGACAATACATGCTTACAATCGAGCTGTCCACAGTGTACAGATACAGGATGAAGGGAATAACATGGACAACGTTTAGTGCAAGGTAAAGTCCGATCAAAGATAGTCTGACGGTCTCCAGTGAGGTAGATAGTAGCTCAGGACTGCAGGCTATTTGTTGGTAGGATGGTTCAGTTGCCTGATAACAGCTGGGAAGAAACTGTCTCTGAATCTGGAGCTGTGCGTTTTCAGAGCGAGTGGCCGGGGTTCTTTCATGTTAATCTTTGGTCTCTCCAGGGACAAATTTGGGCTTCTAGTCTGGGTGTGGGTGAGGTGGAAGACCTCTGGGGCGAGTGCTCCGGGAGCTGGAGTGGGTGAGACCTGCGGGAATTGGGGGTGGTAGCGGGCTATTGCCAAGTGTAGGTATGCGCGGTGGGAGTGCAATTATGCAGGTGTGGCCGAGTTGTTATCAGAGGGGTCGGGAAGGTGATCAATATGTGTGTGGGGAGGGAGGGTGGGGGGAATAAGGGTGTTGAATGTGGTGTCAGGCCAGAAATGAGGCCAGGGGTTAGTGGGGGTTCATCTGGCAGGATTGTCCAAGCTAAAGGTGAGGGAACGGCAAAGAATGAGGATATTCTGCTGACCAATGCTTGGTACTGTTGACCTCTGTTTCTGCCTCGTTTGAAACAAAATCACCAACTGGTGGCGTTGGTAGCTTCTCAAAGGCAGCTGAGATATGCAGGCGTGTCTAACAGTTTGGAATAGGAAGGAACTGCAGATGCTGGTTTATAACAAAGATAGACACAAAGTGCTAGTCAGGCAGCATCTCTGGAGAAAAAAATGCAGGTGACTTATTTGGGTCAAGGCCCATCTTCAGTCCATCCATGTTGAATCTGGAGAAGGGTCCCGACCCGAAACATCACCTATCCTTTTTTCCTCCAGAGATGCTGCCTGGCCCGAAGAGTTACTCCAGCACATTGTGTCAATCTTTGGCCTTTTTTCACGTTCTCCTGTTATTGTTGCTCTATCCTGCCACAGTGCACAACATTTTCTACATCACAAGTTATAGGAGTAGAATTAGGCCATTCGGCCCATCAAGTCTACTCCGCCATTCAATCATGGCTGATCGCTGCCTCCTAATCCCATTTTCCTGCCTTCTCCCCATAACCCTTGACACCCATTCTAAACAAGAATTTTTCTATCTCTGCCTTAAAAATATCTACTGACTTGGCCCCCACAGCCCTCTGCGGCAATGAGTTCCACAGATTAACTACCTCTGACTAAAAAAGTTCCTCCTCGCCTCCTTTCTAAAAGAGCTCCCTTAAATTCGTTCTGGTGGCAATAGAGTGGATGTGGAGAGGATGTTCCCTTTAATTCTGAGGCTGTGACCTCTGGTCCTAGACTCCCCCACCAGTGGGAACATCCTCTCCACATCCACTCTCTTGCCACCAGCGCAAATGTGACCTTAAGCCCTGCAAGCATTTGGTTGACTTCTTGTCCTGCATTGATTTGTGCTTAAATCTAATGACTTTGTGGGACAGTGGGGGTTGGCAGAGCGGGTCTAATCGTTATTCTTTGGGAGAAAGAATTTCCATCGCATCGCTGAATCTTTCCTGGAACTGCTAATGCACAGATCAAATGTTCATGCAGATTATTTTTAGCTGCATTCCTGGAGGCTGCATTTGTGAAGGCAATTCAAAACCAACATTAATTGATTTCCGATGCACTTGAACAGATCCATATTGCATTCCTCCCTGTATTCCACTGGGATGTGCAGACCCAGCATGTACTTCCATTAACGTGTACTCCCCATTTTAGCTGCCCCATCCCTCGCCGGCGTTGCTAATCGAAGGGAGCGCCGCACTTTAAATTTCCTTCTCTGCATTGTGATATCCCTTTGCATGCAAAAACGACAAGACTGGACAAGTTAGTGAGAATTTACCCAGACTCCGTTTTGACAATGAAAGCATCTGATTGCATTATTGCAGAATAATAGGCTCTCCAGAAGCCACTGAGGCCACGGAAGATTTGCGGAGGCCTGTTCATTATCTTATGAAGATTCTTAAGTCGTGCAATAGAAAAAAGAAAAAAGAAAATACTGTAGAAGCATTCAACAGATCAGGCAGCAAAGATGGACTGTCTGGAACCTTTCATCTGAAACATTAATTGTTTCGCTTTCTGCAGATGCTGCCTGATCTGCCGAATGCTTCCACAGTATTTTTTTGTTTTTTAATTGTTTATTCTATTCTATTTTCTATTGACTGTTTCCAGTTTTTCTTTTGATTTTTATTTCAAATTTACTTCATTTTAAATGGTATTATTTGGATGTGGTGTGACAGTATTCAACACACAGTTTGGGTGGTAACATTCGAATAGTGAAAGGCCAGGATAGAGTGGATGTGGACAGGATTTTTCCACTAGTGGGAGAGTCTTGGACCAGAGGCCACAGCCTCAGAATAAAAGGATGTACCTTTAGAAAGGAGATGAGGAGGAATTTCTTTAGGCAGAGGGTGGTGAATCTATGGAATTCTGCTACAGAAGGCTGCGGAGGCCAAGTCAATAGATATTTTGAAGGCAGAGATTGACTGATTCTTGATTAGTAAGGGAGTCGGGGGCTTTGGGGAGAAGGCAAGAGAATGGGGTTGAGAGGGAAAGATAGATTAGCCATGAATGAATGTCGGAGGAGACGTGATGGACCGAATGGCCTAATTCTGCCCCTATAACTTCCGAACTTCTGAATATTCACCCAACCAGGAAAATGGAAGGCATTCGGTTCTTTCTCAAAACCTGGTGAGACTTCAATTCAATGATCTTAGCCGTGGTTCACTGGGTGAACTCTCAAGAGTCAAGAGTGTTTTATTGTCACATGTAGCAAAATGGAACAGTTAAATTCTTACTTGCAACAGCTCAGGATTAGAGGATTGTGTGTCCGTGTCTCATTCTGGTAAACTAGTGAGTGCACCCTGTCTTTTTGCCAAAGCAATATATTTTCCAAAATGATAGACTCCCCAGTTAGAGAGTCATGGAAGGACACAAAGTGCTAGAGTAACTCAGCAGGTCAGACAGCATCTCTGGAGAACATGGATAGGTGACCTTTTGGGTCTAAGATCATGTGATAGGAGTAGAATTAGGCCACTCAGCCCATCGCCACTCTGCCATTCAATCATGGCTGATCTATCTCTCCCTCTAACCCCATTTTCCTGCCTTCTCCCCATAACCTCTGACACCTGTACTAACCAAGAATCTATCTATCTCTATCTCTATCTATCTACACCGTTCTTCAGTCTGAAGATGCATCTCAACCTAAAACATCACCTATCCATGTTCTCTAGAAATGCTGCCTGACCTACTGAGTTACTCCAGCACTGTGTCCTTTTGTGTATTAACGAGCGTGTGCAGCTCTTTGCTTCCACATAGAGAGTCATGGAGCTGTACAACACAGAAACAGGATCATCTGGCCAACATAAACCAGTTGTCCCATTGAATGCACATGGACTGACCCATCACATGCCTACACCAGGGTCAGTCAATGGGATGACTGCTTGACGTGTCCTGTCCCAGTGTTGTATGACATGTTCTGTATTGTATGATGGGCACCAGGGACAATCTACAGCAGTCCACACGCCTTTGGGACGTGGCGGGAGATCAGAGCGAGCCGACACTCCCTCTGAAAACCAACTGCACTCCCGGAATCATGCAAAAGAGTTTAGAGATACAGCGTGGAAACAGGCCCTTCAGCCCACCGAGTCCGCACCGACCAGTGATCATCCCGTACACTAGCACTATCCTACACACTAGGGATCATTTACAATTTTACTGAACAATTAACCTACAGACCTGGACGTCTTTGGAGTGTGGGAGGAAACCGGAGCATCCTTAGAAAAACCACCCAGTCTCTGGGAGAACGTACATGACAGCACCCGTTGTCAGGATCGAACCCGGGTCTCTGGCGCTGTGAGGCTGCAACACTACCGCTGCGCCACCTTGCCGCTCTACATAAAAAATATATACAACATTTTATTAAAGTTTCAGAATGTTTTCGGCAATTTAAGTTTTCAATTTTACACTTCTAAATTACTTGATTTGCTGTGAACTACTGGCAGATCTGGATTCCCAAGAGAGCTCCTATAAACGCTAGCGCTTTTAATTATCAAACACGGTACCTGCCCAGTCAGCTGGCATAAACAAAGCTGTGTCTCACCTACCATAACATTTAGTCAATTAATTCTCTTTACAAGATGGCTTGTAATGCATTAAAACAAATATAAATCTGGATAGGACTGGATCTGTAAGACCATGAGATGGGCGGATGGAGGCGGAGAATCTCGTAACATTTAAGAAGCAGAGATACTAAAACTGCATGTGCTGGAATCTCTAGAAAAATGAAAAATGCTGGAGGATCGCAGTGGGTCGGGCAGCATCTGGGTAGAGCCTGGGTTCAATCCCAACTAAGGATGCTGTCTCCCTGTGATCGCGTGGGTTTTCATCGGATGCTCCAGTTTCCTCCCACACTCCAAATACATGCGGGTTTGAAGGCTAATTGGCTTCTGTAAATTGTCCCTAGAGTGTAGCTGGACCTAGTGTATGGGTGATTGCTGGTTGGTGCAGGATCGGTGGGCTGAAGGGCTTGTTTCCATGCTGTAAGCTAAATAGAGAGGTGTAAAACTCATCTCACCAATCTATACTGTAGGGCCGCATGCAACAACTCCAGTGTGCCGCCTGCCAACTTGGTCCCGTTTAGAATATTGTATTGCTGCCGTTACAAGTGCTGTAAGGCAGCAACTCTACCGCTGCGCCACCATGCTGCCCTCTTCTCAATCAGATCCTTTCTGAACCACTAGGTCTTTTGGTTTCTCACCACGAATAAAGTTAGATTTGATTGTTCACAGTAATAGACAAAGCAACCACATAAAACAAACTCATGATGCACGTAGGAAAGAAATCCCTGTGTTCCTCACTAGCTTAAATCAACAGCTGCTGTGTGAAATTATTATTTATCTTCTCAGTTTTACAATGTGTTGTATTCTTTCATACTGAATCTTGCAAGCAATCCAACTATCAGTAGGCCTTGAGTATGAAGGGAGGGATTCAAAATACCCACCACCCACCCCTTGTTCCATAGTTCACAAAACGAGTGGCGTTGTGGCTCAGCAGGTCGAGCTGCTGCCTCGCAGCACTAGAATACCCGGGTTCGAACCCGACCTCGGGTGCTGTCTGTGTGGAGTTTGCATGTTCTCCCTGTGACCACGAAGGTTTATCTGTGGGTGCTCCGGTTTCCTCCCACATCCCAAAGGCGTGCGGGTTTGTGGGTTAATTGGCTCTCTGTAAGTTGCCCCTAGTGTGTAGAGTGTGAGGGAAGTGGGATAACGTAGAACTAGTGTTTAAGTTCAAGTCATATTTATTGTCACGTGCACCAATTGGTACAGTGAGATGTGAGTTACCATACAGCCATACGAATAAAAAGAATACAACACACCATAGAATTTAACATGAACATCCCCACACAGCGGAATCAACGTTTCCCACTGTGAGGGGAAGGCAATAAAGTTCCTCTTGTTCACTCGTGGTCGGGGCCTTTGGGCCCTCCGCAGTTCACAAAACGAGTGGCGTTGTGGCGGCCCGATGTTCAAGCCCTCTCGCCGGGGTGATCGGAGCTCTGGCGTCGGAACGGAAGAACACACTCAGCGGCTTGGAGTTTCCGAATCGGCCACTTCTTACCGGATGTGAGCGGGTGATCGATGGTCAGCGTGGGCTGAAGGGCCCGTTTCCAAGCAGTATCTTTGAACTAAAGTACCAGAAATGTCTTTGCTTTTTAAGATCTGGCCTGATTTGCAATTCATGGGGCCAAAAGATTATTATAGAATGAGTTGGTGGATCATTTCTCAGGATTCCTAGGAAACGGTCTCCCAGGAGGAAAATACTTGTGCTTGCAATTGGATTTAGTTGGCTGAAAGAAAAAAGCAATCTTAACCATAACTTGGCCGTCGGCAAGCAGGAAAACGAGGCGGTGGGAAGTGAGTGGGATTTTGATGAGGAAACTGTTCTCTCGCTCGATTGGCAAAGGAATTCAGTCGTGGACTGGCAGTCGCTGTGTGTAACTCTGTGCCCAAGTCAATGAGATTGCAAATGTTTACACGACCATTCAGAGTGTGTGCAACCACAAGCGGCAGGCAATGTGAAGAATTTAGCTCGATGTTGAAAGTTTCTCTTGTGATGTCTGCATATCATTTCACCAGATGGCATTGGCAGCAATCAGACAAAGTCCTTTGACCCCCTGTTGAGGTTTAAGTAATTATCATTAGGAGATAAAATGAAAATAGAGCGGTTGGAAGGATGTATGTTGTGGTACTTTGTGCAGTCATTAGTCCTTAGACACTTCTCTTTAGATTAGCGACACAGTGCGGAAACAGGCCCTTCGGCCCACCTGGTCTGCGCCGACCTGCGACCCCCGTACACTAGCACTATCCTACACACTAGAAACAATTTGCAATCTTTACCCAAGCCAATTAACCTACAAACTTTTGGAGTGTGGGAAGGAAACCGGAGCAAACCCACGCGGTCATGGGGAGAACGTACAAACTCGGCACAGACATCACCCATAGTCAGGATCGAACCTGGGTGTCTGGTGCTGTAAGGCAGTAACTCTTACCACTGTGTCAGCCGCTTTGGACATTTGTTTTTGTTTGGAAGAGTTACCATGTAGTGTTGGAGTTAGATGCGATATGAATGTACCATTGGTCCATGGTAACATCGCCATTAATTATGTACCCTAGTATAATAATGATATTATAGAATTATATGTTACACAACTCCATAAGGGGCTAACCTGTAGAGATGTCATTATTCTTGTGCATTGTGATGTTGCTGGTGCATCCTGTAGGGCAGCACAGTGGCACATTTGGTAGAGCTGCTGCCTCGCAGCGCCAAAGACCCGGGTTCGATCCTAACCTCGGGTATTGTCTGTATGGAGTTTCCCCATGTTCTCCCTGTGACCACGTGGGCTTCCTCCAGGTGCTCCAGTTTCCTCCCACAACCTAAAGATGTGCAGGTTTCTGGGTTAATTGCCCTCTCTGAAAACTGGCCCTAGTGTGTAAGGAGAGGATGAGAAAGTGGCATAACATGGAACTGGTGTGAATGGGTGATCGATCGAAGGTGTGGACTCTGGGCCGAAGGGACTGTTTCTCTTTTTTAAACAGATTTTTACACTGTGTGTACATCCATCAAAGTTATTGTGTATTGCAGGTTGAGTTTATTTAGAGATACCAAGCGAATACAGGCCCTTCAGCCCACTGACCCCGTGCCGACCAGCAATCCCCGCATGCTAACACTATCCTACACACACACACTAGGGACAATTTACACTTATACCAAGCCAATTAACCTACAAACCTGTACGTCTTTGGAGTGTGGGAGGAATCCAAGCATCTCTGAGAAAACCCACACAGGTCACGGGGAGAACGTACGAACTCCATACAGACAGCACCCGTGGTCAAGATCGAACCTGGGTCTCTGGTGCTGTAAGGCAGCAACTCCACCGCTGCGCCACTGTGCCAGCCTAAGGTCTTGATCAGGAAGATTATCAGGCATAAGTTTGAGAGTTCAGATTGTGGGTTTTAATTTCACTGCCACTGCATTGTGACGTTGGTTGGTTCATGAAGGTGAGATTCATTTCTGTATATCTTCCCTGTCTAGACACATTCGTAAGTGATAGGAGCAGAATTAGGCCATTCGGCCCATCGTCTACTCCGCCACTCAATCATGGTTGATCTATCTTTCCCTCTTAACCCCATTCTCCTGCCTTCTCCCCGTAACCTCTGACACCCGTACTAATCAAGAATCTATTAATCTCCGCCTTAAGAATATCCATTGACTTGGCCTCCACAGCCATCTGCGGCAATGAATTCCACAGATTCACCACCCTCTGACTAAAGAAATTCCTCCTCATCCTTCTATAGGTACGTCCTTTTATTCTGAGGCTCTGGCCTCCAGTGGAAATCCTCTCCACATCCCCTCTACGCATGCAGTACAGCAGACTGTTGGTTCTGCAAAGCTTGCAGTCTGTCCCAGCAGCTTTCCTCACCACAACCTGCAGCCTCTCAAGCTTACTGGATGTTAAAAAGCTAACGTTTGACAAACTTTCTATATTAAATCGTCCCCAAGGTTCATTAAAAAATATCCTACAGGCAGTGGCCATAAATACACTCCTTTTGTTTCGCCGTGTTATATAAAGTTGACCGTGGAAACTAATTGGTGAATCTACGGAGATCGTATCCTACTGTCCCTGGGCATGGCGCCAGGTTTGTATCTCGAGCTCACCCATCATCTGAACTGATTGACTCCTCGGTTCAGAGATAGAAACTCCTGCATTAACACAGGAAGGGACTGGCTATTCCTCATGGAAACTGGACCGATTAGGACTCCCCTTCCTCCACCCTAGACATTTTACCAGCTCAACAATTCTCCACAATGTTTCTCTTGAGATCGCACCTTCCCTAGCCAAGAATGGGTTTACCAGGCACGTCCCTGCCTGAGGTCATTTGTGGCCGGCCCTGACATACCCTGGTCTTTGCTCACCTCCAGCTCTTCACCCCCACCCCATTTCAGACAGAAGAAGGGTCCCGACACGAAATGTCACTAATCCTTTCTCTCCAGCGATCCCGCCTGACTCCAGCACTCTGTGTCTATCTTTGGACCCATTGGAATTGGGCTTGTCTGGCAGGTTTGAAACAAGATCCCGATGGAACATGTGTAGGAAGGAACTGCAGATGCTGGTTTAAACCGAAGATAGACATAAAAAGTGTCTGGAGTAACACAGCGGGTCTGAAGAAGGGTCTCGACCCTATTTAAACGCCGCCTATTCCTTTTCTCCAGAGAGGCTGCCCAACCCATTGAGTTACTCCAGCTTTTTGTGTCCCGGAGGAACATGCCTGGATGTGCTGGTTTAATCATCTTCACACAACACTCAGTTTGACCCATTTGAAACAGATCGTCTTCACGCAGAAGCTACTCAAGCGGAATGTGTATAGATGTGTGCGTGGAGTGATAGCAAATCAACGCGTCTCTTGCTGCGTGCATGTTACAATCTCGAAATATCTCTGCAGCCACATGGTCTCCAAGAGTGGTGGGATCGACTCCAAGCGTGTAACATTGCAGAGTTCACAGTACCATCATCATTAGTCGAATGGAGCCACAGGTAGATGCGTACATGCAAAGGACAATTTTAGAGGGATATGGGGCAAACGCGGGCAGGTGGGACTAGTGTAGCTGGGACATGTAGGCCAGTGTGGGCAAGTTGGGCCGAAGGGCCTGTTTCCACGCTGTATCACTCTATCACTCTATTCAAAGATCTCCACATGCCCTGATTTTCTTACCCCCCCCCCCCCCCCCCCCCCGCATGTAAAGAACGGAGATTTAGTTTTCAGGTCACCATTTCCCTTGACAGATAATGCTGGATGGATTTGATTTCCAAAGATTTCATCAAGATAAAGTATATGTATCCAATATCCTGGATCATTGGAGTGCTCAAGAGTGTATAATGCAACTGACCCTTGAAAATTGGTTGTGTGCAAAAGGGAAAGAGGATTTAGAAAACGTCTGTGACTGATGTAAGGGCGGCACAGTGACGCAGTTGGTAAAGCCATTGCCTCACAGTGCCAGAGACACCGGTTTGAATCTGACCTCGGGTGCTGTTTATTTGGAGTTTGTACGTTCTCCCTGTGACTGCGCGGGGTTCCTCCGGGTGTTCCGGTTTCCTCCCACATCTCAATGACGTGCAGGTTTGCAGGCGAATTGCCCTCTGTACGTTGTCCCTAGTGTGTAGGGAGTTGATGCGAAAGTGGGATAGCATAGAACTAGTGTGAATGGGCGATCGATGGTTGGCATGGACTCGCTGGTCTGAAGGGCCTGTTTTCATGCTGCATTTTTTAGTTTCGTTTATTTAGAGATACAGCGCGGAAATAGGCCCACCTAGTCTGTGCTGATCAGCGATCCCTGCACACTAACACTGTCATACACACTAGGGCCAATTTACAATTTTACAAACCATCCCCAGAAGCTTAGTTGGAAGGACATTTGCTTATGATCCCACCAATCTGGCCACTTAGCTGCATTCCAGATGATTGGGGAGAAGGCAAAACATAATGTTTACATCCTTTGTGCTCTCCCAATAGCCTGGTTTGGAGCATTTCCCCCAAAGCGCCATTCGTAAGCCATTGAGCGGTTATAAAAGGGTACTTTTTTTCCCCCTTAAAATGTGTTGTCCAAATTAGTTTATTTTTAACCTCTCAAAAATGTGCAGCGCAGATGAATGTGTGAGGAAATTGCTGAAGATTTGTTACACAGTCTCGAGGAATGCAATGCGAAGGGACCGGTGCCAAGGAACAGAGTCTTGGAATGTGTCCATGAATTCCTTCAGCTGGCTGATTAGGCTAAACAAAAAGCATGAGAGAAAATAAAGGGTAAAGGGGGAGGGGGGGGGGGGGGAGTGCATGGAAAATGGAAAATAAAAGTGAATTTACATCAAATATTACGCTGAGTTAAAGTGACCAGTTTATCGCCCGGTACTTTTCTGTATCTAAAACTTAACATGCCTTCACAATGGCCACTGCTACATGTCTGCGAGTCTCTATATGTTTGTGCGTCTGTGTCTGTTTGTACCATCTGTTTCCTATTTTGACAGCCTTTTAGTTTCTACGTAGTGGGACGGAGGTTGGATGATGTGAGTGGAAAACAAACCTTTTGAGATATTTATTTAATTGCGACTCTGTTTCATTCCAACAAATCTCCAGTCCATGGCTCTCTGTGTTGTGTTTAAGCGCTTTAGTTGTATCGATCGCCTCGTTGGGAAAATGGGCGGAGAACATTTGACCTTTCTCGAGTAATCGTGGAGAATGTTTTTCCATCCAATAAAACCCTTGAGAGACCGATCCTTACTTTACACATAATTTTAATAGCCACAGTATAGTTTGAGGCTAGAAATGAATTGATGTGTGTCCTGTATATTAATATGCAGAGAACCCTGTTTGTATTGCCAATGACATGGAATGGAATGGCCAACTTGTTCTCTGTTGATTAATTTGTGAACCAGCATGTTTGGGTCGAATTTGCTTTTGAAGCATTGGGATAGGCTGGCAGCAACTCGGCCTTCATTAATTGAACAAACTTGTATTGGTCTAGTGCTGTTCTTAAATTTAAAACCTCCTTTACAATCAACAAGGTCATTTTATTGCAGAGTATTTATTCTTAAAACGTCTGAAGGAGGGTCCCGACCAATCAAATTTTCCCATCCAATTTTCACTAGAGCTGCTGCCTGACCCATTGACTTAATTCAGCACTTTGTGTCTATCTTCAATATATGGCAGCATCTGCAGTTCCCTTTGTACAGTTACACTAAGGCACTGTCTTTTGAGATGAGGTGAGGAAAAGTCCTTTTTTTTTTTAAATTACTTCAGATTATTTGATTGTTGACCTTTCCTAGCTGGGTGGTGTGTGCGCGTGTGTGTGTGTGTGTGTGCGCGTGTGTGTGTGTGTGTGTGCAAATTGGAAACACTTTCACAGATGGAACCCAGCACAGAGCCAAATTATGAAGAGTGTTCAGTCCAAAGTGGAGAGCACTCCCTCATGTTCGGTAGCGGAAGCTGATGCAGTTCCTGCTTGGCAATTTAGGTTTAACATTTAATGTGGCCCACGTGTTTGAGCTATAAACACATGCCCACAGATGACAAAAAGGAAGGATGGTTTTCCGCGCCCCATCTACACGCTGTACTAGGGCTGTGGCACAGTGGCGCAGCTGGTAACCCTGGCCCATAAAAGGAGCAACAAAGTCACCCACCCCAAGTTTATAACCATTCTCACCCCTTAACTTGCAGATCCAAGGCTTAGCAATCCTTGCCTCCATGTTAATAAATAAAAATCCAGTTGGAAAGGTCACACAATGTTTTAAAACAATTTGGCTGGTGCAGAGGGCGGGATGGTGGCACAGTGGTAGAGTTGACGCCTCACAGCACCAGAGACCAGGGTTTGATCCTGACCTCGGCTGCTGCCTGGGTCTCCCTGTGACCACGTGGGTTTTCTCCGAGTGCTCCGGTTTCTTCCCGCATCCCAAAAGACGTGCGGGTTTGCAGGTTAATTGGCCGCTGTAAATTGCCCCTAGTGTGTAGGGAGAGGTTGCAAAAGTTGATAAGTTATAGGAGCAACATTAGACCATTCGGCCCATCAAGTCTTCCCCACCATTCAATCATGGCTGATCTATCTTTCCCTCACAACTCCATTCTCCTGCCTTCTGCCCGTAACCCCTGACACCCAAACTAATCAGGAAACTGCCAATCTCAGCCATAAAAATACTCAATGACTTGGCTTCCACAGCCGTCTGTGGCAATGAATTCCACAGATACACCACCCTCTTAAAGTGGGATAACATATAACTAGGTGATTGATGGTCAGCATAGACTCGATGGGCAGATGGGGCTGGTTTCCACAAAGGGTGGTGAGTGTATGGAACGAGCTGCCGGAGGAGGTAGTTGAGGCGGAGTCTATCGCAGCGTTTAAGACGCACTTGGACATGTACATGCATAGTTTAGAGGGATGTGGGCCAAACGCAGACAAGTGGGACGAGTGTAGTTGGGACATGTTGGACGGTGTGGGCGAGTTTGGCCGAAGGGCCTGTTTCCACACTGTACGACCATGACTATGAATGATCTTATCAAATGATTGATCCCACAGATGAACTCTAACGCTTTTACTTGCACGTGAGATAAAGAGGGCTGGACTTCAACTTGTCCCAAAGCTGTCCTGTAGACACAAGGAACTGCAGATGTTTATCACTCTATAAACTAATGTGTTGAATGGCTGTATGGAATATCATTCAGACTATGGATTGTCGGAATGCTGAATGTCATACCTGACTCAGATCCATGTTTTAACCTAATCTGCCAAGCACAGACTTGAATCCGATAATCCTCCATCTGAACAAGACTGAGAAGCTCTTTGTTTAAGCCCAGGTTTAGTGAGCGATAGGGAATCCACCCACCATCCCAAGAGGCAGCTAACTTCCGAGCACTTACTCCAGAAAGGGTTTAAAAGACTTCACTTAATACCTCGTCAATATAATGTTCATATTATTAAGAAAACAAGCCTTGTTTGGAGCATGCACTTCCTCTCTGCGGAGTTTAAATCCAATTGCCAAAAGCTTAGTCTCTCTCCTTAGTTGCTGTTTTACTGCTGTAAACATTTCCCATTCAGATCTTGCTGTTTCAGTGTTACTATGTAGATGTGAGCTCTGGCAGTTGGGAGTTTTTGTGAAAGACGATTCTGAGGGCTTTCTTCCAACTTCACCACTGCTCTGTATTTTTAGAAACAATATATTCCTCAACAGGCAATGCTGCAGGAATTTATTGGAAAGCACTGGATGGATAATTGAAGTGCTGCCCCCAGATCTCACTTGCAACATTTAATTACTATATCATTTGTTTACTCTTGAAGATTTTAATTTACCTTCCTGGAGCCAGGATTGAGATCGAAGACAAAACGCAGGAGTAACTCAACGGGTCAGGCCCCGTCTCTGGAGATATTAGAGAGGGTCAAAGAAGGATCCCGACCCGAAACGTCGCCTATCCGCATCTTCCAGAGATGCTGCCTGACCCGCTGAGTTACTCCAACACTTTGTGTTACTTTAGACTTTAGAGATACGGCGCAGAAAAAGGCCCTGTAGCCCACGGAGTCCATGCCGACCAGCAATCACGCCACACACTAGCACAATCCTACACACTAGGGACAAATTATAAGTTTGCGGATGCCATTTAACCTACAAACCTGTACATCTTTGAAGTATGGGAGGAAACCAGAGCACCCAAAAAAAACACCCGCAGTCACAGGGAGAGCGTACAAACTCCGTACAGACAGCAAGTGTGGTGTGGATTGAACCCGGGTGTTCTATGCAAGGCTCCAGTGCCTGCAGTTCCTGGTGTCTCTTGTGATCGTAGACCCTCAGTGTGTTATCCAGAAGGAAGTTGCCTGCGTGTTTGCTACGTGGTCAGCGTCAGTTCAGGCTTGTAGGCCATTTCATTGCCTCTGTTCAGGTCGGTAGAGTGAAAGAGGAATGTCCTTCAAGAAATTGGTAAGTGAGCAATACTCTACATGAAGAGAGCGAGGGGTAAACATCGAACACACTCCAGAACAGATTCACCAGGCTCACGCCTGAGATCACAGAGCTGTCCTATCATGAATGGTTAAAGAAACTGTATATACATTCTTTGCAGTTTTGAAAATGAGGAGTATTCTTTTGAAAAGACATAAGATATCTAAAAGGGCATATGTGGTGGATATTGAGATTGGAAAGTCTCTGAGAGATTGAAGAATCTCTGGAATCATCCACTCCATTGGATTAGAGTTATGGAGTCATAGTTAAACAGCATGGAAACAGGCCCTTCAGTCCAACTTGCCCACACCGACCAATTTGTCCCATCTACACTTGTCCCGCCTGCCCGTGTTTGGCCCATATTCCTCTAAACTTTTCCTATCCATGTACCTGTCCAAATGTATTTTAAAATGTTGTTATAGTGGCTAGTTATGCATTGTGGATTATGCAATTATATATGGGTTGAGGGTTATGGAGACTAGATCACAGGACATGTGCCTGCGTAGTTAGAGGAGGTGGATACATTTTTGAAAGGTGGGGAATAGAGGGCTATGGAGAACAGGTACAGAAGAGAAGGCGAGACCCAGGACAGATCAGCCATGATCGTATTGAATGGCAGGGCAGGCTTGAGCAACTTGTGGCTGATTCCTACTGCTTTCCTACTACTCCTACTCGGTAGTAAGGAAGGCAAATACAATGCTAGCATTTATTTTGAGAGAACTAGAATGTAAAAACAGGGATGTAATGCTGAATCTTTATAAGGCACTGGTCAGACCGCATTTGGAGCATTATGAGCTGCTTTGGGCACCATATCTGAGGAATGGTGTGCTGGCATTGGAGAAGGTCCAGAGGAGGTTTTTGAGAATGATCCCAGGAATGAATGGGTTAACATATGATGAGCGTTTGACAGCACTGGGCCTGTACTCGCTGGAGTTTAGAGGGATAAGGGGGAAACCTCAAGGAAACTTAGTGAAAAGCCTGGATAGAGTGAATGTGGAGAGGATGTTTCCACTAGTGGGAGCGTCTAGGACCAGAGGACAATTAAGAAAAATACATTTAGAAAGGAGATGAGGAGGAATTTATTAAGTCAGAGGGTGGTGAATCTGTGGAATTCATTGCCATGGACACCTGGGGTTGATGGATATTTTTAAGGCGGAGATTGACAGATTCTTGATTAGGAAGGGTATCAGGGGTTATGAGGAGAAGGCAGGAGAATTGGGTTGAGAGGGAAAGATAGATCAGCCATGATTGAATGGCGGAGTAGACTTGATGGGCCAAATGGCCTAATTCTGCTCCTATAACATGATCATGGCTCCAGCTGAGGCAGCACTGAACAGGAAAGCCAAGGAGGTGCAAGTTGTGGTGAATTCCCCCACAGAGGTGTTTTCTGAGCCTGCAGTGCGGGATTGTTTTGAAAGCTGGCGAGTCAGTGTAATCTGACCCTTGCCTTGTGCCCATGGGAGAAGGCAAGCAGAGATTGAGAGACTGTTGGTTTTGGAAGAAATGTTTTTTTTTCCTTCCCCCCCTTCCCCCGTACCTATGTGGTACACTTAGCGAGAAAGAGCGGCTCTTGCACGGAGAAGTATCTTGGGAGGGCTCCGGTTTCATGTTTAGTCGGAGAGCGCTGGAGGGCCCTTCTGAACCTGTGTGTGTTTTTTTGCACCAGTCCTCCGAGACTCCATAATGATGTCTTTGCAAAGCAGCCCGGGCAATGGAGAGCGACTGTGGGAAATCTGATCTCCTAGACCACCACCGATATCACATTAATCATGGAGAATTTAGCCCCGACTGCAGCGGGTGTGCAAGAAATCAATAACGATCCTGTCATTACAGCAGAAAATAACTGTACAATATCTAAATATTTAATATGTGTTTAATAATTAATCTGCAGCGGGGTCACTGGTTTCAGTTCTCCCATAAAATACTATTGAAGTGAAAGCTCAGATCTTTTTCCTCTCCATTTTGCAGTTCAAACGAAAGCAATCAATTGCCATCAAAAGACCAGAGGACACATTTGTGCTGCTTTTTTAATGTGCTGCGTTGAACTTTCAATGACTGGAAATGGAACATGGGACTAAGAAGTCAGCAATTTACCTCAAGCCTTTTTCATAATTTGGCCCATCAAGTCCGCTCCGCCATTCAATCAAGACTGATCTATCTTTCCCTCTCAACCACATTTTCCCACCTTCTCCCCATAAACCTAACACCCTTACTAATCAAGATGCTGTCAATTGCCACCTTCAAAATATCCGTTGACGTGGCCTCCACAGCCGTCTGTGGCAATGAATTCCACAGATTCACCACCACATAAATTCTGCATCACCTCCTTCCTGAAGGTACGTCCTTTTATTCTGAGGCTCTGGCCTCCATCCTCTCCACCTCATAGAAACATAGAAACATAGAAATTAGGTGCAGGAGTAGGCCATTCGGCCCTTCGAGCCTGCACGGCCATTCAATATGATCATGGCTGATCATCCAACTCAGTATCCCATACCTGCCTTCTCTCCATACCCTCTGATCCCTTTAGCCACAAGGGCCACATCTAACTCCCTCTTAAATATAGCCAATGAACTGGCCTCGACTACCCTCTGTGGCAGAGAGTTCCAGAGATTCACCACTCTCTGTGTGAAAAAAGTTCTTCTCATCTCGGTTTTAAAGGATTTCCCCCTTATCCTTAAGCTGTGACCCCTTGTCCTGGACTTCCCCAACATCGGGAGCAATCTTCCTGCATCTAGCCTGTCTAACCCCTTAAGAATTTTGTAAGTTTCTATAAGATCCCCTCTCAATCTCCTAAATTCTAGAGAGTATAAACCAAGTCTATCCAGTCTTTCTTCATAAGACAGTCCTGACATCCCAGGAATCAGTCTGGTGAACCTTCTCTGCACTCCCTCTATGGCAATAATGTCCTTCCTCAGATTTGGAGACCAAAACTGTACGCAATACTCCAGGTGTGGTCTCACCAAGACCCTGTACAACTGCAGTAGAACCTCCCTGCTCCTATACTCAAATCCTTTTGCTATGAAAGCTAATATACCATTCGCTTTCTTCACTGCCTGCTGCACCTGCATGCCTACTTTCAATGACTGGTGTACCATGACACCCAGGTCTCGCTGCATCTCCCCTTTTCCTAGTCGGCCACCATTTAGATAATAGTCTGCTTTCCTGTTTTTGCCACCAAAATGGATAACCTCACATTTATCCACATTATACTGCATCTGCCAAACATTTGCCCACTCACCCAGCCTATCCAAGTCACCTTGCAGTCTCAACACATGCAGTACAGCAGACTGTTGGTTCTGTAAAGCCTCACCCTCTGATTAAAGAAAATTCCTCCTCATCTCCTTTCTAAAGGTGCTGTTTAATGAGATATTGGGCAATATGTGACCGCCTTCATGTACCCATCTCTTGGTCAAATCCCACCATACCTGATCAGTTTTCCATTGTGTAGGTATTCCAAACCTATCATCTTATATGAATAAAAGCATTTCCAAACGCTGCTTCTACACAGCCTAGGTCTACATTTTAGACCAAGTGCCCTGGTTCTCAATTCCTCAACCAGCCGAAATACCCAACAGTTACTTTTCATATCCTCGAAAATGTCAAACAAATGACCCCTTTCTTAATTCCTGCAAATACAGGCCCACTCCCTTCCTCTCCTGCCACTTTCCTCCATCGAGCTTCGCAACTCGTAACATTTCCATCCTTTCTCACACCTACTGCTTTTATCTCTGGCCTTTGTTCCAACCATCTGCCTATTAAAATAATTTCCTGCGTCGACATATTATCATCCACGCGTTGTCCTGCCTCTCCCCTCTTCCAACTTTCTTTTCTCCCCTCCCCCCCCCCCCCCGACAAAATTGGGTCTGTTGAAGGGTCTCAACCTTGTTCTCCAGAGATGCAGCCTGACCTGCTGAGTTACTTTGTGTCTTTTTGTGTGTTGACTGCAGTTGTTTGCTTTTGCTACTTATGCAATGGCCATCCCTAACTCAGTCACAGCGAACAATTGACCATAACGACACACATTCACGCCCCTTATGGTCCATCCTAACGAGGGTTTCCTGTGTACACCATTCGAGCATCAAACACGTTCTACCCAACTAGCCTGGATTTTCATGACATTTTGATTATTTCTGGTTTGGAGGCAGCATGCCATTGACTAACCAGAGAGATAACTGGTTAAGTTTTACGGCAGGAGTTTATACAAAGTACGCTGTCGAAACAAGGAACTGCAGATGCTGGTTAATACACAAAAAGACACAAAGTGCCGGAGTAACTTAGCAGGTCAGGCAGTATCTCTGGAGAACTTGGATACATGACATTTCGGGTCAAGACCCTTCTACCATACCATACCATACCATTCCATACCAAACAATAGAACTTTATTTATTCCAGGAGGGAAATTGGTAATAAAACACAACAAGATACATGAAACACAAAATCAAAAGTGATGAGTGGAAAGTCCAGGATTGGGGATGTGCAAAGATTGGGCTGATTGATTGGGCTACCGACTGATTGTGGGAGGGGGTGAGGGGAGAGGGGAGAGGCAGTTAATTTGTGGACTGTGACCTTCCCAGAGAAACAAGTTAATTTGCGGGAGCTGGTATGTTGAGATATCCGGTTACGTCTCACATCTCCCTACCCTCTGGTTATACAACATCCTCCGAGCTTGTGACATTTCAGAATCTGACACACTTGAGGCATTTTAAGCATTCAAACAAATAATTATTAATGTCTTACCACATGAAAGCGTTGTTCGTTTTGAGATTGCACTCGGTTTAATGAGGATTCCTCGACAAACAAAGGCAAATCAGTCCCAGTTTTGACAGAAATAATAGTGGGAACACAGTGGGGTGGCGCGGTGGGGCAGTGGTAGAGTTGCTGGCCTTTACAGCGCCAGAGACCTGGGTTCGATCCTGACCACGGGTGCTGTCTGTGTACATTCTACTCGTGATCACATGGGTTTTCTCCAGATGCCTCGGTTTCCTCCCACATTCCTAAGACGAACAGGTTTGTAGGCTAATTGACTTTGGTAAAATTGTAAATTGTCCCTAGTGTGTAGATAGTGTTAGTATGCGGGGATCGCTGTTCATCGCTCACTTCGGTGGGCCGAAGGCCCTGTTTCTGTGCTGTATCTTTAAACTAACCTAAACTAAACTAAATCTTGGAGTCAGATAGACTTCTGATTATGACGAATAACATATCGAACACGAAACCCTAAGGAAAGGTTTGGCTTTGTAAAATAATTCAAGATAGTATAATCGTAACAGTTAACTCCTTGCTTGTGCAGCTAATTGTGTGTGTGTGCATCTGAATGTGTGTGTGTGTGTGTGCGTCTGCTGTGTGTGTGCGTCTGCATGTGGTGTGTGTGTACGTGCGTCCACGTGTGCATGCATCTGTGTATACTGTCTGTCATTGGGTATATTGCTTGTTATCTGGCTCCACAATATTCTTTACAATTGACAGGATGGTCAGCAAAGGAAGTCACCAGGCGTTGCTTAGCAACAAGGCAGTGCTAGGCCTCAGCAGCAGGGTTCATTTCCTGAATTAGATTATTATAAATTATGCTGGGACATGTGGACTTAAAAAAAAAATGAACAGAAACTGGACTGCCTACATAAGCACTGTTTCTCCCAGAACAAAAAAATCTGGAAATCTGGAGGCAAGTACCTCTCCTCTGAATGCCCCAAGGCCTTTCCACCATCTACAAGGCACCATCAGGAAAGCGGCAGCATCATCGCTACTTGTCTGGATGAGTGTGGTGCCCACAGCACTAGAGGATCAGTATCCTTCAGAACAAAGTAGCCCTCTTGATGAGCCTGGCTGGAGAGGAATGGGTGAGAGCTCAGTCTGAAGAAGGGTCACCCATTCCTTCTCTCCGGAGATGCTACCTGTCCCGCTGAGTTACTCCAGCCTTTTTTGTCCATCTTCAGTGTAAACCAGCGCATCTGCAGTTCCTTCCTACTTTCTTGATGAGCCTTCTGTCAACCACCCCAAGCATTCACTCCCTTGAAGCGGCGTCCGATTGCAGATTGTTCAGTGGTCGCCAATGAGGTAGATGGGAGAGTTATGGGCCAAATGCTGGAAAATGGCATCAATGTAGGTGTGCATCTTGGAAGGCATGGACAAGTCGGGCCGAAGGGTCTGAGTCTGTGCTGCACGACTCTATGGATGGATCCGGTGTCCGCAAGTTGTGCCCCAGTGACACCACTGAAGGAATACACATGCGCGGGCACTCGTACACGCACACACAAAATGCTGGAGTAACCCAGGGGTCAAACAGTATCTCTGGAGACAAGGAATAGGTGACGTTTCGGGTCGAGACCCTTCATCAGACTGAGAGGGGAAAAAACTCTTGGGAAATATGATATATATATACATACACACACACACACACACATTATATATATATATATGTGTGTGTGTGTGTGTGTGTGTGTGTGTGTGTGTGTGTGTGTGTGTGTGTGTGTGTGTGTGTGTGTGTGTGTGTGTGTGTGTGTGTGTGTGTGTGTGTGTGTGTGTGTGTGTGTGTGTGTGTGTGTGTGTGTGTGTGTGTGTGTGTGTGTGTGTGTGTGTGTGTGTGTGTATATATATATATATATATATATATAACAGATATATGTGTGTGTGTGTTTAAGAAGGAACTGCAGATGCTGGAAAATCGAAGGTAGACAAAAATGCTGGAGAAACTCAGCGGGTGAGGCAGCATCTATGGAGCGAAGGAAATAGGCAAAGTTTCGGGTCAAAACCCTTTTTCAGACTCCTGAAGTGTGTGTATGCCTGTGTGTATGTGTGTGTATGCCTATGTGTGTGTATGCCTGTGTGTGTGTATATGTGTGTGTGTGGCTCGTCACCAAGGGCTGATCACCTAGAGTCTGTTTTCCACGATCTGCTTTCTGTCCTCTGGTGGACTCTCAGCACCCTTGGGAAATCACCAAGGTTAAGGCTACTGTCAGTCAACTGGAGCAGAGGAGCACAAGGGCTGGACATAGAAACTCTGAGCGCAGATTATATCAAGGCTCCAGAGTATAGACCTCATCAGGAGTTGGTTCTGGCTGGATGCCCACCTGATGTTGCTGTTAGGGAGTGCTTACTTTGACCAGTTCTGATGGCTGTCAGCTGCATCAACGCTGAGTTTAAGGGATGTGAGATTTTCCTGCAGTGATGCAGGAGTCGACTGGAAGTCCTTGCATTAACTGTCCATCTTTTCTGGATTCTCGGAGCTCCTGTGTACGTGGTAACCACGTGGTAACCACTGCTACATTGATAATCTGTAACATTTCTGTTTAATGTACAGGCCAACAAGTGGCAGGAGAGTACGTGAACACAAGGAACTGCAGGTGCTGGTTTACAAAGAAAGACACAAAGTATTGGAGTAACTCAGCAGGTCTGGCAGCATCTCTGGTGAACATGGATAGGTGACATTTTGGGTTGGGACCCTTCATCTCTGGAGAGATCAGAACCCTTCTTCAGACTGAAGGATTGTTAGTTCAAACTGTCAGTCTGAAGAAAGAATCCAACCCAAAACATCATCCTTTCTTTTGCTCCAAAGATGCTGACCGCTGAGTTATTCCAGCACTTTGTGTCTATCTTTAGTGTAAACCAGCATTAGCAATTACTTCCCACACAGGTAATAGATTGATCCAAGCAGTGATGGAAATGGGTTTTAGGAACTAGGGGTACTCTAAGGTCCGTGAGGCTGAGGTTGGGAAGGAAGCAGGGGGGGGGGGGGGTTATGTGCGGTCATACCCATGTAAGAGTACAAGAATGCATAACTTGTTTATTGTGTATTTATAACATAGTTTATTGTGTATTATATGTCATAGTTGCTTTCTTGCATCTCTCTCTCTCTCAGACGGACGAAAGCAACGATCATAGAGCGGAATAGATGACATTTCGGGTCGAGACCCTTCTTCAGACTGACAGTCAAGGGAAAGAGAAACGGGAGATATAGGCATATCTTCCATTTATTTGTCCTTCGTACCGTCTATATCTCTTGTTCCTCTTTCCCCTGACTCAGTCGGAAGAAGGGTCTCGACCCGAAATGCCATCTATTTCACTCTATGATCAATGCTTCTGTCCGTCCGCTCGTTCGCTTGTCCTTGGATTAAGTAGCACAGGATGAAGCTGTGAATTCACGCCATTCCCCTCCCATTCCCAATCTGACCTTTGTGCCCTGGGCCTCCTCCATTGTCAGAGTGAGACCCAGCGCAAATTGGAGGAACAGCACGTCATATTTCGCTTGGGTAGCTTGCACCCCAGCGGTATGAACATTGACTTCTCTAACTTCAAATAGCCCTTGCTTTCCCTCTCTCTCCATCCCCTTCCCTTCCCACTTCTCCCACCAGTCTCACTGTCTCCGACTGCATTCTATCTCTGTCCCACTCATCTCTGACAACAGTATGAAAAAGGGTCTCGACCCGAAACGTCACCCATTCCTTCTCTCCAGAGATGCTGCCTGTTCCGTTGAGTTATTCCAGCATTTTACATAGATACATAGAAAATAGGTGCAGGAGTAGGCCATTCGGCCCTTCGAGCCATTCGGCCTTTCGAGCCCTCTCTGCCTCCGTTCCCCTTCAAGGCACGGAGGCAGAGAGGCACAGAGGCAGAGAGGCAAATAAAATAACGTGGAATAATAAAATAACGTGACTTTACCTGAGCCCGTGCTCGCGGTCCGGTAGCCGTGGCCGTGAGTTTAAGAAATTCTCCCTTTAATTTTATTCAAAGGAACGCGGTGTTAAAACACAATTACATTTACTGAGGAATGTGGATCAATGTATTGATGACACATTGTATAACTACTGTTAGCTACTGGCTGTTAACAAGTGCTAACAGTGGCAGTTAACAAATCGTTTTCATCTGAGTTGAATAAAGTGAGAAACGGCTCGAATCTTTCTGCAGTACTCATTAAACCCAAGCTGGAAATTGAAAACTAGGGGAACGCCATACCCCTGCGTACCCCCCTCCCCCCCCCACCCCATTTCCATCACTGGATCCAAGGGAGGAGAATATTGCTTTGCAATTTAGGATGCAAGAATATATATATTAACCAATGATTCATTTTATATAATCAAAATATCTGCTGATTTGATTTTGGAAATGTGCGCAATTATTAACAAACTGTATAGTGACCGTGTATGCCTCTGGTTCTAGATATCTGGAGTCTGGGAGTGATCCTGTACATGTTGGTGTGTGGATGCCCCCCTTTCCACGAGGTGAACGACAGCGAGACCCTCACCATGATCATGGACTGCCGCTACACGGTCCCACAGCACATCTCTGCTGACTGCAAGCAGTAAGTACCGCTCTCTCTACACCCCATTGTCTACCCGCCAGTCTCTCACGTAATCCGATCAGTTTAATCACGTCACCTTGATCAGTTTAATCACAGCGGCACCCAAACAGCGCCCTGGGTGATGATCACTGAGCCTGGAGATTGGGCTGCACTTCTGATCTCTGCCCTTTTATTTCTAAGATGATTGTTCACAGGGCTGGTTTATTTTAAAGCTTACATTACTGCTTGCTCCCTCAAGTCAAGTGTTGCGCCTGCAATATACATTGTGCAAAGGTCTGGCCTCAATGGTACAACGGAGACTCATGTGCAGGAAGGATCTGTAGATGCTGGTTTACACTGAAGATCGGCACAAAATGCTGGAGTAACTCAGCGAGTCAGGCAGCATGTCTGGATAAATCAGCGAGTCAGGCAGCATCTCTGACGTTTCAGGTCAGGGCCCCGTCTTCAGCAACCCTTGCTTGTTGTCCTCATGGTAATGAACATTGAATTCTCCAATTTTGGATGACTTCTAACAACCTCCCCTCCCCTTTCTCCACCACCCCCCCATCGCCACACACACACATTTTCTTTCCCCCTACGTTCCTTCCTCTGGCTTCACAAATTGTAATTCTTCAATCCTTGTGTCTCACACCTTCTGTTTAGTTTAGATTGGGGATACAGTGCAGAAACAGGCCCTTCAGCCCACCAAATCCACGTTGACCAGTGATCCCTGTACACTTGCACTATCCTATACACTAGGGACAATTTGTATTGAAGCCAAATTAACCTACAAACCTGTATATCTTTGGAGTGTGGGAGGAAATCAGAGCACGAGGAGGACATACACACTCCATACAGATACCACCCATGGTCAGGATTGAACCCGGGTCTCTGGTGCAGTAATGCAGCAACTCTACCGCTGCGCCACCTTGCCACTCCTGTGTTAATCTCTGGTTTTGTTCCACCATCTGCCTATCTTGCCTGTGTTCACCTATTACCTGCCACGCTTTGTCCTGCCTCTCCTCTCTCCCAGCTTTCTCCACCCCCCCCCTACTCCCATCCACCACAATCAGTCCGAAGAAGGATCCCGACCGAAGACATTACCTGTCCATGTTCTCCAGAGATGCTGCCTGACCTGATGAGTTACTCCAGCGCTCTGCGTCCTTTTGTGTAAACCAGCATCTGCAGTTCCTTGCTTCTACATGCACGTGGTTATATTGTTCATGCTGCATTGTATACGTAGCTGGTGCAAGCTGTCTCATACAGTGTGGGCTCCAGGCCAGTGGGTTCATGGCACATATATCTGTACACCACACTCCTGTTTAGTTTAGAGATACAGCATGGAAAGAGGCCCTTCAGCCCATCTAATCTGCGCCAACCAGCGATCCCCGCACATTCACAATGTCCTACACACTCTAGGGACAATTTACAATTTCACCAAAGCCAATTAACCCACAAACCTGTACTTTTTTGGAGTGTGGGAGGCAACCGGAGAAAAGCCACATGGCCACGGGGAGAATGTACAAACTCCGTACAGGCAGCACCCCTGGTCAGGATCGAACCCAGGTCCCTGGCGCTGTAAGGCAGCAACTCTACCGATGCACCACTGTTCCTCCGACATCCGTACATGCATGACTGAGTTGAAGCCCTGGTGGAATAATAGAAACCAGCTGTTGGGTTCAATTGAATGATAAGGCTTAATGATAGTGGTGGATGGGGATGGCGGAGATGGCGGGAGGAAGGGAGCAAGGTCATTAAGCTGCGTTTAGTGCAAATAGTGCCAATTATGTCCAGCTGGCGACTTTTTCAAAAGAGGGTTAGGTGGATTGCTGCCAATCCATCGTGGTGCACTCGACTGGTATCCGGCAGAGGCAGCATCGCAAGGAATATTGCTACTTTGCTGGGTGCATCTGAAGTTGTTAATTGCAACAGGTTGGTGGAAGTCAGCTAATATTACTATCGTTGAGAGTAATGTGTAGAGCGAGTGAACCGAAAAGGAGAGACAGATAAAGTGTGGTGGTCCGTTCCTTGAATGAGGTGATAAAGGACACGTGATAACACACCTCGGTGGCTGCAATTCCAGCTGTTGGCTTTAGTTTAGTTGAGAGATATAGCGTGAAACCAGGCCCTTCGGCCCACCGAGTCTGCGCTGACCAGCGATCCCCGCCCACTAACACTACCCTACACACACTAGGGACAATTTACAATTATACCAAGCCAATTAACCTACAAACCTGCACGTCTTTGGAGCGTGGGAGGAAACCGGAGCACCTGGAGAAAACCACGGAAAGAGCGTGCAAACTCCGCACAGACAGCATCTGAGGTCAGGATGGAACCTGGGTCCCTGGCACTGAGGCAGCCGCTCTACCAACTGCACCACTGTGTCGCCCCCGTTACTGCATTTTTAAACAGTGAATGAGAAGTATGTTGAGGTATAATCGAATAACATCTGATTAGTCTGAAGTCCAGCGACACCAAAGTCCCAAGCGTGCCAGATTAATGGAGTTTGACTGCGTCTTGTGGCAGTGATCCAGCTCCTCCTGCATTAAATAAACAAGGCCGCGGATCAAGCGCGATGCACCTTGCCTGTGCTGAGCACTTTGCAGCGGCCAGGAAAGGAATCGTCGACTGGCTAGCGGGCATTTTAAATCTTTTGTGCTAAGCATCTGCTATGACTGCTGAGCACTGTGCACCGCTCGCCAGGCCCCGCTGTCCGACTCGATCATCTGCATCAATGAGCAGAAAAACCCAACCTGACGTTCTGCTTGCAAAACGCCACAGTTCTGCAGTGTGTTTAGTTTAGAGATACAGCGCGAAATCAGACCCTTCAGCCCACGGAGTCTGCGCAGACCAACGACCCCCGCACGCTAACAATATCCTACACACACTAGGGATCATTTACAATTTTGCCAAGCCAATTAACCTACAAACCTGTACGTCTTTGGAGAGTGGGAGGAAACTGGAGCACCCGGAGAAAACCCACGCAGGTCACGGGGAGAATGTACAAACACCGTACAGACAGCAGGATCAAACCCGGGTCTCTGGCGCTGTAAGACAGCAACTGTAGTGCTGCGCCACTGTGTTCTTTGAGCTGCCAGGCAGTGCCATGTTCTGGTGGGTTGCGTAGGGTAGGTTGGGCTATTACTGGAGTGAGAGTAAGATGATTACTCTGATCAATCGAGAACCTGAGGACATAGGTTTAAGGTGAGGGGGGGGGGGACACTCTTGACTTCACTCTTGACCATGAAGTTAGTGATTTAAACGTCTCACTCAGCCAGTGTTGGACCCACAGCTAACCCTCACCTCTTGATGCTTATCCTACCAATACCTGCAACAGTGGGAGTTGTCTTCCTGTTCCTACGGGCGGCATGGAGTTTGTACGTTCTCCCCGTGACCGGGTGGGTTTCCCCTGGAGCTCCGGTTTCCTCCCACACCCCAAAGACCTACAGGTTTGTCGGTTAACTGGCTTTGGTAAGAATTGTAAATTGTCACCAGTGTGCAGGATGGTGCTAGAGTGTACGGGGATCACTGGTCAGTGGGGACTCGGTGGGCCAAAGGGCCTGTATCCATGCTATATCTCAAAACTAAAAAAAATACATATAATCTGCCAGCTCGCACCTCAAGCTTTATAGTATTGCTTCGCTATTGGTTTCAAATGACACTGTCTGATATTCTTGACATTGCTCCCAAGATGAGCTTCTCTAAAACATCAATGAGGTGGATGTAGCTGCTTCCTCAGTGCAACATCACTCCACTCCACAAATATCCCGTTTCCTTTGGTTTTCGGATGCCATGAGGCAAACAGGCAATAACCAGCATGAAACACAGTGAAACTCTATACAACACACTATGTGAAGGGTCTTGACCCAAAAAAACATCACCCATTCCTTCCCTCTAGAGATGTTGCCTGAGTTACTCCAGCATTTTGTGTCTATCTGCAGTATGTGATAAATCCTTACAAAGATGAACGAGGAGCACCTTTAAAGTTAGCTGTCCAATCCTCAGTCACTGACAAACATTACTTGGTTGCAGGTTGGTGCCCACAATAATGAATGTACATCAGCAGAATGTACCACAAAAGATATCTATAATCTGATTACAGATACAAAATGCTGGAGTAACTCAGCGGGACAGGCAGCATCTCTGGAGAGAAGGAGTGAGTGATGTCTTGGGTCAAAACCCTTCTTCCATCACCCATTCCTTCTCTCCAGAGATGCTGCCTGTCCCGCTGGGTTACTCCAGCATTTTGTGTTTATCTTCGGTGTAAACCAGCATCTGCAGTTCCTTCCTGCACATTTATAACCTGGTTGCCCCCACTAGTGGTGCAGTGGTTTTCCTGCACAGTGTTACTTCATTTCCATCTCCCCAAAAGTAACCCTTGAACTCCAGTGAAATAATGTGGACAACCCTGATATCAACTACAAGGTCGCACACTTTCCACTATCATCTTCCCATGGTGAAGAACGGTGAACTCGCTATTCTAGCTGTCACAAACAGATCATCACAACCCACTGTAGTTTAGTTTAGAGATACCGTGCAGAAACAGGGCCTTTGGCCCACCGCGTCCATCCAACAATCCCCATCTACCAGCACTATCTTACACTAGGGACAATTTACAATTATACCAAGCCAATTAACCTACAAACCTGTACGTCCATGGTGTGTGGGAGTAAACCGGAGATCCCGGAGAAAACCCACAGAGGTCACAGGGGGGAAACATACAAACTCCATACAGACAGCACCCATAGTCAGGAATGAACCCGGGCCTCTGGTGCTGTAAGGCAGCAACTCTACCGTTGCACCATGGTGCTGCCCTATCATTGACCAATATATAACAGCATTGGTCACCCACCTGGTAGCAAGTGAGCAGTTAATTGTAAGCTCTATAAAGATCATAAAGTTTATAGATATAGCAGGGAAACAGGCTCTTTGGCCCACCAAGACCACACTGACCATCAATCACCAGTTCACACTGGTTCTATGTTATCCCCACTTTTTTATCCACTCCGTACACACGGGGGATAATTTTGCAGAGGCCAATCAACCTACAAACCCTCGTGTCTTTGAGACAAGGGCGGAAACCCACACGGTCACTGAAATAACATGTAAACTCCACACAGAGATCAGAATCGAACCCGGGTCTCTGGTGCCATAAGGCAGCACCTTTACCCACTGTGCCACCCTTTGCTCAATTGTATTATTTGCTTTAATAATTAATTATTTCACCAAAATGACCAATTTTATTTTACGTATTTCTGAATTGCAATTTGTAATTCAGGTGGTTAAAATGCTGCGGGTTCTTTCAGAATAAGCATGGGCATAGTCCCTGCAAGATGCGTAATTACAGTACCTCTAGAGCAACTCGAGGTGAATGGTTAAGTGGTTCAATGGTGTTTTTATTATTGCATGTGCGAAGTGCTAGCAAAGTGAAATCCTTCTTCCTTACAAACAGTCCAGTAGAGTATTGCCATACCCCCGATCCTCGATCAGCAAGTGTACAGACATGCTGTAGTCTACTGAGTCCACATTGAAGAGACGCCATGTTTTAGTGGCGTTTTAAGGTTATGGTCAAGGTGGATAATGGGGAGAAATGGATTAGAAGTTGTAATATGAATCGCCATGCTGATTTTCCAATCCCAGCTGGGCCGTGCAGAACAGGAGGAATATCCAAAAAAGGGTCCCGACCCCAAAATGTCACCCATCGTTTTTCTCCAAGGATGCTGGCTGCCCCGCTGAGTTACGCCAGCACTTTGTCCCTATCTATTGAATACCTGTTGAGTTTGGGTGATAGACTGAGTCACCTGGGCTGGGGTGCCCCATCTAGTGGATGGATGAAGGGTGTGCAAGTAATCAGCCTTCACCCTCACGGAAGGTCTACACCATGCCTCAGATGAGTGGCGAAAAATATTTACTCTTGTTATTGATCAATAACTCAGTGTGACTATAACTTCTCCTGATATCCAAAGCAACATCCTTGTTTGGACTTTACTGGCTTTATCTTGCATTAAACATTATTCCCCTGTCATGTATCTACACCCTGTAAATGGATCTATTGTAATCATGTATTATCTTTCCGCTGACTGGATAGCATGCAACAAAAGCTTTTCACTGTACCTCGGTACACGTGACAATAAACTAAACTGAACTGAAACTGCAGTGGCCATGTAAGAAATCCCAATCTAGCTCCATTTCGCACCCATTCACCTGGTGAAAGCCACCGGTTGGATGAAAGCAGCAGATTGCTCTCTCTGCCGGTCTGTTTGAAATTGATTTCACACCGTGTGAGACTTGGAGTTGTGACCATTTACTGTCACATACTTCACATATCACAGAGCCGGAATGCTCTTTAAACCACGGGACCAAAATAACCGAGAGAAACGCCCATCTCAGGGAAAATAAAGACCTGCTGTGTCTCTCAACGTGTTTGGGCTGTCATGGGGAATATGTGTCTGTGAAAGGATTGCAAGAGCTGTGCATCTTGAATACAAAGGAAAGAGAACAATCTGAAGAACATTTCGTGAATGAACTAGAAACTTTGAGAATTGTGTATTTTGGGGGATTCTGTCATATTTAACATTTTAATATTTAACATTTAATAAACATTTCAAAGACATTTGGACGTACATGGAATAGGACAGGTTTGGAGGGAAATGGGCCAAATCTAGGCAGATGGGTCTAGTGTAGATGGATGACATGGGCAAGTTGACATGGGCAAGTTGACATGGGCAAGTTGACATGGGCAAGTTGACATGGGCAAGTTGACATGGGCAAGTTGACATGGGCAAGTTGACATGGGCAAGTTGACATGGGCAAGTTGACATGGGCAAGTTGACATGGGCAAGTTGACATGGGCAAGTTGACATGGGCAAGTTGACATGGGCAAGTTGGCCAAAGGGCCTGTTTCCGTGCTGTATGACTCTCTGCCTCTATTTGATGCTTCAGTGCCTCTTGCCTGATGGGAGAGGGGAGAAGAGGGAATGACTGGGGTGAGACTGGTTCTTGATTATGCTGGTGGCCTTGACGAGGCAGTAT
>CM075978.1:183745342-183772671 GCA_038087875.1 Malacoraja senta
CAAGCTGACGTGGACCCCTCTCCCCCCTCAGCTGCCACACTGTACGTGATTCTGATAGCAAGTCATCAGATGGGCTGATGACACCCTGTCTCTTGTCTCCTGCACCACAGGATGGAGCGCTCCTAGACGTGGGAGCATCTGAATCATAAAGTCCCTGTCCCACTTAGGAGACCTAAACAGCAACCTCTGGTGACCTTGCCCGCCACCCAAAAAAAAATCAAGGTCGAGGTGACCTTCAACCTCCTACCACCTCCCATGCATATGTTGAAAACCTTCCTCGACTATGAAGAAAACCGGCTTCGACTAGACCTGCGACTAAAAAATTATCGATTTTTAAAATGGCAACCTATTTTTAGTCGAGGCCGGTTTTAATCATGAAAAATTAGTAGCAACCTAGATGAAGCCTCGACCACGCGGAAACCACTTTCGACCTGTTTAGGTCTCCTAAGTGGGACAGGGGCTTTATGATTCAAATGCTCACGGAGGCACAGTGACGCAGCTGGCAGAGCTGCTAACCTCACTGCACCAGAGATCTGACTACGGTCCCGACCTCGGGTGCCGTCTGCGTGGTGTTTGCACGTTCCCCCTGTGACCGCGTGGTTAACCTCCGGGTGCTCCGGTTTCCTCCCACATTCCAAAGACGTACAGGTTTGTAGGTTAATTGGACTATGTAAATTGCCCAAATGCGTGGGGGATGGATGAGAAATTGGATCGTCGTCGAACTAGTGTTAAGAAGTGGCCGGCATCGATCCGTTGGGCAGAAGGGGTCTATTTCCATGCTGGATCTCTAACCTAAATCTAAATGACAGGTCGCCACCGATTTCCCGGCAATCGGTGGTCCCGCACCTCCTTCAATGTTACGCACTTGAAATCCCCCCTGGAAGTCCCGCCGAAAATGTGGTGCCTAGGCTGGGTGAGGTGTCCGATCTCGACCTCTTTGGGACTTGCGGCCGACCGGTGGGTCGAATTTGCCCCCCCTGCGGCCGGGGCTCTGGAACTCAGCCCCTCAGCGAACTGGGCACACCGTTCCCGTACCGATGGAGGCTGTGACCTCTGTTGGTCTGGCACAACGGAGAATCCCACAAGGCTATGGAATCAAGGATGCCGGAAAATCGGCGGTGGTCCTGTACAGCAACAGCACCAGTTGATCAGCCTGGGGGAAGCAAAGGTAGAAGGCTGACAAATGGGAGAAGCTCTGGCTCCTTGGTGTGGAGGCTGATTGGGTCATCTGAGGCCTTGACAGCAATACAATACAATAATACTTTATTAGCCAAGTATGTTTTGCAACATACGAGGAATTTCATTTGCCAAGTCAGTCAAACAATTAAAAAGCAACGGAACACACAAAATACATTTTAACAAAAACATCCACCACAGTGACTCCTCCACATTCCTCACTGTGATGGAAGGCGACAGAAAAGTTCAATCTCTTCCCTTCATTGTTCTCCTGCGTCCGGGGGCATCAAGCCTTCCGTTGACGGGGCGATCTTACTCCCGTGGCCGGCGGCGTTCGGGCCCTCCACGTCGGGGCAATCAGCTCTTGCATCGGGGGGAATCTCAGCTCCCCACGCCGAGCAATCGGACCCCGGGTCAGTGTCTGCGTCGTTGGAGCTCCCGACATCTACGGTCTCTACCCGAGACTGCGAGCTCCTCGATGGTAAAGTCCAATAAAATTGTTCGTTGTCATGCACACGTGTCATCGGCCCTCCAGGGAATTTGAGTGTTCCCTCCCCCCCCCCCCCCCCCCCATGTTTTAAAAGCAATTTACTATGGCTGCCGACGCCCCGCAGCCGGGGTGGGGGTGAATCACTCGGTGTGGGTGTCGGGGGGTGAATCACTCGGTGTGGGTTGGGGTCTGTGGGTCGAGGGGTGAATCACCCGGTGTGGGTGTCGGGGGGGTTGGGCTCCGATGGCAGTGCATCGCGGTCAGTGACTCTGGGTGGGCGGAGGGACCAGCCTGTCCCAAACCTCTGCTCCACCCGGCGCTGCCGACACACAGCCCGTCAAAGTGCGGCCGCACGGGGTAGACGAGGCGGAGGGCCGCCGTGGCCGTGGGAGAGTGGGGGCTGTCCCGAGGGATGGGCTCCTTCGGCCGCTTACAGTTTGGTGCTCGGGTTCAGAGTGCCCAGTCACCTATGGCTTGTGTGGGAAAATGACCCCCACCCTCCCGTCTCCACCGGCCAGTGATGTGATGGACGCGGGGGTCTGGACCAATCGCTGACAAGTCCCCCCCCCCCCTGGCGTCCCACCCTTTCGGTTAGTTGGCGTTTCGGCTTCGTTTCCGTTCGGTTATTTGGCTTCCACTTCTTTGCTTCGGCTTCTCGTCCTTCGACACCACGTCCGCACACGGTCCAAAAGTCACGAGGAAACGTTAGTTGGCCTCTGTTAATTGCGCCCACTGTGGGAAGTAATACGTAAATGAAATAAACGGTTGGGCCGAAGGGCCTGTTTCCATGCTGTACCTCTAAACTTAATTAAACTATGGAGCTGACCTGTTCTGAGAGGGAGCTGGAAAGGATTTGATGGGCCAAACGGCCTGACCGTTCTGTGAGTGTGAGGTAGGTTTATTGTGCTGGTGTTGCAAACATGCAGTGTGTCACTGCCCCTGTATTGAGGTGTCGGGGAACAGCAGCAGGCTCTCTGGGTGCTGTATTCTAACGTGTTGCCGTGAAAAGCTAGTGACAGGCAAGATATGTTTTTCAACGCTTCCTGCTGTTGTTTTGATGCCTCGGAGTCTGCTGGCGATCGACCTGTGAGCTTTATCCCAGCAGTGTCCATGGTGGAAGCGGCCTTGAATATAAATCTTCCCGCTTCAAAGACGGTGTCAGAATACACTATTTTCCAGCAAGCATAGTTGTCGTGCCTGGGGGTCAGGTTTAAATTACTGGGATGCCTTCTTCCTGGGGTGAACAGCGCTTCTCCCAGTGGGAATGTCCAGGCAACGTTAATAAAACACATTATTTGGTTATTATCTAATGGTTCTTGTGCACATCAGATGCCATATTTGCTTGCATTACAACAAAACGCAAGCTTGGAATGGGTTCATTTTGGAATTGGGGGGGGGGGGGGGGCAGTCTAGTTTTAGATTCCTCTGCCCAGGCGATAAGCCTGCATTTGTTTGTTTGTTCCTTCATTCGTTCCAGTTAAGGCGCTGTGCACACTGCAGCCAGCCAACAGTCGCGTGTCTTTTTCTATTTTTTTTACTTTTAATTTAATTTCAAGTTTTCGTGTACCTTGTTACGTGTTATGACTGTTGGCAGATCAACGTTCCTCCGGGGATGAATAAAGTTCTATCCTATCGTATGTTTGAGAAGGAACTGCAGATGCTGGAAAATCGAAGGTAGACAAAATTGCTGGAGAAACTCAGCGGGTGCAGCAGCATCTAAGGAGCGAAGGAAATAGGCAACGTTTCGGGCCGAAACCCTTCTTCAGAAACGTTGCCTATTTCCTTTGGTCCCTAGATGCTGCCTCACCCGCTGAGTTTCTCCAGCATTTATGTCTACCTATCGTATTGTATCGTATTTTTTCTATGAAGTCCTGCTTAGTATCACTGTTTGTCATCCTACTGAGTTTCACTGTTCCTATCCCTTCGTTATCACTTCTTCCACAGCCAACAATGGACCATTGTGGGCTCCACCTTTCGTTGATCATCGGTGCAGGCTCTGAATTGCTCTTTTCATGCCTCTCATTCACTTGTTCTTTGTACCTTCTCACACCTCTAGTTCCCTTCTCTCCTGACTCTCAGTCTGAAGAAGGGTCATGACTCGAAAGGTCATCTACTCCTTTTCTCCAGAGATGCTGCCTGACCCGATGAGTTACTCCAGCGTTTTGTCCCTATCTTCATGACAAGTCAGATGGGCTTGTTTCCCTGCTGCTTAACCCTGAGACTCAGATTTGACGCATATTTGGGATGTATTCCCTACGCCCATCACTATCCATTTACTGTTTTTCAAATGATTCTTACTCCTTATGACTCACTATGATGGGTGGATGGCTTAAACTTTACTAGCATGGAGAATTGAAGTATTTACTGCAAATCCACGCATTGAATTGAAGTCACTCTCAGAGTCCGAGATGACGGGGCTATTTGGAGATGACTTTCCACTTGAAGTGTTTTTAACAGGATCTGGATCATTGATGTTGATAATGGGACACGGTGGCATGGCGGCATGTGCAAGAAATCACTCGCAGGAAGACCAAAGATGGGAAAAGTCTATTTTATCTTTGAGTGGTATGGAAATGGGATTAAAAACATCAAAGGGGTCACAGATTCATCGATTTACTTGATGACGAGACTAAGACGGCAGTGTACAAGGGGATTTTATATAATGCCAGCTGCTCGTGGCAGTGAGGGACCCAAGAGTCTGCATTACAGAGGAATAACTCTGAGGTATTTTATTTTCAAAGGAATCAGATTGAGATCTTGAAGGTGTAATGAAGTTTCAAAGCTGCAGTGGGTCTGTGTGAAACCTCGCGGCTTAGAGGTAACCAAAACTGTGACTGAGTGGGAATAATGAACAGGGAATTGAAAATAGCACAGCAGATCAACTCCGTGGTGTTGTCCTTCAGACTGACCTCCTCATGCCTGCCACTGTGTATTACTGTGTGTGGAAGGGTCCCAATCCGAAACATCGCCTATCCATGTTCCCCAGAGATGCTGCCTGACCCGCTGAATTACCTCAACACTTTGTCATTATTTTGTAAACCAGCACTTGCAGTTCTTTGTGTCCACTGTGTATTATTTCTTAAATTGCTCCAGAATGTCTGGCAAAGTTGGAAATTTGTCACATGTGCTGTTCATTGGCACCTTCAGGTACACAGTGGCCAAGATGCCTGTCCTTAACGGAGTTCACTGTGTCGTGAAGTTGCTTGGTAAACCATTGATCTCACCTCCAAAGTGCTGTACCATGCTCTTCACAGCTCGTGTTTGGTGAACTCTCGGTGAGAAGTCATTGTCTCATTTTTGTTAAGGCAGTGTGAAAACACCATTCCCCTTTGCGGCTTTAGAGATACAGCGTGGAAACAGGACCTTTGGCCCACCGAGTCTGCACCGACCGGCGATCACCCCCTACACTAGCACTATTCTACACACTAGGGACAATTTCCTCCCACGCTCCAAAGATGTACAGGTTTGTAGGTTAATTGGCTTCTGTAAAATTGTAAATTGTCCCTAGTATGTGTAGGATGGTGCTAGTGTATCGGGTGATTGCTGGTCGGCACAGAATCGGTGGGCCGAAGAGCCTGTTTCCACACTGTATCTCTAAAAAAAAGTCTAACATAACTTTTGATTAAAAATACATGAAAACATAATAAGCTAAATTCACATTGAGGGTGGTTTTGCCTCAACTGAAACATTACACCAAGGTTTAGTCTATGTATTCCCATTATCCTACCCATATAAAGAGCCCATGATTTCCTCATGGCATCCTGGCCAATATGTAGCTCCATGGTTGACATCTCCAAAACACTGCCGTTAGTGGGGTCTTACTTTGAACTAGTTCTCTTTGTCTTTCCGGCACTACTGAGGTGTTTCGGTGGGCGTAAATATCTTGGGGATATAAATGCAAGCCTTTCCTTCTACATGGTCTCTACCATTCAGTTAGTCTGGTTGGACGGTGGGAGTGAAAGTAAGATGAGCACTAATCCCACCAACTGTTCTTCACACCTGTTAGCGGGGCACCACTTTAAAAGCCGTCTACGTTCCACAGCAGGCGAGAGGGGGACCTTCTACTGAAATAACAGCGGCACTCAGTGAGCTGTCTGCTTCCTCCAACCCACACAGGATGTTCTTCACATGATTGCGACCACAAGCAGCTGCCAGAGCTGCTCTTTATAGAACATATCCCCTATCAGCTACTGACAGGAGAGCCCAAGGATCGCAGGAGGCAGGTGTGATGAAGATTAGCTTTTGATGACAATGGCTGCCAGCGTATGTAGGACTGACTTTGGTTTATTTAGCTTCAAATGACTCTTTTTCTACGATCATCCGCACCTCATCTTATGTTGGATGAGGAGGTGCGGTGCTCAATTGCCTTAATCCTTCTGAGGCACAAATGCAGCCATTAGTAGTTTGAAGCTCGGTTAGAATGCAATTAGTGCCCTTGCGAAAAATAAAACTCTGCAAAACCACAGCAAATTGCTCTTGGTGATGGAGGCTTGGCAGGGTGTAACCTAATCTCACACCAGGGCTGAGCATTGTTGTCCAAGTGGGCCGCTCTCTCCGATCTTATTTTCAAGCAATGCATTATTTGTGAGGAGAGGTTTGAGCTGTCTGACCTGGGGTGACTGTCTGACTCCACTGAGGGCCAGCAGACAGTGAGGTCGTGAGCCCTGGTTTTCCGCATGAGGTTTCCCAGGCTTGGGGCCATCCGGCAGCTCCTCCTCGTGGCCATGCCTCCTGTTGCCATAACCTGGGCAGCTCCTAAATGGGTTCCATTGTTTTGTGTAAACAGAACGGCAGGTATTTGGATTTCCTTTCTTTCTCTCTGGTACACAGTGAGTTAACAAGGCTAGATTTGTGTCTTGTCACGGTGGCGTGGTTCTGTCCCAGAGGGCAGGGTCAGTGGGGCTCCTGTCATGGTTGGGTGGACTATTGAGGTGTCTGTCCAGGTGGAGTGGACCATTGGGGTTCTCTCTTGTCCAGTGATTTGGGTTTGGTATTCTATGTGTCCTTGGAAAGGCAGTATCTCCAACAGCAATGGGGTGGTCGCTCAGTACTACATTAGATGGGCAGCCTGGGTTGTGTGTCCACGTTCCTGGAGCTACTCCTGAACTTGCTACCAACTCAACCACTGGTAATGTATGTAAGAAGTAGTGATGCGAACACAAGGAACTGCAGATGCTGGAATCTTGATCAAACACATAGTGCGGGAGAACTCTGCGGGTCAGGCAGCATCCGTGGAGGGAATGGACAGGGCAACCTTTACGTCGGGATTCTTCTGACTAAGAAGTTAACCTTTTTTTTCAGGAAGTTACGGATAGATGGGAAAACAACCACATTTTTTGAAGAAGTGATGAATAATTTGAATTATCCTTCAGCTTTCCCAAATCAAGACACAAAGTCTGGAGAAAAGGGATGGGAAGGGTCTTGGCCCGAAACATCAACTATCGTTTTTCTCCAGAGATGCTGCCTGACCCGCTGAGTTACTCCAGCACTTTGTGTTTTGATCAAGATTCCAGCATCTTTGGTATAAACCAGCTTCTGCAGTTCTTTGTTTCTACGTCAAAACTGCGTGAATGGACCTGTGTGTCTGTCACAGAGGAGCTGCCGGTCACATTTGAAGTTTGTTCTTGTGTCCATTCGAACAAGTTCAGCTGCTGGCTCTGCACATCAGCAAATGGAGGCTGCAGTCAAAAGGTCAATACTTAATGATTACCAACTGTAAACTCCACTAATTCTGCGGCTGACTTATTAACCCTCAGAGATCCATCGAACAATCTGCAGCGCTGACCGAAATGCACCCTGCGTCAGTGAGTTAGCACCAGGGCATCTGTCAAAGCTCTTAAAAGCCTTATAAAACTGTTTTTCTGCAACTAAGTGGCTGGGGACATGTTCCTCATTGCTGAGATCCTTGGGGAATACTTGAAATGTGATATTGTTCTCAGAACATGATTAATTTAAAGAATAATGCATACTCCCTTACTCCATTGCTGTCTGTGGCTGTATAATATTTCTGCTTCTGTATATAATGCACCTACACATCACTCTGTGTGACACTATTCTATCCATTGTTGTTAAACAACTTCCAAGGTGCCATAGAGTACAATCTGACATTGTGTGTATCTCACTTCAATCTTGGTGATATATTCAATATTGTGCAGTGAGAGGAGAGTGGTGTAATTCTAGAGGTTATAATTCTATAATGAGAGGCAGCAGTAAAATGTCACGTGTGTGTATCTGCAAGGGACTAAAGTTCCAGTTGATTGGCACAATGTGAATCTGTTAGTTTTATTAATGGTGAAGATGGTGGAATCTGCAACAGAGCTTTGGTACTGAGATTAACGTGTTCCTCCCAAGTTTTAAGTCCTGCCTCAAAGGCAGTTGGGTATTAAAGATTATCATTCCTTAATGATGCACATGATTTGGTCTACGCCAAGATGAAGTTAGATGTGCTTCATTCTGATACTAAGGACAGTCGAACCTCTGTCACGGTAGAACATGATAAACTGCGGAGAGCAGTGCCCGACAGCGCAGCGGGTAGACCTGCTGCCTCACAGCTCCAGCGACCCAGGTTCAAACCTGACCTCTGCCACTGTTTGTGTGGAGTTTGCACCTTCTCTATGGGATCGCTGAGGCTTCCGGTTTCCTCCCGCACCCCAAACACGTGCGGGTGGGTAGGTTAATTGACTGCAGTAAATTACCCCCTAGTTTGTAGGTGAGTGGTAGAATCTATAGGTGAATGGTAGAATCGCCAGAGACCCGGGTTCGATCCTGGCAGGTAAAGTTGGTGGGATCACTCTGTGAACAGGCAGGGACTGGATGGGCCAAAAGGCCCCTTGCTATGTCGTAAGGACATGTGGGACAGCATGGTAGCCTGCCACTGGTTAAGCGTTGCTGTGTTGTTTGTGTCGTTGCAGTTTGATCTCCAGGATGTTGCAGAGGGAGCCGAGGAAGCGAGCATCTCTGGAGGAGATCGAGGACCACCCGTGGCTTCAAGGCGTGGACCCCTCGCCTGCTAAGAAACTGAGCCTGCCCCTCACCTCCTACAAGAGCCTATCTGAGGAAGAGCACAAGATCATTATCCAGGCCATGGAGTGCGGCAACATCGCACCCCGGGAGCTGATCCAGGAGTGAGTACTTTCCCAATCCTCCCCTTCCTTGCTGGCACCTTGGGTTCAGGTTCACTATTGTCACGTACACCTTTGTTTTACACACTATCCAAACAGATCACACTGGAACTCAGAGAGGACATGCAGCATCTCTGAAGAGAAGGAATGGGTGATGTTTCAGTCTCTTAAAAAGGGTCTTGACCCGAAATATCACCCATTCCTTCTCTCCAGAGATGCTGCCTGGCCCGCTGAGTTACTCCAGCATTTTGTGTCTATCTTCGGTGTAAACCAGCATCTGCAGTTCTTTCCTACAGATCACACTGTGTAAACTGAGCAAAGGCAAGATTCTAAGGATGGTTGAAAGCGAGTAAAAATAAATTTATTCCCTTAAAACAATGACACTAAAAAATGATAACATTATTATTTGGACCTTACGGCACTAGAGACCCCGGTTCGATCCTGACTACCGGTACTGTCTGCATGGAATTTATCCGTTCTCAAGAGAGAGTTAGATTTAGCTCTTAGGACTAAAGGAATCAAGGGATATGGGGAAAAAGCAGGAACGGGGTACTGATTTTAGATGATCAGCCATGATCATATTGAATGACAGTGCTGGCTCGAAGGCCGAATGGCCTACTCCTGCACCTATTTTTCTATGTTTTCTCCCTGCGACTATGTGGGTTTTCTCCGGGTGCTTGTTTCCTCTCACATTCCAAAGACATGCAGGTTTGAAGGTTAATTGGCTTCTATAAAATGTCCTTAGCGTGGGATAGAACTAGTGAACGGGTGATTGTTGGTCGACACGGACTGAAGGGCCCATTTCTATATTGTATCACTAAACTAAACTAATACTATTCATAACTTCATAAGGAGCAGAATTAGACCATTCGGCCCATTGAGTCTACTCCGCCATTCGATCATGGCTGATCTATCTTTCCCTCTCACCCCTTCTACTGACTTCTCCCCATAACCTTTGACACCCTTACTAATCAATAACCTATCAATTTCCACTTTAAAAATACCCAATGACCTTGCCTCCACAGTCGTCTGTAGCAATGAATTCCATGGATTCATCACCCTATGGTTCAAAGTTCACCCTATAGTTCAATTATCAGAGCACAGTGGATGATACAGAGCGCAGAATATATTTCTCAGGGTCGTAGTGCATCTGTTGGGCGGGGATTGGTGTTTATAAATGAGGGGAAATAGTTTCGAATGTGCCCTATCTGAAATGGATAGGCGCTTCCTGTTTGAGCAGTTTCCTGAGCGCAATGCTTATGTTCTTTGACCTTTAACGGTGCAGATCTACGAAAAACTTCCCCCCTGTTTAAATCCTCGCCTCTGATAGTTTGCCAGCTCTTGTCATCTCTCGTGTCGCTCGATAGTTGGACCCGGTAGAGAAGACCATCATATAAAGGAGCAGGATCAAGCCCATTGAGTCTGTTCCACCACTTGATCATGGCTAATCTATCTTTCCCTCTCAACCCCATTCTTTTGCCTTCCCCCCCCCACCCCCATATCCCTGACACCCGTACTAATCAAGAACCTATTAATCTCCACTTATAATGACCATCTGTGGCAATGAAACCCACAGATTCACCACCCTCTGGCTAAAGAAATTCCTCCTCATCTCCAATCTAAAGGTGCATCCTTTTATTCTGATGCTGTGCCCTCTTGGTCCTAGACTCTCCCACCGCTGGAAACATCCAGGTCTTTCATTATTCTATGAGTTTCAATGAGATTTCCCCCCCTCCTCCTTCTAAACGAATACAGGCCCAGCGTGATCCCACTCCTCATACGTTAACCCAGTCATCCCTGGGATCGCTCTCGTCAGTCAGCTTCGGCACAACTGGAGCACCACTGCCTCAGAGTTTAGTTAGAGTTCAGTTTATTATCATGGATACCGAGGCACAGTGAAAAGCTTTTGTTGTGGAGCGATTGTAAAGCATGATTGCAGAACCACTTCTGTGACTAGTGCACAAAGGGTTCCCTGGGTTGGGAGCCATCTTGGATCAGGTGTATGTACCTAACTGGGGTCCACGGAAGTGCTCCCATTGGGGGTAGGCCAGCCTGCATGGGATGGAGGGGAGGGAAGAGCAAGGCTAGGGTTCAAGTGAGGTGTGGACTCTCTGCCTTCCCTTCCGTTCCGTTTCAACTGCAGTTGAATATTTTCACTGTGACAACGACCAGATCTATTTGTTCTCTAATGCAGCATGTAATGTACTATGGCAAGGTTAGGAGCAAGGCTCCAGGGCAGTCAAACTGAGAGCTTTATAATGAGGTCCTCATGTCATTATTGTTAATATATTCCTAAGTATGACACCGAAGTAAAATTGCTCATTGTAGGATTAATGAAGCCTTAAGCTGATTGGCATTGAGATAACTACTCAAAGTGTTTTTCTTGCCCAAGCAGTGTCTGGGTATTAATTCACTTCTCGATGATATGTTGATACTCAATCTCCAAAATAAAAAGGGTCATGAAATGAATTGGATGGGGATTTTTGGATTGAGCTGACCATTTTAATAAGATAAATGCTTTTAGACTTTAGACATTGGAGATACAGAGTGGAAACAGGCCCTTCGACCCACCAACTCAACGCTGACCAGCGATCCCCCCGTATACCAGCACTATCCTACATACTGGGGACAAATTTACAATTTACCAAAGCCAATTAACCTACAAACCTGCACGTCTTTGGAGTATGGGAGGAAACTGGAGCACCCGGGGAAAACCCACACGGTCACGGGGAGAACGTACAAACTCTAGTCAGGTTCGAACCCGGGTCTCTGGCGCTGTGAGGCATCAACTTTACCCCTGCGCCACCTAGCCTCCCTACTTTTTGTTTCTGGAATGGAAAAAAAGCTTTCGTTTATGCGAGGAAGCAGGGTGCATCTTCCGCAGTGGGAGACGTGAAGTGGTCAAATGTGGGGTCTTCATTGAAGCTGGTGGTGGAGGTGCCTCCTATCGTGTTGTGTGTGAATCAGGAAGAATATTGCACGGTCCCATTTGGAAAGTGTGCCCTGCCGCCCACACGGGGGATGTTCAGGCTGATGAATGTACATCAGCAGCAATTGAAAGACGTTGCCATGAGAAACAATGGATGTGGATCAACTCTAAGACCATAGTAACTGCTGTGAACGGTAATGCATTTTGCATCTCTGAAGCCTTAACCAAGCACTCCTGATAACTTCTCAGTGTGATACCAACCCATTTTTAGGAAGGAAAGAGGACGCGCAGATTTATTTCTGTTGTATATAATTTATTAGTCTCCTTACCCTGAAATAATGACCTTGTCACTTAATCTTTACCAGATATTGCAGCAGAATGATATCATAGCTAATTTTAGCTCATGATGCCATCTGGTGCTCTCCAAGAGGACTGCATGGTTGGTTTGAAGTAATACCCAAAGATCAGCTTCAGAAATAGATACAGAGCGCATTGTAACAAAGGAAAATGGAACAGTGTGGCCCATGTGGCCCCTTGAGCCAATCTTCTCCCTCACTTCCATTATTCCATTTGATCTCCAAATCCTTGTTGGTCAAAAAAACTATCCTCAATCCCTCTGAGGTATGGAATTCCAAAGGTCCGAAATTCTTTGGACGTTAGAGATACAGAGTGGAAACAGGCCCTGTACAAACTCCACTCATACTCAGGATGGAACCCGGGTCTCTGACGCTGTAAGGCAGCAACTCTACTGCTGCGCCAACGTGCCGCTCCGCATCTGCCAACTCAGATCAATGACTCTGTCCTAGTGATTAATGTCTATCCCATGTTGGTATGTTGCAAAACCTAAGTAGTTAAAGGAGGAAATCCCCAATGTCAACAATGTTTCATCAGTATTGATATCTATAGGCATCCAGTATCATCAAAGACCATAAGACACTGGAGCAGAATTAGGCCATTTGGCCAATTGAATCTGCTCCACCGTTCGAACATGGCTGATCTATTTTTTCTCTCTCAATCCCATTTTCCTGCCTTTTCCCCGTAACCTTTGACGCCCTTACTAATCACGAACCTATCAATCTTCGCTTTATACATACCCACTGCCGTCTGTGGTAATATATTCCACAGATTCACCACCCTCTGGATACTCTATCCAGGCCTTTCACTATTCGATAGTTTTGATGAAGTCCCCCCTCATCCTTTTAAACTCCAGCGAGTAGAGGTCCAGTGCTGTCAAACGCTCATCGTATGTTAACCCAATCATTCCTGGGATCATTCCTGTAAACCTCCTCTGGGACCATCTCCAAGGGTCAAGAGAGTCAAGAGTGTTTTATTGTCGTATGTCCCAGATAGAACAATGACATTTTTACTTGCTGCATAGTTTAATATGACAAATGAGAGATAAAAGAAAAGCTTAGTGTGTATATATACACATACTCACAACATACCCATATACATATATACACACACATACTCAAAAACAAACAGAACAGTACAGCATCAATAATAATAAGTCTATTGTAGTTCAGAGCCTATATGAGGTTGTAGTGTTTAATAGCCTGATGGCTGCAGAGAAGAAGCTGTTCCTGAACCCCAGCACATCCTACAGTGTCCATAATGAGCAGTCTGGAGTCTGCAGTGCATCCCTCTGCTATCCCACTATATCCACCTTTAGCCATGGGCAGTTCTCCCCATCCTCTCCACCTTGAGCACCCAGTCATCACATCCTTCCTTTTACTTTGCTGTCAGTGCCAGAGCTTTAACGTAGACACCAAATGCTGGCGTAACTCAGCGGGTCAGGCGGCATCTCTGGCGAAAAAGAATAGGTGACATTTCGGGTTGAGACGCTTCTTCAGACTGAGGGTCAGGGGAGAGGGAAACTAGAGGTATGAAAACACGTACAAAGAACAAATGAATGAAAGGTATGCAAAAGGACAAATCTATGCCAGCAACCATGATGAAGGAAAGGTGGAGCCCACAATGGTCCATTGCTGGCTATGGAGAAGGTGATAACGAGTGGATGCAAACAATGAAACTAAGCAGGACGACAGTGGAACTAGCAGGACGACTAGGGCTGGAGAGGAACGGAGAGAGGGAATGGAAGTGTTACTTGAAGTTGGAGAAATCAACATTCATACCAGTGGGTTGTAAGCTGCCCAAGCAAAATATGAGGTTCTGCTCCTCCAAGTTGCATGTGGCCTCACACTGACAATGGAGGAGGCCCAGGACAGAAAGGTCAGTATGGAAATAGGAAAGGGAGTTAAAGTGTTTGGCAACCGGGAGATTGTGTAAGCCAAGGCTGAATGAGCAAAGTTGTTCAGCGAAACAATCGCCCAATCTGCACTTGGTTTCGCCAAAATATACAGGAGTCCACACCAAGAACAGGTTTAATGAGCTTGGCCTCGCATCCTTGCTGTTTACTTGACAACTAGTCAACTAGTCACTTCCTAGAACTCCTCTCCTGTTGCTGTTTAGTTTAGTTTAGAGATACAGCGCAGAAACAGGCCCTTCGGCCCACTGAGTCCGTGCCGACCAGTAATCCCCCGCACACTAACTAGGGACAATTTACATTTATACCAAGCCAATTAACCTACAAAACTGTACGACTTTGGAGTGTGAGAGGAAACCGGAGATCCCAGAGAAAACCCACGCAGGTCACGGGGAGAACGTACAAACTCCATACAGACAAGCGCCCGTAGTCAGGATCGAACCCAGGTCCCTACCGCTGTAAGGCAGAAACTCTACCACTGCACTATTCGTGCTCTGTACTGTTTCTTCTGCAATGAGATACTCAAGTGGATGCCTTGCGTTAACAGTGCTTCATCAGTGCCATTATGCAGCTGGACTCTCACCTACAAGTCCTGGGCACCAGGAGGAATAGTGACGATCCAGGCTTTATAATCTTGAAAAGAATGGATGTTAGAACATAGGACAGTACAGCAAAGGAACAGGCCCTTCGGCCCATATTGCCTGTGCCGACGATAATGCCAAATTAAACTAATCCCACCTGCCTGTACATGTTGTGTAGAAAGAAGCCTTTAGCTTAGTGCAGTGTAAATATGCCTTGTTAATATTTGCTATCAGTGCAATAAGCTGCACGAACACCTGGCTGAGGGAATGAGTACATGTTTAAAACTTTTCAAAGCCGAATATATTACTGGAGAACCTTAACATAGTAATTGAATCAGTTATACTCATGTTTTGATCAACTTGACCTATCAGTCTGAAGAAGGGTTTCGGTCCGAAACGTTGCCTATTTCCTTCGCTTCATAGATGCTGCTGCACCCGCTGAGTTTCTCCAGCATTTTTGTGTACCTTTGATCTACTCATGATTGGATCAAAATGGCGCCGGTGAAGGTGGCTGCCGTCGTGCCTGCTCCGGGTGTTTGTTCGTATATTGTCTTGTCAATTGTCGTTTTTAATTTATTAGCACAACCTGCACGTTGTCGGTCTACTTATGATGTGGTATATTTATGGGGTATGTGTTATATGTGGGTATTGTTTTATGTGGGTTATGTGTAAGGGGGGAACCATGCACAACTAGACAGGGACTTAAGCATTTCACTACTGGTTATACCTGTATAATTGAGTATGTGACCAATAAACTTGAATTGAATTGAATTGAAAAGTAAAGTCAACTTTGTTCTTTGCTCTCCTTCTGATTGTGCTCACATTGACTGGCAGAGAAGTATTCCGGGCCAGGGAGCCTACTTCTGCTCCGCAGGGCAGTGTGCACTGGTAGTAAAAGACCGATGGTGCCGGATGGATCTGACTGGATGGTTCCCCCTCTCACCTCCAGCCATAAAATCCACCGAGTCCTTGTCCTGCAGGATGTTCCGTGCTGACCACTGCCCGATGGACTTGTGGTCAAAAGTGTTGGTCTGGAAGAACCTTTCCACGAAGGACAGATGATGTGGCAATGTCCAGCTGACTGGTACATTGTGCGTTATCTGAGCCAAGCCCATCCTTCGCAACACCGGGGACAAGTAGAACCTCAGCGGGTAGTAACACAGTGCCCACGCACTTTGGCTCAACACACAGCCTGATAAGATACATATGAAGGTCTATTACTAAGACAGCAGGAAGGTTCACGAGAACCGGTGAGACATTGTATGTGTTGGATCATGTCAGCTATTGACTTTAATCGCCAATGATCAGAAAGGAAGGTTGGAACTGGGCAATATCGGCCATTTAATCAGGAATTAATTTCAGGAAGGGGACTAACATCTGTAGGCAGAGAGATAAGAGTTTTTAAGCAATAAGAGGCTAAAATTGCAGGGAATGGAGATTATTTGTGAGTGATTGAGCTACTTGTGTGGGAAGATAAAATTGCAGTTGAATTTATCTGCACAAACCAGCTTCCCCTAATGTATTTTTAAGAATGTTATTCTTGGCATGTTGGTGCACATGATGAATCTTTGCATATTGTACATCCTTTGTTGTGAGAAGCATTTAAACGTGAGTGTGAGATTTGAGCTTCTGGACCTGCGAACCAGGTGATTGAGTCATACAGCACGGAAACAGGCCCTTCCACCCAGCTAGTCCATGCCGCCCAAGGTTCCCCATCCACTCTATTCCCACCTGCCCACATTTGGCACATATCCCTCTAAACCTTTACTATCCATGTACCTATCCAAATTTCTTTATAAATGTTGTTATAGTTTCTGCCTCAACTACTTCCTCTGGCAGCTCATTCCATATACCCACCACCCTCTGTGTGAAAAAGTTGCTCCTCAGATTCCTATTATGCCTTTCCCCTCTCTCCTTGAATCTATGTCCTGTGGTTCCAGATTCCCATACTCGGGGTAAAAGACTCTATGGCATCTACCCTATATATGCTCCTTCTGATCGTATACACCTCTATAAGGTCACCCCCTCATCCTCCAGCGCATCAAGGAATAGGGTCCTAGCCTGCCTAACCTCTCCATATAGCTCAGGTCCTCAAGTCCTGGCACATCCACGCAGGTCACGGGGAAAATGTACAAACTCCGTTCACACAGCACCTGTGGTCAGGATCGAACCCGGGTCCCCGGCGTTGTAAGGCAGCTACCCTACTGTTGCGCCACTGAGATGACATTGAATGGCAAGGAGGTTTTCAAGGCCAGGGACCCTACTTCTGCTCCCAAGGGCAGTGTGCACTAGCAGTAAGATTCTGACAGTGTAGGATGGATCTAACTGTGAGGGCGCCTCTCACTGCCAGCCAAGCGATGTCTTGGTGCTTGTTGGTCAGTTCTGGCGATGAGGCGATTCGCCAGACAAGCTGGGCAGTCTCTTCATCCTCTTAAATCTTCTCTGCGCCCTTTCTAGTAGGATGATCAAAACTGAATACACTACTCCAACTGTGGCCTCACCAGGGCCTTGTACAACTGCAACATAACACTGCAGGAAGGAGATTAGTGAACCAGTAAGGGTTTTGTGATATGACCGGCATTTCCATCAACACACTTCTATTGGACTGGAATTTCTTTTGGAGATATAGCCATTAGGGAAACAGGCCCTTCATCCTCTGAGTCCACATCAACCATCCATCACCCGTTCATACTAATACAATGTTATTCCACTTTCTCATGCACTCCCTACACATTAGGGGACAATTTTACAGAGGGCCAATTAACCTGCAAAGCCACACGTCTTTGGGATGTGGGAGGAAACCGCAGCACCCGGAGGAAATCCAGTCACAGAGAGAAGGTGCAAATTTCACCTACACACACAGCACCCAAAGTCGGGTTCGAACCAGGGTCTCTGATGCTGTGAGGCAGCAACTCTACCAATTTGTGGCGTGCCATTGGGATTTGAACGACAAGCACCTCGCGTTTACGTGGGGGATATGTTCTTGAAAAGCAGCTTGCAATTCAAATGCACTGTAAATTAAACATATACACAACTATGCTGCCGGGTGTAAATTTGTGCGCGGTATTCCAACAATAGATGCGTGTAAATCCGACTTTGGTATTAAATGAATACGCACTTTATTCTAAAAATGCATAATGAAACATGTGTAAAATGTGAGTTGCCCATATTAGCCTTTCAACATATTCAATAAACAAATCAGTTGACCTATTGTGCCTCTGTTTCCAAAGAAGAAACAAAGTATTTTTCGATGGGAGCAAGGTTGGGATTGTGTGCCACTTTGCTATGCAGTCAGGTGATTTGTTTTTCACTCTGTTCCAGGGCTCTGGAAGCTGACAAGTACAACCACATCACGGCCAGCTACTTCCTGCTGGCGGAGAGGATCCTGCGGGAGAAGCAGGAGAAACAGACCCAGAGTCGGAGCCTTAACCTGGACTACAACTGGCCCTCCCACGTGCCGTGCAGGTAATGCCGATTCCATGCAGCAAACCCTTCCACAGCAGTGGAAACATTTGTGCCCGGATTATTATCAGGCAACTGAACCATCATATCATTGACTAGAGAGTGGCCCTGAACTACTATCTACTTCATTGGAGACTCTCGGACATCTTTAGTAGGACTTTATCTTGCACTAAATGTTATTCCTTTTATCATGTATCGCTACATTGGAGTGGATGGCTCGGTCATGTATAGCCTTTCCACTGACTGAGTAGCACGCGACAAAAGCTTTTCTGCTCCCATGTCTTATGGTCTGATGGTGACCTCAATGGAAAAGGTTTCCAGTCCCCAATGTGGTCAACCTCACTGAGCAGTGGCTGAATTACCGAATCCAACCAAAATGAAACATTCAACCAACGAGGAAAATATTCCTCACTTTGCGTTGTTCTGCTGGAAATGTTTCGGGTACCAGACGTTTCATCGGGCGTATGAGTTTGAATTTAGTTTATTGCCACGTGCACCGAGGTACAGTGAAAAGCTTTTGTTGCGTGCTAAACAGTTAGCGGAAAGACAAAATTATTACAATCGAGCCATCCAGTGTACAGATACATGATAAAGGGAATAACATTTAGTCAAGTCAAGAGAGTTTATTGTCATGTGTTCTAGATAGGACAATGAAATTCTTGCTTGCTGCAGCACGACAGAATATTGTAAGGATAAATACAGAACAGATCAGTGTGTCTATATAGCATAGACCATATATACAGTGGCTTGCAAAAGTATTCATACCCCTTGAACTTTTCCACATTTTGTCACGTTACAACCACAAACGTAAATGTATTTTATTGGGATTTTATGTGGTAGACCAACACAAAGTGGTGCATAATTGTGAAGTGGAAGGAAAATGATACATGGTTTTCAATGTTTTTTACAAATAAAAAACTGAAAAGTGTCGCGTGCAAAAGTATTCAGCCCCCCTGAGTCAATACCTTGTAGAACCACCTTTCGCTGCAATTACAGCTGCAAGTCTTTTTGGGGTATGTCTCAACCAGGTTTGCACATCTAGAGACTGAAATTTTTGCCCATTCTTCTTTGCAAAATAGCTCAAGCTTAGTCAGATTGGATGGAGAGCGTCTGTGAACAGCAATTTTCAAGTCTTGCCAGAGATTCTCAATTGGATTTAGGTCTGGACTTTGACTGGGCCATTCTAACACATGAATATGCTTTGATCTAAACCATTCCATTGTAGCTCTGGCTGTATGTTTAGGGTCGTTGTCCTGCTGGAAGGTGAACCTCCGCCCCAGTCTCAAGTCTTTTGCAGACTCTAACAGGTTTTCTTCCAAGATTGCCCTGTATTTGGCTCCATCCATCTTCCCATCAACTCTGACCAGCTTCCCTGTCCCTGCTGAAGAAAAGCATCCCCACAGCATGATGCTGCCACCACCATGTTTCACAGTGGGGATGGTGTGTTCAGGGTGATGTGCAGTGTTAGGTTTCCGCCACACATAGCGTTTTGCATTTAAGCCAAAAACTTCAATTTTGGTCTCTTCTGACCAGAGCACCTTCCTCCACATGTTTGCTGTGTCCCCCACATGGCTTGTGGCAAACTGCAAACGGGACTTCTTATGGCTTTTTTTCAACAATGGCTTTCTTCTTGCCACTCTTCCATAAAGGCCCGATTAGTGGAGTGCACGACTAATAGTTGTCCTGTGGACAGATTCACCCACCTGAGCTGTGGATCTCTGCAGCTCCTCCAGAGTTACCATGGGCCTCTTGGCTGCTTCTCTGATCAATGCTCTCCTTGCCCGGCCTGTCAGTTTAGGTGGACGGCCATGTCTTGGTAGGTTTTCAGTTGTGCCATACTCTTTCCATTTTCGGATGATGGATTGAACAGTGCTCCGTGAGATGTTCAAAGCTTGGGATATTTGTTTATAACCTAACCCTGCTTTAAACTTCTCCACAACTTTATCCCTGACCTGTAGGTGTGTTCCTTGGGCTTCATGATGCTGTTTGTTCACTAATGTTCTCTAACAAACCTCAGGCCTTCACAGAACAGCTGTATTTATACTGAGATTAGATTACACACAAGTGGACTCTATTTACTAATTAGGTGACTTCTGAAGGCAATTGGTTGCACTGGATTTTATTTAGGGGTATCAGAGTAAAGGGGGCTGAATACTTTTGCATGCGACACTTTTCAGTTTTTTATTTGTAAAAAAATTTGAAAACTATGTATCATTTTCCTTCCACTTCACAATTATGCGCCACTTTGTGTTGGTCTATCACATAAAATCCCAATAAAATACATTTACGTTTGTGGTTGTAACGTGACAAAATGTGGAAAAGTTCAAGGGGTATGAATACTTTTGCAAGCCACTGTATACACACATAAATAAACAGATAAAGTGCAAAAGGCTGTTATAGTTCAGAGTTTTAGAGTGCAAGATAAAGTTCAGTAAAGTCCAATCAAAGATAGTCCAGTCCAAGAGTCTCCAATGAGGCAACTCAGGTCTGCTCTCTTGTCCTTGGTAGGATGGTTCAGTTGCCTGATAACAGCTGGGAAGAAACTGTCCCCGAATCTGGAAGTGTGCGTTTCACACTTCTTCTGTACGTTTTGCTCGATGGGAAAGGGGAAATGAGTGAGTGGCCCGGGTTCTTTGATGCCCGACAACAGCTTGTTGTTCTTCGTCTTTAAAATAAATCATTCTCAATTCCTGCTCTTACTCTCTTTCAGGTCATCCCTGTCAGCGACAGATGGCAGCTTTGGAGATGCCACTGACGGCAGGGCCTTGAGTGAGACGCACAACGGGTTTTCGCTGAAGCACTCAGCAGACGCGAAGGGACCCTCGAAGAAGGTGGCGGACAAGACTGAGGGCTGCAGCGCGAAGGACATCGTAAAGCTGGCGAGCAGCGCGGAGGACGGGCCATCGCCCATGAGAATCCTCCTGCGCTCTTCGCTGGAGGCGTCCGTCATGCCCAAGAACGTGTCGGCCCTCCAGCAGATCAGCGAGGAAGATGAAGAGGAAGAGGAGGAGGAGGAGGAGGAGGAGGTGGTTCGGGTGGAGGTGAAAGCTGCGCCGAGGCTGAGTGTGAGGGAAGCTCCGTGCGGAGGCCTAACCCGCGAGGACGGCGACGGCGGCGCCGGCGCCATCTTGGGCCTTCCCGCCAAGGACAAGAAGCCGGGCGCTGGCGCTGGCGCTGGCGGCGACGGCAAACCCCTGCGGGAGGTTCGGAGCTGCCAGCGGGCCGCCGAGGTCAGCAGCTCCCCGGTCGAAGTGAGGGCTTCGGCGGCGGGGCCGCTCTGTTGCAGTCGGTGGGCCGGCAAAACGGAGCCGCTGCCGCATTACTTCGGCAATCGGCCGATCAACCTGATGAACGAGAGCAACAACAACAGCACCACCAGCAAAAGGCCGCTGCTGCAGGTCAGCGTGGAGAAGCCGCCCCCTTGCCCGCACACTCGCCAATGCCCCGATGGCAGAGTCACCCAACTCACTCCACCCGCCCAGCTCAACCCTGACTTACCGCTTAACAAATGTGAAAGCCCAAGAGCCGAAAGCCCAAAGCATTTGATTGATCAAATAGCTGAGAACAGTGGCTTATCAAACGACAGTGCCTGCTCTGACAGCAGTGCGGACCCTGTGAATAAACTCGACACTGCCCGGTCGAAGAATGTAAATATAAGGGACAGGATACTGCAGATCCCCCTCTGTGAGAAAGCGCTTTCCTTTAAGATCAAGCCAAACTCCAAAGAGAATCTCCTCTCTTTCGGACAGTTCAACTGTTGTCATGTGATTTAGGGATTTTTTTTTAGGAAAAGAAGGAAAACTGATGTACTTTGGGGTGTGCGGGTGTCTGCACACACACGCTGGTTGTAAATATGTATCATCTTTGTCAGAAAAGGGGTGGCACTGTGGGGAAGGGGTTGGAAAGGATGGCCTTATGGAGGTTACTCCTGGCTGTTCCCTCCCTGAGGGCAGTCTGACCCACTGCGGGGGTCTGGGGCGTGCACTGTGCGTGATTCCCCAACCATTTTGAGGTGGAGATGGTACAATGCACACCCAGAGCGACGTCGTGGGTCTAGGCTTCCCACCAAAAGCGTGGTTGGAATATCAGCTCTTTTAATTCTAACTAAAATAACGGGTATAAGCTAAATTTTAAAAAAATTGGTGCTCTTGTCTGGGTTGTAACAAGGTGCAGAGGGGAGTCTTCGCATCTTATAATGTATTTTAGAACTTCTGATTTGTGAAAACCATCCTTTCCATATTGGGACCCAAGTAGATAGTTATGTGGTGTTTGTACGCTTTAGGCACAGACCCAGGTTCCCACCTTACACTTCCAGATGTGTTCACCATTAGTTGATGAAGAGTTGTTATTTGCAAGATCTACTCCTTACATGACTGTGCACTGACGCCAGCTATAAGCCCTGTGACAGAGACGGCTGATGCGGGCACATATTAAGTGTACCTCTTTCATTGTCACCTTTATATTAAAAAGAACCTAGTGTGTTTGCAGAATAACTTTCATGGGTCTGTTTTGTCATCAGCATCACAAGCAATGGCTTTTATCTTTCAAGACCACACTGCATGCCTAACTCTCATACTGACAACTCTGGAAAGCTCTGGAAATCACCATAAGTTCATACGTCATTGGATCAGAATTAGGCCATTTGGCCCATCAATTCTACTCCTGTGAAGATAACCCATGGGTCCGAAAGTCCTGAATGATAACGAGAAAATGAAGGAAGTAACTTTGAAGGAATAAATTCACCTCATCTTAAATGGGTGACCCCTCATTTTTCGACCATGACTCCTAGTTCCTGATTTTGATTTGATTTTTGATTTTGATTCAATTTATTGTCATTGCACTTTTCAGTGCAACGAAATGGTTTAGCCTGCAGTCATAACATAGAATAAATAACAAAAACACACACTCAACACAGTTTAACATCCACCACAGTGAGTCCACCAGGCACCTCCTCACTGTGATGGAAGGCAAAAAGTCCCAAAGTCCATGTCTCTTCCCTCCTTGCTCTCCCTCTGCACTGTGGCGATCCAGGCCTCCGATGTTGTGACCCCGCCGGGTGATGGTAAGTAAGTCCCGCGGCTGAATCCGAACGGGCCGGTTCAAACTCCGCGGCCCAGGGTGGCCGAAGCTGCCGCCCTCCAGTCCAGCGGACGCAGCTGTTGTTGCGGGAGCTACGGAAAAACAGGTCACCAACCTGTGACCTGCGAGCTCCCGACGATGTCGTCCACTGGCCCTCGCCGAGCCTCCGAGGCTCCGAAGTCGGGTCGGAAGTCGGGTCGCAACGCCACCACAGCCCCGAAGTCGGCCAGCCCCGCGCTGGCAAGTCCCGGCTGGCTCTGCCTCCCGAGCCTCGAGGTCGGTCCCAGTTGGAGGCCGCCAGCTCCGCGATAGGCCTCAGCGCAGACGGAGACGGAGACGGGGGATACGGCAAGAAAGGTCGCATCCCCCCCGAAGGAAGAGCCAAAAAACATGCTTCTCCCACCCCCCCACACATACACAACTAAAATAAACCAAAAACAAACCGCAACAACGGGACAAAAGAAAACAAAAAAAGAAAAGACAAACGGACTGCAGGCGAGCCGCAGCTGCAAGGTTCTCTCACAAAAGGAGAATATTCTCCTTGTCAAAACCCCTCAGGATCTTATATAAGTTCATGTTCATACGTTATGAGAGTAGAATTAGGTCATTCGGCCCATCAAGTCTACTCCGCTATTCAATCATGGCTTATCTCCTTTTCCCTCTCAACACCACTCTCCCGCCTTCTCCCCATAACCTTTGATACCTATGCTAATTAAGAGCCTATCAATCTCCTCTTTAAAAATGCCCAATGACGGCCTCCACAGACACCTGTGGCAATGAATTCCACAAATTCACCACCCTCTGGCTCAAGAAATTCCTCCTAATCTTTCTGAAGATACGCCTTTCTGTCGAAGGGAGTCGACCCGAAATGTCACCTATTCCTTTTCTCCAGAGATGCTGCCTGACTCCAGCATTTTGTATCTATCTTTGGTGTAAACCAGCATCTGCAGTTCCTCCTGACACACTCTTTTTATTCTGATGGTCTGATGAGATTAACTATGATGCCAAAATTAGACATTTTGCCAAATGTTAATATAATGTTTTTAATAATAGAGCTGCCCCCCAAGTTATGGGAGAGTTGTGTTTCTGGAAACGGCAGAATCACAATTTTCCATAAAGTAAAGCTGCATGTGTCAAGAAGGAAGAGTTAAATTTAATATTTTGTTTGTTTATTTCTTTTATCATAAATTCAGTAAGGATACATTTCTGGGTAGGGCTTTTAATTCTGTAAGGATGTGTTTCCATTATTCGAATAGACATGAAAAGGGGTTTGCCTCAATGTGGCATCTTTTATGTGATTTCCTTCCAAGCCAAGGGGGGTAGCATAGTAGAGTTGCTGCCTTACAACGGTAGAGACCCGGGTCCAATCCTGACCACGGGTGCTGCCTGTACGGAGTTTGTACATCCTCCCTGTGACTGCGTGGGTTTTCTCCAGGTCCTCCGGTTTCCTCCCACACTCCATAGACGTGCAGGTTTGTAGGTTAATTGGGTTGGGTAAAATTGTAAATTGTGCCTAGTGTGTTGGATGGTGCTAGTGTACGGGGAGCACTGGTCCCCGTACACTAGATTCAGTGGGCCAAAGGGCCTGTTTCCATGCTCTAAAGTCTAAAGCAAAGCCAATATTCGGGTAAAGATGTAACATATTTTGAAACAAATATTTGTTTCTTAATTACCCTTGCAGGTTCCTGTGTACTAAGACCACTTGCCTCCACCACACAACACCCTCAAATGCTCAGAATAAATAATTATACCAATAAATATTTAATACCATATGTTCTTTTAAAATAAGGTTGCAGGTTCTAGTGTGTCCATTTGAGAGCACAGGAGAAGATTTGGCAAAAGGAAATAGAAGAAACAGCAGATGCTGGAATCTTGAGTAAAGCACAAAGTGCTGGAGGAATTCTCCTATCAGTCTGAAGAAGTGTCCCGACCCAAAACATTGTCCATTCCTTCCAGAGATGCTGTAGGAAGGAACTACAGATACTGATTTATACCAAAGAGAGACACAAAATGCTGGTGTAACTCAGCAGGCCAACATGTCCCATCTACATTAGTTCCACCTGCTGCGTTTGGCCCAAATCCCTCAAAAACTGTTCTATCCATTTACCTGTCTAAATGTTTCTTCAACATTGCTATAGTATCTGCCTCAACTACCTCCTCCGGCAGCTTGTTCCATACGCCCACCACCCTGCAGTCATTTGCATTGTCCACAGGTCATACATGTTAACGAACGTCATGGAAATAGTGTCCACACATGTATGTGATCAGATACTACTGTGCATGTTGGGCTGCTGCATGCTGTCATGTGTGGGTACACAGAGGAGCAGAAAGGAAAGTATTGGACACGTGGAATAAAATAAGTTCACTGGTTCCTTCTGAATGATTTTTCATTGAAATCGAATCACAGCACACACAGTGTATAGCACCATGGGATCCATTTTATAGGCAATAGTATTTTCAACTGTGTCATATCTCTTCCTTTATTTCATTCGCAAACACACTGCGGATTGGCCACTTGAACTTCAGCATGTAGTTGTTCCCTAAATGAGCTCAACTCACTTTGTGATGAAAAAATGACACAAAGCGCTGGATCATCTCAGCGGATCAGGCAAGGTCTCTGGAGAAGGTGGACAGGTCGGGACCCTTCTTCAGACATTCTGGTGACCAGTTTTTCTCTTTCTGTAGCAAATCAATGCATTTTGTTGAACGGACGATCCTGCAGTAGTTTTAGTTTAGAGATGCGGCATAGTAACGGCCCCTTTGCCCCTCTGAGTCCGCGCCGACCAGCGATCACCCGTACACTGGTTCTATCCAATTCACTAAGGACAATTTACAATCTTTACCAAAGCCAATTAATCTACAAACCTGTATGCCTTTGGAGTGTGGGAGGAAATCGGAGCATCCGGAGAAAACCCAGCCGGTCATCGGGAGAACATGCAAACACCGTGCAGAGAGCACCCGTTGTCAGGATCGAACCTGGGTCTCTGGCGCTGTAAGGCAGTAACTACAGCTGCGCCACCCAGCTCCAGTAATCTGGAGACAATGTCACGGTTTGTGCGTTGTTCTTCCCTACTTCTGTCACATTCGGGTGCTTCTCTGTTGTCAGTATTCACTCCAGAGGAAAAATAAATTCTGACTGTTGAACTCTAACCCCCGAGTACACTACCCTTGTCCTACATGGATTGCAGGCCTATTGATTTTATTCCAGTTTGTCTACCTTTATACAATCCCCTTATTATTTCTTTCTAGAGCTAACAGTTAATTGCATTTCACATTTAGCTGTGGCAATCCTCCTCCTTGCTCAGTGAAATTCATGCTGTTTGGTGCTACAATCAGCAATATTCTGTATTCTGCAGGAACGGGGTACTGATTTTGGATGATCAGCCAAGATCATATTGAATGACGGTGCTAACCCGAAGGGCCAAATGGCATACTCCTACACCTATTTTTCTATGTTTTTATGAATTAACATCAATCTGGTACAATTTATAAGTAATACTTCAAAAGAAAGCCCCACGGATCATCCAAAAGTGCCCAATACTTCCAATCTCACTCATGAGGAGAAGATTTATTGCCTTGAAGCCCTTCCTCAAACATTCATCGCACTAATGATGAGATGTTTAATTCTGCTCTGAATTTATCCCCTCTGTGCATTACGAGTGCACTCTGTTTTCGCATCCACTGGGTCCTTGAATGATTTTGCCAATTATTTTGAAAAGCTATTTTTATTGCTTCAGGGGAACAAAAAATTAATAACTTCCAAGCACATGAAACACTTCTGACATCAGGAAGTCTTGATACAGCTCGACAGGGCTTTGGGTGTAGAAAAGTACTGTGGATGCTGGTTTATACTGAAAATAGACTCAAAATGCTGGAGTTACTCAGCGGGTCAGGCAGCATTTCTGCAGAAAAAGGATGAGTGACATTTCGAGTCTGAAGAAAGGCCCTGACTCAAAATGTTACTCCAGTACTTTGTGTCTATCTACAGGGATTTGGTTAGGCTGCATTAAGAGTATTGCATGCAGTTCTGGTCACCCCATTACAGGAGAGACGTGGAGGATACAGGGGAGTTTACAGAAATCCAGGATGATGTCTGGATTAGAGAGTTTCAGCTACAGGTAGAGGTTGGATACACTTGGATTGTTTTCTCTGGAATGTCGAAGGTTGAGGGGAGACTTGATAGAAGTATATAAAATTAGGAGAGGCATAGGTAGCATAGATGGTT
>CM075978.1:183772871-183836823 GCA_038087875.1 Malacoraja senta
AATGGCGGTGCTGGCTGCGAAGGGCCGAATGGCCTCCTCCTGCACCTATTAAAATAAAATTAAAAAAAATAACAAGGGCGGCGGCACGGTGGCGGAGTGGCAGGGTTACTGCCTTACAGCGCCAGAGACCAGCGTTTGATCCCGACTATGGGTGGGGTTTGTACGTTCTCCCCATGGATGTGTGGGTACGTTTGTACGTTCTCCCCATGGATGTGTGGGTTTTCTCCGAGATCTTCGGTTTCCTCCCACACACCACAGATATACAGGTTTGTAGTTTTTATTGGCTCGGTATAAATGTAAATTGTCCCTAGTGTGTGTAGAAAAGTGTCTACATGGGGATGGGGGTCGCTGGTCGGTATGGACTAGTGGGGCCGAAGGGCCTGTTTCCGCGCTGGAGCTCTAAAGGCCCTGTCCCACTTTCCCGAGTTACTCACGAACTCTCCCGAGTATTCCCCTTGATTCGAACTCAGAGAATCACGGTAATAGCCATTCGTAGGTACTCGGGGCTATTTTTTTAACTCGTGAACATTTTTCAACATGTTGAAAAAACGTCCCGACTTACCTGATGCCCCGAGTTCCTACGGCTGGCATTACGAGCTGCTACGAAACATCTATGGGCTCCTACGAGCTCGCTACCGACATTCCCCGACATTCTCCGAGTTCGAATCAAGGGGAAAACTCGGGAGAGTAACTCGGGAAAGTGGACAGGGCCTTAAACTAAACCAAACTAAACCAAGCAATTACAAGGATTGTGGTTGTAATATGAATTGGGTGAGTGGTCTATCTCAGCTGCACTGTTGAATGGTTCTCATCAGAACGTTTAACATTTTTACAGTTTGATATTTCAAATGTTTGCTTATCCTCTGTTTTTTTCTGGTATGAAGGCAGAACTTTGGAAAGAGACACAGAGACTTATTAGCATACGAGATACCGTGCTGCCTTACCACTGGGAAGGTATAGTGAGCCAACCGCTGATAAAATGGTGGTCTCCTGGGTGAGTTTTTAAAGGTCGTTTTACAGGCCCATGATGCTGGCAGTAAGTTTTTCAGCAAGCACAAACATCTGGACATTTGATCCTATTCTCATCATCATTCTCCAACAATTAAAATTAAAGAATAAATGCCTTTAAGACTACAGGATATGACACAGAGGAGGATTTCAAGCCATTGTAGATCAGCTACAAACTTATTGAATGGCCGGGCAGGCCTGGTGGGCCGAGTGACCTACTTTACTTTACTTTAGACTTCAGTGATGAGCGTGGAACCCTTTGGCCCACCGAGTCTGCGCTGACCAGTGACCACCCCATACACTATATCCAAGAAGGGTCTCGACCTGAAACGTCACTCATTCCTTCTCTCCAGAGATGCTGCATATCCCACTGAGTTACACCAGCTTTTTGTGACTATCCTACGCACTACGGATAATTTACAGTTTTTACCGAAGCCACTTAACCCACAAACCTGTACGTCTTTGGAGTGTGGGAGTAAACCGGAGCACCCAGAAGAAAACCCACAGGGGAACGTACAAAACTCCATACAGACAACACTCATCAGGATGGAACCCGGATCTCTAGCCCTGTAAGGCAGCATCTCTACCGCCGGGCAGTGGAGACACTGGGCCATCCTGTTTGACAAGAGTTTGCAAGAATTGATTGCAGTAGGTTGTTTGCGGGTAAAGGGGTGACCGACAAGTGGACACTTTTAAATGTGAGATAGTGAAAGATTAATTAACCCACAGACACCCACAGTCTGGATCGAACCCGGGTCTCTGGTGCTGTTGGGCAACAACTCTACCGCTGTGCCACCCCTACTTCATTCTCAAAGTTCTCATTCCAATCGACAGCCACATGCAGTCCAATCAAAGAACAATGGCTGTCCCAAACCCGAAACGTCGCCTATCCATGTTCTCCAGCGATGCTGTCTGACCCTCTGACCAAATCCAGCACTTGTGTCTTTCTAAGTGTTTCTATTAGTTGGTGCTTTATTTCCCTTGATATGCTGTGCATGATATATTCCATACCTCACCAATATACTGTAGCAAAAAATAATAAATGCATTACACCGATTAAAGTTTGCTATCGTCACAGTTACCACGGAGTATCACCTGCAGTATTTCAAGATAAAACCTGTGTTAGGTGACTAACTCGTCTAGGTAACGTAGAAAAGGGAAGAGAATGGTCCATAACCCATTAAAGTCACATATGGTGAGTACTTATGAGAGACAAAGGCTAGGGAAATGGTGTATCTTGTTTGAAAGGCATTAAATCGGAATTGAGAGTCAGACTGATGCTGTATTTATGGTTTTCATAAGCGGAGCGATCTTCTGTTGGAACCTTCACAGACTAGTACTCACTGCATCACCTGTCGACTGTCAGCTTCAGCACAGTGTATTCTGTCTTATCTGATCTTATAGTGGTGAATAAAATCATGAGAGGAATAGATTGGGTAGACGCACAGAGACTCTTGCCCAGAGTAAGGGAACCAAGAACCAGGGGGCACAGGTTTCAGGTGAAGGGAGAAAGGTGTTCATAGGAGGTACATAAAAATGCTGGAGAAACTCAGCGGGTTGCAGCAGCATCTATGGGGCAAAGGAAATAGGCAACGTTTCGGGCCGAAACCCTTCTTCAGACTGATGTGAGGGTGGGGGGGGGGGGGGGGGGGGGAAAGAAGAAAGGAAGAGGAGGAGCCAGAGGGCACTTTCCCTTGCAACCACAGGAAATGCTACACTTGTCGCTTTACCTCCCCCCTTGACTCCAATTAAGGACCCAAGCAGTCGTTCCAGGTGCGACAGAGGTTCACCTGCACCTCCTCCAACCTCATCTATTGCATCGCTGCTCTAGATGTCAGCTGATCTACATCGGTGAGACCAAGCGTAGGCCTATTTCCGCTCCATAGATGCCTGCTGCAACCCGCTGAGCTTTCTCCGGCATTTTTGTGTACCTTCGATTTTCCAGCATCTGCAGTTCCTTCTTAAACAAGATGTTATAGGAATCTGAGGAAGTAGCTTTTTCACACAAAGGGCGATGGGTGTGTGAACGGGCTGCCAGAGGAGGTAGTTGAGGCTGGGACTATCCCAACGTTTAAGAGGCAATTAGACAGATACATGGATAGGATAGGTTTGGGGGGATATGGGACAAATGCAGGCAAGTGGGACTAGTATAGATGGGACAAGTTGGTCAAGTTAGACGCAAGGGCCTGATTCCACGCTGTATGACTCCACGACTCAATTTCTAACTTTTCAATTCTCACCGCTGCCAGCATTTTAGCTTCAGCAGAAAGTTCTTACAGATGCACCACCATATCAGCTGCATTCCTCCATCTTCTGGGAATGCTGATGTTTAAGGATTATGCTGCCTATGATTAAGGGGAGAGGGCGGAGGAAGCATCAAAGGGAGTATGCAGGAGACTGCAGGAGAGGATCAGAGGGACTAGTATGGCAGGTGAAGAACAATGCCCGCAGGGGGGGGCCACAGAGACCCCCCCAGGACTGTTGTTTAGCTGAGGGGAGACCTGATAGTACAAACAATTATGAGAGGCACAGATAGGGTAGACAGCCAGAATCTTTTTTCCCAGGGTGGAAATATCAATAGGAGAAGGCATAGCTATAACGTGAAAAGGGGAAAGTTTGAAGGAGATTTAAGAGGCAGGTTTGTTTTACACAGGGTTTGGAACACGCTGCCAGGGATGCTGGGTCAGATGTTCACCAGGTTAATTCCCGGATGGCGGGACTGACATATGATGAAATAATGGATCGACTGGGCTTGTATTCCAATTTGGAAGGGTGAGAGGGGATCTTATAGAAACATATAAAATTCTTAAAGGATTGGACAGACTAGATGCAGGAAACATGTTCCCCATGTTGGTGGAGTCCAGAGCCAGGGGCCACAGTTTAAGAATAAGGGATAGGTCATTTAGGACTGAGATGAGGAAAAGCTTTTTCACCCAGAGAGTTGTGAATCTGTGGAATTCTCTGCCACAGAAAGCAGTGGAGGCCAATTCACTGGATGTTTTCAAGAGAGAGTTAGATATAGATCTTAGGGCTAACGGAATCAAGGGATATGGGAAGAAAGCAGGATCCGGGTACTGATCTAGGATGATCAACCATGATCATATTGAATGGCGGTGCTGGCTCGAAGGGCCGAATGGCCTATTCCTGCACCTATTTTCTATGTTTTTATGTTTCTATGTCTGCTCTGAGTTGAAGCGATTAGAAGAAGACCTTCCCTTCTTAAGCGAGAGATTAGATAATCTCCTGCTTGCCATTGTGATCAGTGGCAGTAGCCCAGAATAATCCTGAGGCTAGGCAGCTAAAAGTGACCTTGACTTTAGCTTTGTGTGTAGGAAGGAACTGCAGATGCTGAAGATAGATACAATAAGCTGGAGTAATTCAGCGGGTCAGGCAGCATCTCTGGAGAAAAGGAATGGGTGACGTTTCGGGTTGAGACCCTTCTTCAGACTGAGAGTCAGGGGAAAGGGAAAAGAGAGATATAGATGGTGATATAGAGAGATTATAGAACAAATGAATGAAAGATATGCAAAAAATGTAATGATGATCAAGGAAACGGTCCATCGTTGTCTGTGGGCTAGGTCGTCAAGTCAAGTTTATTTTTCACGTACATATACAAGATGGGCAGTGAAATGAAAGTGGCAATGCCTACGGATTGCGCAAAAACAACAGAACAATGGAACAGAATAGAATAGAACTAGCATTTACATTTTAGATTTTTTTTTTTAAAAGACACAACACAACAATAAATTAGTAAATTAGTCCTGGTGAGATAAGAGTTTACAGTCCTGATGGCCTGTGGGAAGAAACTCCGTCTCATCCTCTCTGTAGATTAGTATACAGGCAATGAAACTCACCAGGACGACAGTGAAACTAGTACGATGACTAGGGTGGGGGAGGGATGGAGAGGGAGGGGGTGCAAGGGTTACATGAAGTTTGAGAAATCAATATTCATACCACTGGGTTGTCAGCTGCTTCGCTTGACATAAGTCTGAATATCATGGCTGGAGACGACTCTTAGGCAGTCCACTGGTGTTGGCAGAATTTGGGAGAATTTCGTATTATGAAAAATTGTGCTATCATATTTGGAATTGTCCACCAAATTGTCAGGGATCGAATCTCCGTGAGGCACTTGAACACCTGGAAATGAATGCAAATTGCCCTCTCCTGATTAAACCAATTTTCAAGTGCACACCCCTTATTGTGGTTTTAAATTTCTGTTTTAATGGTTGTACAAAAAAATTCTGGGCCAAATGATTTAAGAAACTAGGAAGTACAATTCATATTAATGACAATCAGCAATAATATACTGTAGAACATATAGGACGTAGACAGCAATGCGCAGGAACAGGGTCATGAATGGTGCCGCCCCGAAACGTCACCTGTCCATGTCCTCCAGAGATGCTGCCCGACCCGCTGTGTTACTCCAGCATTTTGTATCCTATATCCCATTAGGCCAAAGCTTCTAGAGTAATGAACAGGGCGCTACTTGTTAATGGAATGCTATTATGCTGCCCTTCCTTGTAAAGCTATTACTTTGCGTTGCCTGAGATAATTTACAGTTGTGAATGGTTACTGCCTTAACCAAAAGACAAAGCAGGAAAGCAGGGTGGCACGGTGGCGCAGCTAGAGTTGGTGCCTTACTGTGCCAAAGGCCCGGGTTCGATCCTGACTGTGGTTGCTGTCTGTACGGAGATTGTACTTTCTCCCTGTGACTGCATGGCTTTTCTCCAGGTCTTCCGGTTTCCTTCAAATGCATACAGGTTTGTAGGTTAATTGGCTTAATATGGGCAGTGGGCAGGTGCTATAGACCTGCACGGGAAGGTAGACATTCCCGCCCCCATGAGTCTCAGGCAGATGGGGCTCGTCAGCCTGGGAAAGCAGTCCATCCAGGAGAGGGAAAACTCTGATTTAAAACCTCCACTGCCTTGTGGCCATATCCAGTCATGGAAAAGGCTCCAGGAGTAAACCTCAAGAAAATCTGGAGTCGGAGCCCCTAAGGCAGTTCGTCGTTGTCTACAACCTCACTCTGGCAGCTCCTGCGACGGCGCTGGTGCCAAACTGTAACGGCCCTGCTGTTCCTTTGGATCGATCAGCGACGTGGAGAGGGGGGACGTGCTGTATGGACAACAGACTATCCTCCATATGACATCGCCCAGGCTTGCATCCGACCAGGATGCAACGCCCATGGTCAGTCATGACCGAGATGGGCCTACTACTACTGGCTTTGGTAAAATTGTAAATTGTCCCTAATGTGTAAGATAGTATTAGTGTATGGGGTGATCGCTCGGTGGGCCAAAGGGCAAGTTTCCGCGCTGTATCTCTAAAGTCTAAAGAATTGCCATTAGGGGGCTCCGCCGCCTACAGTGGGCGTGTAGTTTATCATCAACTGCACTTTATAAATATATTGTGCATATATTGATTACAAAACAACAAAGAAACAACCCCAACATACAGGGAAATGAATTCAAGACGAGGAAGATATGTGGTGAAGGAGCCAGGTTGGTAGTTGAGGATGGCAGCTCTGTGCTAGGTTTGGTGTGGGAGCTCTCCTTGCTGTGTTTCCCATTGCGAGCTAATGTGGTGCTTACAGTAAGTTCAGCTGCCTGTTGCTTGCATGCAGTGAGCTATCAGCAGAATCCGACCGCACGATTCCTCCGGGCCATCCCTCTTTCTCCACTGTTTCTCTGCCTGGGCCTTTATCTTCTTCAAACAACTGAAGGATGAAGAGAACAGCACTATTATAGAAGTTGTGAGGTCCTGTTACAGTTGTACAGGACATTGGTGAAGCCGCAGTTGGAGTATAGATCTCTCTACATCATCGTCTATATCTCTCGTTTTCCCTTATCCCTAACTAGTCTGAGGAAGGGTCTTGACCCGAAACATCACCCATTCCTTCACTCCAGCGATGCTGTCTGTCCGGCTGAGTTACTCCAGCTTTTTGTGTCTATCTTCGGTTTAAACCAGCATTTGCAGTTCCTTCCTACACATTGGCGCATTGGGTTCAGTTTTGGTCACCCATGTTATGGGAAAGATGTCGTCTAGCTGGAAAGGGTGCAGAGAAGATTTACGAGGATGTTGCCAGGGCTTGGGTGTCTGAGCTATAGGGAGAGGTTGAGCGGGCTGCGACTTTATTCCTTGGAGCGCAGGAGGATGAGGAACGATTTTCACAGACGTGTGAAAGATCATGAGCGGAATAGATTGGGTAAATACACTGTCTTTTGCCCAGAGTAGGGATATCAAGAATCGGAGGACATGGGTTTAAGATCTAATAGGATGGGGGGAGATTTAATAGGAACCCCAGGGGCACCTTTTTACACAAAGGGAGGTAGGTATATGGATGGGCTGCCAGAGGAGGTGGTTGATGCTGTACTATCACAACTTGGAAACACTTTGGATAAGTACAAGCATCGGACAAGTTTAGAGGGATATGGGCCAAATGCAGGCAGGTGGGACAAGTGAGGATGGGACATGTTGGTCAGTGTGGGCAAGTTGGGCCGATGTGGGCAAGTTTCCACGCTGTATGACTCTATGACTCTAACGCTGTTTAAATTCTTCGTGAAATCTGCAGCCCCACAAATTGATGAAGCATTTCAAACTAATATCACACCTCAGTCTCAAATGCCATCCCCTCTAATTCAGCTGCTCAAGCTGACAATATTTCTGAAGTTGTATTTATCAGGAAAAGGTAAAGAGGTTGGGTCTCTTTCTTGAAAGGTGAAGGCTGAGGGAGAATTAACAGTGGTCTTTAAAACCACAACCACAAATATATTGATATGGAACCTAAAAGGCAGCAAAATGGCCCAAGGTGTTGAACCAAAAGGAGATCTGTTGTGCTGCTGCAATTAGGAATTTTATTGTTCTGTTTCGGGAGATATGGCAATAAAACACTTTTGACTTGAGGCAGTACATCCTGCCATGTATACATCCGGCCACCAGGGTGTGATGCTATTTGATTTGCCGCATCACTCCAAAGACGTACAGGTTTGGAGGTTAATTGGCTTGGTAAATGTAAAAATTGTCCTTCGGATATGTAGGATAGCGTTAATGTATGGGGATCGCTGGTCGGCGTGGAAGGGCCTGTTTCTGCGCTGTATCTCTAAACTAAACTAAAGTCAATGCAAGTTAATAGGTGCACCACCAAATCTGCTAGCAGTGGGCTTTGTGAACTGTAGCTCCTCTAAATTGTGATGGTACCTGCCTCAACCACCTCATCCAGCAGCTCGTTCCATACACCCGCAACCCTTTGTGTAAAAAAGTCACCTCTCAGGTTCGTATTAAATATTTCCCCCTCACCTTAAACCAATGTCCTCTGGTTCTCGATTCCCCTCCAATGGGCCAGAGGCTCTGTGTGTTTACCCGATCTATTCCTCTAACGATTGACCGTCCTCTCTAACTGTGATGGCACCTGCACTCCTGGATCCCTCTGGTCTACCACACTCCCCAGAGCCTTCCCATTCACCGTGTAGATCCTGCCCATGTTAGATTTCCTAAAATGCAACAGCCCACATTTCTCTGCATTAAATTCCATCAACCATTCCTCAGCCCACTTGCCCAAACAATCACGATCCTGCAACAATTTTTGACAATCATCTTCACTATCTCCATTTTTGTGTCATTTTGTTCATTACACAAATCTATGCAGCAGCACAGACAAAGGCCATTCTGATCAATGTCAACGCCAACGCTTTAAATAAGTCTCTCCCCACCGTACTTCATCCCCCACCAACAAGGTGCTCACAGCTGTGGAGCACTTTTGCAGATTGATTTCCCCCACAGACAACACTATATCAGTTGAGGAGTTTCTGAAAGGTCTACACACTCTCTCTCTCTCTCTGCATTACAGATCACGAGTACATTACCTTGTGTTTGAGGGCGTGAAGGGACTGATACTCCACTCTGTCAATCCTCAGCTTCACCCAGGCGGGGATGTCAGGAATGGCAAAAGCTAAAGTGATCTTTATGACCAGCAGGGCATGCTGAAAAACACAATCAGAGCACACGAGTCGACGCTGGAACAGGCTCAACGTCAGAACTGAAGATTCGCAAGAGGCATCACTGGATGTCAGGAGCACAGTGTTATTGCAGGGATGAGCTGGTGTGAAGGCCACTCTTCATTCTAACCTCACATAACCAGCTGCTGCTGCTATCAGTTGTTCCCGGGTTCTCCCTGCTCCACTCACCGGCCCCTCACTGATCCACTTGTCACACCAACTGTGCTTGTCTGACCTCGGTGTTGTTCCCACGTTTGCCAGTTTTGTACGTCAGACTTTCACAGTGATTCACCTACATCCAGGTGACATATCAATGTTATACAGTGGCTGGCCCCATGTTATACCGTGACTGACCTGTATCTGAGCACTGCATCCATGTTATACCCATGACTGATATGTCTGAGTATGGTACCTGTGTTATACAGTGACCTGAGATAGACACAACATGCTGGAATAACGCAGCGGGACAGGCAGCATCTCTTGAGAGAAGGAATGGACAACGTTTTGGGTCAAGAACCGTCTTCCTCTTTGAAAGAAGGGTCTCGACCTGAAACTTTACGAAACGACCCGAAACGTCACCCATTCCTTCTCTCCAGAGATGCTGCCTGTCCCGCTGAGTTACTCCAGCATTTTGTGTCTTATATTCAGCTTAAACCAGCATCTGCAGTTCCTTCCTACACATCTATACAGTGAGCTGCATACATAACCATTGGCAAACCAGCAGTGGGGCAGTTGGTGTGGCCAATGGATATGAACGATTGAGGAAGTTCACCTTTCCATGAGGTAGATGCCCTGACCCAGCCTTCACGCTCAGCCTTCATCCCTCAGTGCCAGATATCACAACTTTCCACAATGACCCCAGTCCCTCAGCTGGACCAGCGAGCGGCTGCTGCTCCTGCTCCACACTCAACACTAACACCGCTGCACTCTGAGAATTTGCACTGGTCAGCCCTTGTAAACAGAACCAGTGTGCCATCAACTTGGCCAATCTAACCCACATTTCTAAGCAATGACTGATTTGTTGTATTGGATGAGAGCTACGCCCATTGAGTAACCCAAGAGTTTAATCCTTAGTAGAAACAAAAAACTGCAGATGCTGGTTTACACAAAAGGGCACAAAGTGCTGGAGTAACTCAATGGGCCAGGCATCATGGATAGGTGATGATTTCGGTCGGGACTTCTTTAGTCAGAGGGTGGTGAATCTCTGGAACTCATTGCCACGGAGAGCTGTGGAGGCCAAGTCAGTAGATATTTTAAAGGCAGAGATAGACAAAGTCTTGATTAAAACGGGTGTCTAGGGTTATGGGGAGAAGGCATCAAAATGGAATTCGGAGGCAGAGATCAGCCATGATTGAATGGCGGAGTAGACTCGATGGGCCGAATTTCCTAATTCTACCCCTACAACTTGTGAACTTGTGAACGTGACTCTTTTCAATTCTTAGTTGTATTAGATGTAAACCCAATGCATTTTTCCTTTGATGTTAGCTGACTTGACGCTGTGCAGGTAGGTACTGTAGTGCGGAAGACTGCGCCACATGATGTTGTACATCTATGTACTGTGGTGTGGAAGACTGAGCTATGTGGTGCTGTACATGTATGTGCTGTAGTGTGCTAGAGTGAGGTACGTAATGTTGTACACGTATGTACTGCAGTGTAAGTGTGAACCAGGGAGACATTCACCTACCTCCACTCCGATTGCCCAGATTAACAAGCTATTCGAGGTTATGTCACTCTCTGCGCAATATTCTTTCACTTGAGGGGAAATACTGATTAGCAAACAGTTGGTGATGACTGACAGGTATCCTATGGTCTCGAAAGCAGTCTGTGGAATAAAAGCACGTAATGAGAGACGGACAGATTCATTAAAAGAATTTCAGGGCAACTTTTTGAGATGCCTGTCGCAAATTATGTAACAAACACTGATTACTGGGAACAAAATGGAATAACCTGGGTTCAAACCAGGAGACGTTAGTTTATTGTTCAGAGCCTTTAATCTTCTTGTAGTAGATTAGTTAGGTAATTATAAAAAACGACTTTAACCCAATATAAGTAGTCTTTGACAAAAAGTGCATTGAGCACAGCCTCAATGTAATGTTGTGCACAGCGAAAGTGGATGAGCACAGCCTCAATGTAATGTTGTGCACAGCGAAAGCTTGTTGAAGTTGTTTCAAGAGAAATTATTCTTATTTTAGCTATTTTTTCCTGATGCTCCTTGTTAGCAGGTAAGTGATAACATGTTCAGCTGAAAAGCAAGCAGCAAGGCAAATGATATGAAATCTGCTCCACTTGTGTATGGAGTTGTCCGTTTTTGGTCAGTAAAGAGAGCTCTCGGCTGGATCGAGTTTATCTTTCATTTTCAGCGTCAGGGTTTACTGGTAAAGCCCGCATTTACTGCTCTACCCTAATGACTTACGAATCCTTGCTAATCAAGAATCTGACCAACTGTGCCTTCAAAATACCCAATGACTTGGCCTCCCAGCCGTCTGTGGCAACGAATTCCACAGATTCACCACCCTCTGACTAAATAAATTCCCCCTCATCTCCTTTCTAAAGGTATGTCCTTTTATTCTGAGGCTGTGCCCTCTGTTTCTAGACTCTCCCACTAGTGGAAACATCCTCTCCACACCCACTCCATCCAGATCTTTCACTATTCAGTGAGTTTCAATGAGGTGTCCCTTCATCCTTCTAAACTCCAGTGAGTACTGACCCAGGGCCAGGGTGAGGGTGTAAGGGGTTATGGGGAGAAGGCAGGAGAATGGGGTTGAGAGGGAAAGATAGATCAGCCATGACTGAATGGCAGAGTAGACTTGATGGGCCGAATGCCCTAATTCTGCTCCTAAAACTTATGAACTTAAATACTGGAAAGATTGACAAATTGTTGGTTATGGGGAAATGGTGCAGAAGAGGAGGCCAGCATAGATCAACAAATATCATATTGAACAGCAGGGCAGGCTTGATGGCCAAGTAGCTCCTACCCCCTTGGCCTTGTGTTCTTATGAGATCCTAAAGGACTCTTCACTCATCCAGTAAAGACACCCAGCTCAGGTCAAGGACCCTTAGGACACAAAGTGCTGGAGTAACTCAGCGGGTCAGGCAGCATCTCTAGAGAAAATGGATAGGTGACTTTTCTGGTTGAGATCCTTCTTCAGACCCTTCAGATCCTTCATTGTTGCCTGGTCTAAATCCTGGTATTCTCTCCCCAGAAACGTGAGCTGGTAAACAACAATGTGGTGAATCCAATGTCTCACCTGCCAGACGCCTATGTTTGCTGCCGGTGAGATGAAAGGTTTTTGGAAGAGATGGCAGAGCTTCAGAGCATCCGTGCGGATTTCCGTGATGTTGTTCAGGATGATCAGTAATGCCGACAGTGGGTAAATGCACGAGAAGAGGCTGACGTATCCAAACTGGACAAAGAGCTCCATGTACTCGTCAAACATTCCCTAGACAAACAGAGAAACTATGTCGTCAACTGGACTCGGAACAGACCAATCATTATTTTATTCATTCTTTGCAAACTGGGTGCCAAATATATTGCCCATCCTTACTTGCCCCAGAGAAGATGGCGGTGAGCAGCCATCTTGAACCACTGCAGCCGTCCTTGTGAAGATGTTTTTGGGGAGGGAATACCAGGATTTAGAAGGATCTCGACCCGAAATGTCACCTATCCATGTTCTACAGAGATGCTGCCTGACCTGCTGAGTTACTCCAGTACTTTGTGTCCAACAATGAAGGATCAACAATGTAGACAAAACAGTGGAACAGCCGGTAGAGCTGCTGCCTCACAGCGCCAGCGACCAGGAGTCGATCCTGATGTCGGGTGCTGTCCCTGTGGAGTTTGCACATTCTCTCTGTGACCTCGTGGGCTGCAGTTTCCTCCCACATCCCAAAGATGTGTGGTTTGTAGGTTGATCTGCCTCATTAAAAATGGCCCCTAAGATGCAGTGTTGATGCACATGTGGGTTAACATAAAGCGATTGTGAATGGATGATCAAAGGTCCGAAGGCCCTGTTTCCATGCTGCTTCTCTGAACTAAACTAAAACATTGTTGTTTAATGGACAAACTATTGGCAGTGTAATGAATTCTGAGGGCCAGACCAGATCTGTCTGAAGAAAGAGCTATCATTCTTCTTCGTTCCTTCAAATTGGTTGGCGAGGTTGAGCAGGCTAGGACTTTATTCCTTGGAGCGCAGGAGGATGAGGGGTGATCTTATAGAGGTGTACAAGATCATGAGAGGAGTAGAGAGGGTGAGTGCACAGAGTCTTTTACCCAGAGTAGGGGAATCGAAAACCAGAGGAGATAGGTTTAAGGTGAGGAGGGACAGAATTAATATGAACCTGAGGGGCAACTTTTTTTTACACAAAGGGTGGTGGGTGTATGGAACGAGCTTCCGGAGGAGATGGGTGAGGCAGGTACCATCATAACGTTTAAGAAACATTTAGTAAGGTGCATGGATATGATAGGTTGGGAGGGATATGGGCAAACGCAGGCAGGTGGGACTAGTGTCGATGGGACATGTGTAGGAAGGAACTGCAGATACTGGTTTACACCGAAGATGGACACAAAGTGCTGGAGTAACTCAGCAGGTCAGGCAGCATCTTTGGAGAAAATGAATAGATGACGTTTCAGGTGGAAACCTTTATTCAGACTTGGAGTCAGGGGAGAGGGAAACCGAAGGTATGAGAAGGTTCAGAACGAATCGGAGCTGGCACCAATGACCAATGTAAGGTGGAACCTGCAATGGTCTACTGTTCCACAGCCAACCATGGAGGGTCTCGACCCGAAACGTCACCTATTCCTTTTCTCCAGAGATGCTGCCTGACGCGCTGAGTTACTCCAGCATTTTGAGTCTATCTATAGACCCGGCATGTCGGTCAGTGTGTGTGTGAGCAAGTTGGGCTGAAGGGCTTGTTTCCACGCTGTCTGACGCTATCTATGACTCTATGAAATTATTTCCTACGTCAGAGTCGACCGTGAAAAGTGCTGAGTTACATAAATAACACAGAGTGGAGAACCAGCCACCTCAAGCAGTGCTCCCAGGGGTACTGAAACATTCTGCCCAGAGACGTGCCCACGTCGCCTGGCTGCCTTGCCACTGGCAGCTCTACCCACGATGGATTCTGCACAAACAGAAGCAGCAACAACCCCTGTCAAATCCAGAGGTTAATCGGAGCGACAGAAACACAGTAGCCACCACCAGGGGACTGTTCCAAAAATAACAGATAGACAGCGTGTCAAAGAAAACATTGCTTCTGCCGTCCCTCAGAGACTGAGTGACGCATTTACTCAAGGTAGATCATATCCCAGCCTGACTGAGCACTGACTAAACCCTGAGAAGATCTCATTGAGTTTGACTGATGGGTAGTTCAGGGACTTGAACTATTTTTCGCCAGCAGCTCAGAGAAAATTAATTATTTTTGTTCGCCCCTATACGTTAGTGCTAGTGTGGCGCCTTCACGCCCACGTTGGTTCTGCATACAGCCTGTCACCGCTGGCGAATCGCCAGCAGCCTCACTAGAAGGTCCAGCCACAAGAACTCAATAACAACTCCAAGGTCAGACGCACTCATTGGCATTATCAGGTTATGATTCGAGCACGTGCGCCTGGACTTGGCCGGCCCACTCCCACCGTCAAGAAACTACACATACCTGCTCACTTGTGAAGACCGGTTCACAAGATGGCAAGATGCTATCCCAGTCATCAACATGTCAACGCAAACAATAGCCCGCGCTTTTGTTGACTGAGGGATTTTGGTCTTTGGGGTCCCAAGTACGATCACAACAGACCGAAGACGGCAATTTGAGTCTGCGCTGTTTCAAACATTAACCGACCTCTTGGGTATGAACCGGATTCGTAAGACGGCGTATTATCCACAAGCGACCGGTCTGATTCAACGCTTCCATCGCCAGTTGAAAGCTGCTCAGGCAGCCGAAGGTGACGCGTCGAACTGGAGTGAACGGTTGCCCCTGGTTCTGCTTGGCGTTCGTACGGCGGTGAAAGCTGACCGAGCACGTTCGTAGGCGGAAATGGTTGACGGCACAACTCTGAAGCAGCTCGGCAAATTTGTCGAACCAATCCCCACAGACAGATCCTATGATCGAAGCAGGTATGTCGATCGAGTACGGCGACCTATGCAGCTACTCAGGCCGACACCGACGCGGCGAACACCTGCGATGGTCTACGTGTCTGCTGACCTCCAACGCTGCACACATGTTTTGATCCGGCACGACGCCATCCGCCGACCTCCTCGCCAAGCATACGATGGCCCGTACCAAGTCATCCAAAGGTGTCGTGATCTATCAGAATGGAAAAACTGACACCGTATCCTTCAACCGGTTAAAACCAGCATGTGTCGAGAACCAACCGACTACCTCACCCACCGAACCGGCGAGGTCACCAGACTGCAACACTTCCTGTCAAAGACCTCCCACACTGTAGTACCGAACAAGATCAGGCCGCCAGACCGGTACAGGGCAGGACAAAGCCAGGCAGTCGCCACTTGTATGACTCGGTGGCTATGGGGGGAGCTGTGGGGCCTTCACGCCCATGTTGGTTTTGCATACAGCCTGTCGCCGCGTGGCGACTCGCCAGCAGCCTCACGAGAAGGTGCAGCCACAAGAGCTCAATGACAACTCCAAGGTCAGACGCGCTCATTGGCATTATCTGCATACGGGTTATGATTGGTGAGAATGTAGGTAAAAGGGGCTTCTGGAATAAACATGGCACAAGGTGTCTGGCTCAGCTAAGTGTCGTTTGTTCTTTGCTTTCTGTCATGGGATTCAGTAGATCCTACACTCGTATCCGTGCCAGAGGAAACTCTGGTGTAGCGCCGCAGCGATCCTGACGTGCAAACTGGTCATCTGACCTGGGTATAGGGGTGAAAGACTCATCGAACCATCTAGTAGCTGGTTCCCTCCAAAGTTTTCCTCGGGATAGCTGGCACTTCGTTCTGCATGTTTTTTTCTGGTAATTAAGGGCAGCACAGCGGTGCAGCGGTAGAGTTGCTGCCTCACGGTGCCAGTGACCATGGTTCTATCCTGACCTCGGATGCCATGTGTGTGGAGTTTGTACCTTCTCCCTGTGACTGCGTGGATTTCCTCCAGGTGCTCCGGTCTCCTCCCACATTGCAAACACCACATCGCAGGTTTTTAGGTTAATTGGCTTCTGTAAATGATTCCCTGTTCAATAGTTCAATGGTATTTTATATGGACGGCACGGTGGCGCAGTGTTTGAGTTGCTGCCTTACAGCTCCAGAGATCCGGGTTCAATCCTGACTACGGGTGCTGTCGGCACGGAGTTTGTACTTTCTTCCCGTGACAGTGTGGGTTTTCTCCAGGTGCTCCAGTTTTCTCCCACACTCCAAAGACGTACAGGTTTGTAGGTTTATTGGCTTCGGTAAAAATAGTAAATTGTTCCCAGTGTGTTGGATAGTGATAGTGAATGGGATGATTGCTGGTTGGTGTGGATTCGGTGGGCAAAAGGCCCTGTTTCCACGATGTATCTCTAGACCAAACTAAACTAAACTAAACTAAATAATCATGAGGGGAATAGAGGAATCAAGAACCAGAGGACATACATTTAAGGTGAGATGGGAAAGATATAATAGGAATCTAAGGGGCAACCTTTTCACTCAAAGGGTGGTGGGTGTATGGAAAGAACTGCCAGAGGAGGTAGTTGAGGCAGGTGCTACAATACCATTTAAAAGACATTTGGCCAGGTTCATGGATAGGAAAGGTTTAGAAGGATATGGGCCAAAATGTGGACCGATGGGACTAGCGTAGATGGGGCATCTTGATCAGCATGGGTGTTTGGCCGACAGGCCGGTTTCCCTGCTATATGACTCTCTGACACTGAATGTTACAATCTTATTGATCTTTCAAGTCAAATGCAGCATAGAAGCAGGCCACAGATGGCTGTGGAGGCCAAGTCAATGGATAATTTAAGACAGCCATTGACAGATTCTTGATTAGTAAAGGTGTCAGGGGTTATAGGAGAAGGCAGGAGAATTTGGTTGAGAGGGAAAGATAGATGTGCGAGAATTGAATGGCGGAGTTGACTTGATGGGCTGAATGGCTTAATTCTGCTCCTAGAACGTATGAATTTATGAACCATTTGGCCCACTGAGCTGGTGCTGACTATTGAGCATCCATTCACACTAATCCATCATTAGTCCCACTTTACTCTCGCCACCTTCTCATAAATTCCCTCCTGATTCCGCCCCAAAATACCCTTCGGTTCATCAATTTGTGGACCCGTAACATCCAGCACGTCAAACCAGGAATTAAAATGATATTATTTGTTTTTAAAAATCCCCAGCAAGTGAAGTAAATGTCAATGCAAGCAGCAGGATTAAAATAACTGAAATGTCATAAATCATCTTCAAAAAGACTCTGAAATCTTGATATAACTCGATTGAGTGAGTTAGATCCCTGACATCTGAAATTAGATTTTCTGGACAAGGATGGCTTTCAGTGATAATTATGAATACACCTTGTTTAGCAATGTAATTTGTTTTTGCATGCCATTCTCCAGCTTGCACTCCACCAGACAAGCTATTTCTGTTTACACTATTATGTTAGATCCACTAGCCCCCATATCTGCTGGTCTTTGCCATTCCCCAATCTCCAAACCACTCCATCTCTATGACCTGAGTAGTCCGGGGCCCTGACTCTGTCTATTAATATTCTCTCTTCCCAAACTTACATGACAGTCCGAGAAACAAAGAACTGACTTTGGCACTCTTTAGACTTTAGGCTTTGGAGATACAGAGCAGAAACAGGCCCTTCAGCCCACTGAGATCCTGCCGACCAGTGATCACCCCTTATGCTAGCACAATCCTATGCACTAGGGCCAAATTCCCAATTTACTGAAGCCAATTAACCTACAAACCTGCATGTCTTTGTAATGTGGGAGGAAGCCGGAGCACCCGGAGAAACTCCATGCGGTCACAATCTCTGTAGTCAGGATGGAAGCCGGGTCTTTGGCGCTGCAAGGCAGCAACTCTACCACTGCCCCACCGTGCCACCCCAAATCAGAGTCATAGAATTTGACGCCATTGGCTCCCTTTTCAGAATCAACCCCAAAACCTCCAGCTTGTTGTAGAAAAAAACTGCAGATGCTGGTTCATGCACAAATGGACACAAAGTACTGGAGTAACACTCAGCAGGGCAGGCAGCATCCATTGTCAGGGTGAGGCCACATGGTGGAACAGCACCTCATATTCCATAAGCTCATAAACTCCCGCCTGATGGGTATCTTACAACCCAATGGTATGAACACAGAATTCTCTACTTTTAGGTAATCCTCTAACTAACCCCCCCCCCCCTCCCCCCCAAAATCCCCTCTTCCACCCCCCCCCCCTCCCCTCCCCTGTGCCCCACCTGGATCCTGCCTATTTCCCCCCCCCCCTTCCCGTCCCCATCCCACTACTTTCCTCCCTCTGTACCTGCCACGCATTGTCCTGGATCTCCGCTTTTCCAACATCAATCTCTCACCCCCCGACAATCAGTCTGAAGAAAGGTCTCGACCTGAAACGTCACCCATCCATGTTCTCCAGAGATACTGCCTGAGTTACTCCAATGTTTCCTCGTTCCTGCCTTTGTATCCTCAGTTATAGTCTCCCTCCCATCTCAGATCCAAGCATCTGATTTACTGTTCCTAAGATCACCCTGTACAATTTTCCCTGCAATTATCTGCCCCACTTTGCTCAGAACTGATATACACCTGGCCTCTTCTCTAGTGTTCCCAGAACCCAGTTGTGCTGCCCAGCAAGGTGGCGCAGCGGTAGAGCAACTGCCTTACAGCGCCAGAGACCTGGGTTCGATCCTGACTACAGCTGCTTGTCTGTACGGAGTTTGTACATTCTCCAAGATTTTTGGTTTTCTCCCTCACTCCAAAGATGCACAGGTTTGTTGGTTAATTGGCTTGGTATAAATGTAGAATTGTCCCTAGTGCGTGTAGGATAGTGTTATGGTGCAGGGATCGCTGGTCGGCAAGGACTCGGTGTGCCGAAGTGCCTGTTTCCACGCTGTATCTCTAAAACTAAAAAAACTAAAACTGAAACAGTGCTGTGAAGTTGATAGGTACACAAAAATGCTGGAGAAACTCAGCGGGTGCAGCAGCATCTATGGAGCGAAGGAAATAGGTAACGTTTCGGGCCGAAACCCTTCTTCAGACTCCTTCAGAAGTTGATAATCTCACTAATGTTATTTCTTCCATCTTAGAAAACACCCTCTTCGCGTTAAGAAGTGCCATGGGGTTTGACGTTAAGTTTTTAAAAGAATATATAGTATTAGATGAAGGCAAAATAGAAACTAAAAATCAAATATAACTAACATGAGACAAGGTCGTTTTACCTTCTCATGAAACTCTACTGCCCTCGTGTGGAGAAAGTTTATAGTGTCATAGATCATGGAAACGGGCCCCTTTGGCCCACTGACTCCCCATTGATAATCAAGCACCCACTTAGTCTTTGAGTATTACAGCGTGGAAACTGGCCCATCGGCCCAACTTGCCCACACTGACCAACATACCCCATCTACGCTAATCCCACCTGTCTGTGTTTGGTCCATATCCCTCCAAACGTATCCTATCCATGTACCTGTCTAAATGTTTCTTAAACATTGCGACAGCACCTGCCTCAACTGCCTCCTCCAGCAGCTTATTCCATACACCCACCGCCCTTCAGGTTCCTATTAAATCTTTCCCCCCTCACCTTAAACCTATGTCCTCTGGTTCTCCATTCCCCTACTCTGGGCAAGAGGCTTTGTGCATCTACCCGATCTATTCATCTGGCGATTTTGTACACTTCTAGAAGATCACCCCTCATCGTCCTGTACTCCGGGGAATAGAGTCCTTGCCTGCTTAGCCTCTCCTTAAAGCTCTGGCCCTTGAGTCCTGGCAACATCCTCATAAATCTTCTCAGGCTCCTTTCCAGCTTGACAACGTCTTTCCCATAACATGGTGCCCAAAACTGAAAACAATATTCTGGTGATCTCACCAATGTCTTACAAATCTGCAACATGACCCCCCAGCTTCTATACTCAATACTCTGACTGATGAAGGTCAAAATGCCGAATGTCAATGTCAATGTCAATGCAAAATGTCAAAAGGCAACACCATTTTCAAGGGGTGTAACTTTCACTTACACTCTAATCACCCCACATTCCCATCAACCCCCCCCCCCCCCCCCCGATTCTGCCACCTACCTACATAAGGGCAATGTACAGTCGCCAAATCACCTAACAACTCCCACGGCTGTGGGATGTGGGAGGAAGGCAGAGCAGCTGGAGGAACACCCATGCAGTCACCGTGGTAACATGCAAACTCCACACTGACTGCCCCAGAGGTCAGGCTGAATCTGTGTGGCTCAGCTGTGAGGAAAATCACATCCAGCTACACAGAAAGAATTGTGAGAGAAATTAATCGGTAAGAAGTATGGAAGATTTAGTTTAAGTATGAAGTGTAGAACATTTAGTTTAAAGTTACAGCATGGGAATATCCCCTTTAGTTCACCGAGTCCAGGACAAGCATCAAACTAGTGCTGCGGTTATCTTACTTTGTCAACCACTCCCCACACACTCGGGGCAATTTGCAGATACAAACCCACCTATAAACCTGCACGTCTTTGGGATGTGGGAGGAAACCGGAACATCCGGAGGAAACCCACGAGGTCACAGGGAGAACGTGCAAACTCCACACAGACAGCACCTGAGGTGGGGATTGAACCCGGTTCTCTGACGCTAGGAGGCAGCGGCTCCATCAGTGCACCACCGTACTGCCTAAATTAAAAAAACTATTCACATTAATCCCAATTTCCAGGGATCGATCCCGACTAAGGCTGCTGTCTGTAGGGAGTTTGTACGTTCTCCCCGTGACCGTGTGGGTTTTCTCCGAGACCTTTGGTTTCCTCCCACACTCCAACGATGTACAGGTTTGTTGGTTGGTTGGTTTGGTATAAATGTAAATTGTCCCCAGGATAGTGTTAATGTGCGGGGATCGCTGGTTGGTGCGGACTCGGTGGGCTGAAGGGCCTGTTTCCTCGCTGTATCTCTAAACTAAACTAAACTGAATGAAGAAGCTGTAAACTCATGCACTGTAGCACGATTAAAGATAGTTGCTATTTGATTTTGCAGACACTAACAGGGGCGGCACAGTAGCGCAGCGGTAGAGCTGCAGCCTTACGGCACCAGAGATCCGGGTTCAATCCTGACTACAGGTGCTGTCTGTACAGAGTTTGTCTGTTCTCCCCGTGATCGGGTTGGTTTTCTCTGGGTGCTCTGGTTACCTCCCACACCACAAAGACCTACAGGTTTGTAGGTTAGTTGGTCTCAGTAAAGATTGTAAATGGTCCCTGGTGTGTCGGATAGTGCGAGTGTGCGGGGATCGCTGATCAGCGTAAACTCGGTGGGCGAAGGAAGGGCCTGTTTCCGCGCTGTATCCATCAACTAAAATAAAATTGCTTTCAAATTATATTCTACAGATTATGCTTTGGAGTAAATAGAATGAAGTGGCCACTTCGGTGAAGTTCCTTACGTACACATACTTACAGGGAATGGTGTCTTCTGCCCTTGCGATTTTATTTTATCTATTTCTGGTTCATTTTCCATTGTGCAACTTTTCAGACCTGCCCTTTTCCGATGAAGTATCTTGTAGAAATAGGGCACCAATGTCTCTGCGAACTGATTGATGATCTGAGTCAGAATGAGCAGCGATGCAAGATTCTAGGTTGGAAGAAAGCAGACAAGGCGGTCAGGAAATGAAACTTAAAGATAGCTTCAGAGCTCAATGAATACAGCCAATGAATATATCCGACAAACAGAATATTCTGTTTCGCTTGGGCAGCTTACGACCCTGCGGTATGAATAATGGTTTCTCTAATTTGAAGTAACCCTTGCTTTCCTTTTCTCCCCCTCCCTTCCACACCCTAGTAGTCATACTAGTTTCACTGCCGACCTGCTTAGTTTCACTGTTTGTATCCACTCATGATCACCTTCTCCATGCCAACCATGAACCATTGTGGGCTCCACCTTGTCATGGCTGCTGGCTTTGATTTTCTCTTTACATACCTTTCATTCATTTGTTCACTGAACCTGTTTATACCTCTAGTTCCCCTCTCCCCTCACACTCTCAGTCTGGAGAAGGGTCTTGACCTGAAACATCACCTATTCCTTTTCTCCCGAGATGCTGCCTGACCCGCTGAGTTACTCCAGCATATTCAGAATAATTCTGTCTACCTGCTATAAACCTATTTCAAAATATGGGCTCAAGCCTGTTGTTAAGACAGTGTAAAATTGGAATTTCATTGAAACCCGTAAAGAATTCCTCTGCTAAAATCAGCTGTGGGTGCTGACTTGCTGTTGATCAAAACTTAGTTCATGCAGGATATCCCTAAATGTTTAATTACCGAGATATTTATCCAGAGCTGTGGCACAGTGGCGCAGCAGTAGAGTTGCTTCCTTACAGCGCCATGGACCCAGGTTTCATACTGACTATGGATGCTGTCTGTACAGACTTTGTACGTTCTCCCTGTGACCTGCGTGGGTTTTCTCCGGGTGCTTCAGTTTCCTCCCATACTCCAAAGACATACTACAAAGGCGGAGACTTTAAATCTCGACAGCCGGCCTGCGGCCTACAACAACTTAAAGCCGCGGTCTCCGGTGAGGAAGAGCCGATCCTGGACTGACTCTGGACTCCGGAGGGGAAATGGAGGAGGATTGGCCAAATTGTTGTGCCTTCCACCACAGTGTTGAATGCTGTGGTGGATGTTTGTGTTACATTTTTTTATTGTGGTTGTGTGTTCTTTATTATTGTATCGCTGCTGACAACCCAAAAATTCCACCAGCTTGGCTGTGTGGTCATTAAAAAATACTACTATACTACTATACTATATAGGTTTGTAGGTAAATTGTATATCTCTTGTCCCCCCCCCCCCATTTAGCCCTCCGAATGTTCTTCTTAAATATCCTCTAGTCCTCACTCAAGCTGCCACTTGGTCCCAGCTGCCTGTACCTGAACCATACCTCCATTTTTCTGACCAAAGCTTCATTATCTCTTGTTATCCAGGTTTCCCTACACCTGCCAACCTTGCCGTTCACTCTGACAGGAATATGCAGACCTCGATCTCTCACCACCTCACATTTAAAAGTGTCCCACTTCTCGGTTGCCCCTTTGCCCGCAAACAACCCACTCCAATCAATTCTTGCAAGCTCCTGTCAAACAAGACGACACAGTGGCGCAATGGGCAACACAGTGGCGCAGCAGTAGAGACCCTGGTCTCGATCCGGACTGTGGGTGCTGTCTGTACTCAGTTAGTACGTTCTCCCTGCGACCTGCGTGGGTTTTCTCCGGGTGCTCCGGTTTCCTCCCACATTCCAGACGTGCAGGTTTGTTGGTTAATTGGCCTCGGTAGATTGTACGTAACGTGCAAGTAAAACTTGAGAATGGGTGATCAATGGTCGGCGTGGACTTGGTGGGCCGAAGGGCCTGTTTCCATGCTGTCTCCTTAAGCTAAGCTCAGTTTAACAAGGAAACAAGGAACCATTTCCTAGCCCAGTGGCCAGAATGTGGAATGGCTTCCTGAGGATAAACCGTGTAAATACCTTCAGGAGGATGGACAAACACACGAGAGAAGAGGGACAAGTGTGGTGTACAGACATCAGGACAGCCTGGTTGGACTAAATGGCCTTTTTCTGTATGGTGTGTAGTCCATGTTATTCATGTTATTTTTAAAAAAAACTTATCTATAATTCTGGCCACAAACATTTTTTTTGTCCTTGACCTGTTTGCTGCTTTGGACAAGATTGGCAGAACATCCAGAACTATCCTCCATTAGATAATAAAAAACACAAAATACTGGAAATACTTGACAGTTATGGCAATATCAGTGAAGAAACAGGTTCAACAAATATCAATAAAGAAACAGTTTAGGGATTAATTGGCTTCTGTAAAATGGAGTTTGTACATTCACCCTGTGACCACGTGGATTTTCTCCAGGTGCTCCGGTTTCCTCCCACATTCCAAAGACGTACAGGTTTGTAGGTTAATTGGCTTTGATCAAATTGTAAATTGTCCCTAGTGTGTAGGATAGCGCTAGTGTACGGGGTAATCGCTTGGCGGTGCGGACTTGGTTGGCCGAAAAGGTCCCGTTTCCACACTGATTCACTAAACTAAGAAAAATATTTGTGTGGGAAGAAACTGCAGATGCTGCTTTACACTGAAAGGCCTATTTATACGCTGTATCTCAAAATGATAAAGTCTAAACACTGTCAAAATTTGCCTTACCCCAAGTTAGAGCTTTAAATATAGATCAGTTCTTTTCATAACTATTTAAAAACTAACATAATTATGGTCATTGTTCCCCAGTGTCCCCATACTGACACCTCAGTCACTTGCCCTGCCCTATTTCTGAAGAGTAGGTGAAGCTGCTTCCTCCTGAGTAGAGCCATCTCTAAAGCCCCTGTCCCACCATGCGAGTTCACCCAAGAGCTCTCCCGAGTTAAAGAAAATCAAACTCGTGGTATGTACGTAGCGGATACGTAGGACCTCGTGGATGTCCCGTAGCGGCTCCTAATGCGAACGGCAGGTACTCGGGAAACGCGGTAACTAACAGCAGGCACTCGGGAAACTCTTGGACATTTTTCACAGCGTTGAAAAAACTTCACGAGTTACCGCGTTTCCCGAGTACCTGCCGTTAGCATTACGAGCCGCTACGGGACATCCACGAGGTCCTACGTACCCGCTACGTACATACCACGAGTTTGATTTTTTTTTTTAACTCGGGAGAGCTCTTGGGTGAAGTCGCATCGCGGGACAGGGGCTTAAGTTGCCTGAGGAAACCTTCCTGAACACACTTAACAAATTCCACCCCATCTATGGCTTTAGCACTCTGGCAGTCCCATTCTACATCAGGAAAGTTAAAAGTCACCAACTATGACAACCCTATTGTTCTTGCAACTCTCCACAATCTCCCTGCTTGTTTATACCTCTAATTCCTGTAGACTATTTGGAGGTATATAGTGCAATTTGAATATCACTGTACCGTAATTGGTACACGTGACAATAAAAGACCTTTGAAACCTTTGAATACTAACGAGGAGATCATCCTCTTCTTATTTTTCAGCTCCACCCATAAAGCCTCACTGGAAGACCCTTCAGTAACCATCTCAGAACACTGTGATGATGTTCTCCTTAATAATGCAACCCCCCCCCTTTCCTCCACCTCCATGCTGTCTTCAGCACCTGTACCACCATGGAAGGGAAGGGACTCAGTTATCTCACTCCATCTACATTTCACGCTGCCTCGGCAAGGCCACCAGTATAATCGAGGACGTGTCTCACCCCAGTCACTGCCTCTTCTCCCCTCTCCTATCAGGCATGAGGTATAGAACTGTGAAAACCTATACTTCTAGATTCAGGGACAGTGTCTTCACAGCTGATATCAGGCAACTGAACCATCCTGTCAACAAATAGTGTGTGATCCTGACCTACCATCTACCTCATTGGAGACCACCGGACTTTAATCAGACTTTACTGCAGAGCTGCCAAGTTTTGACAGAGCATTTCAGTATTCTAGTACCTGAAAATCAGTATTTTGCTGAGGAAATCAGTATTTTTACTCGGTGCCATTTTGCTGAAAAAAGTGTTTTTTTAATGTGCGGTCATACCCATGTAAGTGTACAAGAATGCATAACTATGCTACCAATTGACATGTCTTCTATGCACCTTACTTGACAGTGCATTCATTGCCATCTCTTTGTATACTGCTGTTTGAACAGCTGCTTCCTGCTTTTAGCACCAGATGATGATGTAGAAGCCATTTTGGAAGCCTCTCTCTCCCTCCCTCGCTCTCTCTCCCTCCTTCCCCTCTTTCCCTCCCTCTCCCTCCCACGCTCCCTCTCTCCCTCTCTCTCTCCCTCTCTCTCTCTCCCCCTCTCCCTCCCTCTCTCCTCTCCCTCCCTCTCTCCCTCCCTCTCTCTCTTCCCCCTCCCTTTTTCCCTCCCCCTCTCTCTTTCCCTCCCACTCTCCCTCTTTTCCTCCCACCCTCCCTCTCTCTTCCTCCCTCTCCTTCCTTTTTTTCTCCCTCCCTCTCTTATTCCCTCCCTCCCTCCCTCTCTCCTTCTCCCTCTCTCCCTCCTTCTCCCTCACTCCCTCCCCTAAAAGTCTGTGACCCATAGCGCTGTGGCCATAGCGCTATGTGTAAAGCCCATAGCGCTATGTGTAAAGGCTATAGCGCTGTTCGTTTAAGGGCCTGTCCCATTTGGCCGTCATTTATGCGACAGGCCAGAAGCGATTGTCGCACACGTCATCACGCGTCTTCATGCGTCAGCACAGCCGTCTGGAGGGCGTGACGTAATTTGAATACCCAGTTTATGATATTTAGGGTGATTTTCTAAAATGTTCCAGTTTCTTGAGTGGTGCAAGCAATTGGAAAACTGCAGATGAAATGCCCCTATTCAAAAAAAGAGGTGAATGGAAAGTAGCAAGCTGCAGACCAAGTTAATCTGTAGGAAGGAACTGCTGATTTTTTTTTTAATCCATATTTTACAAAGCATATCCGTACATCCGTATTCTGATCGCACATTTCCGTGCAAAATACAGAAAATCCGTACTACTTGGCAGTTCTGTTACTGTAATCAGACTTACTGGACATTACCTTGCACTAAACGTTATTCCCTTTATCCTGTATCTGTGCACTGTGGATGGCTCGATTGCAACCATGTATATTCTTTCCACTGACAGGATAGCACACAACAAAAAACCTTTCAGTACACGTGACAAAAAACTAAACAAAGCTAAACTAAGTGCTGATGAAGTCTGATGAAGGGTCTCGACCCGAAACATCACCTATTTGTTTTCTCCAGAGATGCTGCCAGACCCGCTGAGTTACTCCAGCATTTTATGTCTATCTAAACTAAACTAAAGTTTGATTTGTTGCTGGACTTCAGTATTCATGCATTTCATTCTCAATCTGATAACAACTAAAAAGTCATTTGGCTCAAAAAGTCATTGTTCTCTGATAATGTCATCGAGATGCTGTTGAATAAATACTGCTGGCCAAATTGAATAACACTCATTCTTTTCAGCCTGCCATCCTCAATACATTCTAACCACAGTGCAATAATGATGCCTTGGAGCTGGAGACCATTTGCAGACACTCACCTTTCTGAGGAGCTCAAGGTCCTGGAGGTAGAAGGAAATGTAGAACAAGGCGGAAAAGCAATTGACAAAGCGAAACTGAAAATGAAGAACAATATTAATCATTGTACTTGGACTTTAAATATTTTAATAGCAGCACTGTAAGTCATTATTAAGGATATCTGAAACATTTTATCTTTTCATTTTTTTCCAATGGAACTAACCTTATTTGGTTCAATGATCCCTTTTGAAGGGACCCAATGTAACCCCCCAAAGTGCCAGGAGGAGTATGGATGCTGCGGTGAACCACAAGCTGTGTTATATTGACTCAAAATAGATGTCAGGCTTCAATCTGCACCTATGTAGGGTGTGACAGCACGGCCAGCACCATGGACAGCACCTGGCTGCTGAATAACACCAGCACTCTGGACAGTGCTCTGGACTGGGTTCAGGCCGCCAGTCAGAGAAGCAACTACTGCATCCAATTAGCTAGGGTTGGATCAACTCACCAACATCTCATCTACCCTACTCCTTAAAAAACAGCCAGGAGGGGCAGAGGAGAAAGCGGTGGACTCCCCACTAACCCTGCCTCTCTCTGCAGGCTCAAAGCCACACTGAGCTGCTGGGACAAGCCCAAGACCGCCAGTGCCCCCTCACCTGCCCACTGATGATGAAGGGCTGCGCCCCCACGCGGACACAGAACTAACCATCTCTGTAAATAAACCTCTTCATGTGAGTTTACCCCACCACGCGTGTGTTGGTGAGGTCAGTGTTGACCCGGCATCTTCCCCGACGCTACAAAAAGGATTCGCTTATCAGCGCCTGGACACTGAATAAGGCTTTTTGGGGACCATGAAAATACTGGGTTCTCATCCAGGCCCAGGGGCAACAACACGCCGTGGACCGGACCGGGAACACACCCGGAAGGTCGGGCTCGCCCGCTGCGGACCAGGAGCCTGCCCACAAGGACCAGCTTGCCTGCCACAGACCGAGGGCCTGCACCCCGGACTGGGAAACCACCCGCAAGGTCCGGCTGGGGGAGGAAGTGCACGGCCTCGACAGTGGAGTGGACCGCTGGAAACCCTGCAACAGCCTGGGGCTCGGCTGGACTGGGCCCTGCTCTAGGAGGTCAAGCACGTGGACCAGATGCGGCCTACAGCGGGGGGAGCATGGTTGATGCTGCCCTGTAATTGCCAGCCCTGCAATGCCGACAGGTCCACGGGCCTTCATGGTCAGGTCAAGAACCCTGCACTTACTACATGGATAGGACAGGTTTGGAGGGATATTGACCAAACACAGGCAGGTGAGACTAGTGTAGCTGGGATGTTGGCCGGTGTGGGCAAGTTGGGCCGAAGGGCCTGTTTCCACTGTATCACTCCATGACTATGACTAGGACTCTACAACTGAGATGCTTATCTAAGATGTATCTAAGTGCTTATGTACAGTGATACTTGTCCTGAACTATATACAAAAATACATTTCACTGTACCTCATTACATGTGACAAACAAAGTGCCATTGAACCATGCACCTCCTACCAGTAACACTACACACAGAATAGGCATAGACACCATTACCATTCCAGGCCTTCCACTACACTTCTTCCCACCCTGCTTCCTGCAAAGACTATATCCTACTCCCAATCCCTCTGCCTACGCTGCAAATGCACCCAAGATGAGGTGTTCCATACTAGAACATCCGAGATGTCCTCATTCTTTAGGGAATGGGGGTTCCCCTCTCCCATCATAGATGAGGCCCTCAGTAGTGTCTCCTCGGTGCCCCGCAGCTCTGCCCTTGCTCCCCTCCCCCTAGTCGCAACAGAGACAGAGTCCACCTAGTCCTTACCTTCCACCCCATCAGCCGTCGCATACAACACATAATCCTCTGAAATTTCCCCCACCTCCAACGGGATCCCACCACGAGCCACATTTTTCCATCTCCATCCCTTTTCGCCTTCCACAGAGACCGTTCCCTCCGCAACTCCCTGGTTAACTCATCCCTTCCCACCCAAACCATCCCCTCCCCAGGTACCTTCCCCTGCAACCACAGAAGATGCAACACCTGTCTCTATACCTCCTCCCTCGACTCTGTCCAGGGACCCCGACAGTCCTTTCCGATTAGGCAGAGGTTCACTTGCACCTCATCTACTGAATCCGTTGTTCAGGATGTGGGCTCTTATACATCGGCGAGACCAAACGCAGACTGGGCGATCTTTTGGGGGAACACCTTCGCTCAGCCTGCATGAATCAATCTGATCTCCTGGTTGCTGGACACTTTAATTCTCCTTCCCATTCCTACACAGACCTTTCTGTCCTCAGTCTCCTCCATTGTCAAAGTGAGGCTAAACACAAATTGGAGGACCTGCATCTCATATTTTGCTTGGGCAACTTATAGCCCAGTGGTATGAATATTGATTTCTCTCACTTCAGGTAGCCCCAGCATTCCCTCTCTCTCTCGATCCCTCCCCCACCCAAGTTGCAATAGCTTCTCATTTTCACCCCAAAAAACAGCTGTTTCCTTTATCTGTTACATTTTGCATATCTTTCATTCATTGTTCTTTATCTCTCTACATCACCGTCTATATCCCTCGTATCCCTTATCCCTAACCAGTCTGAAGAACGGTCTCGACCCGAAGACTGTTGAATATGATCCAGTCAAGGCAGGAATTGGCTCAGCGGGGAAGTTTAAGAAGACACCCTGCCTGTTGCCGTGACAAAGCTTTAGTGGGGATTCATAGCTGAGATTATTCAATGAACGCGAGAGATTTGGAAATGGAGTGAGATCGTGCATGTACTTACCACCAACACTTTTACTGTCAAATGGTTTTGGAAGGAGGATTCTAATCGATGATTTTCTGGAAGAAAAAAAAGATGCATTTTTTTAAAGATGCAATGCATTTTATTAAAGAAACATTATTGTGAAATCTTCCACTCTTGTTCGCCTTATTCTATCTTCTTCACGGCTTCTCCCTCACACCAGACCAGCACCATCAATACACAGCCCCACACCCCCTCCTCGCTCTCACCCAGTAGTACGTCGCAGTTCCAAGGTTGTAGCAGCTTAGCTTGGCCCGAAACATCACCCATCCATGTTCTCCAGATGGATGAGCCGCTGCCTGACCCGCTGAGTTACTCCAGCATTTTGTGTCTCTTGTAGGATCATTTATGTCCACCTACTGGCGGGGAGGGAAAGGGGAGGGGGGACGCCGTTGCCATGAGCACCAACACGTGGCCACATTTGTGTACTGTCGAGGTTGCATGCAAAACAAAGCATTAAAACTGTAGGTAGACAAAAGTACTGGAGAAACTCAGCGGGTGCGGCAGCATCTATGGAACGAAGGAAATAGGCAACGTTTTGGGCCGAAACCCTTCTTCAGAATGATGTAGGGTGGTGGGGGGGAGGGGGGGGGGCAGGAATCTCGGTACCCTGGGTATGTGACAATAAAGTACTCTTCATTCATTCATTCATTTATTCAGTCATTCATTCATAAAGTTCAGATTTGGCTTCTGTTCCTTGTTGGATGTAGAGGATGGCACCTTTGACACAGCAAGACTCCCCTCAGCACCACAGACCAATTATATGTCTTAAGTATAGAGTGCACTCCCTTCTGACTGAGGGAGGAGTGTGCAATAACTGGCTGGTGAAGTTGGGCCGCCCCATTACGACACACACTGTCAATACAGGAGTAATAGGTCGAATACAAGAAGATTGGCACAAGGTTGTGGGGCAGTTTAAGATGGGAGGGTGGCCCAGGAAAATGTGCTGCATCCTGGAATTTTAGGTGTCATGGAGTGTTATAGTGTCTGTGTTAGTCTATGTCCAAGATGGCGGTCGGAAGGGAGAGTGTACGCTGGCGCGGTTTGGCTGCCGCTGCTCTCCCTTCACATTGTGTTTCTGGATTTTGTTGTTGTCTTTTTTGGATCGAATTTCTGTCTTTAATTTGTGTATTGTGATGTCTTTATAACTTATTTTACTCTGATTATATGTTTCTTTGTTAAATTTTGTAAGGTGTCCTTGAGACTTTTGTATAGGCGCCCTTAAATAAAATCTATTATTATTATTATTATTATTATTATAGTGTGGTAACAGGTCCCTCAGCCCAACTTGCCCACACCGACCAATACGTCCCATCTGCACTAGTCCCACCTGTCATGCGTTGGCCCATATCTCTCTAAACCTATCCTATCTATGGATCTGTCTTAATGTTTCTTCAATGCTGGGATAGCACTTGACTCAACTGCCTCCTGCTTAAGCGTTCTACCTTCTTAAACGTGTGATAGTCCCTGCACCAGTTTGTTGCCATGTGGCCAGGGGAAGTGAGGCATCTGTTAGACCCACACAATCCTGAAGACACAGCATCTGTTAGACCCACACAATCCTGAAGACACAAATAGTTTGTCAAGGGCTTCCTATAAAAGCAGGGCTGGTGGGCCTTGTTACCATTGCAATTGTGCAGCCATGTGACTACATTGAGCGCCACTGCCTCACAGCACCAGAGACCCAGGGTTCAATCCCGACCTCAGGTGCAGTCTGTGTGGAGTTTGCATGTTCTCCCTGTGACTGGGTGGGTTTCCTCCAGTTTTCTCCCACATCTCAAAGATGCCTGGGTTTTAAGGTTAATTGTCCCTCTGTAAATTGTCGCTACCGTGTACGGAATGGGATAAAAGAACGAGTGTGAACAGGTGATCTATGGTCAGTGGGGAGTTGGGTGGAACGGAGGGCCTGTTTCTCTGCTGTATCCCTGAACATGCAATGGTGTTCCGGGTGTGTCGGGCGAGGATGTGAAAGTGGGATAACATGGAACTAATGTGAACGGTAGATCGATGGTCAGTGTGGACTCGGTGGGCCGAAGGCCCTGTTTCCCTCATGCTAGCCACCACCATCAAAAGACATCCCCACATCCCTCCCGCCCCCACTCATCAGAACGTCACTGTTTCGAGGTTGCGACAGCTTATTTTGACCCAGAACGTCAACTATCCATTTTCTCCAGAGATGCTTCTTTTAATCAGATCTGAACTCAGTTCTCAACACACCCTTACCCCATTCCGTAAGCATTTCGGCGACCATCTTGTGCAGGATGTTCAGGCCAGTGATGTAGAGAGCGTGAAGAATGCTCGGTAGATACAACACACAGGTCCAGCAGTTTTCATGTTCACTGTAAAAGCCTTTGACCCACGCCTCCAATCTGAAGAAAAGAAACGTCCCGCAGAGGGCGAAGGCTAGAAACAGACAGAGGAATGGAACGGAGACCAGCCAGATCTTCACTTTACGCTTCCACGCAGGGTAATACGGCTGGTGGCGAAGGGTGATGGGGTTTGTACCCATCGGGCCCTCGTAACCCATGCGGGGCTCCTCAAATTGACTGTTCATCTGCAGCGTGCCCCAGTTGTAGGACAGGACAAAGCTGTGGCGCTTCCACAATTCCATGATCACGGTCGACCAGATTATGTTGAAAACCGAAAACAGGATGCATTTGTCTACAGTGTCCATTGATAGAGCGACCACTGTGGTACCAAAGATCGCCATAGGTGCCAATGAACAGGTGAAGAATTCCAGAAAACTGAAGTACATGGCTACGGAGCCACCATAATACCTGTAGATGGAATCTGTAAGAAATAATTCACAGGGTAAATGAAACAATAACTAATCGCAGGACAATAAAACTGTGAACTATTTTTCTTATTGATAGACACAAAATGCTGGAGTAACTCAGCGATTTTGTCCAGATTAAAGGAGTTGCCAGACTACCAGTTGCCAGTAAATCGGTGGTGGACCTGTGTTGGGAAAGACTTTAGATATAGTTGGTGGCACTCTGAAAAAAAGAACCAGGATTTGGGGGCAGTGAGCTGACCATCACATAGGGGGAGCAGGGGTCAGATGCAGCCAGTCTTGCTCCCTGTACCGGCTCGGAGCCCACGGCCGGTGGAGTCAGAGCCTGCGGCCGAGGTCAGAGCCCGCGCTCTGCGAATCGACGGAGCCCGCGGCTGGGGCCTGAGTCGGCGCCACGGAGGCGTCCGGAGAGGACCCGGCAGCGATAATGGAGAGGTCAGTGTGGCGGTCGAATGGGGCGCCGATCGACGGACAAGGACGGACCACGTGGAGTGAGGACGTCGCTGCCGGGGGAAGGAACAAAGGAGGACCCGGCATGGGGGGGACCCGGTTTGGGGGGGACCGCCGCGAGGGGGAGGTGGGGGAGGGGGAGATCAAAGCGGGACCTGGCGTGGATACTATGTACACTTTGTAACGTTGTCAGCCCCCTTATGTGGTGACTATTTGCATACCTTGGGTCTGCAAGCAAAAAATTTCACTGTGAGTTGTCACATGTGACAATAAAGTATTCATTCATTCATTCATTCATTCATTCATTCATTCATTCAAGAGTTGGCAGCGTAGATGGGCTACCCCCAGAGAGTGTCTGCTCACCGATGGGTTGCAGTGTCAGCTTCCTGTGGGAGTACCAGCATGTTTCCAGCTCTCTCAGCATTTCCTCCTGGTGCAGAGGATAGAAGCCAAGCAGAATCTTGCTCTTCTGCAACCTGTTAACTGAAGACAGACTTGTGAGAACAAGCCCGTGGACATTCATCAAAGCTGTCAGATGCATTTGTTTAAGCAACCGTGATTATTACATATTTTGCTTCAAGGTCCTTTTACATGAAACATCAAACTTGCCACAACAAGACAAATTAGCCACAACCGAAATTTGAAATCGAGTTTATTTTTCTTCTCACATATCATATTGGCCAAGTTGATCCCGTTTTTCCCCCCCATAACTCAGCTCAAACTTGTGGATCTGCTCCGCTGTATCACCAGTGCATCAATCTCACAGTCAAGAGTCAAGTGTGTTTTATTGTCATATTGCAAAAAAAATTGAAAAATTAGTTTAGGAACCACCAAGAATTTCCTTCTCCTCAATGCAGCTCGGCCCAGTGGCTAAAGCAAGCGGTTCTCCTGTGTGCAGACAAGCAGACACAACACGTGTCCTTTCCACTGCTCCATGAAGCTTCATTAGCTCAAGGGCAGGAGGGTTGACATGCAGGAATAATGGCCAGTTAACTCTGGACTCCTTGCCTTTGGACTAAACAGCCTGTTTTTATATTTCCATTTTCTGATCAATGTTTTCCCGAATAAGTTTCTCTCACATATTCAGGCGTTACTCTATTAATTGATTGATTGAAAAATACAGCGTGGAAACAGGCCCTTCCACCCACCGTTTCCTTGGCAACCATCAACCGCAGGTTCACACCAGTTCTATTTTATCCCACTTTCTCATCCACTCCCTACACATTAGGGGGGATTTTACAGAGGCCAATTAACCTACAAACCCGCACGTCTTTGGGATGTGGGAGGAAACAGGAGCACCTGAGGGAAACCCACGCGGTCACAAGGACAACATGCAAACTCCACACATTCAGCAGCTGAAGCCAAAGTTGGACTCTGGTCTCTGACTGTCTGAAGCAGCAGCTCTACCAGTTGTGCCACTGTGCCGCTTTTTACATACAACACACACACACACACACACACACACACACACACACACACACACACACACACACACACACACACACACACACACACACACACACACACACACACACACACACACACACACACACACACACACACACACACACACACACACACACACACACACACACACACACACACACACACACACACACACACACACACACACACACACACACACACACACACACACACACACACACACACACACACACACACACACACACACACACACACACACACACACACACACACACACACACACACACACACACACACACACACACACACACACACACACACACACACACACCACACACACACACACACACACACACACACACACACACACACACACACACACACACACACCACACACACACACACACACACACACACACACACACACACACACACACACACACACACACACACACACACACACACACACACACACACACCACACACACACACACACACACACACACACACACACACACACACACACACACACACACACACACACACACACACACACACACACACACACACACACACACACACACCACACACACACACACACACACACACACACACACACACACACACACACACACACACACACACACACACACACACACACACACACACACACACACACACACACACACACACACACACACACACACACACACACACACACACACACACACACACACACACACACACACACACACACACACACACACACACACACACACACACACACACACACACACACACACACACACACACACACACACACACACACACACACACACACACACACACACACACACACACACACACACACACACCACACACACACACACACACACCACACACACACACACACACACACACACACACACACACACACACACACACACACACACACACACACACACACACACACACACACACACACACACACACCACACACACACACACACACACACACACACACACACACACACACACACAACACACAACACACACACACACACACACACACACACACACACACACACACACACACACACACACACACACACACACACACACCACACACACACACACACACACACACACACACACACACACACACACACACACACACACACACACACACACACACACACACACACACACACACACACACACACACACACACACACACACACACACACACACACACACACACACACACACACACACACACACACACACACACACACACACACACACACACACACACACACACACACACACACACACACACACACACACACACACACACACACACACACACACACACACACACACACACACACACACACACACACACACACACACACACACACACACACACACACACCACACACACACACACACACACACACACACACACACACACACACACACACACACACACACACACACACACACACACACACACACACACACACACACACACACACACACACACACACACACACACACACACACACACACACACACACACACACACACACACACACACACACACACACACACACACACACACACACACACACACACACACACACACACACACACACACACACCACACACACACACACACACCACACACACACACACACACACACACACACACACACACACACACACACACACACACACACACACACACACACACACACACACACACACACACACACACACACACACACACACACACACACACACACACACACACACACACACACCACACACACACACACACACACACACACACACACACACACACACACACACACACACACACACACACACACACACACACACACACACACACACACACACACACACACACACACACACACACACACACACACACACACACACACACACACACACACACACACACACACACACACACACACACACACACACACACACACACACACACACACACACACACACACACACACACACACACACACACACACACACACACACACACACACACACACACACACACACACACACACACACACACACACACACACACACACACACACACACACACACACACACACACACACACACACACACACACACACACACACACACACACACACACACACACACACACACACACACACACACACACACACACACCATTATTAATTGTGAGATGTGAAAATTCACACCTCCAGATTCAGGGACATTTCTTCCCAGCTGTTATCAGGCAACTGAACCATCCTATCAATAACTAGAGATCAGTCATGAGCTACTATCTACCTCACTGGTGACCCTTCGACTATCTTTAATTGGACTTTACTGGACTTTATCTTGCACAAAACGTTATTCCCTTTAACATATCTGTACTCTGTGGATGGCTTAAATGTAATCATGTGAAGGAAGAGACTGCAGTTGCTTCAAAACACCAAAGATAGACACAAAATGCTGGAGTAACTCAGCGGGTCAGGCAGCATCGCTGGTGATGTTTCGGGTTGAGACCCTTTTTCACACTGAGAGTCAGGGGAGAGTGGAACTAGAGATATCAAAATGTACAAAGAACAAGAGAATGAAAGGTATGAAAAGGACAAATCAAAGCCAGCAACGACCCGAAATGTCACCTATTATTTTTCTCCAGAAATGCTGCCTGACCCGCTGAGTTACTCCAGCATTTTGTGTCCATCTTCAATTGTAATCAGGCATATTCTTTCCGCTGACTGGTTAGCATGCAACAAAAGCTGTTCACTGTACCTGGGTTCACATGGCAATAAACTGAACTAAAATAACCTAATTATAAAAATGCACAGATCGTACATGTTGCTAATTTTTTGTTGGATTTATTCGTGAACTAAGGCTACTAGAAAACGATTGTATGTGACTTGCCGGCTGTGAACCTTGCCGTGAATCAATGCAAACTGCAATGCATAGATCACTGTTGAGTTTCCAGCAGCGTCTAACTTGTGAAAAATGAAATAAGTTGAACATTACCCATATTTCAAAAGAGTAAAACTGCTAAGTATATAGCTATATATAGTTGTTATAGCTGGTATATAGCTGTTTCACAGTCTCACAACTTACAAATTGCTTCTCCTGGATAGAGCGACGTTGTGGGATAGCCTGGCACATACTTCTCATCCACTGCTTTTATGTTGCCCAGTGTCCGTAGGATGATGAACTGACACTCGGCTAAAGTCAGAAACTCATCGATGTTATCTGAAAGGAAGGCACGGGCATGAAAGGGGCGGTCAACGGCAAAGCCGTGATAGTTGGGCGGCACATCTACTTTCAATGTGAGGAATGGTACCTGAGTTTTTAAAGTTTCTCCTGTCCCGGTAGCAAAAGGAGATCATGGAGCCATCTTTGTAGAGTTTGTAAAGTCCGAGCACCTCGGCTGCCCTCAGGAGGACGTGTCGAGATGCGGAGACAAGGAGCATGTTCCCCTCATCATCTTCACCAGGATGGGCCATCAGTTCAGCACCTGGTCAAGGAAGAGGAGACAGGGTCTATCAACAGCACCATTGGTACAGGTACAGTGAGAGGCCTGGAGAGAGTGGATGCGAAGAGGATGTTTCCACTAGTGGAAGAGTCTAGGACCAGAGGTCATAGCCTCAGAATTAAAGGACGTTCCTTTAGGAATGTGATGAGGAGGAATTTCTTTAGTCAGAGGGTGGTGAATCTGTGGAATTCATTGCCACAGACGGTTGTGGAGGCCAAGTCAATTAATATTTTTCAGGCAGAGGCAGATAGATTCTTGATTTTTTTTTAAATCAAAAATCAAAAATCAAAAAACTTTATTTGCCATTTGTGCTTACACACATAGGAACTCTTGTGCGGTTGTTCAGAGAGTCAAGTCAAGTCAAGTTAAAAAGACACACAGAAAGACACATAATCTATAAAAACATATACTTCTCTAGAAATAAAAAAGAAAGTGCCTAAAACCCTATATAAAGGGGAAAGTGAAGAGCATTGTAAATTACACAAACCCTATATAAAAGTGTCGATTGCATTGTAAATTGCAAAGGCCCAGGAGACAATATAATATGATATAATATGATATGTTATGAGGTGGGTCAGGACATCAGTTCATTTTGTTTTGGCCAAGAGTCTCACTGTGGCAGGGAAGAAGCTCTTGAAAAAGCGTGTTCTGTTTGTGGCGATGCTGTCCGCTCGTCTGTGCCTGAGGTTGTATGTGCAGTTTTTGTGTTTGAGCAGGGAGTGAGCTGGATGTAGTGTGTCTCTGATGATTCTCTCTGCTCTTTTTTGACAGCGCTGTGTGTAGATTGTTTCCATGGAGGGAAGTTCCGTTCTGATAATCCTCTCTGCAGTCTTTATGACTCTTTGCAGAGCCTTCCTCTCTGTCTGTGTGGTGTTTCCATACCACACCGTAATGCCTGTGGTGAGGATGCTCTCTATCAGTCCTTTGTAGACCTGGGTGAGAGGGCGACAGTGCAGACCAGCTTTTCTGAGCAGCCTGATGAAGTACAGTCTCTGCTGGGCTTTTTTCACTGTTGCAGCAGTGTTCAAAGTCCAGTTCAGATCTGATGTTACTTGTAATCCCAGGTATCTGTAACTGTCAGCCCTCTCCACCACAGGGAGAACTGTCAGCCCTCTCCACCACGGGTGTCAGGGGTTATGGGGAGAAGGAGGGAGAATGGGGTTAAGAGAGAAAGATAGATCAGCCATGATTGCATGGTGGAGTAGACCTGATGGGCCAAATGGCCTAATTCTGCTCCTCTCACTTGTGAACTTAGATGAAGCATCTTATCAAATTGATGTCATCCTCCCAGTATGAAAGCACTGATGAAGTGTGTGTGGGTTGAAAGTGGATGGGACCAGGAGGGGGGTGGGGCAAAAATGACTGGGGTTGGGGGGGGGGGGTTGGAGGGCTGAGGTGTGTCTGAGAAAGGGAACAGAGACGGGAGGACAAGAGGTGAATTAGAAACACAGGTGGTAAAGGTTACCTGTAATTTTAAAAAATCAATGCCCATACTATTATGTTGTGGGCTACCAGGTGGAATATGAGGTGTTGGACTTTAGACTAGAGATACAGCTCAGAATCAGGCCCTTTGGCCCACCGAGCCAGAGGGAGATTTGGGGGAATAGGGGAGCACAATCAAGGAGTGATAGTCATAGTGAGATTTTAGACTTTGGACTTTAGACTCACAGCGAGGAGACAGGCCCTTCGGCCCACCAAGTCCGCGCTGATCAGCGAACACTCTATACACTAGCACCATCTTACACACTAGGGAGAATTTACAATGTTATCGAAGCCAATTAACCTACAAACCTGCACATAGAGTGATACAGTGTAGAAGCGGGGCCTTCAGCCCAACTTGCCCACACCAGCCAACATGTCCCAGCTACTCTAGTCCCACCTGCTAGCAATTGGTCCATATCCCTCCAGATCTGTCCTATCCATGTCCTGTCTAACTGCTTCTTAAACATTGGGATAGTCCCAGCCTCAACTACCTCCTCTGGCAGCTTGCTCCATACAACCACCACCCTTTGGATCAGATCCTATTAAATCTTTTCCCCTTCACCTTAAACCTATGTCCTCGATTCACCCACTCTGGGCAAGAGACTCCGTGCATCCTATGTCTTTGGGATGTGGGAGGAAACCGGAGCAATCGGAGAAAACCCACGCGAACACAGGGAGAATGTACAAACTCTGTACAGAGAGGTGGGTTGGAGGTCAGTGTAATGAGTGGCTCAGCTGAATGTGAAACTTCAGAAGTGGTGTTTATTTAAACACGCTGACCAAAGGTTGATTGGCACTCTCTTACCACCAGCTATCTTCTCCACCTGGATCCTGGACATCAGCCATCTTTTGGTTTCCACACTGATGTCCTCACTCAGCTCCAAGGCGACCTGCGGCTGCACTGGCAGCGATGCACAACATTTACACGGTGGCCTAGTCCACGAGCCCATGCCTGCTGGCTGCAAGGGAGAGAACACAGAGAATTCTTCAGTCAGAGGGTGGTGAATCTGTGGAATTCATTGCCACAGACGGCTGTGAAGGCCCTCAATGGATATCTTTAAGGTGGAGATTGACAGATTCTTGATTAGTCAGAGTGTCAGGGGTTTTGGGGAGAAGGCAGAAGAATGGGGTTGAGAGAGAAAGATAGATCAGCCATGATTGAATGGTGGAATAGACTTGATGGGCCGAATGGCCTAATTCTGCTCCTATCAGTTATGAACTTATGTCTTTCTTTACTGTGCCAGCATATTGTTTATTCCATTAATTGACATTGATAGGTGCCATTAGTTTGATTGAAAGAAACATTCGGTGTTTCTGTGGATCAACCAATTAGTGACTCTTTCAGCTGCAGTGCAAATCCCAGACATTTCCAATCCCTCTTTCTCACGTTCTTACACTTGCTTGTCTTAAGTGGATGCAAGGCTGATTCATCGGGCAAAATAATCATGGGAAGTAATTCTCATCCTCAAAGAACTTTTATTAGTAAGGGTGTCAAGGGTTATGGGGAGAAGGCAGAAGAATGGGATTGAGAGGGAAAGGTAGATCTGCCATGATTGAATGGCGGAGTGGACGATGGGCCGTATGGCCTAATTCTGCTCCTATAATTTATGACCTTGTGAATTAACTGAGCAGACCTGCTGCATTACAATGCTGGGAACTGCTGCATTACAATGCTGGGGACTGGTGCATTACTATGCTGGGATATATTCTTCACCCTGTATCTTCTGCTTTGCTCCACCTATTGTACTTGAGATTGGCTGAATTGTATTTATTTTAGTTTAATTTACTTTAGATACAGCGTGGAAACAGGCCCTTTGTCCCACTTATTCGATGCCGACCAATGATTATCGATACACTACTGCTCTCCTACACACTGGGGACAATTAACAGCAACCAATAAACCTACAAACCTGCACGTCTTTGGAATGCGGGAGGAAACCGAAGCACCCGGAGAAAACCCACACGGTCACAGGGAGAACGTACAAACTCCGTACAGGCAGCACCCATAGTCAGGATTGAACCCGGGACTCTGGCGGTGTAAGGCAGCAACTCTACCGCTGTGCCACCCTCTTGTAAGATCAGATGGGGAATAGATGGGGTGAATGCACAGTGTCTTTTGCCCAGAGTAGGAGAATCAAGAACAAGAAGAGATATGTTGAAGGCAAATGGGGAAAGATTTTATAGGAGCCTGAGAGGCAACTTTTTCATGTAGTCCGTGGTGAATATACGGAATGAGCTGCCAGAGGAGGTAGTTGAGGCAGGAACTATAACAACATTTAAATAATGCTTTTGGGCACAGACTCGGTAAGGCAGCAGCTCTACCGCGGCACCACTGTTTGAATAGCGTGCAAAACAACGCCTTGTGCTGTACCTTAGTACACGTGACAATGATAAGCCTAAAGCTTACCACTAACAGTAATGGAAGGGATACAGTGCTGGCTACGGTTTATCACCGACCTCTTCATGTGAATGGTTTACGTGAAGGCTGTAAGTGAAGCTGTTAGTTTTGCCCGCGATTGTACAGATAAGTAGGCTGTTGCTGTTTGCAAGATCCATTATGATTGCAGTTGTAAAGCAAAACTAACATCAGTCATAACTGAGTCATGAATATGAGCTGGTCGGTGACTGCTCTGAAAATAGTCAAGGGAAGCTGAGAAAAATAAAGTGGCTACTGCCATACCATTTGTCTTGTGTATTTGTTATTGATGTGCAACTGCTTCTTGGCACCAACATCTTTGTAGAGTTGACCTCATCTTAAACGTCCTCCTTGAACCCTGGTGATAAATGGAATAAAGAGCCACTGATGCATCTGTCGCTATGATAATAAGGAAGCTGTGGAAGACCTCTGCCAGTGCTCATCCCTGAGTGATGAATCGCAGTTAAAAAGCGGAATCATTTTTCACAGCCTGTCTCAGTGTCGGACGCACGCAGCTGGTGCATCCAATTAGCAGCTGATGTATCTTGAGATCAGTTAGTCTGGCAGCTGTGCTGATGAAGTGGGGGAAGGCACACATTCATCTTTGATCCCATTCACATCGCCCCAGCGTTGCTCTCAATCGTTGGAGGGTGACGAGTGACTGGAAGGGCCTTTGGGTCTTGATGTGTTCCTGTTGGATTTTTTCAGTCCCGAAACTGCCCCAAAACCGTCCACCTGGCCCGGACCCCCGCGGCCAACAGGGGGCGATCCCGCCGAGCCGGACCCCCGCGGCCCGACTCGAGACCGGAGACGGGGAAGAGGGGAGCGACAGATGCGACGGGAGGGGAGGGAGAGGCCGGTGGCAGAGGAGAGGGAACCGGGCTGTGGTCTGGCCTGCCGCACCCTCGAGGTCGGCTGAGGAAGGCGCTCACAGGTGCTCGGGCGAGGAGAGGGACGTCGCTTCGCGGGCTGAGCCGGTCGAGGGCGACGGAGGTGGCCCTGCAGCAGCCTGGGGCCTACCTAGATCGGGAGCTGCTCCAGTACATCGAGCATGTGGACTGGACTTTGGTCTTTTGTAAATGGCGCCAAAACATGGCGACTCGTGCATATGTGATCTAGAATTTCACCGTGCAGTGCCCACACGATAATAAAGCACCGTTGGTGGAGTATCTGAATTGTAAACCAGAATGGGAAGAGGATCACAAGGGAACGCTGAATTGTAGAGATTTAAACCAAATAGGGTTAAAAAAAAGGCACAAAATGCTGGAGTAACACAGGGGGTCTGCAGAACATGGATGGGCAACGCTTCAGGTTGGGGCCTTTCACATGATTTCACACTATTTCTTTCTCAAGAAGTCAGAAGGGTCCTGACCTAAAAAACACATGGGCTAGCCATACTCTTCAGGTCTGACCAGCTCAGTTACTCCAGCACTTTGTGCCTTTTTTTTTTAAACAGCACCTGCAGTTCTTAGTTTCTAATGAATATGATATTTAGAGTTTAGAGATACAGCTTGGAAACAGTCCGTTCATCCCACCATCGATCACCCATACATTGGTTCTATGGTATCCCAATTTTGCATCCTACACACTGGGGACAATTTTACCTAAGCCAATTAACCTAAAAACCTGCACGTCTTTGGAATGTGGGAGCAGCCGGAGAAAACCCACACGGTCACCGGGAGAACGTACAAACTCCGTACAGACAGCAACTGTAGTCAGGGTCGAACCTGGATAGCTGCTGCTGTGCCATCGTGCCGCCCTTTCACAATATATTGCTCCTTTCAAAATAATCCTGACTGTACGTTTTCTGGTAAACCCATTTGGAGAGATCATTGAGATACTCCAGCATTTTGTGTATATCTACTGTTAAAGTTATGTCATCATCTGAACTAGAGACTGTCATGATATTTGCCTCACCCACGCTGTTACAGCTACCAATCCATCATTCACAGTTTTATACTTGTTTTTCAACATCTGCAGTGATTTTCATCTTCTGCGTTCATCTATAGATCCAGTCATCCAGCATCTGTTTTTGGTGTCATTTTCTTTATCCTGTACTCGGGTTTCATTTATCTCAGTTTATTTACATTACCTCTGGAGCTGCTGCAATTATCAAGCTGCCACCACCATCTCTCAGCTGTCTCTCTTGGTCTCTGTCTCTTCACAAACCTTCCCTTTGTTCTCTCCACCTCTCCTTCACTGCAACATAAAGCATGTTTGTTTCAGTTCAGTTTAGTTTACAGATACAGCGTGGAAACAGGCTCTTCAGCCCACCAAGTCCACACCAACAAATGATCACCTAGACACTAGGGACAATTTACAGGAGCCCAATTAACCTACAAACCTGCATGTCTTTGGAGGGAGGAAACTGGAGCACCTGGAGAAAACCCGCACGGTCACAGAGAGAACGTACAAACTCCACACGGACAGCACCTGAAGTCAGGATTGAACTCAGATCCTTGGCGCTGTAAGGCAGCAGATCTACCCACTGCGCCACCATGTCACCCAAACTCTGCTCTTGTTGGCAAGTCAAATGACAACGGAAGCCAACATAAAATTTGCTTTCTTAGTAGATTGATTAATTGGTTGGATGATTGTTTGAAAGATACAGCACGGAAACAGGCCCTTCGGCCCACCGAGTCCACGCCGACCCGTTCACACTAGCTTTATGTTATTCCACTTTCTACATGTCAGGGGCGATTTACAGAGGCCAATTAACCTACAAACCCGCTGAGTTACACCAGCATTCTGTGCCTATCTCTGCCAATCCATTGCCAGGCTTTGTCCCGCACCCACCTCTATTCCAGCTTTCTCCCGCGCACTGCAATCAGTCTGAAGAAGGGTCCCGACCCGAAACGTCACCTATTCCTTCGTTCCATAGATGCGCCTCACCCGCTGAGATACTCCAGCACTTTGTGTCTACTTTTTGTAAACCGGCATCTGCAGTTCCTTGTGGGTACAACAGGTAAATGTCTGCTAAAAGCAAAGAGATGGATTCCAAAAGCACTGGGAACCGACGTGCAGGTAAGTGATGTGACAGAAATGTGATATTTGCAGAAAAGAGCTCAAAAGTTGACAAGAATATCAAAAAGTTGGTGGCATCTCGAGCGTAACCCTGCCAGGGCATCCGCTCTCTCAATAGCATGCGTGGAATAAAGAGAGAGACTGTAACTTTTTGATATTCTTGCCATCTCTCGCACTCTTGCAGCCTTTTTGCAACAATCGCATTTCTGTCAGATCCCACTTCCAGGCGACTGGCAGCTTCCCCCTCATCCATCTTCCTCATCGCCCCCCTCTGTCGACACTATCGCTTGCTGCATTTAGATTACACTGTCTGTCCAGCGCCTCAGGAATCCATCCCAATTGCATTGTCAGTCAGTGACAAGGAGCCAACTCTTGCAGGTGTAAAACCGTCCACAGAGACTGGATGTAAAATTGCTGCTGCAGCTTTAACTTGCTTTCTGGCTACAGAGCTGCTGTAACGCGGCTCAGCATCGACAAGTCTACCTAGAGCCAACAGACAGCCTGCTTGCCACTCGCAGACTTTTACATCTTGTACACACAAGGAACTGCAGAGCCTCTGCAGGGCGGCACGGTGGCGCAGCGGTAGAGTTGCCGCCTTATAGCGCAGGGTTCGATCCAGACTACAGGTGATGTCTGTACAGTGTTTGTACGTTCTTCCGTGACCTGCGTGGGTTTTCTCCGGGAACTCCGGTTTCCACTCGCACACCAAAGTCGTACAGGTTTGTAGACTAATTGGCGTGGTAAATTGTAAATTGGCCCTTGTATGTGTAGGACAGCATTAGTGTGCGGATTTGGTGGGCCGAAGAGCCTGTTTCCACACTGTATCTCTAAAATAAACTAAAGTTATACAGTGTGGAAACAGGCCCTTCGACCCGACTTGCCCACACCGACCAACATGTCCCATCTACATTAGTCCCACCTGCCTGCGTTTAGCCCACATCCCTCTAAATCTGTCCTATCCATCCGCCTGTCTGAATGTTTCTTAAATGTTTCGATAGTATCTGCCTCAACTACCTCCTCTGGCAGCTCGTTCCATACACCCACCACCGTTTGTGTGAAAACGTTACCCCTTAGATTCCTATTAAATCTTTCCCACTTCACCTTAAACCTATGTCCTCTGGTTCTCGATTCCCCTACTCTGGGCAAGAAACTCTATGCATCTACTCAATCTATTCCTCTCATGATTTTATACACCTATATAAGATCACCCCTCATCCTCCTGTGCTCCAAGGAATGGTGTCCCAGCCTGCTCAACCTCTCCATGTAGCTCAGAGCATCGAAACATAGAAACATAGAAACATAGAAAATAGGTGCAGGAATAGGCCATTCGGCCCTTCGAGCCTGCACCGCCATTCAATATGATCATCCAACTCAGTATCCTGTACCTGCCTTCTCTCCATACCCCCTGATCCCTTTAGCCACAAGGGCCACATCTAACTCCCTCTTAAATATAGCCAATGAACTGGCCTCAACTACCTTCTGTGGCAGAGAATTCCACAGATTCACCACTCTCTGTGTGAAAAATGATTTTCATCGAGTCCTGGCAACATCCTCGTAAAACTTCTCTCTGCCCTTTCCGACTTGACAACATCTTTCCTGTAACATGGTGCCCAGAACTGAACACAATACTCCAGATGCGGCCTCACCAACGTCATAACTGCAACATGATCTCCCAACTTCTATACTCAATACTCTGACTGTTGAAGGCCAAAGTGCCAAAAGCCTTTTTGCCCACTACCTTTGTTGGTTTATAAAAGTAGACATAAAGTGTTGGAGTAACTCAGTGAGTCAGGCAGCATCTGTGATGGAAAAGGGACAGGCGATGGTTTGAGTCGGGACACTTCATCAGACTGATCAGTCTGAAGATAGACACAAAAAGCTGGAGTAACTCAGTGGGACTGTGGGACAGGCAGCATCTCTGGAGAGAAGGAATGGGTGACGTTCCGGGTCGAGACCCTTCTTCAGACTGATCTGGCCAGGGGCTGATCATGTCCGGATGCTGTTTGTGTGTGAATATTCAACTCATACAGCATTTCCTCATTTTGTTATTTTACAAAAGACACCGCCCGTTGTAGGCAAACAGCCTGTGGCTTTAATTTGCATACAACATCAACATGAAGGGTGATGGGTCCGGACCAGAAACATCACCTCTCCATGTTCTCCAAGGATGCGGCCTGACCCACTGAGTTACTCCAGCACTGTGTGCCAATTCTTGCCGCCCGGAGAACCCACAGGCTCGGTGGGCCCAGCACGCGGGCAGACCGGATTTTGGACTTTGGAAATGGTGCCAAAACATGGCGGTGCCTGCATTTGTAAATATGCAAAAGTAATTTCAACATGCAGTTGCACATGTGACAAATATCTCACCATTGCATCATTGGGTGGAGAAGACTATTTGCTGGTTTCCTATTTTATATCTGCTCCACTACAAATGGGCTTCAATATTGCTATTCATTTCGTGACATTTATGAACGAAAAAATTACCCAATAAATTGAAGCAATAAATGGAACCACCTACTTGTTTCATAATACCTTGAATAAATTATGAGGAAAGTAACAGGCCACCACGCAGTGAAGTTTAGTTTAGTTTAGTTTACTTTAGAGATATCATGTATCATGTGTCTATACACTGTAAATGGCTCGATTGTAATCATGCATTATCTTTCTGCTGACTGGATAGCACGCTACAAAAGCTTTTCCCTGTACCTCGGTACATGTGACAATAAACTGAACTGTAAACTTTAAAGATACGGCGTAGAAACAGGCTATTCGGCCCATCAAGTCCACGCCAACCACCAATCACTCGTACACTAGTTCTATGGTATCCTGTATCCATTTGTGCATCTTACACACTAAGGGCAATTTACAGAAGCTAATTCACCTCCAAACCTGCACTTCTTTGGAATGTGGGAGGAAACCAGAGCACCCGGAGAAAACCCACTCTGTCACAGGGAGAAAGTACGAGCTCCGTACAGTCAGCACCTGTCTTCAGGATCGAATCTGGAACTCAGGCGCTGTGAGGCAACAACTCTACCGCTGCGCCACTGTGCCGCCCTTGGTCACCTGGAGATGGTCACCTGATAAGCAAACAATGGGTGAGCTAAAGGCATCTTGGAGACGGAGAAGGAATCATTTCTTGACTTGTTATAGGTTGAGTCACAGACCTTCCTGCCCGTCCAAGCATGACAGCTTGCAATGAAGTGTGAAATATCTAAGTGTGGTGTGTGCCTGATCTTGTGTGCATGTGTCTGTGCGTGCATACACGTGTGTGCATGTGAGAATGTGAATGCATACATGTGTGTGTATGTGAGAATGTGCATGCATACATGTGTGTATGTGAGAATGTGCATGCATACACGTGTGTGTATGTGAGAATGTGCATGCTAGCTAGCACCTGTTTGTGTGTGCGTGTTTATTCGGTTCTCCCTATATATAGAACAGTACAGCACAAGAACAGGTCCTTCTACCCACAATGTCTGTGCCGAACATGATGCCAAGACCATCACTTATCTACCTGCACATAACCCATATTTCTCCATTCCCTGCATATCCAGATGCCTATCCAAAAGTCTTTTAAAGACCACTAATGTATCTACTTCACCCATCACTCCTGACAGCACATACCAGGCACTCATCACCCTCTGTGTAAAAAAACTTGCCTGACACATCCCTTTCAACTTTGCCCCTTGCACCTTAAAGGCATGTCCGCTAACCTTTGATATTTCTATCCTTGTGTACATGCTTTACAGCTTCATCGGCCTAGATTCAATCCTGACCTCCGGTGCTGTCTGTGTGGAGGTTGCATGTTCCCCCTGTAACGACACACGTTTCCTCCAGCTGCCCTGTTTCTTCCCACATCCCAAAGGCTTGTGGGTTTGTAGGTTAATTGGCCGGCTTAAATTGCCCCAACTGCGTAGCTGAGTGGGAGGTTTTGTGGGGAATTGGTGAGAATGTGGCAGGAATAAAATTGGGATTTGTGCAAACGGGTGGCTGATGATTTGGGCAGATTCAGTGGGCCGAAGGGCCTGTTTCCGTGCTGTATAACGTCATGACTGTTATCAGGCAACTGAGCCATCATACCAACAACTAGAGAGCCATCCTAAGCTACTATCTACCTCATTGGAGACCCTCAGATTATCCCTGGTCGGACTTTACTGGCTTTATCTCGCACTAAACATGATTCACATTATTCCCTTCATCATGTATCTGTACACTGTGGATGGTTCGATTGTAATCGTATTGTCTTTCTGCTGACTGGTTAGCACGCAACAAAGGTTTTTCACTGTACCTCGATACACGTGACAATAACCTAAAGTAAACTCAACTTCATGTCTCCGTTCACAGAGATGTGTGTGTGATTACATGTATGTCTGCACGTGTGTGTGTGTGCGTGTGCTCACTGTTTTCTCCTTGTCTGTCTGTGCACGTGTGTGTGGCATTGTCTGGAGATAATCGACTGTGCTCTCTGATAATTACGGGACTAATATCACTTGCATCACTGAATCCTATTACTGATAATCCAGGACAAAACACCTTCGATTGAGAGGATCTCCTATTGCGAATGAGCAGGGATGGAGTCAGAATTCAATGAAAAAGGCAGATAAACTTTGAATACTGAGAGGAAATAGTTTCGTTTTAGTTTAGTTTAGAGATACAGTGTGGACACAAGCCCTTCGGACCATCTAGTCCACACCGACCAAAGATCATCCATACACTAGTTCAATACTATACGCTAGGGACAATTTACAGAAGCCAATTAACCTACAAACCTGCACGTCTTTCGAATGGGAGAAGAAACCGGAGCATCCGGAGAAAACCCACGCGGTCACAGGGAGAAAGTATAAACTCCGTACAGACAGCACCCGCAGTCATGATTGAACCCGGGTCTCGGGCGCTGTGAGGCACCAACTCTACCGCTGCCCACGTAGAATAGAAAAAGACTGGGTGAGAATAAGCTGCTCAGATAGTAAGTCAGGCATGCTGCCATCAGAGCTGGCTGCTGTTACAGTGCGGTACAGTTCCAACTAGATTTGATGGATTGCACGCAGGTTCAAATGTAACTAACCTCATCTCACTACTTGCTTTGCCCATATATTTTGTGCCGGGTAGAATAAATCACTGGCTTGTGGCTGCATTGTGCTTCTGGGGGTTGCAGCAGCCTGTAATTCACAGGGGCCTATATCTCTACTACGTTGAATGTTTTGTATGAATCTCACTTCTCTCCCAGTTTCCTGGGTTCTCCCTCTGGATAAGATGTTACTCAGTGAAGTAGGTCTGCACTGACAGTCTACAGCACAGTGTTGATGAAGGAACACTCCCTCCCTCCCTCCCTCCCTCCCTCCTTCCTTCTTTTTCTCTTCCTCTTCCATCAGAGCAGCTAATTGAACATGTACTATTTTCAGAAGATAGGCACAAAAAGCTGGAGGGACTCTGCAGGTCAGGCAGCATCTCTGGAGAAAAGGAATAGGTGACGTTTCGGGTCGAGACCCTTCTTCAGACTGAGAGTCAGGGGAGAGGGATACTAGATGTATGAAAAGGTACAGAACAAATTAGAGCCCGGAGACTCTTCTTCAGATCACAATGGCCTGAAGAAGAGTCTCGACCCTAAACGTCACCTATTCCTTTTCTCCAGAGGTGCTGCCTGACCCGTTGAGTCAAGGGCCTGTCCCACTTGGTGATTTTTTTCGCCGACTGCCGGCATCATTGACTGACGTATCAGGTCACCCAAAAATTTGCGGTGTGACGCGCCGTGATATGGCAGTGACGCGGCGTGATGACGTACGACGCGCGGTGTTTTTTCAAGTGTCGCAACATTTTTTTGTCGCCGCCGGATTTTGAAATGTTCAAAATCTTTTGGCGAAACACTGATATGACGCCGGCAGTCGCCAAACAAAACGGCAAGTGGGACAGGCCCTTTACTCCAGTCTTCGGTGTAAACCAGCGTCTGCAGTTTCTTCCTACACATGTTCTGCTTTCAACTCCAGAGGATACACACGCGCACAATATTCTTTAGTGTTGTTCATGATAGCTTTGTACTGCTGCACATAGAAACAGGGAGCTGGAAACAGAGCATCCAGGGTGATTCTGGCAACTGACCAACTCTCCCCAATACCACAGCCCCTTTGCACGCCAACTAACTGCTCTACCGCATGAAGCGCTGCTGAGAAGGGGTGAGACCCTTGTCCAAGCACCTGCTTCGGAAATACGAGCAACACAAGGCAGATTTGGGCACAGCAGGAGCTGGAACAAAAGCATGGGAACCGACAACTCACCTCCGTCTACTTCATGCTATTCTGTTGCAGAACTGCTGTCACGTTAGGTGACTACGCCCATTCTCCCAGATAGACTGGTTCTAGATCACACCCTGCACAAATATTTAACCATTTCCGTCTGGTAGCTTCTTTAGCACTCAACATTGTTTTTTTTGTGCACATTCACTGGTTTTTGGTCAGTAATGTGTGAAACACAGCTCAAATAACATACCATTTTCAAGAAGGGGGAATGTGGAAACTACAGGGGCATCTCGCTCCTGTCAACAACAGGCAAAGTCCTAGCTCGTGTCCTCGCAAACCAACTTCTACCGATGTCTGCGGAGGTACTCCCAGAATCACGGTGTGGCTTTCGTCCATCCAGAGGTACAGCAGACATGATATTCACAGCACGCCAACTCCAGGAAAAATGCCGTGAACAAAGGCAGCCTGGGTACATCGCCTTCATAGACCTGACAAAGGATTTTGACTCGGTAGACAGCCAGGCTCTTTGCAGAATACTATCAAGGTACGGTTGTCACAACAAGTACATCAGAATAGTGAGGCTTCTACATTATGGCGTGTCGGTCACAGTGCTCAGCAACTGCGGCTCTGAGTCCGAGCCCTTCACTGTGAAAACAGGGGTCAAACAGGGATGGATCATCGCACCCACCCTGTTTGTCATCTTCATCGCTGCCATACTTCGCCTCATTGGGGAAGAGCTGCCACAGCGGATCCCAATCCTCTACAGAACTGACGGTGGGCTCTTCAACCTTTGATAGGATGAAGGCCAAGAGCAAAGTCAGTAAAACCGCCATCATGGAGCTTCACTACGCGGACGACTGCGCCACTGCAGCACATTCTGCAGAAGACCTCCAGGGCATCCTGAATGCCTTTGCCAAGGCATACAGAGCCATGGGCCTAGCCTTAAATATCAAGAAGACCCAGGTCCTACATCAACCTCCACCCAACCACCCATCTACCCAGCCCACTATAAAAGTGGACGACATCACTCTTGAAAACGTTGACCACTTCTTCAACCTTGGCAGCATTCTTTCCTCAAAAGCTGACATTGACTCTGAGGTCGACCATCGCCTGAGTTGTGCCAGCGGAGTCTACGCCAGACTCAGGAAAAGAGTCTTTGAAGACCGAGACCTAAAGGGCTCAAACAAAACTGCTGGTCTACAGAGCCGTTGTCCTCCCCACCCTGTTGTATGGAGCTGAGTCAAGGACCACCTACAGCAGGCACCTGAGAGCCCTGGGACAATAACATCAAAGATCCTTACGAAAGATTCTGAGGATCAGCTGGGAGGACAAACGCACCAACATCAGCGTTTTGGAGGAAGCCAACATGATCAGCATCACCACCACAATAATGCAGCACCAACTTGGATGGACTGGCCATGTCATCCACATGTCCAACACACGTCTCCATAAACAAATCCTTACTGTCAATTGAAGGAAGGTCGGCGAGCCCCCTGCCGGGCCAAAGAAACGCTTCCAGGACAACATCAAGAACAGTCTGAAGAAATTCCACATCACATCGAGCAACTGTGAGCACATTGCACTGGACAGGCGCTCCTGGAGGAAATCCGTGCAGGAAGGAGCTACACGTCGCTAAATGGAACTACGCCGTGTCGCAGAGACAAAGCGACAGCACAAGGAGAGAGAGAAGGGGGCTCGACGACTACCAACCACCGCCAGTCTCCACTGCACACGTTGCACCAAGGTGTGTGGATCGCGGATCGGCCTCTACAGACATCTGCAGACCCACAAGTAGACGACCCTATGGAGAGGAGAGGACAGTCATACTCGTTTCGAGTGACCACCGATGATGATAGCATAGGATAGGAATGCATTTACACAATCCCTGTTTAAATATACTATATTTATACAGTGCTTCCTTAAATATTGTTATACATTACTTGTTTAAATATATATTTACACAGTCCTTTACCTACATGTACATAGTCCTTATTTGAGTATACTATATTAATAACACCCATTAAAATATACTACATTTACACAAGCTGTTTTAATATTCTACATTTATACAATCCCTATTTGTTTTTAAACTGCATTATAGGAAAGGACACAAAGTGCTGTAGGAACTCAGCGACACAGGCAGCATCTCTGGAGAGAAAGAATGGGTGACGTTTCGGATCCTCAGATCCTTCTCTCCAGAGATGCTGCCTGATCCAATGAGTTACTCCAACATTTTGTGTCTATCTTCAGCCTAAACCAGCATCTGTAGTTCCTTCCTGCACACAGATAGGTGATGTTTTGGGTCAGAACCCAGAAGGGCCAGGAGTGCGCTGAGTTACTCCAGCACTTTGTGTCTTTGGTTGCAAACTAGCATCTGCAGTTCCTTGTTTCTACATTATAGTACTTATTTAAATATACCATATTTACATTCTCTGAATTTAAATAATCCTTATTTGAATACATTTAATTTGTACACCACCCACATATGTATATTACATTGAGACAGTCTATGTTTAAATATATATTCATACAGGCCCTAAATAATGTTATACATTTACACAATCCATGTTTAAATATACTACAGTATATAAATGGCGGTGCTGGCTTGAATGGCCGAATGGCCTACTCCTGCACCTATTGTCTATTGTCTAAAATGGAGACAAAAGAGACTAAAGATGCTGGAATCTTGAGCAAAAGTTAAAGGCTGAAGGAACTCAACAGGCCAGGAACTATCTGCAGAGGGAAATGGACAGGTGACATTTCAGGTCAGGACCCTTCTTCAGACTGATGAAGTCGAGAGACGAAAGTTGGTAAAAAAAGAGGTGAAGGAAAGGGGTGGGGCAAAGCCCAGCACGTTTAGTTTATTCGTTTACTATTGTCACCTGTACCGAGGTAACAGTGAATAGCTTTTGTTTGCTTGTTACTCAGTCAAAGAAAATACTGTACATGAATACATTCAAGCCATCCACAGTGCTCAAAGGATAAAGGGCACAACTCTCAGTGCAAAGATATAACATTGAAGTCTGATAAAGTCCGATTAAAGATAGGTCTCCAATGAGGTGGACGGGAGGCCAGAACCCTTCTCCTGCCGAATGACAGATGGATTCAGGTGGGGAGGTGAGATAGGCAGATAGGTAGAGATCATAACAAAGGCTAAAGGTGAAATGGAGACAAAAGGGTGTCAGAAAAGGTAGAAGAGAAGGAATGAAATGTAAAACCAAAGTGAGGGATAACATGTGAAAGGACTTTCCATTCACAATTTGCTTTAGACTTTAGACTTCAGAGATATAGCACGGAAAGAGGCCCTTGGGTCCACCAGGAGCGCACCAACCAACCAGTGATCACCCATTCACTAACACAATTCCACACACTACGGACAACTACAAATTTTACCAAAGCCAATTAACCTACAAACCTGTAGGAAGGAACTGCAGATGTTGGTTTACATCAAAGATAGACACATAATGCTGGAGAAACTCAGCAGGACAGGCAGCACCTCAGGAGAGAAGGAATGGGTGATGTTTCAGGTCAAGACTGGTCTGAAGAAGGGTCTCAACCCAGAACGACAGCTATTCCTTCTCTCCAGAGATGCTTCCTGTCCCGCCAACCTACAAACCTGTATATCTTTGGAATGTTGGAGGAAACCGCAGCTCCCGGGGAAAACCCACGTGGTCACGGGGAGAATGTACAAAGTCTGCACAGACAGCACCCGTAGTCAGGATCAAATCCGGGTCTCTGGCGCTGTAAGGCAGCATCTCTACCATTGAGTCACTGTGCCACGCAATGATTGCAAGATTCACATGTCTGAAATTCCCACCAGTATAAAAAAAGTATTTCTCAATGATAATTAGATGTTTGTGGGTTGATTCATCAGGTGATTTGGACCAAAGAGTGTATATGGTGCCAGTCAGCCATGATCTACAGGAGTGCAGGAGCAGGTCCAAGAGGCTGAATGGCCCTTCACTGTTCTCCGTTTACTTGTGAATGCAGGCCTAGCCTGAGGGGCCATTGCCTCCTTTGCCCTAACCAACAGCAACAGTTCATGGTGCTCTTGTGCTCTGTGTACTGTACTGTGTACAGGGCAGCATGTTGGCGCAGTGGTAGAGTTGCTGCCTTACAGCGCCAGAGACCCAGGTTCGATCCTGTCAATGGGTGCTGTCTGTACGGAGTTTGGATGTTCTCCCCATGACCTGTGTGGGTTTTCTCCGGGTGCTCCAGTTTTTCCCCACACTCCAAAGACGTACAGCTTTGTAGGTTTATAGGCTTGGTACGGTTGTAAATTGTCCCTAGTGTGTGTAGGATAGTGTAGGTGTGCAGGGATCACTGATTGGCATGGACCTGGTGGGCCGAAGGGCCTGTTTCCGCACAGTATCTCTAAACTAAACTAAACTAAATAGCGAATGTAGGGCAGTTGTTTGCACGTGTGTCCATAACGCTGTGTACCAATGGAGAAATAGATTGATTTTTGCAGCCGATCTGGTCAAACATTGCAGGACAAGTTTACTTCAATATTATGCTTTGCAGTTTCTCTGAAACTAAGTCGGGAATGTTCCAATGCAGGAGCAAGCAATTATCAGGTGATATCAGTTTAGATTAGTCTATTCCTTGAAAGAAACCCAGTACATGAAACACAAACAAGTGCTGCATATCGTAAAAAAAACCGAATGAAACGTTAACCCTCATTTTAAGGCTTAATTAAGTTAGGTTAGAAATGCAACGTAGAAACAGGTGCTTTGGCCCACCGTGTCCATGCCAACATAGCGATCCCGTACACCAGCACCATCCCACACATTAGGGACAATTTACAATGTTATCAAAGCCAATTAACCTACAAACCTGTATGTCTTTGGAGCGCCCAGCGAAAACCCACACGGTCACGGGAAGAACGTACAAACTCCGTATAGACAGCACCCGTAGTCAGGATTGAACGCGGGTCTCTGGCACTGTAAGGCAGTCTAACACTGCGTCACCGTGCTGCAGTATGGGGTATAAAAGAAGGAAGGCACAAGAGATCACAGATGCTGGAATCTTGTGCAAAAAGCAAACTGCTGGAGGAAATCAGCGGGTCAGGCAGCACCTATCCAGGGAATTGGATAAACCATGTTTTGGGTCAGGACCTTCTACAGACTGGTCCAAAGTAGGGAAGTCTTACTGCAATGTTCAAGGAACTGGTGAGACCACGTTTAGGGTCCTGTGAACAATATTTGTTGTCTTTTTAAGGGATTTATGTTCTATAATTTGAGACATTCAGAGAAGGCTCACTAGCATTATAACGATAAAATATGATAGGATAGAACTTTATTTATCCCAGGAGGGAAATTGCTCTGCCAACAGTTATAAAAACACAAGATAAATGAAACATGAAATTAAGGTGACGAGTGGAAAGTCCGGGATTGGGGATGTGTAAAGATTGGGGAGGGGGATGGGGAGTCAGTCTACCCCACGACAGAAGGGGGAGGAGGTGTACCGCTTGATAGCCACATGGAAAAAGGATCTCCTTAGTATGGAATGGTTGTCCTACAAGAAGAAGTCAGATGCCTTATTTATTTAGAGTTTGGAAGAATAAAAGATGATCCTATTGCAACGTATAAGAGTGCTGGTGGACGTGTCAGGGTAAATGCTGAGAAGATGTTTCCACTCATGGGAGATTCCAGAACCAAAGGACATTTTCAGGATAAGGGAGCACATATTTAAACAACCCTTTTTCAGACCTGATCCAAAACGTCATCTTTCCATTCCCTCTACAGATGCTGCCTGAGCCTCTGAGTTACTCCGGTACTTTGGCTTATGCTCAAGATTTCAGCATTTGCATTTCCTTGTGTCCTCACACATTTAATAGCAGTCTGAGCACAGTCCAGAGCAACTATCTACCTCATTAGAGACCCTTGGACTACCTTTTTTTAATTTATTTTTTATTTATTTTTTAGACGTACAATAATGTGGTACCAAAGTACCTAATACTTATTGACATATTACATTTCATATACAACTTCTTATTTTTAATTTAATAATGAAGCAAAATAAGAAATGAAAGATTACAAAAGGAAAGATTGAGATGAAGTGTTGCGTGAGATAGCAAAATAGCCCTAGAAAAATAAATGAGGAGAAAAAAAGAAGGGAAGAAAGAAAGAAAAAAGAAACAAAAGAGAAGGGGAAAGGAGGTTGAAAGCGATATATCTATTTGATGATCCTGCCCCCGTCACCTGTTTCTGAACCATTATATTTCTATGATTGTGTTGCACCATATGCTTATAGAAAGTCGATAAAGGGAGACCATATCAATAAGAGGTCTACCTTACCTACTAGAAGGAGTCGTATTTCTTCAAGATATGCCGTTTCTGACATATTTGAAATCCACATTTTCACCGTTGGTGTTGGCGAATTTTTCCAAAATTTAAGTATGAGTTTTTTTGCCATTATTAAAGCCATAATTAAGTAAGGATTTTTGATACGTATTTAGCGTATTCCCATCTTCCATTGATCCAAAGATAATAAATTCTATATTCGGTTCCAGTCTTCTACTAAATAATTTTGTAAACATTTCAAAAATTTCATTCCAGAATTGATGAAGTTTTATACAGGAGACAAAAGAGTGTGTTATAGTGACATTCTCAGATAAGCATTTATCACATATTGGTGAGATATTTGGATAACATTTATTCAATCTAGTTTTCGAGTAATATAGTCTATGTAAATTTTTTAATTGGATTAAGTTATGTTTTACATTAATGGAACATTTATGTATATATATCAGGTATTTTTCCCATGCTTCTTTCGCAATTTTTATCTGTAATTCTTGTTCCCAATCTACTCTAATTGCCTCTGTCGATGGAGGTTTTATATTTAAAATAATATTATATAAGTATGATATTAAATTGCTTGAACCTGCTTTAATATTCATCGCTTCCTCCAGTGAATCTAAAGTTATATTTTGATATCCTTGTATGTGTTTTTTCAAATAATCTCTGATTTGAAGGTATTTAAAGTATTGATTTTTTTTCAAGTTGTATTTTAATTGTAGTTGTTGAAATGATAAAAAGATTCCCATTTCATACAAATATCCAAAGCTTTTAATTCCTAATCTTTCCCAAAAGGTATACGCTTTATCAATAAGAGATGGCTTGAATGAGGGGTTATTTACTATTGGAGTTAAAAGTGATAAATTTCTTACTTTCAAAGTTAGTTTTATTTGTTTCCAAATTCGAATCGTGTTGTGAATAATTGGGTTCTTCTTCCTTGGACTATCTTTAATCGGACTTTACTGGACGTTATCTTGCACTAAACGTTACTCCCTTTATCAAGTATCTATACACTGTGGATGGCTCGATTGTAATCATGTACTGTCTTTCCTGGTGACTAGGACTGGTTAGCACGCAACAAGAGCTTTTCACTGTACCTCGGTACACGTGACAATAAACTAAACTTAACTAAGACCAAATTGGGGATAGAATTAATTTTCTTGGAGAAGTGTAAGTGTTTAGAACTTATGACAGGTTGGTCAGTGTGGGCCAGTTGGGCCGAAGGGCCTGTTTCCTCACTGTATGACTCCATGGCTCTATGACTCTATGAATGTTGGTTCAGCCATGATTCTATTGATTGCTGGAGCAGACTCGAGAAGCACAATGTCCTATCCTGTTCTAATTCATGGTCTGTGGCCTATGGTCAAACTCCCCGAGCAGATATTTAAGCAAATATCTCGCCTGAGTAAGTCTTGTACCTCTGGGAGTGCTATTTCCAGATGAGATGTTTGAAATCTGTATTCCAGCTCCATTTCCCTGTCTTTGCCCCCTTGATAACATTATCTAATAACATCTATTGATCTCAGTTGTGAAAGCTGCAGTTGCTCAAGCAATAACAACAGCAGAGATCATTCAGCCAACCGAGCAATGGGCCTGGTAATCTGGAAGAGATCCAGGAAACCTGTGACCTTATAGTGCAGTTGTGGAGGTGAGGGCCAGTGGAAGAGTGGAAGGTGAGGGTGGGTGAGATGAATTAAATGATATTGATTTTGGTATTGGTGTTATAATATGAGCTCTCTTATTCTGAGAATGTCCTTTAGTTCTGGAATCTTCCCGTGAGTGGAAAAATCTTCTCAGCATTTACCCTGACAAGTCCACTAACACTCTTATACGCTGCAATAGTTTCTGCCCTGCACACTGGTTCTTATCCTACACACTAGGGACAATTTACCATTTTTACCTAAGCCAATTAACCTACAAACCTGTACGTCTTTGGAGTGTGAGAGGAAACCGGAGCACCCGGAGAAAACCCATGCACGTCACAGGGAGAATGTACAAACTCTGTACAGACAGCACCCGTTGTCCACTCACTCAACATTGCCAAGTCACCCAGCAACCTCCCAGCATCCTCTGAAGGAGTCTGAAGGAGTCTGGACTCAAAACGGGGTGGAAGATTGCAACCTTCACGTGGTCCGCCCTGTTTCGACTAATGCAATCAACTCGACGTGCACAAACGGAAGATCAAATAGAACAAGTTGTCCTGCAACTTTAGGCTCTGCACGCCACACAAAAGAAGAAGAAGGGACTCAAAACGTCGCCTACCAATGTTCTCCAGAGATGCTGCCTGACCTGCTTTGTTACTCCAGCCCTTTGTGACCTTTTGTGTATTAACCAGCATCTGCAGTTCTTTGTTTCTATTACTTATACAATGATAATCCTTTTCTTTGGTTACAGCGGGCAATCGGCAATAACGGACACCATTGCTCCCCCCCTTCCCCTGTGCTCCGTTATAAAGAGGGTTCACTGTTCTTCTGTCAGGTATCTCTTCAAACTCTAGAAAACAATCCAAGTCTGTTCATGTTGGAGTAGCCCGAGTCTGATAGCATTTCTGAATAGAATTTACTACACTGTAAGAGTGACTGCTCTTTAGAATTTCTTTATTGACTTTTTATATCCTGAAATTGTACAATGCATACAAAATGGCAAATGCACAACAAAACTCACAACAAAGCTGATATATTATTCCTTCACTCATTAATTGTGATCGTCTTTTTTTTGTTGTTTGTTTGTTGTTCTTTTCCCCTTGAGATTAGAGTTGAAATCCATTGTTGGCAGACGGATGGGTATCAGCCCATTGAGTATTTACTCAGTTTGAACTATCGTACTCGCAAACGGCAGGACTTTGAAAGCCCTGCTCGTTCCCTGTCAGCTCCTGTGGGACTGAGAGGCAACACACAAAACAATGAGCGACCACTCTCCGCCAGGTTTTGTCCTCTCCCTGATCTTGGTGGCCCTTTTTATTCTGCCTACAGCCACAGACATTCCATTACCCTGGTTCATCAATGTTTTGTTTCCACCAGTGGGTCCAGAAGATGCAAGCGTTGTGCAGTATGAAGTGCCACCCTTGATCATCGGTAAGCATAGTTTTTGGGGCATTGTGAGACTTATATGTTGCTTGCCATCGGGTCTGTTTTGTTTGAAGTGTATAGATGTTGCTTGCATGTGATGAGCAGAACCTATAACGCCCATACATTGGAAGTTGGGAGGTAAATGGATATATGATGCTTCAGGTCAGGACCCCTTTTCAGACTGATCAGTTTCCTTTCTGCTCAAGACTGTTTTGCATTAATATTATTTTTTAAATTATTTATTGAAATATTTTTTTGTTTATTGTGTTATCAATGAGGACAGTGTTTGCTGGGATAAGCAAGAATAGGATTGTTCCATTTTCGGTACATGGGACAATTAAACACACTTGACCCTTGACCTTAAAATTGATTCATTTGACCTCAAGGCACCTGCCCCCATTGCGGTCAAATATCCAAAGTGACAGTGAAGCCCACTTTGGTCAGGTTTTGTGAGAGTGTAACAAAACTTTTGAAAGAAGCTACACTTCCATGTTATCCTGAATATTCTTTTCGGGATTGAAGCAGGAAAAGGGAACACCTCATCAGTTATGTGTTGTGTAAAAGATATTTGGTATCTAAAATATCAGCTTAGTTTGCAACTTGCCATTGAGTCGATTGCCTCTTCTAGAAACTCTATGGGTTTCATTTGAATGGAAATCATAAACCAATACCTACAATGGGCCGCTGATTTAATTTAGTTTAGTTTAGTTTGGAGATTCAGGATCGATCCCGGGTCTCTGGAACTGTAAGGCAATAACTCTATCACTATGCCGCCGTGCCACCATACAACGCGGTCTACAACAGCAGCTCATCAGCTTGCCATCAAGTTGTGTGAATAGAACATATGCCACACCAGAGCTTCTGTGGGAGTTGAATGTTTCTTTAATGTCATACATTGCTTGGTCTGGAACATTCCCCAAACCACCTCAGGATGGCATAAATGCAACAGAGAGGATCGTGAGCCTCTCCACAATGAGATGGCTTCCTGGAGACGTGCATCAGGTAAATCCATCCAAGTTGCCACCAGAAACCTAGAACAATTACTCTAAGCATGGAAGGCATAAGTCTCCAAGTCTCTCTTGTCCAAGTGTAAAGCCAATGTTCTCAGACTCACGTGCACAGTTCCTAACCCAAGAGCAGCAAGCATTCCTTTTACTCTTGATGAATAAAGCATGCTGTTTACTTCAGATAGGCTATCCTAATTTAAATGGTCAGATTATTGGATTTAGATGCACCCATTGTCAAGCCGCCTCATACTGCTTGATCCGATTGTGAAATGTTTAACTGTGTGAGAAATAACTTTTATCATCGCGTTGCACATAAAGGTTCAGATAGGAAAAGCACCATGTAAATAGAAATGTTGGACAACTGGGCACGTTTATCCTCCGCTCCTTTGCTGTCCCTGGCTCAGTTTTGGGCACCGTGTTGATTAGCATATAACCATATAACCATATAACCATAACAGCACGGAAACAGGCCATCTCGGCCCTTCAAGTCCGTGCCGAACATTTAATTTTTTTTTTTTTTTTTTTTTTTTTTTTAAATTAAAAATAAAATACTTCCCCCTAGTCCCATCTACCTGCACTCAGACCATAACCCTCCATTCCTTTCCCGTCCATATACCCATCCAATCTATTTTTAAAGGATAACATCGAACCTGCCTCCACCACTTCCACTGGAAGCTCATTCCACACAGCTACCACTCTCTGAGTAAAGAAGTTCCCCCTAATGTTCCCCCTAAACTTCTGTCCCTTAATTCTCAAGTCATGTCCCCTTGTTTGAATCTTCCCTACTCTCAATGGGAAAAGCTTATCCACGTCCACTCTGTCTAACCCGCTCATAATTTTAAAGACCTCTATCAAGTCCCCTCTTAACCTTCTGCGCTCCAAAGAATAAAGACCTAACTTGTTCAACCTTTCTCTGTAACTTAGTTGCTGAAACCCAGGCAACATTCTAGTAAATCTCCTCTGTACTCTCTCTATTTTGTTGACATCCTTCCTATAATTAGGCGACCAAAATTGTACTCCATACTCCAGAATTGGCCTCACCAATGCCTTGTACAATTTTAACATTACATCCCAACTTCTATATTCAATGCTCTGATTTATAAAGGCCAGCACACCAAAAGCTTTCTTTACCACCCTATCTACATGAGATTCCACCTTCAGGGAACTATGCACAGTTATTCCTAGATCCCTCTGTTCAACTGCATTCCTCAATTCGCTACCATTTACCGTGTACGTCCTATTTTGATTTGTCCTGCCGAGATGTAGCACCTCACATTTGTCAGCATTAAACTCCATCTGCCATCTTTCAGCCCACTCTTCCAAATGGCCTAAATCTCTCTGTAGACTTTGAAAATCTACTTCATTATCCACAACACCACCTATCTTAGTATCATCTGCATACTTACTAATCCAATTTTCCACACCTTCATCCAGATCATTGATGTACATGACAAACAACAGTGGACCCAACACAGACCCCTGAGGCACCCCACTAGTCACCGGCCTCCAACCTGACAAACAGCCATCCACCATTACTCTCTGGCATCTCCCATTCAGCCACTGTTGAATCCATCTTGCTACTCCACCATTAATACCCAACAATTGAATCTTCTTAACCAACCTTCCATGAGGAACCTTGTCAAAGGCCTTACTGAAGTCCATATAGACAACATCCACTGCTTTACCCTCATCAATTTCCCTAGTAACCTCTTCGAAAAATTCAAGAAGATTAGTCAAGCATGACCTTCCAGGCACAAATCCATGTTGACTGTTCCTAATCAGACCCTGCTTATCCAGATGCTTATATATATTATCTTTAAGTATCCTTTCCATTAATTTGCCCACCACTGACGTCAAACTAACAGGTCTATAATTGCTAGGTTTACTCTTCGAACCCTTTTTAAACAACGGAACAACATGCGCAGTACGCCAATCCTCCGGCACTATTCCCGTTTCTAATGACATTTGAAATATTTCTGTCATAGCCCCTGCTATTTCTACACTAACTTCCCTCAATGTCCTAGGGAATATCCTGTCAGGACCTGGAGACTTATCCGTTTTCATATTTTTCAAAAGTGTCCGCACCTCTTCTTCTTTGAATCTCACAGTTTCCATTGCTACTCTGCTCATTTCCCTTACCTCACATAATTCCATATCCTTCTCCTTCGTGAATACCGAAGAAAATAAATTGTTCAATATCTCCCCCATC
>CM075978.1:183837023-183862510 GCA_038087875.1 Malacoraja senta
GCAAAGCCAATTTATTCACTGAATGAAATGGAGTAGTGAGACAAAGTATGGGTGAAAGTCAGTGATGGGAGCGAGATAGTTAAATAGTTGGAGCAAGGGATTGATGTGACAGCAAGAAGCTGCTGTTGTTCCAGCAAGCGAGAGATTTGTTGGGCTGGATGGCATTTTCAAACCTTTCCAAAATCATTGTGCAACTTTGCAGTAGGATCGGGTGATTGAGATTGGTCTGCGATGTTGGTGCAGTACCCCCCCCCCCCCATGTTAATGACATGCTTGTGGCAAACTTGGCATGTGCAAGAATGCTTACATAGACTTGAAGCTGAAAAGGGTACAGAGACGATTTATGAGGATATTGCCAGGACTTGAGGGCCTGAGCTACAGGGAGAGGTTGAGCAGGCTAGGACTCTATTCCTTGGAGAGCAGGAGGATGTGGGGTGATCTTATGGAGGTATACAAAAATCATGAGTGGAATAGATCGGGTAGACATAGAGTCTCTCGCCCAGAATAGGGGATTCGAGAACCAGAGGACATAGGTTTAAGGTGAGGGGGAACGATTTAATAGGAACCTGAGAGGCAACTTTTTCACGCAAAGGGTGGTAGGTATATGGAACGAGCTGCCGGAGGAGGTGGTCGAGGCAGGTACTATCCCAACGTTTAAAAAACATTTAGACGGGTGCATGGATAGGATAGGTTTAGAGGGATATGGGCCACAAATGTTGACCTGTTGGCCGGTGTGGGCAAGTTGGGCCGAAGGGCCCGTTACCACGGTGTAAGATGCTATGACTTGTACATTTACCTGAGAGGAAATGGGGGCTTGCTTTAATGAGATTTACAGTACATACTCCTTCACTATCTCTGGAATAAGATGTGAACCCTCCAAACCATTTGACACGGAATTGAGTGTGTTATTATTGAGCAAAGGGTAACAGCAGAGGGCAAATTCAACGACACCGGTGTGAACACGGGATATTGATCTAGGCTAACAGAATTTCAATTGGTGATAGAACCATGTGTAACGTGATTAATAATGAATTCATTATTAATGAATAAAGGAAAATTAATAAAAGTAGACACCAAAAGCTGAAGTCACTCAGCGGGACAGGCAGCATCTCTGGAGAGAAAGAATAGGTGAATTTTCGGGTTGCACCCTTCTTCAGGCTGGACCTATCAGTCTGAAGAAGGGTCACGAACCGGAACATCACCCATTCCTTCTCTCCAGAGATGCTGCCTGTCCCGCTGAATTAATTCAGCTTTTTGTGTATGCGGTTTAAACCAGCATTTGCAACTCCTTCCTACACATGAATAACATGGAATTCAATGTTGGGTCAGAATATTGAATGTGGAGGTAAGGGATGACTTTATCTCCCCTCCCATGTTACTTAAGTGATGAATCAGCGGCACACACCAAATACTGAAAAAAGGAAGGAATCCTGTTTCAATGTCCATTTATGGATAGCATGTGATTAATAATAATAATAACTTTATTTATAGAGCACTTTAAAAACAACCGCAGTTGCAACAAAGTGCTGTACATGACTAATCATGGACAAGAAATTATTACATAACAATAAAAAACATTAAACGAAAGAGTAAAAACAATAAGATTAAAAACATTAAAAGCACTAAGAACAGGAGCAAAGTCTCAAGCAGTGACAAAAGCCAAGGAATATAAATGTGTTTTAATACTGGTTTTGAAGATGGACAGTGAGGGGGCCTGTCTGATGTGCAACGGCAGGGTGTTCCAGAGTGCCGGAGCAGCAACAGAGAAGGCTCTATCCCCTCTGAGCTTCCGCTTAGACCTCGGTACCTCCAGGAGCAGCTGATCAGCTGACCTGAGGCACCGGGCAGGAGCGTATGGGTGGAGCAGTTCAGAGAGGTAAGGCGGGGCGAGCCCATTTAGAGATTTAAAAACAAATAAAAGAATTTATTTTTTATAAGAATGGTTTCAGTTTAGCCTTATGTACAACAGTATAGGGGTGTGTCAGGGATCAGAGCCAAGAACTGTAGTCTTGTGACTGGCTGCTACAAGATGCCAAAGGAATCGTGCTTCTCATGATTGCATGCTCCAAAAGGAAATCATATGATGGAGAATTTGGATCAAAGTCACTCCAGGCGTACTCTTGTGGACTTTGGAATGGTTTTAACTCCATTAACTTGGTGAACGGAATGTGTCCTGGTTACAATATTTCTCTCTACTTTTTTTACTGCAAAAACTGTCGCCCTTTAAAAGTTTATTATGAACAGCCATCAGGCTATTAATAATAATAATAATAATATCTTTTATTGTCATTGCACGTCAGTGCAACGAGATTTTGTATTAAACACTACAACCTCATAAGCTATGAACTACAATAGACTTATTATTATTATTATTATTGCACTGTTATTGTTTGTTTTTTCTGGAGTTTTTGTTATGTTATTGATTATGATTACATATTCTGTTGTGCTGCAGCAAATAAGAATTTCATTGTCCTATCTGGGACATATGACAATAAAACACTCTTGAAACCGGCACCATTGTCAATGGCCTATCTCAGGGTTGAGACCTTCCTGTAGCTAAGAGATCAAGGCCTACTTCATTAACCCTCCTTTTCAAGAAGGTAGTGGAAGCCATCCAGTTTTGGAAAAATAATTTACTATTTATCTTGGCATCTTTTTACAGCTTCAGGACATCCCAAAACAGCCTCCAGCAAGTGATTCACTCAGTTAGGAGGCACTGCAGAAGAATTTTGCAGAACAAGTTTTTTCACTAACAACATTGGGGTGGGAACTTGTTGGCAAGTACTGGCACTTCCCTGGGCGAACTACCATTTGGCCTGTTTTTATTTTTGGTCCACTTTTACCCCCTCTAAACCAGTCACAATCTCATGCATCTCTACCAAATATCTTCTCAACCACCACTGCTCCAAAGAGGTGCTCTGCATTTGCCATTTTTAACATTTACAGCCATTGATCAGAATAGTTCTGGTGAAAGGTCACCAAGCTTAAACATTAAGGTCCATACTCCATAGATGCAACTTGGCCTGCAGAGCTGTCCCAGACTTGTCTGCTTTTGTTGTGTTGGCCAGTTGGAGAAGCTCCAATTTTTCCGTTGCTTTCTTGTTCCATTCTTGGATGACCAAGCGGAAAAATCCATGGAGACTGTGGTTTAAAGAATTCAGTAGGAATTGCACAAACGTTGAATCTTTGAAGATTGTAGAAAGATGATTTTTTAAATTTTGACAGACTAAGTCTGTTTATTTGCAATTATTTCAATTTTTTGCCATTTAAAATCCATCAGAATTGCATAAGGTTACATTTGGGTGGGTCATACCAAAAGCTTTATAAAGTCACTCATCAAAATATAAATTATATATAGGATGAGTCCTATAAATCTTGCATGCTTTAAATCATTATGTTAATGTGTCTGTGTTAATTTGGCTGTTATGTTTCATTTATGAGCAAAAGAGAATATAACCTTGGACTATTGACTCCATTCTGACAATCAGATGTTCGTCAATAATGATTATTTACGATGGGCATGTTATATTGTCACTCCGTAAAGCGTGAGGTGAATGAAGTAGGCTTTTATGGTTGTTTTGTGATTGCATCCTGCCAACAATATGTCAGAGCTACTGTCCTGTAACATGCCAACTATCCGCACTGCATGAACAGCCAGCTGAGATTCAGTATTTAGTTAGAACGACCAGCACTTCCTGAGTTGTTCAAATCAGGTTCAGCAAAAATATTCTAGCCTGACTGTGCTGTACTGTTGAAGGTGCCACGTATCGTATAAAGCAATAAACTGAGGGCCTGTCGGCTCTCGTGGGAAGATGCCAGGTCTCTGTGTTGAAGGAAAAACCAGGTGCTCCTTCAACGTCACTGGGACAGCTAGTTTAATAATGATCATCTTCATCTTTAGATTTGTTTCGTTTAGGGATAACGTACAAACTCCACACAGTCAGCACACATAGTCAGGATCAAACCCAGGTCCCTGGCACAGTAACGTATCAACTCTACCGCTGCGCCACCTTGCTGCCCCCCACACGTTCTCGCTGTTAAAATGTCAGTCTCAACAAAGCAAAATTCCAACACCTCATAAAAAGGGAAGACAAAGGCCTGTAACCAAACTCCCTTTCCCCTAATGCTCAGAACTGTGATTTATAATGCTCATCGTATTTGCCTGCCATCGAGTATGATGTTAAGTTTGGGTGAAGCCATGTTAAATTAAATATTGTAAAATATGTATTGATGAACTCCAACACAGTCGACCACGTGTATGTTGGCACATACCGAGGTTAAGTTGTGTGGCTGGCTCTACAACAAGCATTGATGTCTTTGTGTTTTGGGGCAGAGTGAGTGATCTAATGCTATCCAAGTGATTTGATTCCTGCTTGTAACCTTGTCTTGGAATTGGGCAGTTCCAGGTGACCTGGGGAACCAGCTGGAGGCTAAGCTGAACAAACCTGCCGTGGTGCACTATGTGTGTGCCAAGAAAACCGAGGATTACTTCACCCTGTGGCTGAATCTCGAGCTGCTTCTGCCTCTCGTCATTGACTGTTGGATTGACAACATGAGGTAAGGGGTGAATGGTACTTGGCCCTGTACAAAACAGCGGTTCACAGCATCTGCAGTATTAGTTGAGCATTGTCTGGTTTACAAGGATGGCCTGGCAGAATTTCAAACCTTCCTGGGCAGAAGGGCACAGACTGGAAAGCTGATCTGGATTCACATCAGTTCAATGTGTGGATCCCATCTCTGTTGCTTGGGTTCCTCTTCTGGGAAACAACAGGGTTTGGGCACTTGATAGCATTAAAATTATAATTTGTGCAATTTCACTTTTGTGTTCCATTACATTAAGTTTTAGGTTTAACAAACCCCTAGCATTTTTAAAGAAACGGATTCTCACCTTTGCTAGCCACCACCTTCTGTCTAAGACAATTATGTCATTCACGTATCCCATGGATCCAATGAGATGGAGGTGGGCACAATGGTGAGATGGACTATCTTAACCCTGTGTACATGGAGAGACCTGGTTAAGTATTCTCAGAGGAAAGTCGTGAAACAATTATTTAAAAATCTGCTGCTCCCTAATCTCCACCACCTTTGCTCCTCTTCCAACCCCCATCAACCTAATTCATTTGATGCAAAATATAGATTTGCTTCTTTTTGTTAATTGCTTTTTCTTTCCCGCAATCTTCGGATGCACCGTGTCAGTGGCACTTGCCCACGTCGGCTCACGATGAGCTCGAATCATTCAGCCCATACTGGGGCCTTGCATTGGTCATTATCTAAACCAAACGCAATAAGGACAAGGCACGACCGATCCATTCACCATTCACGGTAGAGCTGTTGCTTTGATCCTGACTTCGGGTGCTGTCTGTGTGGAGTTTGGACGGTTACCCCATGACCGTGTGGGTTTCCTCCGGATGCTGCAGTTTCCCCCCACATTCCAAAGGTGTGTGGATTTGTAGGTTAATTGGTCTCTGTACAAATTGCCTCTAGTGTATAGGGACTGGATGCAAAAGTGGGATAACATGGACTAGTACGAATGGATGATCAATGGTCAGCATGGACTCGATGGGCCAAAGGGCATATTTCCATTGATGTATCTTTCAATCAATTCAATCAATCATTTAATCTGTCAATTGCCAGCACGTTTTATTGCTGTGCTCTTTAACTGCTAGATTTGTAACTGACAAATCAGACTTGAATCTGTTTCTTTCTTGATTCTGGTTATTTTCCTTAAGTGCAGCTGATTTATCTATCTTGTCTAGTTGGCGTTAGGTTGGGCTGAAGAAGTACTGTGGGACCTGCCCCAGTGCAGCTGTTTACAAGAATACAAATGCATTTAAATAATTCTTTTCTTCATGACCTCAGGAGAATCAAAGAGAAGCACAGAATGGAAAACGAAAATGTTTTATTTTGACTGTTTGGTATATGGACTCCCCCTCCCTAATTGGACACAAAGTACAGGAGCAACTCAGTGGGTCAGGCAGCATCTCTGGAGAATATGGATAGCTGATGTTTCGGGTTGAGAACCTTTTTCAGGCAGGTTACCTATCAATGTTCTCCAGAAACTTTGCCTGGCCTGCTGAGTTAAGGGCCTGTCCCACGAGCATGCGACTGCATGCGGCTAGCGCGACCTAACATGGTCGCGCTAGCCGTACGGCCTCGCGGGGCCGGTCCCACTTCGATCGCCGAAGCCGCATGGAGTTGTTCGGAGCTGGTCCCGACATCGCTGGTCCCTGTGGCACTGTTGATTAGGGAGTTCCAGAAATAATTAAGGGATGGAGATATACTTGCAAGTCATGGTAGTGTCAATTTGAGCCCAATGTTCAGCTGCGTGTGATAACGGCTTTGTAAGATTGACTGGGCAGGGAGGGAATTTTGCCGTGTCTGACTGCTGGCTGGCCTGCTATACCTTGTATTCCAGTGTAATAGTTTGATGCAACAGAATAGCTTGCTGCAGAGGAGTGGGGGGAGGTGAGGGGGACAACCAGTGCTTGCACAGCAAGATCCCACATCAATGATCCATCAATCTGTGCCAGTGTGACCTTGCAGCCTGGCCTACTTGCTCAGCCAACTGTGTCATTAAGCTCCAGGGAAAGCAGCCCGTTGACCACGAGGTCTTTATAACTAACTCTGTGGACTATGTTAGTCCTCTGTTGTCAGTAATGAGCAGGAGAGATTGTGACCGTGCTGATTCGGACAGTTGCACCATAGACTGCTATCTAGACCCCCAGAACTAGGCCCGGCATAGTGGCGCAGTGGTAGAGTTGCTGCTTTACAGCGCCCGAAACCCAGGTTCGATCCTGACTATGGGCCCTGTCTACGGTGTTGAGATTGAGTTTAGTTTATTGTCACGTGTACCGAGGTACAGTGAAAAGCTTTTGTTGCGTGCTAACCAGTCAGTGGAAAGACAATACATGATTACAATCGAACCATCCACAATGTACAGATACGTGATAAAGGGAATAACGTGAATAAAGTTTAGTGCAAGATAAAGCCAGTAAAGTCTGATCAAAGATAGTCCAAGCGAGGGTCTCCAAAGAGGAAGATAGTAGTTCAGGACAGCTCTTTAGTTGTTCATAGGATGTTTCATTTGCCTGATAACAGCTGGGAAGAAACTGTCCCTGAATCTGGAGGTAAGCGTTTGTACATTCTCCCTGTGACCACTTGGGTTTCCCATGGTGCTCCGGTTTCCTCCCACATCTCAAGCACGTACAGGTTTGTAGGTTAATTGGCTTCGGTAAAAATTGTAAATTGTCCCTAGTGTGTAGGATAATGCTAGTGTATGGGAATCGCTGTCGGCGCGGACATGGTGGGCCAAAGGGGCTTATTTTCAGACTGTCTTTCCAAGATGGCGTCGCGTGCACAACGCGAGGCTCTGCGTCTCCATAGTTTTTGTAATTTAGTTATTTTTCTGTTAATAATTACCTTAGTTTTCGCCCGGAGCACCCGAGCGAAGACTCTATACGGCCGTCAGGAGCTATTAGAGCTCGGCCGTCTCTGCGTAACGAGCCCCAGAAGCGACTTTCAACTGCCGCCGGAGATCGCCAGGACACCGTGGTCTAGCGGGCCAGCTCCCCCGACAGGAAGTGCCCGGAGGCGGCGCAGGGACCGCAAACAAAGACGTGGGAAGCGGGGAGGACATCTAGCTAAGCTGAAATTAAATCCTCACCAGCCAGCTCTGCCCAGCATTTTCCTCGCGAATGTCCGGTCCCTGGTGAGTAAAATCGATGAACTAAGGCTGCGGATCACCACACACAGACGGATCGCCAACTGCAACGCCATGGTCTTTACTGAAACATGGCTCAACGGCAACATCCCGGACAACGCCATCGAGCTGGAGGGGCGCACTGTCTTCAGGGCCGACAGAACAGCGTAAGACCAAGGGCGGCGGACTGTGCATCTATGTGAATAACACATGGTGCACGGACGTTGTTAGGATTGGTAGTCACTGCTCTGCTGACCTGGAATACCTGATGTTAAAGTGCAGGCCCTTCTATTTGCCCAGAGAATTCACATCGACTGTTATCACGGCAGTCTATGTACCCCCGGACGCTAATGCCAGGCTAGCAATGGAAGAGCTGCAAGCTGCTATCAGCAAACATCTATCTGCTCACCCTGAGGGGGCATTTATTGTTGCGGGTGATTTCAACCACTCCGACCTTAAAACTGTACTCCCCAGGTACCATCAGCATGTTTCCTGCCCAACCAGAGGAAACAATATTCTGGACTTAGTTTACACTAATATTACTGAAGCCTACAAAGCCCTCCCCCTCCCCCACCTTGGTCAGTCTGACCACCTCTCTCTGTTCCTGCTCCCCAAATACACACCTCTGATCAGACGTGTGAAACCTACCACGAGGACCGTGAAGGGGGCTGTCTCTGTTTTACAGCAGCAGTTTCAGCAGACAGACTGGAGTCTGTTTGCTACTCAGTCCACCTTCAATTCACAAGTGGACATCAACTCATACACCTCAACAGTTATGGACTATATAAAATTCTGCACCGATAATGTCACTACCCACAAAGAAATAAAGACCTTCCCTAACCAGAAGCCGTGGATGAGCAGGGAGGTCAGACTCCTACTGAAGGCTCGCGATGCCGCTTTCAGATCTGGCGACGCTGAGGGATCCAGCTCATCCAGGGCCAATCTGAAAATGGGAATTAGGAATGCCAAACTCAATCACAAACGGCGGATTGAGGAGCACTTCCAAAACAAATCTGACCATGTGGCAAGGAATCAAATCCCTTGCCGATTACCAGAAAGTTAACACCCCTCCCCCAGACAACGCCACCCTTCCTGACGAACTAAACCATTTCTATGCTCGCTTTGACCGGGATAACAAAACCCCAGCCATCAAAGCTGCTCCACCCCCAAATGAACAACCCCTCAGTCTTTCCACCTCTGCTGTACAAGATGCACTGAGCAAGGTGAATGAGCGCAAAGCTGCCGGCCCCGATGGCATCCCTGGCCGGGTGCTTAGGGCATGTGCTGGACAACTATCCCCAGTCTTTACCGACATTTTCAATCTCTCACCGGCCCAGGGTGTTGTCCCCACTTGCCTCAAGACATCAACCATCGTGCCAGTGCCCAAACAGTCAGCCACAGGGAGCCTCAACGATTTCCGCCCAGTGGCACTCACCGCTGTCATTGCTAAGTGCTTTGAGCGGCTGATCTTGGCTCACCTCAAAGCCAGCCTCCCCCCCACACTGGACCCCCATCAGTTTGCCTACCGGGCCAACAGGTCTACAGAGGACGCCATATCGGCGGCCCTACACTCTGCCCTGACCCACCTGGACAACAACAACTCCTACATCGGGTAGCTGTTCATTGATTTCAGCTCCGCTTTTAACACTGTCATCCCCGCCAGCTTGATCACCAAACTCAGCGGGCTTGGCATCTCCACCTCCCTCTGCAACTGGACACTGGATTTCCTCACCAACAGACCACAGTCTGTTAGGGTCAACAACCTCACCTCCTCCACTATAACACTGAACACCGGCGTGCCACAGGGCTGTGTGCTCAGCCCTCTCCTCTACTCCCTCTTCACCCACGACTGCATCCCCAAGTACGGATCCAACGCCATCATTAAGTTTGCTGACGACACCACGGTGGTAGGACTGATCAGTGACAACGATGAGTCAGCCTACAGAGAGGAGGTCCAGCACCTGACAACCTGGTGTGCCAACAATAACCTCGTCCTCAACTCCAAGAAGACGAAGGAAATTATTGTCGACTTCAGGAAGGTCAGAGGGGGCAGACATACCCCCATCCATATAAACGGGACTGAGGTGGAGCGCGTCTCCAGCTACAAATTCCTCGGGGTACACATCTCGGAGGATTTGTCCTGGTCCCTCAACACCTCCAAGCTGATCAAAAAGGCACAGCAGCGCCTTTACTTCCTGAGGATGCTCAAGAAAGCCCACCTGTCCCCCCAGATCCTGACCAACTTCTACCGGTGTACCATCGAAAGCATCCTGACCACCTGCTTCACGGTATGGTACAGCAGCTGCACTGTTGCGGACAGGAAGGCACTACAACGGGTGGTGAAAACCGCGCAGCACATCATCGGTGCCCCGCTCCCTGCCATGGATGCCCTCCACCGAAAACGGTGTCTGAAACGGGCTGGGAAGATCATTAAAGACCCCTCCCACCCCAACCATGGACTGTTTGCCCTCCTCCCATCAGGGAGGCGGTACAGGAGCCTCAGGTCTCGTACCAGTAGGATGAGGAACAGCTTCTACAATTATACCGTCGCATTGCTGAACTCGGAGTCCCGCCGATAGATTCCTCCGGTCCCTCCGTCCCCATTGTTAATTATTCTGTATTTTTGATTATTCTGTATCTTTTTTTTTTTTTATTTCTATATTGCACTACTACTACGGACTGACGCAAAACTGCATTTCGTTGTACCCATACTCAGTATTTGTGCAATGACATTAAAGTTGAATTGAATTGAATTTCCGCGCTGTATCTCTAAACTAAACTAAATTGAAGCCCAGATACAGTCACTGTGTGAATGCATCTGGAGCATAATTCTTCAAGTATGGAGAGAGCTCGATATTAATTGATTAGAAGGCATTTTAATTTACTATTTTACTTTGCGAGCATTCACTGGTGCTTTGCTGCTGAATATTAACGCACTGCTTTCTGTTCTCCCTGGAGTGAAGCCAATTTATTCCTTTACTGTGGAGAGGATGTTTCCACTAGTGGGAGAGTCTAGGACTAGAGGTCAGCCTCAGAATTAAAGGACGTTCCTTTAGGAAGGTGAGAAGGAATTTCTTTAGTTAGAGGGTGGTGAATCTGTAGAATTATTTGCTATGGAGGCCAAGTGAATGGATATTTTTTAAGGCAGAGATAGATTCTTGATTAGTATGGGGAGAAGGCAAGTGAATGGAGTTAGGGGGGAGAGATAGATCAGCCATGATTGAATGGCGTAGACGATGGGCCGAATGGACTAATTCTGCTCCTATTACTTACAACCTTAAACATCAAACGGATATATACTTGATGAAACAGGATTATTTGGCATATGTTAAATTCCATCTCCATAGAAACCAGAAGAATGGACGTTCTAGAGCGGAGAGAATCTGAATGTGAACTGCATTCCATCTTTTAATATCTCCCTGTCATAAAAATTAATATTTTGCTTCTGCATTATTTACGACTGAGTTGTTGTTCAGTGAAGCTTATAGAGCAGCCTGAATGGAGTCGCTGAGGCTTGCTTGCTGCTGCTGCTGCAGCTCAGAATGCAGGATTAGTTTAACACCATGATAGATAGGCAGGGTCTTATCAGTTGGAGCTGATCGAGTGATTGAACTGGTCACGCTATTGCTGGCTTTTTTAATGAAGTCACAGTGAAGTTAATAAACAGACTGCATATTGACCCAGAGATCTGTGTTGGCAAAACTCCTGATTGTCATGTGTTCTGGTCTTGTGCTTCACCGATAACCAGCTTCTGCAAAGGGAAGTGGGTCTTAACATAGAAACCCAGTGCTATAGAAATGAGAGGCTTATTATTGACACAGGGAATTTCTCAACTGTCACAAGGAGAGTGAGGGCCCTTGGAGCGGTTGCAAAACTGTGTTTAGGGATTATTTTCCATGGAGGTAGTCACAATGTTTTGGGTGACACAGCGGTAGAGTTGCTGCCTTACAGCGCCAGAGACCCAAGTTCGATCCTGACTATAGGTGCAGGATTTTGTACGTTCTCCCTGTGACCGCGTGGGGGTTTTCCGGGAGCTCCGGTTTCCTCCCACATTCCAAAGATGGACTCCAAAGGTTTGTAGGTTAATTGGCTTTGGGGTTTTTTTTTAATTGTTCCTAGTGTGTAGGATAGTGCTAGTGTGTGGGGATCGATGGTCGGCATGGACCCGGTGGGCTGTTTCCCCGCTGTATCTCTGGATTAAACGAAAACTAAAGTACTGTTTACAAAGTTGAAAGTTGTTGGAATGAAAGGAAATGAACAGGAAATTAGGTTTGTGGAGACATTTCCTAGAAATGAGCTTGTGAGGAGCAGTGACCGAGACCAGAGGAAATTGTGAAAGATTAATCTGGAGATATTGCAATATTTTGTGAAGGATGAAAGGAAAGGTCCTTTCAAAGAAATATAATAACTTGTGCCTACACGCAAAATGCTGGAGTAACTCAGCGGGACAGGCAGCATCTCTGGAGAGAAGGAATGGGCTTGTTCTGTTGAAGCCGTAGAGGCCTTGATGATCTGATAGAACCATTGTACAAACCCATGAGCTTGCATAAGGACGGGCCAAGAGGATGGTGGTGCAGAGCTTCACTCTCCTTGAGATGGAAGGCCCTTGTGTTTTGGAAAGATGGAGAAGGGAGGGTTTCTAACAAGAGTTTTGCATGCACTAGAGTTTGCACAGTTTTGCATGCACTATTCACCTTTTACACAGAGAGCGGTGGGTGCATGGAATGTACTCCGAACAAGGTGGTGAAAGCAGATGCAATGGCAACATTTAAAGGAAATATAGACAGAGACATGAAGAAGTGTGGATGTAGAGATATAGACCACATACAGGCTGATGGGATTAGTTTAATTTGGATGTACCTTTAGAATGGATATGAGGAGAAATGTCTTTAGCCAGAAGTTAGTGTATCTGTGGAATTCATTGCCACTAATGGCAGTGGAGGCCAAGGCATTGGGTATTTTTAAAGTGGAGATTAATCGATTCTTGATTAAAAGGTTCAAAGGTTCAAGATTAGTAAGGGTATCAAAGGTTATGGGGAGAAGGCAGGACAATGGGGTTGAGAAGGAAAAATAGATCAGCCATGATCAAATAGCGGAGTAGATATGATGGGCGGAATGGCATAATTCTGCTCCTATGTCTTATGAACTTATGGAGAGGGAGCTAAAAGCTGGCCAGATGTCTCGTGTCAGGTGTCAACCTCCTGACCCACAGGTTACTGCGATTCATGGTCTGAACTGATAGGCACACATTGTTGACACAAAGGCAGAGTCCGAGCTGTGGGAATCCGAGCTCTTGGCAGAGGAGAGAAGGAATGATGTTTGAGTCTGTCAGGTTTTAAAAGATGCATCCGGATTGACCACGCACCTTCCACTACCTCTGGGCATTCCAAATGCTTTACAGCCTATGGAAACCTTATGAAGCGTGGCCAGCGGGGTAGTATGTCGACCAATCTACAAAGACAGTGTGTTGAAGAGTAGAGAGTGATAAATATAGACCGTGCTGTCACGTTGAATAAAACAATGCTAAGTCCTGTGTTCCCTTGAGAAGTCATCCTATGGTGTGACTTGACCTCTCCAAGGTGGCATCCCCGACAGTGCAGTATTCCTTCAGTGTTACCTCACGGAGTGGTGCGCTGAAGTCTCACACGGGCCATGACCCACATCCTCGAGGTGGCGAGTGCTAACAGCAACGCCACAGCTGATGCACACTCGAAGGATTGACCAGAAAAAGGATCCATTGAGATGCTCCGGAAACTGATTTCCTTTCCGATTTGTGTTTTGTGAGCTGGCTGGTGTGATCCCCGCGTGTCGGTTGTTCAGCCAGCAAAGATTAGGTATCTTGTGAAAAAAGCTGCTGAGTCACAGTGAAGTAAGCAAGAACAGGCCTTTTTTGACAAAGTGTGGTTTATCATGCATTGACCAACCTAACAATGTTTTTATGTTTCAACCCGAGTCACTAGTTAGCTTAAAGAATAGTTAATTATTCTTTGATATACTATGTGTATTTAAAAATTGCAGCACATATCAAGCCAACCTTCTATAAGACCTACTTGTATGTGGTCATTTGATGCTATGGTTTGGAGTGTCAGCTGTCGTTAAAACATCATGTGACGAAATTGTATATAAATTATGACAGTTGTTCAACAGATATTGCCGCTGGCAGGATATTGAATGAGTAAAATAGATAATGATACGATAGAACTTTATTTATCCCAGGAGGGAAATTGATCTGCCAACGGTCACAGGGAGAATGTACAAACTCCGTACAGACAGCACCCGTAGTCAGGATCGATCTGGGGTCTCTGGCGCTGTAATGCAACATCTCTACCATTGCACCACTGCCACCAGAAATTCCTCGTGTTTTCCTTCAGAAAAATAATGTTATTTTATCTTAAGTGTTTTTAACATGTCTCCTAAATGCCTAAATATCAAATATGTTGGCAGTATCTCTGCCATTAGCACCATTGCCTGTGACATAAGCTCTTGTTTTAGAAAGGAAATGTTCATGAACTGATGTTTAATCTCAGTAAGGATATTTTATTTCAATTACACCACTGCGGTGCAGTCTCAAATAGAACTATCTGATGATAAAGTCGAACGCCTCTTTGTCTGCACCAAATGGATTTTTTAATAAGATAATCTCTTGATCACCGCCATTTTGTGTGTTGCTACCCATGTAAAATATGATGGCTTCTGGAAGAAGGTTCAGAATGCCCTGTCCTTTGTTCACCAACACCCCCATTACAGATGTTAGCAGATGTTGATCAATGTAATGACTAAATAAATGTAACAACTGCACTGATGTGAAATTTTTAAGTACAGCAAACCAGTGTTATTTGATTCGGGACAAATTTCTGCTGAATTCAGAATTCAGAGCTACTGTGAAAAAAGGCTAAAGGTGTTTAATTCAATTTAGCTGGATTCTGACGCTTTCTGCATTAAAGAGAAACTGAAGGTGACTTTTAGGTGGGAGGTGCGGTGACTGACAGCTAGGATTCAATTTGATGTCTCGTTTACGTGTGGTTGCTTTTCTTCCGTTAACATGAGGATTTGGTTCAAAAAAGTCAGGGAGCAAATTCCCTCATCGTCAGCCACAGCCTTGGGTAGTGACAGTCTTTGCATCTATATGCTGGGCAAAGGTACCTTCCCTGCTTTGGCAATCTGATAGTCACAGCCAGATTAAAGGCTTTAAACATGTTTTTGTGGATTGGGAGTCGAGTGAGGAGATGAGGAGGCAACAGGAAGAAGGATGTGATCTCTTTTAATCTTGTTTGTTTGTAGGCTGGTTTATAACACAACAACCAAAACAACAGAAACCCCACCTGGAGTTGACGTGAGAGTTCCTGGATTTGGGAAAACTTACCCACTGGAATTCCTGGATCCCAGCAAAAGGACTGTGGGTGAGTTCAGCTCAATGTGGATTGAGGGATTGAGTATCAGAAATTCATGTTTTTGAAAGACGTTCTAAATGTGGATCTTGATTGAGAGCTTGCTTGGCCTGGATTAGTGTAAAGCAAAGGCCTGCATCCAGGTTTTCTTCACTGAGCTTAAAACTTCCCGACTGACTCCTGGTTGTGCAGTGCTTGTTCTTATTCTTCTTGCGTATGGCGTGCACAGCCTGAAATTGTAGGACAACTTGTTCTATTTGGTCTTATTTGATTGTGCACGCCAGGTTGATTGCATTCGTCGAACCACGTGAAGGTTAGTGCTTGTTAAATGTTGGCATTAGCCGGGAATTTTTGGGGACAGAAGATTAAACTATGGTTTGGGCAGTAACTTGATTTATTATCAATATTCCACTTAAAAACAAAGCGTTGGAGGAACTTGTGTAGGAAGGAACTGCAGATGCAGGTTTAAACCAAAGATAGACACAAAAAGCTGGAATAACTCAGCGGGTCAGACTGCATCTCTGGAGAAGGGTCTCGACCCAAAACGTCACTTATTCCTTTTCTCCAGAGATGCTGTCTGACCCGCTGAGTTCCTCCAGCTTTTTGTGTCTATCTGCTGGAGGAATTTAGTAGGTCAGGCAGCATCTGTGGAGGGAATGGACGGGTGACATTTTAGATCCTTCTTTAGACACCTGGCCCGAACCTTTGCCTGTCCATTCAGATGCTCCCTGACCCACAGCGTTCCTCCAGCACTTTCGTTGCCGTTTCCAGCATTGCAGTTTCTTGTGTCTCCAGTGTTCCAATTAACATGTTCACTGTCACATTTTTGCCCATGAGGTGTTTGTTCGAAGGATGTGCTACCCTTCTTAAAAAAATTAATTATTTTGCAGCGTTGGTCCAGAGACGGCAGAAATCTCCATGTGTTGTTCTTGTACGTTTTGTACTAAGAGTATGAGTGGAGGTGGAGGTGTAGGCTGAGGATGATCCCAAGGTACAGGGGACCCCAGGACATGAAGCTGTTGGGAATGCAGGGTGGCATTTAGAAACCATTCTCATGGTATCCCAAAGACCCAACCAGACAGGGAAAACCTCTGAATTGAAGGCCACGTAATAGAGGGGATCAGGTCGGTTAACCTGGACTATGTGGGTCTCTGGACAGCAGTGAGTTCCACACACTGATACTCTATTATTGAGGGAATAAACATCGGCAGAGTTTGCAGAAAACTATGGTACTCATCTTTCCGGAGTGCCCTGGACTCGTTTCCCTTAACTGAAGAGAGCAGACGGGCTTGGACTAAGATCTCATTTGCAAATGGAATGGTAGTGAGGATCAGTAATTCATCGGCCTGGGTGGATGGGATAGGGACATTAAATTCCATATGAACAGATGGGGAATCTAAGTGCTCTGAGGTTGGTCAGGGAGAAAAATATATCTCTGCTACTGTAACATCAATTTACAGGTCGTAGCAAAAACACACCCGACTTGCTCGTGTTTTACTGCTGAGTCCTGCCACCTGGAACTCAGTCTGATCCATTGATGACTCTCAACCCAATGTGTCTGACCCCCAGCTACTGTTGAGAGCGCTAGTTTTCTGGGAAGCAGTTACTTCCTGCCAATAAGCCATTCCGACTTAGACCCTCAGTGCTGGAGTAACTCAGCGGGCCAGGCAGCATCACTGTAGAACATCGATTGGTGATGTTGATCAGTCTGAAGAAGGGTCCCGACCGAAATGTCGCCAATGCATGTTCTCCAGAGATGCTGCCAGACCCACTGAGTTACTCCAGCACTTTGTCTTTTGTTGTAAACCAGCATCTGTAGTTCCTTGTGTCTTGACCTAATCAGCCATCATTGTTCAAACAATATGAGAATAACACTATGTTGAACGGAACTGCAGATGCTGGTTTATACTGAAGATAGACACAAGGTGGTGGAGAAACTCAGCGGGTCTGGCAGCATCGTTGGAGAAAAAGGATGGGTGATAAAGTGTGTAGAAAAGAACTGCCGATACTGGTTTATACAGAAGATATGGAGAAAGGAACTGCAGATGGTAGAGATTTTTCTCCAGAGATGTTGCCTGCCCCACTGAGTTTCTCCAGCACTTTGTGTCTATCTAAGAATAAAACTGGATAGGCCATGCATCATCGTGGGCTCTCAGCATTCCCTTTGGCTGCTGAAAACTGGGCTGTGGGCCATGGACAGTAGCAGCAGAAAAGCCCAGTGTATGGCTCTCCCTTTATCAGTGCCATTAAACCAGGAGACCAAACCTGGTTCAATGAAGAGTGCAGCTGGGTACTTGGTCATCTATACCTACAGTAAAAGAAAGGCCCCTCCAAAGTTGCATAGTTTCCTCAGTATTGCTCTGAAGCACCAGCTCGTGCTAATGTGTTCGAGGATGGGGCTTTAATTCACAACCTTCTGCGATTAGGTTACATCAACACAAAGTTCTTTTCTCTCAGCCCCACTGATGGTATCACCTTTAAAGAGAAGCAGATGAGGGATGATCGGTGAGTGATCACATTAAAGACACCATGGAGTTAGGGTGTAGACCCACACCGGGAGCTTTGCACAGCAACTGCCCGTGATTCCCTATAGGTTGCATTGATATCGAATGCCCAGTTACGTACAAAGATAGGAATGGGATTGTGTTTTTTGCACTTTGTACATTTCGATACCTCGTTCAGATTCTTTTTCTAAATGTGCTTCAAATTATCTTTGATAATTTTCAGGCAGTTATTGTCGCACACACGATTATATAAATAAATGTACACCTGGAATTTTTTTATGTGCCTTTTTGTTTCTTTACTTCCTCTTTCCTGTTTTAAAATTGAGAAAACCCTTTCCCTCGCTTTCCCTGTGCTCTAAATACACCAGGTTGGCATGCCGGTTACATTGATTGTTTTTTATTTCTTCATGTGTTCACTTCCACCAACTGAGGAGTTTTGTTTCAATATGACATCCTCCCACTAATCTGAGGAAGGTTGCCGGCCTCTGATCACGACCATGCAGGTTCATTCAGGACAGCCACAGCTGGAAGAGATGTTGTAGAATTATTGTCTGAAGAAACGTCACCTATCAGTCTGAAGAAGGGTCCCAACCCAAAACGTCACCTATCAGTCTGAAGAAGGGTCCCAACCCAAAACATCACCTATCAGTCTGACAAAGAGTCCCGACCCGAGTCCCATCTCTGCATGTTCTCCAGAGATACTGCCTGACCTACTGAGTTACTCCAGCACTCTGTGTCTTTGTTTTGTAACAGCATTTGCAGTTCCTTGTTTTTACAGGAAGAGTTGTTTGTCAGCACAATCATGGACCAGGCAGCCTAGTCGTGCAGAGTTCCAGGCTTTGTTATAATTGCTACTGATCTGGAGGAATAAGAATGCTTAAGGTGATGCCACACAGCCTAGAAACCCAGGGCAGGGGTGTTCCACATGCACCAAAGTGTGGTAAAGGGGTGCATGCACTGCCTCTTGCAGCATGGCTGTTGTTGCATAAAGGATCCAGGCAGAGTGAGTGCTGCCTGCCTCAAGGGTCTCTGTCACTGTGCTGTGTTGCTCGACTGAGCCCAAGGTCCATTCTTTATCCATTCTCACAGTGCAGGACACAGAGTGTTGGAGGGCCCATATTGTGAATTGTTTCCTTGTGTTATTCCTTCCTTTTTTCTATCTGTCGATTTTTATAATCACTATGGTGACCATACATAAATGGAAACATTTTTAGTCTCCATTTTTCTTCCCCAAATGCTCCATCTTCCAAGGAGAAAAGGGCAGATTTAGAAGTTCCCGAAATATACCTTGGCTCCAGTTGAAAAAGACTGCCTTCTGTTCCGGATGATCAATCATTTATCAGTAGCAATGATCAGGCATAGGTTGATAGAAATAAAGTACCTGAAGATGCTGGTTAATACACAAAAGGACACATTGCTGGAGTAACTCAGGAGGTCGGGCAGCATCTCTGGGGAACATGAATTGGTGATGTTTTGGCTTGAGACCCTTCATCATAGTACAGTGCAGCACAGGAACGGGCACTTCAGCCCACGGTTTCCATGCTGAACATAACGCTACATTAAACTAATTTCCTTTGCCTGCATCTGATCCATGTCCCTCCATTCCCCGCGTATTCATGTGCCTATCCAAAGCATCTTGAATGCCACTATTGTATCTGCTTCCACCACCACTCTGAATACAACACTACTGCTTTGGTGCAGTTACTTGGAAACAGAGCCTTCTCCAGGGCAGCTCCCAGGCTCTGGAACTCCCTCCCACAACTGATCCGAAATTCTGAGTCCCTCACCATCCTCCAGTCCCGCCTCAAGACCCATCTCTTCACCTCTGCATACACTTAGTTCCATGTCCCCCTCCCCTTTGCATCTCTGTCTTACTGTTCTATTTCGCTTTGGTTTTTTTAACTCTCAATGTAAAGCGACTTTGAGTCCTTGAAAAGCGCTATATAAATAAAATGTATTATTATTATTATTATTATGTCATCATCCACACTCCTTGCGTCTTTTCCCAGTGGCCCCAAACAGTTAGTGTGTAGATGGTGCCTTTTGATGAGCTGTTCACTGTGGCCAGGGACCTCTGCTTGGTCAGAAACATAGAAAATAGGTGCAGGAGTAGGCCATTCGGCCCTTCGAGCCAGCACCACCATTCAATACGATCATGGCTGATCATCCAAAATCAGTACCCCGTTCCTGCTTTCTCCCCATATCCCTTGATTCCGTTAGCCCTAAAAGCTAAATCGAACTCCCTCTTAAATAAGACAAAAGTGCTGGAGAAACTCAGCGGAGTTTCTCCAGCATTTTTGTCTACCTTCGATTTTCCCAGCATCTGCAGTTCCTTCTTAAACATTCCCTCTTAAATAAGGTTGTTCCTTATACATCGGGCCCAAGGGCCATGCCACCGTTTGCATCGTGCCTTTCTCACTGGAGCTGAGAACGGCTGATCCAACACAGGCTGAAGATCTGACCAGGGTGGGGACAATACACATTCACCCACTTGTTAACCGCAGTTTCCATTTTGATGGGTCTATCAGTGCAGCGATGGTGGGTCCAAGGCAAACCTGCTGGTTTCACATGTTTAGAAGGAAATGAACAACTTGTATTTATGCATTTCACATTGCTGGCAGTTGTTGTTAATGCATCCATTTGGGTTTGTGTGAGGAGGCTGCTGGCTGCTTGAGACCCAGGCTTGAGTGTGAATAGATTCAACGTGCATCTCAATCTCAACCCAGTAACTTCATTGTTTTTGTAAATTATTTAAAAACGACACTTTATTTATCATGTGTCGGGAGGAACTGCAGATACTGGTGTAAACCGAAGACAGGCACAAAAAGCTGGAGTAACTCAGTGTGTCAGGCCGCAACTCTGGAGAAAAGGAATAGGTGACGTTTCAGGTCGTGACCCTTCTTTAGACTGAGAGTCAGAGGAAAGGGGAACGAGAGATATAGATGGTACTTAGGACAAATGAATGGGAGATATGCAGAAAGCAACAATAATTAAGGAAATGTGGAGCCCACAATGGTTACTTTATTCATTATACATGTATATACAGGAAATACAATTGGTGCTCTGTGATTCACTTTAAGAGGCAGCATGTAGTGGAAGTGGGACTTGAGCTGTGCAGGAAGAATCTGATGAAGAGGAGCCCATCTTACTACAACCAAGCAACACTTGTGCTTGTGAAAAAGCTAACTGATAACTAAACAAACAGGTTCACTTCTTAATAAACAGACAACTCACAATACGGTTGGTAGACCAGTTCAAAGCTTTACTAATTATCGGCCGATGGAAGTGACAAGGAAAACCCCAGCCAAGGGAGCAACACAGACCCTTGGCTGTCCTCTCTCCACTTCCCTGAACACAGAATTACATGGTATTATATACTGTTCTTTTGTCACCTAAGCACATTCCAAAGACATGGTCAGAGGTACAGAGAATACACATTAATATAGGATGCATCTGAGTTGTCTCGTCAATCATCAGTTGCATCAAAGGCATCTTGTCATGTGGTACAAGGACTTGCATATCAAAGGCATCAGACATTGGTTCAAGGTACTTGTATATCAAAGTCATCAGTCACTGCATACCTCAAAGGCATCGGACATTGTCTCAATATCCCTTACTGGGATTAATCTGGGCTTCCTCTCTCGTCAAATGGTAGACGCATTTCAAAGTCATCGGTCATTATCTCAATACACAGCAACCTGAGGCAAGCCTAGACTTGCCTTTCTGTATCAATCTACTGGAGAAAAGCCTGCTTTGAGACTAAATATAAGTTGTAAGCTGGCCCAGGAATCCATTTAATATTTTCTTATATTTTTAACATCATTCAGCCTTATCACTTGTTTGAGTTCTGGTAATGAAGAATTCTGCCAGATGACTTTGACATTCTGTTGCAGGAACCATCCAACCGAATTCACTGTCTTCTCCTTTTCATACTGAGAAGGAGGCCTACCTGATAGAATCTATCACTTTCCCATTTAAAATATCCATGATTAAAATTCACTCCCAATCATGCACTTGGCCATCCTGTCCCAATCTCACACTCTGTGCCCCTGTGTCAGATTTTCTTTGTTGTTAGTTTAATTTAGAGATAACAGCATGGAAACGGGTCCTACAGCCCAATGAGTCCACACCGACCAACGATCACCCTCACTACTAATTCTCTCCCACATTGTTACTCCAATGAAGAGCCATTTTACCACACCAAAGCCACTGTATAAATGTACGTGAGTTTAGAACAAAACCATGCAAACAGTGGGATGAAAGGAAGAGGAATTGATTTGAGAAGCTACTCATGTTTATCCGGAACTGTTGAAATAAATTGCTACCCGAATGCCTGGAACGCCATTGCGTGGAGGAAGAGTCATGAATTTGTGACGAGTTTGGCTTTTAGCAGCTGTGTTCTGGAGAGCTGGCAAGCCTGCAGATTAAAATTGGAAAGGCAGCAGAGCCTGGGGATAGTTCTTGTCAGAAGGTATTACGGACTTTGTTTCCAGTTGAACGCGACAAGAGAGGCGCTCATGGGATGCATTAAAGCAGTCATCCATCATGCATAGATTCATTCCATCCGTGAGCAGGCTACTCAACCAATTCTCTCAGCACCAGCTCCATGAAAGAGCTACCCGGATAGATCTTTTGGAGTTTGAGATGAATGCATTCAAAATAAATCTAGGTAGGCATGAGGGAGAAGGAAATTGTGACGTAAGTTGAATGGAGCAAACAGATCGTCAAATGAACTGCTCAATTGTTGTATAGTTGCAGGCAAGAAGTCCTGCTCTCTGCTGGTTGCTCGAAGATTGTGCATCTCTCTAAGTGCTTGTGGATAGATGTGAGGTTTGTAACAGCTCGAGTATTAAGTGGTTTCCACTTTGCAGAAATCAAGTACAACATAGTCACCTCGTGAAGATTCTCTGAAGTTGCAACAAGTTTCTGAGAAAGAAACTCATTTATCGCCACTGTTTGGGTGTGCTAGAATGTTTTGCAGGCAATGAAGAATTTCTGAAGTACAGTCATGATCGTGGTGTGGGGAATACAGCAGTCAGTTCATGCAGCGAGAGTTCGTGGAAATAGCAATGTGACCTCTACATTATTTATGTCACTGTGATTATCAGATGTTGCATATGATCTAGGACATCGGAAATACTTCCCTGAAACTAAACCAAACCACTGTTTAATGTCTTCTGTGGGATATAGCACCTCTGGCAGTGAGGTACTCTCTCGATAGTGCACTGAAGAGACTGGAAGAATTAGTTTATATAGAGATTGGTATATAAAGGACGATGGAGGAATTTGAGAAGCAGCTAAGGCCTTTGCAGCAAATCCTCTCCTATCTTCCCTCCTCCATTGAATTACCATCAGTCTCAGGATGTTCCTGTCATCAGATTCCTGAACGCCCCTTCCACAAGCTTGGGTCCAGTCTTGATTTTTTGTTTTCAGCTTATCCCATCGTGAACATTGGACATTTTCTGTGGATCTGTCACACTACGATGCTGAGAAACTATATTCCACCCTGGTAGTTTTCTCTTCACTCTACCAGTTGTACCAGTTTTGGTTTAATTAAATTCATCTTTGGTATCTGATTTAATTAGATAGCAGTCAAACAAAAGCTTTTCATCGACAATAATAAAGCTTTTCATCAACAATAAACCTGAACCCTTCTCCATCCTAAATGCACATGGTGAATAAAGAATTCAATTAAATTCAAAACCTAGGCTAGCATTACCAGTCTATGAAAATTAGTTATAAATGTTGAATGTTAACTGCTTTATATGTCGAGATCAATATTGTGGTGTATTTTAATATTTAGTACACTAAATGTAGAAACAAATTCCAAATATTTGGTTTGTGCATTTGACTAATCAAGAACAAATAATTCTTCATTAGAAAGGGTGTTTAGGCTTATGGGGAGAAGGCAGGAAAATGGGATTTGGAGGCAGAGATCAGCCATGAATGAATGGTGGAGTCGACTCGATGGGCCGAATGGCCTAATTCCACTCCTATAACTTGTGAACTTGGACTAGTGATATCTTAATGGAAATGAATACTTTCTTAAGGCGGTTATATTTTTGATACTTGGCGCTTCATTCAAGGCAGCAAAGTCTTGAGTGCAGCCAATATAGCAGGTTACTGTGGATGCTGTAATAAACCTAAAGCCTTCTCCACCTTAAATGCACTTGGTGAAGAATTCATTTATACCTTCACATGCCCACCTCCTTTCTGAGATCCTTTAGTGCCAACTCAGTTGTGATAGTATAAAAACAATGTTGGAAATCTCAGCAGGTCATGAATCACTGACATCCTGTTGAACTGATGGAAGTTTAGGCAAAATGAATTATTAAACCTGGCTCAATTTTGTCAGGGTGAGTTCAAGGTAACATGCATGTTATCTAAAGCAAACTAGTAAACATAGCAGACTTCACTCCATGTGATTGTACTTCAGTGTACAGAGAGTCAAAGTACAGGACCCTTCACTCACGTGAGGAAATGCAGTGCAAGATTTCTCGGAATTTCAAGAATTGAAATTCTCAGTAGAAATCAGGTCTCTACAATCTACTGTGTTGCTTTAGACTAGAACCAGAGCATGGGAAGCAGCCCTGTCTGTGCAACTGGCCATGCTCCAAGTTTAAATGAATCAGCATGTCTAACGGAAATCTTTCAGGCACAGAAGTCCTAGTAAACATCACTTCCAACCTTGCTTCCTTTTGGCAAAGGAACTGCTTCCTGTACATGCATGTGACTGGTAAAACGATCCGTATAGTTTTTAAAGTAGAGTTACAGTAGAACTCTGTAAACAAACTCCACAGGACTTCGGTACCGGAATGGCAGATTATCTGTACTAACTTGTGTCTAATAATGCCCCAACATGTTTTTATGTTATTTTATTCGCATGTTGTATAGAAGTATAACAAATGTTTTTAAATGAACCATTGAGTTTAATGGGAGCGGGGATCTAAGCTCCAGTGCTTTTAAGCTTTTATGTTTCAGTTTGCCAAAACAAGCTAAAATGTAAAAGCATTCAAGCTGCAAACGTACCCACGTTTTGGACCTCATCAGATGCAGATGCCCAGAGTCAATAGAGTCTCGCTCTCTGCCTCCTGGAAGGGCTTTGCTGGTCAGGACACATGTCAGGTTCAGCAGTTTAAGTTGTTTAAATTGAATATGTTTGGCATTCACAAACGTTTTAAAAAAAAATACACTTGAGCTACAAAAGCAAAACGATTTCATACATACCACTAATAACTGAAACACAATAGCACCCTGCAAAATTAAAATACATTTTAAGAGACACGGGGTGGCACACTGGCGTAACGGTAGAGCTGCTGTCTTGCAGAGCCAGAGACCCGGATACCGGGTCTAACCATAGGTGCTGTCTGTGCGGAGTTGTATATTTTCCAATGTGATTGCGTGGGTTTCCTCTGGGTATTCTGGTTTCCTCCTGCATTTCAAAGACGTGCATGTTTGTAGGTTAATTGGCTTCTGTAAATTGGCCCTAGTATCCAGCATGCAAAAGTGGAATAACATACAGCTGGTGACCAGGTGATTGATGGTTGGCGTGGACTCAGTGGGCTGAAGGGCTTGTTTCCATGCTGTATCTCTCAACATAAAATGGAAATGTCTTTTTATGGACTGTTGTTCCTTCCCATTGATTTTGATGGTCTAATCCACTGCAAGATCTTGGCCAGAGTTGCTCCCGTGCCGTACTCCATGAAGAGTCAACCGTACAGATGTACTGAGATCCACACGGAGCTGATTGAAAGGAAGAACTTCAGCTTGCACTCTGAAGTCCCAAGCTTCCACAGAATTATTCTCATTCGGGGAGATGTTCTAACGTTTGACCAGAAGATAGAGACCCATGACTGGCACGATACCTATCTGAACCTGAACTCCACCTTCAGCTGT
>CM075978.1:183862710-183912205 GCA_038087875.1 Malacoraja senta
GGTCTTAGTTTCCTAATAAAGTTCTGGGATTGGTTGCCAGTTTTATCGGGGGGGTGTTGTGCAAAAAAAAACTGGGATGTAATTTTTAAAAAAAACAATTTCTACAACTTTGCATTTCCCCTAATGAGCTCCCTGTCGCAATGACCACAAGTTGACATGAACAAGTGAAGGATGGTCTAAGGGGCCTGACCTGGGCACCAATGTCCACAGGAGCTGCTGGGACTAGAGAACAGGCCAATGTTTCACTAACCTTGGCCAACACACTGGACAAGTTTCATGTAGAAAATACTTCATAGATTCCTTGAGTAACATTTGTAGTGGATAATTGTAATAAAATATATCACATCTGACTTGACATTTGGCAACATGGATGAAGATAACAAACCACTTGCAAGACTTTTTAAAAATGTATCTTCCATTTTACATTTTTTTCCCCCAGTTATAAACATTGTTTAAAAAGTGTAATCAAACATTGTAATGTTTTCTGCTCTGTTCCATGGATTAAGGTTAGTCTGGACTTGGACAACCTTTAAAAACATAATCGTGTTCTTCTTGTCATTGATTTTTTGCAGAGGCAGCTATAATTTCAACTCTTTCACTATTTTCTCACAAAGTCACTAACGTGGGAAGTAGGGAGGTTCTTGTTGGGGTTTGGCCCTCCTTTCCTACCCTCTCCCTGTAATGGCCCCTTTTCTCCTTCACTTGATTTCTCCCACCTTGTTTCTGTTTCTCTCCGCTTCAGCACCAGTTGAGGGAAACTTTTGAAGAAGCAATAGGAGTTGAGTATAGGAGCAAAGAGGTCCTTCTGCAGTTGTACAGAGTCCCAGTGAGACCACACCTGGAGTATTGTGTGCAGTTTTGGTCCCCTAATTTGAGGAAGGACATTCCTGCTATTGGGGGAGGGCAGCGTAGGTTCACGAGGTTAATTCCCGGGATGGCGGGACTGTCATATGCTGAGAGAATGGAGCGGCTGGGCATGTATACTCTGGAATTTGGAAGGATGAGAAGGGATCTTATTGAAACGTGTAAGATTATTAAGGGTTTGGACACGCTAGAGGCAGGAAACATGTTCCCGATGTTGGGTGAGTCCAGAACCAGGGGTCACCGTTTAAGAATAAGGGGCAAGCCATTTAGAACGGAGAAACACTTTTTCACACAGAGAGTTGTGAGTCTGTGGAATTCTCTGCCTCAGAGGGTGGTGGAGGTCGGTTCTCTGGATACTTTCAAGAGAGAGCTGGATAGGGCTCTTAAAGATAGCGGAGACAGGGGATATGGGGATAAGGCAGGAACGGGGTACTGATTGTGGATGATCAGCCACGATCACATTGAATGACAGTGCTGGCTCGAAGGGCCGAATGGCCTACTCCTGCACCTATTATCTATTGTAAACAGCCTGAAGAAGGGTCTCAACCTGAAATGTCACCTATTCCTTTTCTCCAGAGATGCTGCTTGACCCGCTGAGTAACTCCAGCATTTTGTATCTATCTCCCAGGGAAATGTAAATGCCGTTCTGTTCCTCAACAGTGAATTTCTCTCCCTCCTTTTTATTTCCAGATGAAAATGGTCAGTTTTTCAAGGACCTGCAGGAGATGATTGAATCCATGTACAAGCAATATGGTGGACCCATTGTCCTGATAGCACACAGCATGGGAAACCTCTACACGCTCTACTTCCTGAACCATCAGCCCCAGGAGTGGAAAGACAAATACATTAAGTCCTACATTGCGCTGGGGGCTCCTTGGGGAGGTGTGACGAAGACTTTGCGAGTATTGGCTACAGGTTAGTCATAGAAGAATGTCAAACTGGGAATGTGAAACTCCTTGGCTGATCTTCACCAACAAGGGCGGCACTGTGGCACAGCGGTAGATTTGCTGCCTTTCAGCGCCAGTGACCCAGGTTAGATCCTGACCATGGGTATGGAGTTTGTATGTTCTCCCTGTGACCTGCGTGGATTTTCTCCGGGATATCTGGTTTCCTCCCACACTCCAAAGACGTACAGATTTGTATACTAATTGGCTTGGTATAATTGTAAATTGTCCCTAGTGTGTTGGATAGTGTTCGTGTGCAGGGATTGCTGGTCGGTGTGGACTAGGTGGGCTGAAGGGCCTGTTTCCGTGCTGTATCTCTAAACTAAATTAAACTAGATAGATATGCAGGAGTGAGAAATGATGAGATTGTGTTGTTGTGGAAGAATGATCCTGACCGTGTGTTGCATGCATTGTTCATGTGGTGTTAATGAGCACCATGGCCATGGCTTACACCTTGCTTAACCTTCCAGGAGACAATGATCGAATTCCTGTCATCAGCCCATTGAAGATCCGTGGCCAGCAGCGGACTGCAGTCTCCACCAACTGGCTCCTCCCTTACAACAACACCTGGTCAATGGACACGGTATTCATCACCACACCAACGTATAATTACACGATAAAAGACTATCAGAAGTTCTACCAGGACATCAACTTCAAAGAAGGCTGGCTCATTCGGCAAGACACCGAGCCGTTGGTGTACAGTTTGACTGCCCCTGGCGTCCCAATATATTGCCTGTATGGAACCGGAGTGCCAACGCCCGAGTCCTTTCATTACGTTGCCTTCCCCGATCAGGAACCCGTAGCGGTCAATGGGGATGGCGATGGGACAGTCAACCTAGTTAGTGCTCTAAAGTGCAAGGAATGGGCTGGGAAACAGAAAGGCAAAGTCTTCATGAAGGAACTGCCAGGAAATGAACATGTAGATATGCTGTTGAATCTCTCTACAATATCCTATATCCAAAAGGTCCTATTTGATTTATCTCCGCTGTGAATTCATAGTGACTACTCTGGAAGTCGGAGGAAACTTTTGTGTTGCTGAATTTTAACAGTTTTATGGCGAGTTGAGGCACTGCATTGACTGTGAATTGGTGTGTCCTGATTCTGTGCGTAACTAAGGTTGCTCTCTGACATCACTGGAACAGGAGCAGTGCATCAATCCAACTAATTCCCTTTCACCAACAAAGGAGCCGTGGATAATTAGTGGCACCTTTATTCCAATGGTGCATGCATATTCCCAAAAGATGTTGCATAATCTCAATTCTCTCCATTTTGTTGATTGTGTCTGACCTGAATCTTCCTGATTTTGACCTGACATTGGGTCACTGAGCCTTTTCCATCATTGAACTGAACCACATCTATCTGCGACTGAAGCCAATGTCAAGTGAAATGGGTCTCAATTATTTTTTTTAAATCATTTCATTATAATGGAATATTGGGATGTATGTTGGAGATTGGGGGCAGAGAGGGAATAGTGAAGTTCAGTGGGTCAGGCATACAACGAAGATTCACACAAGCAAGTCTTGCAACCTTTTGATGTCAAAAATGTAACTGCTTGAAGATGCGTTTGATTGCAGGTTTGGCAAATCGTGCTACGACCCAGTAACAAAATGAAGGTGTGAACATCACCCCAATCCACTTCCTGTAGGTTTACTGTATAATAGACTCCATCCAGCAAACAAAACATATGCAGGATGGGAAACAGAATTGTTGTAGTGCCAAAGGGTTTTTTTTGCCACAGATTCCAGCATCTGCAGTCTCTCGTGCCTCCAGTATTACTTCTGTAAAACCAAAGTTGAAGTACATGGACAAGGAAAATATCGGGGAGCAGAAATTCTGTCATCCCTAATATGACAATGGAGAATGTATTGTACAGAGGCTAAGTATGATTTCCACTGGATCTCATCCTTGTAATATGAACTCTTTGTAATTTAGGTTCCAACTCTTTATGAATACCTCCTTCCATACATTTGCTTCCAGCTGTGTTTGCCAAACACTACGTATGGTACAGCTACCTCCTAATTTCGAACCCACCTTTCACTAGTTGAAAGCATAATTTCTGAATCGTCTTCAAATTAAAATGGATGAAAGTGAAAGGGGAAAATAGATATGTTTTACTTCCCTAAGTCTTAAGTCACTTGATTTGAGTGCAATTTCACAAATAAATATTCTAAAAAGACAATAAAATTTAACCTTTCCCATTTACTTCTGCGGAAGGGGTTGTTTGTTTGCTTTTGAGACTTGCAGCCAAGAATATTTTAGCAGGATCGTGCAATATTTGGCTGTGTATGAATAGATAAATCTTTGTGCCTTCACTGTACTGAGGCCATGGCATGCCTATGATAGTCAAGATATTTAAACTTCGTGCATACAATTTAATTTTTGTTTTGGGGGGGAAAGAGCACAATTTATGGGTTGGTGCCGGTGAAATAACACAATTGGCTTGTGTGTATATTTGTAGAAAGGAAATGAGTAACAATAGACACAGGACACTTTCTTACTTGGCAGATGGGGGACAGCATCAAAGAGTATTGATGAGTCCATTAGTCTGTAGCCAGGTGATCACCAAAGCTTGCTTCCTTGCCTCTGCCCCACCACAGCAAAAGAAATAGCTCTCGCAGAAGAATTTACACTTTTGCCATGTCTGGGGAACACAATTCTGACCAGTTTTTGTTTCTTCGCACCCCACGATAATTCATGGAGAATCTATAATTAATACAATTTGTAACACAACAGGTAAGTGAGGTTTATTAGGCCATCTAGTTACTTGAGAGAACAGCCATGTCCCAATATACATTTTCAAACGTTTCCAGACAATTCAAAGCCCAGGCTAGAATTACCAGTTATGACATTTTGTTATAAATGTTGGATGTTACCAGTTTCATATGTCGAGTTCAATATTGTCGTACATTTTAATATTCCGTATACTAAATGTAGAAGCAAATTCCAAATATTTAGTTGGTGCACTTGACCAGTGATATCTTAATGGACATGAATATTTTCTTAAGGCAGTTATATTTTTGATACTTGGCACTATATTTCAAGGCAGCAAAGTCTGGGTGCAGCCATAAAGCAGGTCATTGTGGATGCTGACTACATCTGTAACCTCTGCTGCCTTGTCCTTGTATTCTGATTGCTGATAACGGATTGGAAAACTACCATTAAATGCGCTGTCTCTGGGGGTGCGGGCCTGCTGTACCGGCTGCTCTTGGTAAAGGCTGTGCAGGGTACCAGAGACACACTGCCGCGGATGAGATAAAACAAGCAGAGACTCAAGAGTAGGGTGGTGACTTGCCCCTCCCTCCCCCCAGTGCCTTCTTCCAACCTGTGGCAGCGAGTGGCATGGTTGGAATAGTGGGTCTGGCAAGGCAGGGAGGTAAATCCAATTGTTACTACTTATAGACCAAGCATTGATGTTTTTGGTCTGTAAAGCTGGTGGCTGAGTCTGATCACAATTGTGTATTCATGCTGTTATCTGTGCCTCTGCAGTTCACATACCCAGCTTCCAAGGATGGTAATATTTAATCACTGAAGGTGCATTGCTGTAACCACTGCTTCTGTTTCTACTCGAGTGTTATATTTTTCACTGGTAAATAAACAAGTTTCACCTGCAGTGATTGTGTGTTGGCTTGTGTATGGATTCTTTCTCCAGTAGCACTTGGAAGTACAATTCCAACTGGGGCCTGGAAGGGCAAGATTGCAACAGGATCAATGGTCAGTTTAGTACTATGGCTGCATCTTTACCCTAACCAGAATCATTCATTTTTTTTACCTGTGCTTTGACAAGCACATCGGGTAGTTAGGATGAAGGTAGACACAAAATTCTGCAATAACTCAGTGGATCAGGCAGCATTGCTGGAGAAAAGGAATGCGTGACGTTTTGGGTCGAGACCCTTCTTCCGACAGGTAGTTAGGATGGTTACATAGCAGACAATAAGGGCCAAAGTGCGTCATGGCCTTTTGTGCCAGGAAGTGCTTTCTAATTGGCATTAATTACAAGATTATTTACCAATCCCCAAATAAATGCCCACATCATTTGATGGGTTCCAAGATGCATGGGTGCAAAGGGCCCTGCGTTTGTGCCACACCTGGAAAAGCAATCCCAGCACATCGACCACTGTGTCAATTGTATCAATCTCTTCGATCTACCGCCTACCGCCATCATTGAAGATCCTTAGACTATCTTTAATGTACTTTACCTTGCAGTATGTGTTATTCCCTTTATTCTGTATCTACACTGTAGGCGGCTCGATTGTAATCATGTACAGTGTTACTGCTGACTGGATGGCATGCAACACATAGCTTTTCATTATACTTTGGTACATGTGGCAATAAACTAAACTAAATATTATCCACAATTTTTCAGTAGGAATAAATTAGCTTTATTTTCCCTAACTAAATAGTTTCAAATTAATTCTCCAATTAATCTCAAACCAAGACAAGAATGGCCTGAACTGCAATTGCTGTTCGGTTTCCTAGGCTTCAATGAGATAAATTAATTTACCCTGCAACTCTCAGCCCTGAAAGGTATGTGCTTTCCAAAACCTGAATGTGTTTTCTTAAATCTTCTTTGATTATGTTTTTCAAAAAATAAGTTTTTAGAGCTTAATCACACCACTCAATCCCAATCTCCACGTACAAAGAACACCATTTATGATCTACTATTCCTCTTACAAAATTGGGGAGATTTTTACAGTGTATTACACCTATACTGGATCTGGATGTAGTACGCTGAAAAGCTCTGGGTACTCAGCACTGGACAATTTTTACATTTTACAAGCCAGTTAATCAAGACAATTAACCTACAAACCTGTACACCTTTGGGGGAAACCGAAGATCTCGAAGAAAACCCACGGGGAGAATGTACAAACTCCATACAGACAGCACCCGTGGTCGGGATCGAACCCGGGTCTCTGGCGCTGCATTTTGCTGTAAGGCAGCAACTCTACCGCTGCGCCACTGTGCCCGCCATACTTATGAAAATGATTTGTTTAAATGTAAATTTCACTTTCAGCTCTACAGCAGCTACATTGGAAAAACCTGTTGGTTTTTTTGGGTGCAAGGCCTAGTGATTGTAATGAAACAAAGTAAAATTTCAGCCAATATTTCTGACATGACCATGTGCCTAGTTCATCATGGGAAGGTGCTGTTTAGCATCTCCATCAATGACTTGTATGAGAATTTACAAATGATTAGTAAGTCTGCAGTCAACACAAAAATAGGTGGTATCAAACACAGTGAAAATGTTTATCAAGAATTGTTGTGGGATATTGATCAGCTAGATAAGGCAGCTGGGGAATGGCAAATGGAGATTCATTCAGATAAGTATAAAGTTGCATTTTACCAAGTCAAACCAGAGTCAGACTTTCACAATGAATGGTAGTGCCCTGGGGTGTGTTATAGAGCAGAGGGGGCCAAGGAGTACAAGTACACTGTTTCCTGAAAATAGCATTAATGGTAGATAGGGTGGTGAAGAAAGCTCTTGGCACATTGAACTTCATCAGTCAAAGTATTACGTATAGAGAAAAAAACCCAAAGAGCTGGAGTAACTCAGCAGGCCAGGCTCAGAGTATGTTGAACATGTCCAGATGACTTTTTGGATCAGAATCCTTCTTCAGACTGATTGGGGGAGGGGACGGGGACAGGGGAGAAAGCTGCTTGAGAGGGTCCGGACAAAGCGTGGCAGGTGATAGCGTGACAGAAGCATTTGAAGAGTAGTGAATTGGGAGGCTTAAGGAATGTGGTGGAGGGGGAGGGAATGTGCGAGTCCAGGTGGGCCACAGGAAAGGATTGGGGGTGGAGAGGGGGGGTGTTGTTAGAGGTTACCCGAATTTTGAGAATTTTGTGTTCATACCATTGGGTTGTAAGCTATTGAAGCAAAATATGAAGTGCGCTTCTTCCAGTTTGAGTGTGGTCTCGTTCTGGCAATGGAGGAGGCCCAGGATAGAAAGGTCAGTGTGGAAATGGGATGGAGAGATAAAATGGTTCGCAACCAGGACATCCATTAGGCCTTGGAGGACTGAGCACAAGTATTCGGCGAAATGGTCGCCGAGTGTGCACTTGGTCTTGCTGATGTATAGAAGGCAGTAGATAAGGTTAGGAGAGGTTTACGTGGCCCTTGTGATGGAGGTGAGGGAGGCGTTATAGGGACAGGGGTTACATCTATGGCTGCAGGTGAAAGTACCTGGGTGGGGGTAGTTTGGGTGGGAAGGAATGAGTGAACATGGATAACTTGGGCCAAAGTAAATCATACAGGCAGTATGATTTATGCTGCCTGACATTGACATTCCTTCCCAGTGTCTGTCTGTTTCTGATTTCCAACAGGGACAAGATTTTGCTGTTCACATATTACATCTTTCTCTTGAGACAACGCCTGAAAAAATGTCAGGATAAATCAGCCAGTCTCAAGAAATTAAATGGCTTGAACCACCAAGCTCGAATGGTCTTGAGATTAACCACAGATCAGTGGGAAATGAACATTATGTAAGTTTATACTGGTATATTTGACCAACTTCTCCAAAATAAACCAAGAAAAATTAAAAAGCAGAAATGAAATTGAGTTCTGAGATTAAAGACAATAGAAGCAATTATGCAAGAATTATGAAAACAATTCATTATGCAGAATTGGCTTATACCATTTATAAAATATCAATATCCAACATCTGCAGTTCTTCAACAAATCTTTGGTATAGCCATTTTTACAAGCTGCATTTATGTTTTGAGAAAAATATTGCAGGGTACCGCACAGGATTGTAACCAAACAGGATTTCAGACCCAATAATATTTCCAAGTTGACGTGTTCATGGAGAGAAACTTGCTGGTGTTGGGATTCCCAGACCCCTGATATCTTTGTCCTCCTTATAGAGGTTGCAGGTTTAAAGTTGCGATCAGAGTAGCTTGAGTAAGTACTGGAATGTGTTTTGTATTTGGTAAATGCTGATGCCCCTGTACACTGCTAGTGACGGAATTAATGCTCAAGGTAGTGGATGGAGTGCCATTCAAATGGAGCGCTTTGAAATGTTGAGCTTGTCGAGTATTTTTGGACTTGCAATCACCAAAATCATCACGGCAAGTGTTGCTTCACACTCTTGACTTGTAGGTGCAGATGATGGAAGACTTTGGGGTATCAAGAAAAGTTGCAGAATGCTTGGCTTCAGAACTGCCAGGTGATTGTAAAGGGTCCAGATATTAGGACAAGGTTAAAGAGGATGAGGGTTTGAACACCAGAAGCATTTTACAATATTATAACGTCAGTTCATTATGGAGCTTATCTATGCAAATGAAGTCTAGGACCCAGTTATGAGTAAGAGTATTTGATCTAATTTTGCACAGAACATTAGACTGGAAGTGGGTACATGTGGAGGTAGAGGCAGGTAATATTAAAAGTTAAAGTGGATGATCTTTTTAAAGCAGAGGATATGTGAGGTGACATTCTGCTTGTGGTCAAATTGGATACATAGATTTGTTAATAGTCAGACTTGGTATCCAGTGAAGGTGAAAAGAGATAAGTATTGATCAATAAATGCAATTTATGGCCATGGATAGCCTGAAATAATTTGTTTTAATTGATCTGAATGAAGTAAGACTATCCTTTGAGAGCAGGAACCAGGTTAGTACAAGTTCAGTAAAGTGAAGTAAAATGGCACTAGTTTTTTCAGGTGAGATAGTGTCAGGCTCCACCATTCACTATTGAAGTAAGCATGTGTGCTTAGCTATGATGATAGGAAATGTACTCTGATTGTGAAATGTAGATTTAGACGTTTAGATTTTAGAGATGGAGTATAGAAACAGGCCGTTCGGCCCACTGAATCTGTGTCACCCAGTGATCACCCATACTATAACAATGAGCTACACACTAGGGACAGTTTCATGGAATCATGGAATCTTTATTGTCATTCAGACCTTTCGGTCTGAACGAAATTTCGTTGCCTTGCAGTCATACATATAATAAAATAACAAAACACACAATAAACACAAATTTAACATCCACCACAGTGAGTTCACCAGACACATCCTCACTGTGATGGAAGGCAAAAATCTTAAGTCTTTGTCTCTTCCCTCCTTGTTCTCCCTCTGCGCGAAGGCGATCCAGGCCTCCGATATTGTGACCCCCACCGGGTGATGGTAAGTAAGTCCCGCGGCCCAACCGTGCTCCGCGAACGGGCCGGTTAAATCTCCGCGGCCCGGGATAGTCGAAGCTGCCGCCCTCCAGTCCAGCGGACGAAGCTGTTGCCGCGGGAGCTCTGAGGTTTGGTTTCTATGGTCAGCCTTTCTAAAAATATATTGCATTTTGAAGTCCATGAAATGAAAGAAACTCGGACCTAGCTTTGATGAAATTCCCTTTTTTATGACTTTATCTGCACTAAAAATAGGTGAGATATTCATTGAGGACCTCGCGCATCTCTTGCGGTTCCATGCATAGATGACCAATGTAGTTTCTGATGTTAACCCAGTTAACATTTCAGGTTAATGACCCTTCATCTTTACTGATGTTCTCTATTTGAAGTGCCACGTGCTCTTGGAGTGTCAGTGTGACCCAATCCAATTGTCTCCTCCCTCTGTTCATTTAGAGTATTGCAAGTAGATTGTAACAATGAGGGAAATAATTGCTATTTTAACTAAAAGATAACTAAAGTAGCCTCTATACTATGTTATATTTAAGACATCCAGAACCTCAACCTGTAGTAGACTATCTGGCTCAAAACAACTAACCATTTAAAAAAACTTAAACAGGTATTATCCTTTATTGAAGTTGGGATAACCTACAGACCTTTAAAGCTAATAGCCATAGTGATACAGCGTGGAAATAGGCCCTTCGGCCCAACTTGCCAACATGTCCCAGCTACACTGGTCCCACCTGCCTGCGTCCATATCCCTCCAAACCTGGCCTATCCATGTACAGTGCATTCAGAAAGTATTCAGACCCTTTCACTTTTTCCACATTTTGTTACATTACAGCCTTATTCTAAAATGGATTAAATTCATTTATTTTAACATCAATCTACACACAATACCCCATAATAAAAAAGCGAAAACATGTCTTTAGAAATTTTTGCAAAGTAATTAAAAAGAAATAACAGAAATATCACAAGTATTCAAACCCTTTACTCAGTACTTTGTTGAGGCACCTTTGGCAGTGATTACAGCCTCGAGTCTTCTTGGGTATGACGCTACAAGCTTGGCACACCTGTATTTGGGTAATTTCTCCCATTCTTCTCTGCAGATCCTCTCAAGCTCTGTCAGGTTGGATGGGGAGCGTCGATGTACAGCTATTTTCAGGTACCTCCAAAGATGTTCGATCGGGTTCAAGTCCGGGCTCTGGCTGGGCCACTCAAGGACATTCACAGACTTGTCACGAAGCCACTCCTGCGTTGTCTTGGCTGTGTACTTAGGGTAGTTGTCCTGTTGGAAGGTGAACCTCCGTCCCAGTCTGAGGCCCTGAATGCTCTGGAGCAGGTTTTCATCAAGGATCTCTGTACTTTGCTCCGTTCATCTTTCCCTTGATCCTAACTAGTCTCCCAGTTCCTGCCGCTGAAAAACATCCCCACAGCATGATGCTGCCACCACCATGCTTCACCGTAGGTATGGTATTGGCCAGGTGATGAGCGGTGACTGTATCTGCAGCACTCCATCAATCAGGCCTTTACGGTAGAGTGGCCAGAGGTTCACCTGCACCTCCTCCAACCTCATCTATTGCATCCGCTGCTCTAGATGTCAGCTGATCTACATCGGTGAGACCAAGCGTAGGCTTGGCGATCGCTTCGCCGAACACCTCCGCTCGGTTCGCAATAACCAACCTGATCTCCCTGTGACTCAGCACTTCAACTCCCCCTCCCATTCCGAATCCGATCTTTCTGTCCTGGGCCTCCTCCACGGCCAGAGTGAGGACCACCGGAAATTGGAGGAACAGCACCTCATATTTTGCTTGGGCAGTTTGTACCCCAGCAGTATGAACATTGACTTCTCTAATTTCAGGTAGTCCCAACTGTCTCCTCCCCTTCTCAGCTCTCCCTCAGCCCTCTGCCCCCCCCCCCCCCCCCACCCACCCTCCCTCACATCAGTCTGAAGAAGGGTTTTGGCCCGAAACGTTGCCTATTTCCTTTGCTCCATAGATGCTGCTGCACCCGCTGAGTTTCTCCAGCATTTTCATTTTTGTCTACACACAATTAGTTAAAGTTGTTTGGCAACTGAATAAAATGTATGAAACTATATTCCTCATTTGCACATTTTATTTTACATTAATAAAGAATTATGCCAAGCAACCCCCAATATTAGTCAAGTAAGCCCCTCACCAATTGATTTCATTAAAATTACACATTTGCTGATGTTAAAATCTTTCCCTGTCCTCTGCTTTGCCAAAGGAAAAAGAGAACAGAAACATATGGGAGAATTTGCGTAAAGTTGCACTTCCACAACTCAGGTTATTCATAACGCAGGGAGCCTCCGTAATTGAGAATGTATGCGAGCGGAGCTGCTTGCTTCACAAGATGATGCATGCAGACTATTGTGGCTCAGTCTCTTAACAAGTGCATTCCAGGTGACTGCCAGTGGAGAGATTCAGTCTGAAGAAGGGTTTCGGCCCTAAACGTTTCCTATTTCCTTCGCTCCATAGATGCTGCTGCACCCGCTGAGTTTCTCCAGCATTTTTGTGTACCTCCGAGAGATTTATGACATTGTATTCTTATGTTCTGGTGTATGAAAGGCTGGAATTAGTGTAACGACATTTCTATTGGACATTATTATGCCATTATTATGAACTAATTGTTCCAAATAGATACATAATCACCAGGAATCACTAATCCACTCCTTCACTTACATACTGTGCCAAGCAGTAGTTTAGACAACTGTAGACTGAAGTGCATGTTTCATGGATGGCATAGTTTGAGTCTGAGTTTCTTTAGTAAATAATCAAGGGATGCTTCAAGTAAGGATATGGAGATAAAATAACTCCACTCAATCTTTAAAGGATGAAAGTGAAGGTTCATATGCTAGGTCAAACATATGATAAACTGCATGCTCTATATAATGCTCAAGATGGACACAAAGTGCTGGAGTAACTCAGCGGGTCAGGCAGCATCTCTGGAGAAAAAGGATGGGTGCCATTTCTAGTTGGGACCTTTCTGTTTTAACATTCAAACTGCAACATTATAAAATGTAGCTTAGTGCTCTTTGCAGATAGTTTCAGCTTGAAGTTTCAGGTGAAACTATTTTTTATTCTAAAAAACATTGAGAAGACTGCAACGACAAGTTATTCAAATCTTCAATCTTTGGTTTAATACGAAAGTCCATAAAAAATGTTTAAAAAAAAGATAAAGACAAACAAAAATAGAAAAATGTTTAAATACAGTAAAGCTCAGCTGTTTTGCAATATTTTAAACATTCTTTCTCAGAATTAGAGCATTATCAAAAAGACCAGAACTTGCTGCCCATCATTGGTTGGCTCTGGAAAGGTAATGTTGGATAATTTTGTTAAACCACTTTAGTGCATGTGGTGAAAATATTATAAAGATTGTTTGTAACTTAGCAATAGACTTCGTCAGACCAGTGACATTAAGGCAGTTATCTACCGATATATAATGGCTTTTAAATTATTTGTGTTTACCCATTTCACTCCAGCGTTGAGTTCAAGACTAAATCTTATTTTCACACATTTAATTTTGTTGCTCCATATAAAAGTGCAGTTACCTTCATTTTTCAAAAAGGACTAGTCCATACATTGATGAACTAGACATTATGCATGATCCATGACTGGTACTGAGGTAACACCGTTGTTATAGCATTGTTTCAGCCAGCGGTCAAGTTCCACCTTCAAGTTGAGCCCTCAAAGAGATTGCATCCGTCGCTATCGCAAGGAAAACGAGAACACTTTGTTTCCTGTCTTGCATCGAACCTGATCTGCGTAGTGTTGGAGGATTCTGGCGCTGTTTTCAAATTTATCCACCATGTCCTGCAAACAATAGCAACATTTCAGACTTGGGTTTGCCATCGTATCGGATACACTGCCAAAACATATTGATTGGGATGTGTTCATTGTGAAATACAACACAAGACTTGAAAATGTTTAATTGTGTAGGAAGGAACTGCAGATGCTGGTTTACACCGAAGATAGACACAAAAAGCTGGAGTAACTCAGTGGGTCAGGCAGCATCTCTGGAGAGAAGGAATAAGTGACGTTTCGGGTCGAGACATTTCTTCAGACTGGGTGTCGCGGGACTCTGACTCTCCTATTCACCTATTCCTTTTCTCCAGAAACAATTTAATTGCTCAGGTTTCTGTTATCCTTTAGGCATATTGCACGTAGCAGATTTGATATAATGATTTAAAAATAGTGCTCTCTGTTGGCAGAAGGGTAGTTTTAATTGGTTTAATCACCTACAGGGAAAAGTATGTATAGCAAAATTGATTAAATAAAAGAGGTGAAGGTCACTTAACAGATTAAATGAACAATAACAATGTGAAAAATGCTCAATTCTTGTTGTGCTCAGGAAGGTTATCCCAGGAAGAAAGTGGCAAGCATTCAGATCCAAATAGCAACATCCTTTGTGCTGTCTAATAAAACAGCTCTACCATTACACACGAGACTGTCCTTTATTGAGGAGAAATTCGATGCAAGGAAATTAAAAACAAAGTCCTGCTGTGTGTAAAAACTAGGTTTAACAAATTGCCGAATCACCCTAAAAAATAGGGTGCCGAGTTATGGGTAGAAGGCAGGAGAATGGAGTTGAAAGGGAAATTTAGATCAGCCATAATTGAATGGCACAGTAGACTTGATGGGCCGAATGGTCGTATTCTGCTCCAATCCACCGAGTGGCGCCACCAATGGCTGCCTCGCCAACAGTCTGTCTGTCCCTCCTTTGTTTCTTTTTAAGAGTCTCTAGCTTGTTTTATGTGGGGCGTGGGGGAAACTTTTTTATATCTCTTACCTCGACTGAGGTGCGATTTTTTTCCGTATCGTATCTCTGTCCGCACTGCGACCTTACATCAAGGAGTTGGGGGCCTTTGCCTGAGACCAACTTCGGGAGCTCCAACTGCGGGAGCCTGCGGACATTAACATCGTGGAGCTTGTGGTCCCTGGCTAGAGACCGACTTCGGGAGCTCCAAGCCGCAGGAGCTTCGATCGCCCCGACACGGGGGCTTTGATCACCCCAACGCGGGGGCTTCGACCGCCGGCTGCGGGACCTTTGATCACCCCCAACTGCGGGAGAATAAGGAGGAAGAAGATTGGACTTTATTGCCTTCCATCACAGTGAGGAATGTGGGGAATCCGCTGTGGTGGATGTTTATGTTCATCTTTATGTAGTTGTGTATCTTGTTGCTTTTTTTAAAATATGGCTGTATGGTAATTCGAGTTTCACTGTACCTTAATTGGTACATGTGAAAATAAACTGACCTTTGAACTTTTGAACGTATGAGTCGTCATGGTTGGAAAGTCGCAGATTTCAGCCCATAGTTTCCTGTCGGCTGTAAGACTGCTAAAATTATCCAATTACTGGCGGGTAGTATAGTAATATAAACATTATTCCTGACTGCCCAGCAATGTCTACTGTTCTTGTGGAAGGTTAGACATTGAATAGTAACAAAAAAATCAGCCTGAATCGGCCCCGGTGCAGACAAACACTTTACCAGCATTCTCTGCCAAGGTTCAAGTAGGAAAGCTGAGGAATTCAAAGAGTGAAAAGCCCACACAGAAATTAGTGAATTTAGAAAAAAAAGGAAGCTCAATACAAAAAGCATTTTTTGCCTTTTGGAAATAAATGTAGGTTTAGAAAGATATGCTGCTGATGCCACAGTCATGTCTTCTCACCACATGACAGTTAAAAGAAGTTTGGACAGAAAAACCGTCAGAAGGTAATTAATCTGTATAGTTTTCTTACAACATTTTGCATAGTTTACAACATATTTTGCTATCAACATTATATACGTGAAGCATTGATGAAGACTTGCTGGAATTACTACAAAAAACATTTTAGTTTAAGTCAAATTGGAGCACCCGGAGGAAACCCACGTGTTCACAGGGAGAACGTGCAAACTTCTCAGACAGCACCAGAGGTCAGGATCGAACCTGGGTCTCTGGCACTGTGAAACAGCACCTCTGCCCGCTGCGCCATTGTGCCGCCCATAATTGTTTTGATAAACTTTGACAGCTAAAGCTTAAATGTTCTGCTCCACTCTTTGGATCCCTTTGGTCTTTCACATTGTTATTGAATCCCTAAAAGGTTTGTTAGGTTAGGTTCCCTCATTTCCTTTAGCAACAAGCAACCAAACTAATTGTCAGCGATATTTCTGACTCGCACAACGCAGCGAGTTGTCAGGAAAAGGTAAAGATTGATACAATTCAGCAAAGCCAAATTGTAACTAAATGATTGACACTGGGATTTTACTTTCAAAGAAATAGGCAAAGTTCTTGCCATTATGTTATACAAGCCAAGAAAGACCATTTTGAAAGGGCCAATTATGGCGACATGTCAAAATTCATTACGTCAAACCTGCCAAAATATGACTCTCATTTTTCCATTCACTTCCTTCCTAAAAGGTACTATAAATATAACAGATATCTGATTTTAAATGGTCAGATTTGCAAAAATAAAAAGACCACCAATATAGTTATTTGTTCTTTCATTTCAGGACCGACCTGCAACTCATGTTGGCGTTTCTCGAGTTCAGCAGTCAGATCCCCCAAGCACCAGGCCACACTGATGTGAAAGGAAGGGCTCTGTCAAAATTCAAACAGCAAATGTTATACACATGAAAGAGTGCTTGCAAACGTTACAACACAAAGTCTTTTAAACATTCTTTCTGCGTTTTCGATGAAAGATGAATGTGGTGGCTTTGGGACAAGACTTTTTTTTATGCTGTTACATTTAGAACACGCATCCACTGTTCTGTAGACGTGTGTCCCGCCTATAAGAGCGTGCTACTGAACATCACAAGTGTTTTGAAAGATTCATGCGAGGATCGTTACAAAAATAGTGCAAGCCTCCATACATACTTGTAACATCAATCATACAGCCTATGGAACTACTTTCCTCCGAGAAGTAGCAACAATCACAATGGTATGATTTTAGTTCAGTTTTGTGTAGAGGTACAGTGTGGAAGCAGGCTCTTCAGCCCACCGAGTCCACGTTGACCTGCGATCACTCATACACTAGTTCCATCCTACATACAAGGGACAATTTACTGAAGCCAATTAACCTACAAACCTACATATCTTAGGAATGCGGGAGGAAATCGGGGCACCCGGAAAAAATCCACACGGTCACGGGGAGAATGTATAAACTCCTTATAGACAGCACCCGTCATCAGGATCAAACCTGGGTCGTTGGTGCTGTAAGGCAGAAACTCTACCGCTGCGCTACTGTGCTGCCCTTTGCATCCTTAAAATAGTCTGGAAGCATTAACCCCAAAAGGGAAGCTGGTAACATGAACTATGTGATACAATGTCAAGATTTGAACTAGGAGGGATTTATTTAGTGGATCAGAGGCGTATTGCTGTATCATTATTACATAGAGATCATGTTGGTCCAGGAAAGATAATACGGGAAGGTTCTGAAACCGAGGGTGCCGGGAAATCAGTGTTCGACCTGTATATTGTATAATAATGAACAATATTTATGTACCAAGATGCAAGATAAATAAAGAGCTCAAACCTTATGATAAGTTTTCAGGTTAAACTCCTCCATGGATTTATCCACTTCTTTGAGCAGTTCCAGTAGATAGTTGCTGCCAGCTGAAACCTCTAGACCAAGGAAGGTCCTGGCCAACAAGTAAAACAAAGTATCTCAAGAATCAAATGTAGGCTGAATATGAAACTTAAAGCAACATCAAAAACCCTTCTTCTTCTTGCATATGGCACGTACAGCCTAAAGTTGTAGGACAACGTGTTCTATTTGATCTTATTTGATTGTGCACGGCAGGTTGATTGCATTCGTTGAAACAGGGCGGACCACGTGAAGGTTGCAATCTTCCACCCCATCAAAAACTAAAGCCCTGCATTACCAGTGCTTCCCGCACAGTATGATAAAATTGAGCGTGCCCATTAGCCAAGAGATCCAAGTCACCAAGTTACCCGAGTAGAGTTCAGAATCTTGTAGGTAATCCTAAGTGAAGTTATTTTAGACTGAACTCAACTTGTGATTTCTAAAAACACTTGAGGCATGTCAGTCCCATAAAACAAAAGCAGGATATCAGAAGCAATCAAAGTCTCATGTCAGTAAAATCAAAAAATAATTGATGCAATTAACACCTGGTGGGCAGCACGGTGGCGCAGTGATAGTTGCTGCCTTGCAGAGCCAGCAGCCCTGGTGACCCGGTTTCCATCCTGACTACGGGTGCAGTCTATACGGAGTTAGTACGTTCTTCCCGTGACCACGTGGGTTTTCACCGAGATATTTGGTTTCCTTCTACACTCCAAAGACTAACAGGTTTGTAGGTTAATTGGCTTGGTATAAATGTAAATTTCCCTAGTGTGTGTAGGGTAGTGCTATATGTAGGTATGTTACAAAACTTACCTTCAGTCGCGCTGTAATTCTGCCACTGGCCGTGTGCGCGATTTTGGCGCCTTTAAGGGGGGGGCGGGGTTAAAACGCGGTTTCTTCTCCCTTGTCCTGGAAATATTTTGTTGGAGTACAAAACTTCACTGACAAAATCGTTCCTACCCGCGTTTTGTGATTTTTTTTATTTTATTAAATCGTCAATGTCAGCGCTACAGTCATTTTAAAATCAGCTCCTGAAGCGTCAACGCCGATAACGGGGACGGATTTCACACAATGGACAGGTAAACGAAAGTGCTTTCTTTAAATGTATAAAAGTGCTTCTTAAGAAGCCTTTAATTCACATTTTGTCATGCGACACGGTGATTTTATTCCCCGAATTAACGGCAGTATTTTTCATGCCAATACGGGGTTAAATTCACCGCAAATGAACGTTCCAAAAGATCGCGTTCCAGAAATTCTCACTCGCAAGATGAATTAAATCCCCATTAATTTACAGGTATTAAACATTCAATTCCTTCCATTTGGCCTGTAAATTCATGAAAATTAGATTTAAAAATTATGTTATCTTGTGAATTATTGTGTGAATGTTATTTGGACACTTAGGCTATTTAAAAATGTTAATCTATTCTTAAGAAATTGATAGATGTTTAGATCTAGTAATTGAATTTTGTAATTAGCTACAATTAGGTAACTAACTAATTATATGCTTTACTTTCATGTCTTCGAAGTAAGATTGTTTCATATTTGTTTCAGAATGCTTCAATCTATAATACCTGAAAATTTCTTTCAGTTACCATAATTTTTAAGAAAGTTATGGGCTTTTAACTGTCCTCGATCACAGCTTTTGTGTTAAGTCAATGGAAAAGCAATAGGGAACTAGATGCTAATTTCTGAGTATGATAATGGCCATAACTTTTTTAATACTGAAGATATGAAAGTGAATTAAGTGTCAAATTAAACTTCTTTTTATGCTTTATCTGATGGGATAAATTGCAGACTTTATTTTTTAAATCTCAAAATTTTGTAACATTGCTACTATATGCGGGGATCGCTGGTCGGTGCAGACTCGATGGGTCTATTTCCGAGCTGTGTCTCTAAAACAAAAACTAAAAAACTGATATTGGTGCAGAATATGAAACTGTGCCAGTCTTGCACTTCAGGGTTTGTTTCATAGGATATCTGATTAACTTCAAATGACGTATACATCATGTCAAGAAAACCAGAATTCATCATTGACTGACATTGATAAAATGCATTATACTTTAACTTTGATAATCCAGTGGACAGAAAAGGGCATTGAATGTTAAATAAGAGAGAAAAAGGTGAGCCTCTATTAATGAGAGAATTTTGAATGGCGATTTATGAAGGCCAACTTATACATGCAATGTAAAGAGGTATGGTGATGTTTAAGTATAAGCACCTCAGATTAAATTTACAAACTATTCACAAATATCCACCTTTACATGCTGTAAAACATCTGCTATCCCAATCAGTGGAAGAATTTGTGGTTCCTAAATTGGACCTCAGAACCCAAAAAGCTGGACTAGATTCAGGACATCCTCAATCCAAAGAAGAACTACCTAATTTCCATACATTACATATTCTGAGAGAAAAGCAGAACCAATTCATATACTCCATGGCTTTATTGAGTTCTATTAAACTGCTGAAAATCAAAGTTAACAACAGATTTGCATCATTTTACATTTATTTTTGGACACACCGTACATAGATGTTCCAATCAAAACAGAAAAATAATAATTCATGAGTTTTATACCTGGTCCTCTCTTCATTAGTGTAGATCTTTACTTTATCCGAAAGGCAGTAAAACCTGCAGCAAAATGGAGATATTCCAGTTATTTGAGTCTCATTAAAACAGGGATCATTTTGTGACATGGTTGTAAACGGAACTGCATAAGTTAGTTTAGTTTTGTTCAGAGATACAGTGCGGAAACAGGCCCTTCGGCCCACTGGTTCCACACCGACCTGCGATCCCCTCACATTAATACTATCCTACACTCACTAGGGACGATTTACATTTATACCAAGCCAATTAACCTATAAATCTGTAAGTCTTTGGAGTTTGGGAGGAAATCGGTGAAAACCCACGCAGGTCATGGGGAGAACGTACAAACTCCGGACAGTCAGCACCCGTAGCCAGGATCAAACTGGGGTCTCTGGCACTGTAAGGCAGTAACTCTACCACTGCACCACTATAAGTGCATGTTCACTCTGTTGTCCTTGCCATGTTTGCCCATTAACCAAATCTATCTTTCCATGTTCAGTCAGCATTCTGACAAAACCCATGCAATGATGGCCTGATGGGGTCAAGACCACACAATGACCACTGTACCTGTTTTTGAACAAAAATGTAATGGGGCTTCCCCTATTCTTTCCTCATATCCCAGCAAAGTGCTGGAGTAACTCAGCAGTTCAGGCAGCTGTGCAGAGGATAGGCGACATTTGGGGTCGGGACTCTTCTTCAGACTGATGTGGAGTGCTGGGGGAAACCTCATTCCTACTCCATCAGTCTGAAGAAGGGTCCCGACCTGAAACGCTGCCTGTCCATTCCTTCGTGCGTAGGGTCTGAAGAAGGGTCTTGACCCGACACGTCGTCTACTCATTTTCTCCAGAGATGCTGCCTAACCCGCTAGGTTACTCCAGCAATTTGCGTCTATCTCCTGTCCATTCCCTCCACAGATGCTGCCTGACCCGCTGAGTTTCTTTGGTAGTTATGTACAGTTATGATTGCTGAAACACAAGTACATTTGATTTATTGCAGAGTTATGTCCTTGCATCAACTTCACAGAAACTCCGATCGTACCTGTCAAAAAAGGTCATCTTTTCCTTTAACGACTCCACAAAAATGCTTATCCAATGATGGCGCAGTACCACGGTCTGTGACAGACTTACATGGAACTCCGTTACCCGAGTCATCGGCAGCTTGTGCGCTTGTAGGTGTGTCAGTAATAGATCAATAAGTTCCACAAACTCCTCTTCAGGATAATCTGATGGGAAACAAGTTCATATTAATTTTAAAGGCCCTGCACAGAAAACGGTTTAGCATCCATGAGAAAATGCTGCATTATTCTGAACCCACTTGCTGATACATTGTTGATGGTTATGATTGCTCGGCCTGTGTTAATTTTAACATCTTTGTTATTTGTCAAAGCCATATTTTATTGTTCTCTGAAATATGTAACTTCTGGTGACAGGAAAAAAAGCAGCAGAACTAACAGACAGCACCCGTAGTCAGGATTGAACCCACGTCTCCATCGCTGTATGGCAGTAACTCTACCTCTGCACCATTGTGCCCCCCCCACCACAGTGGTAGGGAAAGCCACAGGTCCATCACCCTCCGGGTAAAGAGATTTCTGCCGATCTCAGTCTGAGGTGTCTTATCCTGAATTCTGAGATTGAGTTGCCCCCATTCGAGAATCTGCTTCCTCCCCAACCAGGAGAAACATTCTCCACACACTTAATCTGTCCAACCCTGTCAGATTTTTGAATGTTTTAGTGAAGTGTCCTCTCGCTCGTTGGAACATTTTTGGGGAGCTGGGATTAATTCTTCGACTTGAAAGAAGTGTCCTGCTATTCAATTATGTGTCAGTATTAGGTCCGTGTTAACACCATCACCTTAAAGGATTGTAGGTTCAAGCCTACAGTTCATAGTTCAGCATGTAACAAATGCAGACATTTCAATACTGCATTGTTTGTAGTATCTTATCCACACTGCCAAATTCACTGCTTTCTGATATAGATCTAAAATGGAGATACTTAATAACTATTACAGAAGACATGGCAAATATGTATCTATCAGCAAACACCACCTAAACTGATTATTTGACTTGCTTCTCACTAGTGCTGTTGGGATCCTGTTATGTTCAAATAAGCTGCCACAACCGCACACATTTTACGAATGACTACATCTTACAAATACTTTATTCAATTTGGGACATTGTATTTCTATAACATGTTTATGACCCTCTCAAGTCCATCTTTCTGCCTTGAAGGAATATATACAGCTTGATGCTGATTATTTCTAAAACACTTTTACTTGGATTTATCTATGATCGTACGAAAACGAAAGGCATTTTAATAAACACATTTTAATCTCTCAGTTAATTTAGCAAATGAGCCACTGGTTTCATTGTAAAGTGATTCGATTTAACTGGATAGAATAAGCCAAACAACAGGACTTTAAAAGTTTCCACATGCTGCCTGACCCGCTGAGTTACTCCAACTGTTTGTGTTTAAATCAGCATCTGCAGTTCCTTCTTACATATTAAAACTTTATATTTGCACACCATTCCCATCAATAACTAAAGTCTAGAAACAAGGAACTACAGATGCCAGTTTACAAAAAAAGACACAAATGCAGGAGCAACTCAGAAGATCAGGAGAACATGGACAGTCAACGATTCTGGTCGTAACCCCTCCTCAAACTATTTAAATCCTGGCTATCTTTTCCAAGGCATTCCTTTAAAGCCTGATCATTTTAATGAGAATTATTTGGGAAATCACAAATGCTTTTAGCCATGTTGTTGCGTTTTGTAGTCATGCTGTTATATTTTGATCAGCCACCTAGTAAGTCACGGACACTATTCAGACATGAGTAGCATAACACCTGTGCAGGGAAAAATTGAAGTATTTTACAGCATTCATTCTTGCTTTCTATTTAATCTGCATGTTGATACCACCAGAGGGCATCAGTGGTGCACCAATACACCAAAGGGGAAGTACTGTACAAAATTGTCAGATGATCTGAAATCCAGCATTGCATGGACAGAACTTCCTTCTAGCTAAGCATCAGGAAGACTGCAATCATCATGCTGTATCCCGACTCATCTGTCCCTTCCCCTCAACATCTCGACAATTGTCAACGTTCTTTTCAAATGTCTCCATTCTGCCATCTTTAATCCCCACCACCTCTAACCTTATACATGTCGAAGATAGACACAAATTGCTGGAGTAACTCAGCAGAACAGGCAGCATCTCTGGAGAGAAGGAATGGGTGACGTTTCGGGTCGAGACCCTTCTTCAGATGGAAAGTCGTGATCCGATACGTCACCCATTCCTTCTCTCCAGAGATGCTGCCTGTCCCGCTGAGTTACTCCAGCATTTTGTGTCTATCTTCATTTTAAACCAGCATCTGCAGTTCCTACTTATACATCCGTCTGTGCTTCGTCAATTCTGGATTCCCAAACGTCACAGAATTTCATTGCTCTGTGATCAGCAGCAGTGCGTTCAACTGCACAATCCTAAACTGGAATTCAAACCTCCACAAAGGGTGGCGGGTGTAAGGTACGAGCTGCCGGAGGAGGTGGTTAAGGCAGGTACAATCGCAATGTTTAAGAATAATTTAAACACGTACATGGATATAATATGTTTAGAGGGATATGGGTGAAACACAGGGAGGTGGGTCTAGTGTGGATGGGACATGTTGGTTGGTGTGGGCAAGTTGGGCCAAAGGGCCTGTTTCCACGCTGCATGAATCTGACTCTAGGACACCCCTCTTACTTCTTTGAGACACTTTTAAAACTCTCTCATCTTTAAAATCTCAAATTTTCTTCTGACACAGCCCAAACATTTGTTTGAAAACGTTTCTGTGAAGAGCCTTTGATATTTCTGCTACATTAAATAGATCACATGAACAGAAATTATTACTTTTGTCGAACATTTCACTTTGAGTGATGATAAACCTGGAACCATTTCCATAACAAATCTGTTCCTGCTCAGCTGAGAATCATAGCTCCAGCAAAAGATTAAAGGACCACATATTCTACTAATAATAATGTACACAAAACTTTTCTCTTCTTTGTCAATTATTGTCAGCAAAAAGATGTTGATTCTGGGATTAATTTCATTCTTATTAGTGGAGTCAATACTGTTCAAGTTCAAGTTTGTGTTTATTGTCACTTAACCAACTAAGGTACAGTAAAATTTAAGTTTTGGCTGTTGAAATTTGGCTGTTAAGTATCTTGAAATAATCAGAGGATGTGGCGATAGGATATAACATGTTTTGTTTTTCATTTGGGTCTCTATGACCTTCTTTCCATCATGTCTGATGGTTACCAAAAATGACAGCGGACTCTTAATCAGCTGGGCAAGTGGGCTGAGAAATGGTTAATGGAGTTTCATGGCAATAAGTGTGAGATGTTGCATCTGTGGAAATCAAACAAGGGCAGGACCTCAGAGCCCTGGGGAGTATTGTTGAGCAGAGGGATCTAGGAGTGCAGGTACATAGTTCCCTGAAAGTGACATCATAGGTAGATAGGGTCGTAAAAAAAGGCTTTTGGTACGTTGACCTTCATCAGTCAGGGTATTGAGTATAGAGGTTGGAACATTATGTTACAGATTTATAAGTCAACAATGATACCACATTTGGTGTACTGTGTTCCGTTTTGGTGCATTGCTGTAGGAGGCGTATCATTAAGCTGGAAAGAGGGCAAAGAAGATTTACGAGGATATTGCCAAGAATTGATGGGCTGAGCTTTAGGAGAGACGGAGACTAAGACTTTGCCTCCATCACAGTGGGGGTGTGCTTGGTGAGCTCACTGTGGTGGATGTTTAATTTGTGTTTATTGTATGTTTTGTTATTATTGGTTCTGTGTATGACTGCAGGCATCACAATTTCGTTCAGACCGAAAGGTCTGAATGACAATAAAGGAAACTTGACTTGATTCTTGATTCTAGGGAGAGGTTGGCCAGGCGAGAACTTTATTCCTTGGAGCGCAAGAGGCTGAAGGAAGGGTGATCTTGTAGAACTGCATAAAATCTTGACTATGATAGATAAGATGAATGCACAGAGTCTTTTTTACAAAGGATAGGGGATTCAAAAACCAGAGGACTTATCTAAGGTGAGAGGAGCAAGATTTAATAGGAACCTGAGGGGCAACTTTTTCACTCAGAAGTATGTGAGGGGCAGTTCTATCATGCCCATTACCCTTGTCTTATAAGCAGTGGAAAGATTTGGGGTTATCAAGAAACGAATAACAGGTTTCAAGATTCGGAGTCAATGATCTGCTCTTGCAATCATTGTGTGGCTGATTGCAATTAATGTTATCACCAATAGATCAATGAGCGTATTTGTTGATGTAACTCACACTCCACGTAGACCAATGTTGACCAGTTCCCTCGTTGGTGCAGGAAGCTGCGGATTCGACCATCGTGTTTACTGCTATCGTCTAGTTGCTCCTCTGATTGCGAGAACATTCCCATCACACTCTCTGGGATAGGCAGGTGCTGGGTCTTCACTCTGTGCATCAATCACCGATTGAAATACAAACAACACACTTTTATAATCAGCCAGAGCACTTCCCCACTATTTATGTGCGGCTAAAGGACACAAAAAGCTGAAGTAACTCAGCATCTAGGGTAATTAGGGCGGGACAGTGGCGCAATGGTAGAGTCGCTGTCTTACTGCATGAGAGACCCGGGTTCGATCCCAACCACGGGTGCTGTCTGTACGGAGTTTGTACGTTCTCCCTGTGACCGCATGGGCTTTCTCCTGGTGCTCCGGTTTCCTCCCACACACCAAAGACGTACAGGTTTGTAGGTTTATTGGCTTCGGTAAAATTGTAAATTGTCTCTGGTGTGTAGGATAGTGCTAGTGTCGTGTTTTTTTAAAGTTTTAAGGTTAGTTTTTTTATGTTTCCTGCAGCGATGTCTAGTAATTCAGATCACTGTTGAAGGCAACACTCCAACTACTGTACCGCTGTGCCCTTCATATTTACGAGCTTCAGTTTTTCAGTCCTCCTCAACCCCACACTGATTCAAATGCTACCTGCACATCAATGTAGTGGTGAAACCCAAACTAGGGATCTGTGAGCAGATCTCAATGGTTCAATGGTTCACATATGCACTGCACAGTGAAATTCTTTTTGCATAGCTCACATATGCACAGTCGCTATATTTTGGCACCATTTACAAAAATAAAATGAGAATGTCCACAGTCCAATCCACATGCTGAACGTACTGGAGCACCCCCGATGCAGATAAACTCCAGGTAAGCCCCAGGCTGCTGCAGGGCCTCATCCATCGCCCTCAACAGGCTTGGCTCACAAACTGACGTCCCTCTCCTTGCCCGAGTGCCTTTGTGTCGCGGGGGCGCTTTCTGCAGGCGACCTTGTGGGTGATGGAGGCAAAACCCCGGCCCATCTCCTCCTCTCCCATTCCTTGTGTCCCACACTGCCAACGGCTCCCTCCTCCTCCACTCACCGGTCTTTGGGGCCCAGCTTGGAGGCTTTTGAGCTTCCCGTGCAAGCAGTGGCCCGCTGGATCCTTCTTCGCAGCAATGAACCAGGCTTGCTGCTGCATGTGGCCGCGGGCAGCCCGTCAGCTCCATCCTTCTCCAGGGAGATCTTTGGAGAGTAAGTGGAGCTTGACAGAAATGTTGATCTTAAGTTTCCATCACTTTGCTGTTGTTTGAGAGTAGACTAATTTGGACTAATCAGGTTTGGATTTGTCGTCCTTTGTGTGAGCAGGCCATAACTGGGCAATTTTACACATTATCAGGTGGATGCCAGTGCTCTAACTACACTGCAACTGTTGGCTAAAGATACAGTTAGCCCTGGAATGCAAGTGTTCAGTCCTACAACATGGACATGGTCTGTTCTCAATGTCTTTCGCGTCTTGTGTAAGAAGGAATTGCAGATGCTGGTTTACACCAGATAGACACAAAAAGCTGGAGTAACTCAGCGGGACAGGCAGCATCTCTGGAGAGAAGGAATGTATGATGTTTCGGGTCGAGACCTTTTGTCTGCAGAAGGATCTCGACCCGAAACGTCACCCATTCCTTCTCTCCAGAGATGCTGCCTGTCCTGCTGAATTACTCCAGCTTTTTGTGTCTTTCTTGTCTTCATTGTTCTCAGCCGTTTCATGACATTAAATGGGATAAACCAACTGGCTAAAAACTAGCAGAAACAAGGAACTGCAGATGCTGGTTTACAGTACACAAAGTGTTGAAGTAACTCAGCAGGTCAGACAGTTTCTCTGGAGAACATAGATAGGTGACATTTCGAGTCATCATGACTCTTAAAAACAAACTTCTTTTGTGGGGATCTCAGGAGGAAGCTGCGATGGACCATTTTCCTGTTTAAGAAGGAACTGCAGATGCTGGAAAATCGAAGGTAGACAAAAGTGCTGGAGAAACTCAGCGGGTGCAGCAGCATCTATGGAGCGAAGGAAATAGGCAACGTTTCGGGCCGAAACCCTTCTTCAGACTGATGTAGGGTTTCGGCCCGAAACGTCGCCTATTTCCTTCGCTCCATAGATGCTGCTGCACCCGCTGAGTTTCTCCAGCACTTTTGTCTACCATGGACAATTCTCCTAACTCTTCTCGCTGAACATAAAGTGAATGTTTCAGCCTTATCTTGCGAACTCACAGGTGAAATGAGAGTACTCCCAAGGATTTCAAAAGGCATTTGGTCATGGGTGGCATCAAGCAATCCTGGCAGCAACTAAGTCATTGGGTATCGATGGCATGCACCTCAACGGTTGGGTCATGCCTCACACAAGGGAAGATGGTTGTGCAGGTCAATCATCCCAGGGAAGGAGAGGAGGTGCTGGTGAGAGGAGAGGAGGTGACAGTGGAGGAGATTGGAGGAGACGGTGGTGAGGGCAGGAGTGGACATGGTGATAAGGGCAGGAGTGGACATGGTAGGGACGGCAGGAGTAGAGGGGGAGGGGTGGAGACAGGGGAGGTGGACGGGGGAGGGGATGGGAGGAGAGGGTAGACGATGGGGAAGGGGAGGGAGAGAGGAGGGTAGACGATGGGGAAGGGGAGGGAGAGAGGAGGGTAGACGATGGGGAAGGGGAGGGAGAGAGGAGGGTAGACGATGGGGAAGGGGAGGGGGAGAGGAGGGTAGACGATGGGGAAGGGGGGGAGAGAGGAGGGTAGACGAAGGGGAGGGGGAGGGGGAGGGGATGTTTTGACGTTACATCTCCACCCCAGACCCAACAAGCCACTGAATACTCACTCCTCGCTGCAGGCGGCGGCGGCTCCGACGTCCACCCGGACCCCCGGCCTCTGCTCCTCCTCCTCCTCCTCTTCATCCTCCTCACTGCTGCTGTAATTCACCAGGAACATCTCGCCGCCGCCGCCGCCCTCAGGCCCGTTGCTGAGCAACCGCCGCCGCCCTCAGGCCCGTTGCTGAGCAACCGCCGCCGCCCTCAGGCCCTCAGGCCCGTTGCTGAGCAACCGCCGCCACCCTCAGGCCCTCAGGCCCGTTGCTGAGCAACCGCCGCCACCCTCAGGCCCTCAGGCCCGTTGCTGAGCAGCCGCCGCCGCCGCCGCCGCCGCCATGTCAGTCCGAGTGTCACCCGCTGTCCTCCGACCGGATGGTTGCTGCGAGCGGCGGGTTCCGCGTTCAAACCCGTCACCTGGAGCCATCCTGCCCAACATCCCACCTCCCAGACACACATGTCTGCATATAGATAGAGGTTGTATCAAGCGGTTGTGTGTGTCAAGCCTCATTGGCTTTGTTGAACTTTTTTGGTGCCTCACAACCAAAGAATCCCTATTGAAGCGCGCCCCTTCTTGTTTTGCAAGGAAATAAAGGACAGCTTTTTCTACAAGAAATGGGATGGGTGTAGTATATCATATCTCACCTGTCTTTGGTGAGGTTGGAGATGGACTGCGAGTCAGGACATTTGAGACTGTTCATACTAGGACAAGTCTTGTCTGTGTGTGCCCTTTTTTACTGGTAAATGGCAAAGATAAAGCCATCAACAATACATAATACAAAGCGCTGGAGTAACTCAGTGGGTCAGGCAGCATCTCTGGAGTAAAGGAATAGGTGATGTTTCGGGTCGGAACCCTTCTTCAAACCAGCATCTGCAATTCCTTCCTAAACAATATATAGTGACTCGCAGCTAACTATTATCTGATACAACAGTGTGTCAAAGTCATACGATGTTGAAGACTCAATAGTTAACGGTGTACTTACATACTCATGGCTTGTCCCATATGCCAATATAGAAGAGGCCATGCAGTGTATCTGAATGCAAACTTACTCCTATAGCAGGCCAACCTAAATCAGTGGATGGTAAGATATCATCAATGATATCTCTGCAAAGTCTTTCGAGTCTGCGGAAAGGATAAGCAAATTGATGTAAATGTCTTCACCCTAGCCAACACCTCACCAGACCATATTGTTTGCACGCTTTGGACTTTACTTTAGAGATTCAGCGCGGAAACAGGCCCTTCAGCCCACCATGACGCCTCCAACCAGCCATCACCCCGTACACTAGCATTATCCTACAAACTAGGGATAATTTACAATTTAACGAAAGCCAATTAACCTACAAATTCGTACGTTTTTGGAGTGTGGGAGGAAACCGGAGCATCCGGAGAAAACCCACTTGGTCACAGGGAGAAGGTACAAACTCTGTACAGACAGCATCTGTAGGCAGGATCTAACCCGGGTCTCTGGCACTGTAAGACAGCAGCTCTACTGCTGCACCACTGTGCCACCCTTTACATTCACATACTCTGCATGGCTTGTCCTAAATGCTAATGGGCTGAATGGCCTCATTCTGCTCCAATGATTTATGAACTTATAAATTCTGTATTAGTGAACTTCTGATGTTTGCAATAGGAAATTCTGTGATCATTCACTTGGTATCAGATGCAGTCCTTCCTTATATTGAAATATGGGGCAGAAACATTCTACCTTGTTTAAAACACTGTTTGGACATTATAGACAGATCAGCAAGTATAACCTTTGCCAATTATTCCCCAACTATAAGGCACCACCAACATAAAAATTGACCTTCGGAGGTTCAGTCAGTACCACGACACAGTGAGTGGGGCTGCTGCTTTAATCCTGATTTAATCCTGACCTCCAGTGCTGTCTGTGTGGAGTTTATGCACATTCTCTCTTTGACCCTACGGGTTTCCTTCAGGTGCTCCAGTATTCTCCAGGGTGGCACAGTGGCACAGCGGCTCAGCGGTAGAGTTGCTGCCTTGCAGCGCAGGAGACCCGGGTTCGATCTTGACTACGGGTGGTGTCTGTACGGACTTTGTATATTCTCCCTTTGACCATATGGGTTTCCTCCAGGTGCTCTGGTTTCCTCCCACATAACTGGCCACTGTAAATTGAATCTATTTTGTAGGACCTGCGTGGTAGAATCTGGGAGGGAGTTGACGGGAATAACAGGCACATTTTAAATGGGTTTACTATAGGATTAATAAAATATTGGGGCTTGTTGATTGGCGTGGGCACAGTGGGCTGAAGGACTTCATACATTCATAGGTTATAGGAGCAGAATTGGGCCATTCGGCCCATCAAGTCTACTCTGCCATTCAATCATGGCTGCTCTATCTTTCCCTCAACTCCATTCTGCCTTCTCCCCATAACCCCCGACACCCTTACTAATCAAGTTTCCATGCAGCCAACCATGATGTCCACCACATTGACTTTGTTCCCACACTCTGGAAAAGGAACTGCTTTCCCTGAAGTCTTGTGCGTTCTCACGACAAATTTGGTCAGAGAGCTTGTGTCAGTCATTCTCAATCCACACAATTTATGAGGTGGGTGGGGGGGGAGGTGAGGGGGGGAGATGGGGGGAGGGGGGAAGGGGAGAGATAAATGAACCGCAATCATCATGTGAGAGTTACTCATGTGTTCCAAAGTCGCTGGTAAGCAAACAGAAGTGTCAGCGATTCTGAAACGGTTGCAGAAGTAACTCACTGTGAAAGTTAGCAGCAACAGGGGACACAGTGGCACAGCGGTAGAGTTGCTGCCTTACAGCACCAGAGACCCAGGTTCGATCTTGACTGCGGGTGCTGTCTGTACGGAGTTTGTACGTTCTCCCTGTGGCTGCATGGCTTTTCTTTGGGTGCTCCGGTTTCCTCTCATACTCCAAAGACACACTAGTTTGTAGGTTATTGGCTTAAAGGTTGTAAATTGTCCCTAATGTGTAGGATAGCACTGGTGTACAGGGATCACTGGTCGGCGCAGACTCGATGGGCCGAAGGGTTTGTTTCCGCATTGTATCTCTAAACTAAACTAAACTAAACTAAAGAGTGGAACGCCTAAGACATAAGCAGGCCAGAGGATTGGAAGGGATTTTAAAAATCAGTAAAACAGCATCAAAAGGTTAATGAAGAGGAAGAAAATAGAATATGTGCAGGAAACCATTAAGAAATATCTATTAATGACTGCAAATAAAAATATCAAGTGTAAATATAACTCCCTTAGAGGCAGAGATAGTAGGGATTAAAAGACAAATTAGCAGACATGTTGAGTAAACACTTTTACAGCTGAAGGTACAAAGGGTGTACTGGAATTTTACAGAATCACGTCTGACCAGAGTGAGGAAATAAAATGAACAGTGGAAAATTACGTACAATGACTGACAAATTTCCTGGCCCACGCACAAGAGCTTGAAAAAGAACTGGCTGCAGAAGGATGGGGGCGATCTCAATGAAATGTATAACATTGTACCGGGACTTGGCAGGATAGATGCAGGGTTGATGGTCACTGTGGCTGGGTGGCTCAAAACAGGGGTCACAGTCACAACACAAGGGGTCAGCCATTCAGGACATAGATAAGAAAACATTTCTTCTTCCAATAAATAAATACATGAAAACAAAAATACGCAAAAATGTTTCATATATTCTCAGTGAATATGCATTCAATAGTCTCATACTCAGTAGTTCCGGATAAAGCCGCTGCCTCACAGCACAGTCGCTTCCTCCAACATGTCAAAGAAGTGCAAGTTTGTAGGTTAATTGGCCTCTGTAAATTTTCCCTAGTGTGTAGGATTGTGCTAATGTATGGCGTGGTCGCTGGCCGGTGTGGACTCGGTGGACCAAAGTGCCTGCTTCCATGCTATATCTCTAAAACTAAAACTATGTTTAAAGAAAACGAGCTTGCAACTCATGTGATATCCCTTCTGTTGTTTGAAGGGGGTCCCTACAGGAATTATGCCCCTCAATGTCCAGCAGCAGAAGGACCCAAGACTGTGGTCCTCCCCATTGAATCTTATGGAAGATCTATAAACTCTAACATTGGCACCTGTGGTTAGAAGATTCACTCAGAGTTTTCCTTCAGAACAAACTTCCTTTATTGCAAACCAATGTCAACAGGGGTCACTCGTGCTTGAACAAATGCTCCGGAGCTGAAGTTTGCATTACGTCTGTACTTTTCCTTATCTATTTTTCTCTTATCTCACACCTGTGTGTGTGCTTAAATCCACAGTGTCGTGCAGAGCAGTTTGCAATGCACTGGGTCATTGCGGCAAAGAGCTGTGTGCAGAGCCTCAGCTTCTCGTGTGCTACATAAACCGTGTGCAGTTCCGTTTGCTTTTATGCACACAATGGTAAAATCCCTGCCTGTAGCTTATGGGTCGGTTCCACCAAGTCTCCGTTCAATCTAAGTTCACCTCATGGTTTACAGACATGTTAACCCACTCAAACCGCTTCCAGTTCATCCCACAGCCAGAATGCACAGTCATTTCCCATTTACAGTACATCATTAACTGTTAAATTGCCACAGTTGTCCTTGTGTGGTACACAGTTGGATCAGCAATATCTGCATCACATTTTATAGAATTCACAGCACTTTCCTTCTGCACCAAGTGAAATGACCTGGTTCGGTTCAAATGGTGGAGTTGCGGCCTCATAGCATCAGAGACCCAAGTTCGATCCCGACTACGGATGCTGTCTGTACGGAGTTTGTACGTTCTCCATCTGACTGCGTTGGTTTTCTCCGGGTGCTCCGGTTTCCTCCCACGCTTCAAAGACGTGCAGGTTTGTAGGTTAATTGGCTTCAGTAAAATTGTACATTTTCCCTAGTGCGTAGGATTGTTCTAATGTATGGCGTGGTCGCTGGCCGGTGTGGACTCGGTGGGCTAAAGTGCCTGCTTCCATGCTATATCTCTAAAACTAAAACTATATTTAAAGAAAACACGCTTGCAACTCGTGATATCCCTTCTGTTGGGGGGGGGGGGGGGGGGGGGGGGGGGGAGCGGTTCCTACAGGAATTCTGCCCCTCAATGTCCAGCAGCAGAAGGACCCAAGACTGTGTTCCTCCCCCATTGAGCTTTATGGAAGATCAATGAACTCTAACATTGGCAACTGTGGATAGAAGATTCACTCGGAGTTTTCCTTCAGAACAAACTTCCTTTATTACAAACCAATGTCAACAGGGAGTCTCTGCTGTGGGGTTCCACAAGGTTCCATCCTTGGCCCCATTCTCTTCTCCCAGTATATGTTCCCCTTAGGCCAAGTCATTGAAAGGCACGGCATTTCCTTCCATTGCTACGCAGACGATACACAACTCTATATCCCCCTGAATCCCAAAAACCAATCAAATCTGCTTAACCTTACCCGCTGCCTCGAGGATATAAAGTGTTGGATGGCCCAGAACTTCCTCCAACTAAACGAGAGTAAGTCTGAGGTCATTCTTCTCGGCCCCTCGGACTCAATCAAAATTATAGCAAGCAGCCTTGGAAGCCTTACCCCACTACTCAAACCTCACTTCAAAAATCTTGGCGTGATATTTGACTCAGGACTGAAATTTGACAAACAAGTCAATGCCGTGGTAAAAGCTAGCTTCTTTTAGCTTCGGACGATAGCTAAAATAAACCAATTCCTCCACTTTGATGACCTCGAAAAGATCATCCACACATTTATCTCCTCCCGCCTAGATTACTGCAACTCCCTTTACACTGGCATCAGCCAATCTTCCCTGTCCTGCCTGCAACTGGTCCAAAACGCCGCAGCGAGACTCTTGACGGCACCCGAAAAAGGGACCACATCACCCCGATCCTGGCCTCTCTCCACTGGCTCCCTGTGCGGTTCCGTATACATTTCAAGATCCTCCTCTATGTCTACAAAGCCCTCAATGGGCTTGCCCCCACCTACATAAAAAGTCTTCTCACCCACCACTCCACCTCCAGGTCCCTCAGATCGGCCGACTTGGGGTTGCTGAATATCCCGCGGTCTAGGCATAAGCTCAGGGGCGACTGCGCCTTTGCGGTTGCAGCTCCCAGACTGTGGAACAGCATCCCCTTTCCCATCAGAACTGCCCCCTCCATCGACTCCTTTAAGTCAAGACTAAAAACTTATCTATACTCCCAAGCCTTTCTTGACGTCCTCTGAGCGAGGGCTACATGTATATATGTATGTCGTTTTTTTTTTAAAATATTATTCTTATAACAAATGTAAAGCACTTTGGCCAACGAGAGTTGTTTTTTAAATGTGCTATATAAATAAATGTGACTTGACTTGACTTGACTTGTGCTTGAACAAATGCTCCCGGAGCTGGTTTGCATTACTTCTGTACGATCCTTATCTATTTTTCACTTATCTCACACCTGTGTGTGTGCTTAAATCCACAGTGCCGTGCAAAGCAGTTTGCAATGCACTGGGTCATTGCGGCAAAGAGCTGTGTGCAGAGCCTCAGCTTCTCGTGTGCTACATAAACCGTGTGCAGTTCCGTTTTGCTTTTATGCACATAATGGTAAAATCCCAGCCTGTAGCTTATGGGTCGGTTCCAACGCCGGTCACCAAGTCTCCGTTCAATCTAAGTTCACGTCATGGTTTACAGACATGTTAACCCACTCAAACCGCTTCCAGTTGATCCCACAGCCAGAATGCACAGTCATTTCCCATTTACAGTACATCATTAACTGTTAAATTGCCACAGTTGTCCTTGTGTGGTACACAGTTGGATCAGCAATATCTGCATCACATTTTATAGAATTTGTTCCACTTTCTGCACCAAGTGAAACAACCTGTTTGGTTCAACTGATGGGTGGCAGCGATGCAGCGGTAGAGTTGCTGTCTCACAGCGTCAGACACCCGGGTTCGATCCTGACCACAGGTGCTGTCTGTATAGTTTGTACGTTCTCCCTCTGACTGCGTGGGTTTTCTCTGGGTGCTCCGATTTTATCCAATGCTCCAAAGATGTACAGATTTATAGGTTAATTGGCTTTGGTAAAATTGTAAATTGTCCCTATTGTGTAGGAGTGCGAGTGTACGGGGTGATCGCTGGTCGACCTGTGCTCGATGGGCTGAAGGGCCTATTTCAGCGCTGTATCTCTAAAGTCTAAATATCAATGACTAGAGAGCAAACCTTCAAGGTGAGAGGGGCAAAGTTTAAAGCCAAGTCAAGAGAGCCAAGTGTGTTGTCCGATTCTGCTTTACTCAGCAGTCAAAGCTGTACGTCCCCATTCATGACCGGATACGCTCAATATTCAAATTTCAACTGTTCCCTGCAGCTTGTTCAATATCAACTGCTCTAAATTAACAGTTAATAGTTTAACAAAAACATAAAAGATAAAAAATAAAAAATAAACAACACACACACACGCACGCACACACACACACACACACACACACACACACACACACACACACACACACACACACACACACACACACACACACACACACACACACACACACACACACACACTCACACTCACACTCACACTCACTCTTTTGCAGACAATTTCTTTGTAGATTTGGCAGCTTTCAACAACTGCATTGCTTCCTCATGAATATCTCTGTCCCTTTACAGTAGGCACACCTGTCTCCCGTCAATTGGAAGCTTCCTACATGACTTGAAGGGTGCTTTGAGGTGTCACACGTCTTGGAATTATTTCTTGCCATAAATAGCTCTATTTCTATTTTCCGTTCAGTTTGGTTTAGTTTAGCTTAGAGATACAGCGTGGAAACAGGCCCATCAGCCCACTGAGTCCGCACCAACCAGTGATCCCTGCACACTTACACTATCCTACACACACTAGGGACAAATTTTACAATCATACCAAACCAATTAACCTACAAACCTGGGTAGACACAAAATGCTGGAGTAACACAGCTGGTCAGGCAGCATCTCTGGAGGGAAGGAACTTTTCGGGTCGAAGTCTGGCTACATCAGTCTGAAGAAGGGTCTCGACCCGAAGCGTCACCCATTAGCGTCACTCCAGAGATGCTGCCTGACCCGCTGAGCCACTCCAGCATTTTGAGTATACCTTCGATTTAAACCAGGATCTGCAGTTCTTTCCTACACAACCTACAAATCTGTACGTCTTTGGAGTGTGGGGGGAAACTGGAGATCCTGGAGAAAACCCACGCAGGTCACGGGGAGAATGCATAAACTCCATACAGACAGCACCCGTGGTCAGGATCAAACCCGGGTCTCTGGCGCTCTGAGGCAGCAACTCTACCATATGGAACTTCTACTGAATGAAAATATCCGACGGGATTGTGCGGGTATCGGAATTTCCACCGTGTTCCTGGCAGGTGAAGCTCCAGAGAAGGGAAGCTAACTTGTAAATTATTTTGTGAATATTAAAGACGAATATGTGCCCTGCTGGATCCCTGGTCCACAGAAAAGGGGAGTGGCCCGTCAGAAAACTTACTAAATTACCCCACTTCTTCACACCACCTCTTCCAATGCCACGAGCATATGACTAGGTTATATTTCATTTTGTGATTTAATCATCCTCTGATTGTGGCATCACAGAGCATGGAAACGGGCCCTTTGGCCCACCCAATGCATGCTGGCTATCAAGCCACCATTCATATCAATCATACACTGACCCCATTTTATTCCACTCACACTCCCATCAGCTATCATTCCCATAAGATTATTTTCCTTTGTACCCTCCCCCCCCGTTTCCTCTCCCCACAATCCTCTTTCACCCATATCCCTCCCTCTGGCTTTACATATCACTCCTCCTCTCTCCTTCTCACCTCTTGCCTTTGTTACTTACTCCACTGTTACATAGAAAATAGGTGCAGGAGGAGGCCATTCGGCCCTTCGAGCCAGCACCGCCATTCATTGTGATCATGCCAATCAACCTCCCCACTCCCCCACCCCCTCCACCCTCACCTGCATCCACCTATCACTTTCTGTGCTCTGTCCCACGACCACCTCTTTTCCATCTTTCTCCTCTCTGCTACAATCAGTCTGACGACCGGTCCCCACCCTAAACGTCGCTTGTCCATTGCCCCCTCAGATGCTGCCTGACCCGTGGAGTTCCTCCAGCACTTTGTGATTTGCTTAAGATTCCAACATCTGCAGTTTATTGGGTCCCTAAGATTCTACTACAGTTTCACTTAGTTTAGTTTGGCTTATTGCCACGTGTACCAAGGTACAGTGAAAAGCTTTCTTGTTGCGTGCTATGTATAGTCAGCGGAAAGACTATACATGATTACAATCAAGCCGTCCGCAGTGTACAGATACAGGATAAAGGGAATAACGTTTAGTGCAAGGTAACGTCCAGTAAAGTGCCATCATACAGAACGTTGCACAGACTTAAGATAATTTATAGAGGTCAAGGTCAAACTGGAAAGGGTGCAGCAAAGATTGACAAGAATGTTGCCTGGACTCGAGGGCCTGAGCTATAGGGAGAGGTTGAGCAGGCTAGGACGCCTTGGAGCACAGAAGGATGAAGGGTGATCTTACAGAAGTGTACAAAATCATGAAAGGAATAGATTGGGTAAACACACAGTCTCTTGCCCACAGTAAGGGAATCGAGAACCAGAGGACATACAGGAGGTTTAAGGTGAGAGTGGGGAACATTTAATAGAAACCTGAGGGGTAACTTTTTTACACGGAGGGTGATGGGTGTATAGAACGAGCTGCCGGAGGAGGTAATGTTTCTTAGGCACTGCCTTAAACCCACCGCCTTGTAAAACAAAAGGTGAGGAGGGAGCTTCCAACAGTGGTGATTTCTGACAACGAGTGGAATGGGGTTAATTACAAAGTGCTGGAGTAACCCCGAAACATCATGAGGGCCAAATAGTTCATCCTTTTCTTATATGTCTGATGTTTGAAACAATTATAGACCAAGTCACCAACTGGTCTGAAATATATACTGCAGATAATTAAAGGCAAACTTCAAACTCAAAACTGGAAAATAAATTGGCTAATACAGCCCCTATCTCATGTTAACTGGCAGAAACACTGAATGTTCATATTCAAACACCTGCACAGTGGAAATTGAAATGAATATATTTAGACTTTAGAGAATAATATGGCAGCAACCATCGAGGAATAGATGGAATTAGGCTTTTGTTTAGAAAAAGAATCAATACTTATATTTTACAAAATCTGCATAGCATGTAGTGACATGGGTGAACCACCAGATGTCAGCATTGCAAGGCAGTCCACAGAGTATAAGCCAAAGATACTAGAGGAGCAGGTACACAAAAATGCTGGAGAAACTCAGCGGGTGCAGCAGCATCTATGGAGCGAAGGAAATAGGTAACGTTTCGGGCCGAAACCCTTCTTCAGACATACTAGAGGAGCAAGTGTTAAAGAAGGAACTGCAGATGCTGGAAAATCGAAGGTACACAAAAATGCTGGAGAAACTCAGCGGGTGCAGCAGCATCTATGGAGCGAAGGAAATAGGCAACGTTTCGGGCTGAAGAAGGGTTTCGGCCCGAAACGTTGCCTATTTCCTTCGCTCCATAGATGCTGCTGCACCCGCTGAGTTTCTCCAGCATTTTTGTGTACCGACTATAGGAGCAAGATAGACCACTCGACGAAAAAGCTGTAGTACGGTCATGGGCTCATGGGTTACTCCAGCTTTTTGTGTCTATCCTTGGTTTAAACCAGCATCTGCAGTTCTTTCTTACAACACTCAACGTCGCCTATTCCTTCGCTCCATCGATGCTGCCTCACCCACTGAGTTTCTCCAGCTTTTTTGTCTACCTTCCCTTCATTATCACCTCATCCACTGCCAACAAAGGACCATTGTATCATCGGTGCCGGCTCTGATTTCTTCTGTACCAGTAGTTTTCTCCTCCCAGGCTCTCTGTCTGAAGAAGGGTCTCAGCATTTTGTGCCTTTTCAGTGTTATTCTACCCAAAGATCATAGAGCGGATCTTTGATTATACCTGCCTCAACTACCTCCTCTGACAACTCGTTCCATATACCTGCCACCATCTGTTTGAAATAGTTTTCCCTCAGGTTCCTATTAAACTTGAATGAACTGTCCAACTGATTGGATCCCCCATACCAAAGAAGGATAATCTCAAAGATAAACACAAAATGCTGGAGTAACTCAGCGGGTCAGGCAGTATCTCTGGAGAAAATGAATAGGTGACATTTTGGGTACCGAGGGAATGATTCTCCCCCCCCCCCCCCTCCTCTACTTTCAGTACAAAGAAGGGTTCTGACCCAAAACATCATCTATTCTTTTTCTCCAGAGATACGGTCTGACCCCCTGAGTTACTCCAGCATTTTGTGCCTATCTTAGGTATAAACCAGCATCTGTAGTTACTTCCTAAACATTGAAAAGACATTTAGACTGGTACATCGATATGACAGGTTTTGAGGGATACGGGCCAAACACAGGTGGGTGAGTCTAGAGTAGATGGGACATCCTGGTCAACATGGGCAAGTTGGGCCGGAGGGCCTATTTCCATACAGAATGACTCAATGAGTTTGATCTTGCCCTAAAGTGATATGGAATTTTTTGTATTTTCTCACTTTAAGGCCGGTGTCCTGGTGGAGCTGGAACGATGATGTAGGTGGCGACCTGGCCCAGCGCAACGTTGTTGGTTCCTTTCACTGCCATTCCATGCATCTGCTGCAGGCTGAGCTCGATCTACTCACTCATTCTCCTGCTGTAGGGTCTCCAGTAGCCAGCTCCACCAGCCCCTCGGCCTGTGACCACTGCATCCACCCTGTCGCCTCAAGCAGATCCCCCCCTCGCTCATGAGGTCCGCCCGTGAAAACAGGACTGTGGGATGCAGAATACCATTGTTGTTGGAAATCTAAGATAAACAAGTAGGTTGCAAATAGCCGAGCAGCCAAAAACCTTGGGGGGAGATAAGTCTGTCTGAAGAAGGGTTTCGGCCCGAAACGTTGCCTATTTCCTTCGCGACATAGATGCTGCTGCACCCGCTGAGTTTCTCCAGCATTTTGTCTACCTTGGAGGGAGATAAGCAGGATGACCAGATATTAGAACAGTTCTGACACAAGAGTGATTATCTGAGCTTGTTGAATTGAACGAGGGAAGGAACAAAGGGGACCGGCGTGGGGGAGGGGGAAGAACAAAGGGGACAATGGAGAACCCGTCGTGGGGGGACCGCTGTGGGGGAGGGGGGAAAACAATGGAAAATGGAGGACCCATCGTGAGGGGGCAGCCGTGGGGGAGGAGGAAGAACCATGGGGACCCCCGCAATGAGGGAGGGGGAAGAAAATGGACAATGGAGGACCCGGCATGGGGGGACTGCCATGAGGAGGGTGGGGGGGACCTGGCATGGGGTTACTTTGTAACTTTGTAACTTGGGTGTGCAAGTAAAGAATTTCACTGTAACTTGTCATATGTGATAATACAGTATTCAATTCAATTCAATTGAATATTGAGTCACAAGGGCTGCAACATGCCCAGACTGAGGAGTGTTGTTCCTCAAGCTAACATTGGGTATTGTTAGCATAATGCAAATGGAGAATTCACATACAGTTCCCCTGTTCTCTCTGCTACTCTGTAACAAACTTGTTTTCTCTATTTTCCAGTTTTGAGGGGGAGTCTTTGACTTGAAACGTTAACTCTGCTACTTGACTTCCTGAGTTTCACTTACGTTCTTGAGATATGTTCCAGAATGACAGCAGCTACAGTTCTTTGTTTCACTTGCAATGAGTTACCCGCAGAGGCTTCATTGAAAGTAATGGAGTCCAGAGTTGCTGGCTTTGATTTGTCCTTTTGTATATCTTTCATTCATTTGTTCTTTGTACCATTTCATATCTCTTGTTTCCATCTCCCCTGATTCTCAGTCTGAAGCAAAGATCCTATAGACCAAGATAGACCACTCCTTCTAAATGCAATGTCCTGACGTGTAGTACGCAACGGAGCGGAACGTGGGCCTTTTTTTCATCCATTTCAGTAACCCGACCCAACTCGCAGTGTAATCAGCATTGCGGGGGAACAGTTTGTGTTAATAAATTATAATTCTGAAAATGAGGAGAAGATTTTTCCCAAATAACTTTTATTTTTACGAGGATGTTTCCGTAACTGGCTTCCGTCTCCTCACTAGTATCCTATGGGATCTTAGGTGCGGAGACGGAAGCCGGTTACGGAAATGGGGCCAAAAATTACCCATGAATCTGCCCATGACCGTACTACGTCTTTTTCGTCGAGTGATCTATCTTGCTTGCTATAGGGTCTTTGGTCTGAAGAAGGTCTCGACCCGAAACCTCACCTATTCCTTTTCTCCAGAGATGCTGCCTGACCTGCTGAGCTACTCCAGTATTTAGTGTCCATGCTAATGTATCATATTAGCACTTCTTATGCTAACACTCAGTGTACCAAGGGGTTGTACGGCACTGAAGTCGGAACTTGTCTGTTTACAGAAACACCCCTTTGAGCTAGCAGGGTGGATCTCAGCCACACGCATGTCATGTCTAATGCCTGTGCAAAGTCTATATTTGCAAGGATCTTGTAATTACTTGACCATTTCAAATGATTGCACAGCACCTTGTCCATGGGTCAGCAACTGCAAAGCTGCATTACTGGCTTCTTTTCATGACCCTGAGTGTATGACCCACTCATTGCCTGGGTTCAGTGGCAGTTCCCTTCCGTTTGTTTGCAGTGTTTTCCCGAGCTGCCACCCAGCATCGATTCACTTACTCTATCACTGCCAAGCTGCTGTCATCAACAATACAACATGAAGATTTGGGTTGAGTTAGACAAAGGCTTGGTTTCTAGGACACCCTCTCATCTAGGAAATGATGCATGTTACAAACAGTCTGTTTAAAGCACTCATTCATGTGACTGGAGTTCACAGTCTGCTTCCATCACGCCTGGCACAGGGATAAATAAATACTTTTACTTTGGAGTTATGCACCATGAATACTAATATGCATGTGCCAACTCATTTTGCTTTCTAAAGGAGGAGGTAGTTGAGGCAGATACTATCGCAATGTTTAAGAAACATTTAGACAGGTACATGGATAGGATACGTTCAGATGGATACGGGCCCGAAGCAGGCAGCTGGGACTAGTGTAGATAGGGCATGTTGGTCAGCATGGACAAGTGGATCTGATGGGCCTGTTTTCACAATGTCGGACTCTTTGACTCCATGACTCTAAAGGGAGTACACTAGATTACTTTTCAATGTCTGAAGCAAAGTTAGCAGTAAATTTTGTTGTGTTTACTACGCTTCATTGAAAGTTGCTGCAAACATTATTTAAGCTCCCTGGACAACTAAGGTAATGATGTGTTGCAGTTGCTTGTTTGTGGGAGCTGATGGAAATTGGTGTAATTCATGGCAACCACGTGTACAGTAAATGTTTGTAACCTCTTTGGAGTGTGGGAGGAAACCAGAGCAAGCGGAGTAAACTCACACAGGTCATGGGGAGAACATATAAACTCCATACAGACAACACCCATAGTCAGGATGGAACCGGATCTCTGGCGCTGTAAGGCAGCAACTCTATCACTGTGCCACCAATTGATGAGTTTGTGTTTGGGATTTAGATATTTTGCTGCAGAAGGCAGTCACAGCCCTTATCTGAAGTGACAGCAGAAATGGTCAGTCAAGGATGATAGTAGGTCAAGTGAAGCATGTGTGGCGATCCAGAAGGCAGTTTCAGAGGAGCCTCAGCCCTGCACCTGTTCAGGGGTACACAATTCTTATCCCCCCAGTGTTGATTTAGCAGAGACATTGAGAGAATGAGCAAACTAACCACAAGATTATGGTACAGGGGGCCTTTGAGGTTGAGGGAGTGAGAAGGAATGTGGTAATGATAGGGACAGTTTAGTTAGCAGGATTGACTACAGTTGTAAGTGTGGGCCTTGAAGGCTGCATCGCCTGCCCATTGCCAGGTTTAAGGACATTCCCTGGTGAATTGGAGGGGAAAGACAGTCAATGTGTTAGGGATATGGGGAGAAGGCAGGCACGGGTTATTGATAGGGGACGATTAGCCATGATCACAATGAATGGCGGTGCTGGCTCGAAGGGCCGAATGGCCTCCTCCTGCACCTATTTTCAATGTTTGATATGTTTCTGTGGAACCTGCAATGTAGAAAGGATGAGGAGGGAGTTTCTGCCATCAAAATATAAGCAGCTAGATTCAAATTAAAAAGCAGAACCATAAAGGAACTGATTTAGTTTAGTTTAGAGATATAGCGTGTCGACAAGTGATCCCCACGCACACTAATGTTATCCTACACACACTAGGGATAATTTACAATTATACCAAGCCAATTAACCTACAAACCTGTATGCCTTTGGAATGAGGGAGGAAACTGGAGCACCCAGAGAAGACCCAAGTAGGTCATGGCGAGAACATACAAAATCCGAATAGACAGAACCTGGGTCTCTGGCGCTGTAAGGCAGCAACGCTAACTCTGCATCTTTATGAGCCAGAAGCAAATTGGCAAAGGATAAATAAGATCAAAATGTATCCATTTTTATGAGGCACTGGTAGAGAAAGAGGGAATTGTTCAGTTGGGGCGGGCATCATGAATCAGGCTGACAAATGTCCCAGTGAATGAATACTTAGGGCAGAAGGTAACACTTTAAAAAGTATTAAACTTTAAATTAAACTAAACAGTAAGGGAAAAGGTCCCAGTGAGGTGAATAGTAGAAAGGTAAAATAAAAAAATACAAGGTCTAATATTTCCTTTGTTTGCTAATACTCTTGTAATGTGCCTCTATATCAAAGGTGCTCTTTTTAGTTTATTATTAATTATTAGTTCATTATTAAGTTTATTATTTTAAGTTTATTATTATTATTGGGGCAGATGGGGCTCGTCAGCCTGGGAAGGCAGTCCATCTAGGAGAGTGAAAACTCTGATTTAAAACCTTCACTGCCTTGTGGCCATATCCAGTCATGGAAAAGGCTCCAGGAGTAAACCTCAAGAAAATCCAGAGTCGGAGCCCCTAAGGCAGTTCGTCGTTGTCTTCAACCTCACTCTGGCAGCTCCTGCGACGGTGCTGGTGCCAAACTGTAACAGCCCTGCTGCTCCTTTGGATTGATCAGCGACGTGGAGAGGGGGGACGTGCTGCATGGGCAACAGCCTGTCCTCCATATGACATCGCCCAGGCTTGCATCCGACCAGGATGCATCACCCAGGGTCAGTCATGACCAAGGGGGGCCTACTACTATTATTATTATTATTATTAAGTTGCCATTTATAGTCAAACTGAAGTTTCTTACAAGTGATTTTCTGTTTAAAACGTATTTCATTGACCATGGAATAACCAGACGTCATTGTTTATGGAAAAACAATACATCAACTTAAGTCTACATCTTTTGACAAATCCTGATTGGTTGGAATTCCTTACCAAGATTTTATCAAACATCTACCAATCAACGGTTTCCAAATGTTTCTCTTTTAGTGCATTAATAAATCACATCACATCATTAAACCCGTGACTGATATCCTGGTCTCCATTGTAGAATTACAGAAGGATATTCAGTGCAACCTAACAAGGAGCCTTGTGCCAGAAATCTTTTTCTCAGCACATTAAGGACTGTTCTTTTCTTTTGTAAATTGTGAATAAAAGAAGAAAACTGAGTACAAGTTGTCCTTTTTATGTAACAATGATGTGGTTACCAAAGAGTTTCATACTGGGCACACTGAAAATCAAATGATAGACATCTTGGCAGACTTTTCAGTTAAAGTATAAATCTGAAATACTATAGAACCCCCCAGAATAAATTACCAGCTGATTAGTAAATTAACCAAACTCGAAGACTGCATCAAATTTTTGGAGCACTCTCACTATGAAGCTATTTATTGTATTCTTTATGTAGGAAGGAACTGCAGATGCTGGTTTACACCGAAGATAGACACAAAATGTTGGTGTAACTCAGCAGAACAGGCAGCATCTCTGGAGAGAAGGAAAAGGTGACGTTTAGGCTCCAGATCCTTCTTTCTTGCTTTCTTTTGCTTGGTTGTGAACTTTTACAGCTAGTTTAGCTGGTGGATTTTTCCCATCTGAGTTTATTCAACATTGGAAACATTATAGTACAGAACCATTAAGTTCAATTCTGTTACGTTTCAAATCATAGAGTCTTTCAGCATGGAATGAGGCCCTTCTACCCAACCCTTCCACATTGACCAAGCTAGCCCCATTTGCCTGCATTTGGACCATATCCCACAGGGATATCCATGCATCTGTCCAAATGTCTTCTAAATATTGTTGTTGTGCCCGCCTTTACCACTTCTTCTGGCAACTTGTTCTGTACACCCACTGTGCAAAAATGAGGGAGGAAGGCAGGGTTTTCACCCTATGTGTGAAAAAACTGCCATTGGGTTGCCTTGACATCTCTCCCATGTTAAATGTATATCCTCTTGTTTTAGACTCCAGGACTTGACCATCCACCTTATCTAAGCCCCTCATAGGCCATTTAGAACAGAGATGAGGAAAAACCTTTTCACAGAGAGTTGTGAGCTGTATGGTAATTTGCATATCACTGTACCTTAATTGCTACATGTGACAATAAAAGACCTTTCAAACCTTTGAATTTGAGAAATTCTCTGCCTCAGAAGGCAATGGAGGCTGATTCACTGGATGCATTCAAAAGAGAGTTAGATAGGGCTCTTAGGGCCAATGGAATCAAGGGATATGGGGAGAAGGCAGGAACGGGGTACTGATTGTGGATGATCAGCCATGATCACATTAAATGGCGGTGCTGGCATGAGGGGCCGAATGGGCTACTGCTGCACCTATTGTCTATGTATCTAAGACTCTAACTCATCTCATCTTAAATGTCTGTCCTCTTGATTGAGAACAGTTCCTTCTGACACTGGGAAAAATACTTTGACCATTCACAAATTGTCTTGATTAGTATAGGTGTCAGAGGTTAAGGGGAGAAGGCAGAAGAATGGGATTAGGAGGGAGAGATAGGTCAGCCATGATTGAATGGTGGAGTAGACTTGATGGGTCAAATGGCCTAATTCTACTATTCCTGATGACCTTATTATCCACCCTTAATAAGGTCCTTATTAAGCCCCTCATGATCTTATAAACGTCTATAAGTTCACCACTCAGTCTCATCCTATTCAATTAGATGTCCTGGTTAACTGCCTCACACCTTCAGGTTTTATCCCTGACTAACTCATCCCTTCCCACCCAAACCACCCCCTTCCCAGGTACTTTGCCCTGCAACTGCAGGAGATGCAACACCTATCTCTATACCTCCCCCCTCGACTCCATCCAATGACCCCGACAGTCATTTCAGGTAAGGCAGTTCACTTACACCTCCTTCAACCTCATCTATTGTATCCACTGTTCCAGGTGTGGACCTCTATATATCGGCGAGACCAAGTGCTGGTTCGGCGATCGTTTCGCTGAACACCTCCATTCAGTCTCTGATCTCCCGGTTGCTAAACATTTTAACTCCCCCTTCCAATCCCACACTGACATTTCTGCCCTGTGGCTCCTCCGTTGTCAAGAGTGAGGCCCAGCGCAAATCAGAGGAACAGCACCTCATATTTAGCTTGGGTAGCTTACACCCTGGCGGTATGAACATTGACTTCTCTAACTTCAAGTAACCCTTGCTTTCCCTCTCTCCATCCCTCCCCCCTTCCCAGTTCTCCCACCAGTCTGGCTGACCTCGATTACATTTTATATTTCCTTTATTACCTTCTCCTAGCTAACAATGATCTATTCTACATTATTCTTGATCTGCATCCCCTGTCTCGTTTCACACCTTACATTTCCTTATCTCTGTATCTCCCACTTCCCTGACTCAGTCTGAGGAAGGGTCTCACGCCAAAACCTCACCCATTCCTATCCAGAGATGCTGCCTGTCCTGCTGAGCTACTCCAGCATTTTATCTCTGGCCTTTGTTCCAACCATCTGCCAATCAAAGCAAAACCTGCCTAACCGGCTGAATTGCTCCAGTATTTTGTCTTTATCTTCCGGTATAAACCAGCATCTGACGCTGAATTAGCGATTTAAATTGTGTCGTAATCAACCCTCGCAAATCAACAGCAGAATTCAGATTTTTTTGTGGTCAAAAGTACTATTTTAATCAGGTACAAATCAAATATATCCATAGTAAAACAAAAAATACTTTAACATTAACGATAATAATCCTCCCCTCGAGGAGCCCTCGCACAAGAGGGCCCCAGTAAAGACCCCGCATCGGGGAGCAGGCGGTGTTGGTTGGTCCCGGGTTGAGGCTGGTCCACGATGGGCGACTTCAGTGGCAGCAGCTGCATTTGTCGCCGGCTCCTTTGCAGACGCAGCCTTGGGCGCATTTGCTGCAACCTACGGGCAACAGGTGCAGCAGCCTAGACGGAGAGGGGAAAAAAGCCATGAAACCCACACTATGACAGCTCCGCGCTTTCGTGATGGACGCCTAGGAACAGCAAACTGTTAGCTGCACTAACCGTCCGGAGACCCGAAACGTCACCCATTCCTTCTCTGCAGAGAATGCTGCCTGTCCCGCTGTTACTCCAGCATTTTGTGTCTATCTCCGGTTGAAACCAGCATTGCCAGTTCCTTCCCACACAGCTACACCAAAGTGCGGGTACTTGGGGTGGGGTTGGAGTGGTGGGGGATGGGGGATTTGTATCGTGCAACAACCCAGAGATAACTTTCTTCGCCCCTGACATTACAACACAATGCATTTCTAGCAGTGTTACTTGTCACAAGTTCTAAGAGCAGAATTAGGCCATTCGGCCCATCAAGTCTACTCTCGCCATTCAATCACAGCTGATCTATCTCTCCCTCTCAACCCCATTCTCCTGCCTTTTCCCCATAACCCCCCCGACACCCGTACTCATCAAGATTATCACTAATTGTGATTTGCACAAGAGGAATGCAATGGATCAGGCGGTACAGTGACACAGCGGGTAGTGCTGCTGCCTCGCACACCTAGTCCAATCCCGATCTCTGCCTGTGTGGAGTTCCCTGTAACCGTGGGATTCTCCGCGTGACCCCGCTTCCCTAAGTTCCGAAGATGTTGCTTTTGAGGAGGGTTAACTATCCATTAAAATTGTCCTTAGTGCGGGTAAGTGACTGGGAAATCGAGGATGAGCATTTGAGCGAGTCTGTTGCATTATCGCAGGGGTATAAGGAGAGATTCAGCTCGGGAGCTAGTATCGACCCAATGGGACGAATGATCTCGTTCTGCCTGCATCGTTATAACTATTTTCTCCTTCATAAAGATATTAAAGACAGTCCCCAGAGCGTTATACTCACTCTTCTTACACGATGTGCATTTGCAGTCTTTGCATTTACAATTGTCCCCGCAGGAACATGTGCCGCCTGTTCATAAACAAGAAAGCAGAGTTACAAAAACACCGGGTGGATACGGGAGGTCCGGGCTACCGAACGCTAAGTCCAATTACTTACCCTGGTTACATGTGCACGGAGCGTCAGACATCTTCTGGGTTTCTTTCCTCGTCCGTTTATCTGGCAATTCGCTTCTGTTCACTCGGAGCTGGTGGATGTGCTCGTTGTCGGAGGCGCCGAACTTATAAAACAACAGCCGCGTCCGCCACCGGGTGCAAAGGGCCCGGGCGCTGTGTGCAAAGCAGGGCTCGCTGCCAAAAGCGCTCGCTGCACGCGATCATCTCACCCGGCGCTGGTTGATCACAGGGGTGCGGGGAAGGGTGCACTTCAGTGCTAATTAATTACAGTGAGCTCCTCCCGTGTATTGGTAGATGGCGGGGGTTAAGTAAACATAGCCACACACATTCATTCCCCCTCACACACACTCCCCCTCTCCACACTCACGCTCACACACCGTCACAAAGTGCTGGTGTTACTCAGGGGGTCAGGTAGCTTCTCTGGAGAGCATATTTCTGGTGAATTGCCATTCGTATGTAGGGTAGTGCTAGTTATACATACACTGGTCAGTTGGACTCGGTGGTCCGAAGGGTACTGCTTCCCACACTGTATCTCTGAAGCCTAAAGTCAATAGACAATAGGTGCAGGAGTATGGCCATTCGGCCCCTTCGAGCCAGCACCGCCATTCATTGTGATCATGGCTGATCGTCCCTGTCAATAACCCGTGCCTGCCTTCTCCCCATATCCCTTGACTCCACTAGCCCCTAGAGCTCTATCTAACTCTCTCTTAAAATCCATCCAGTGACTTGGCCTCCACTGCCCTCTGTGGCAGGGAATTCCATAAATTCACAACTCTCTGGGTGAAAAAGTTTTTTCTCACCTCAGTCTCAAATGACCTCCCCTTTATTCTAAGACCCTGGCCCCCTGGTTCTGACTCGCCCAACATTGGGAACATTTTTCCTGCATCTAGC
>CM075978.1:183912405-184104811 GCA_038087875.1 Malacoraja senta
AGTAGACACAGAATGCTGGAATAACTCAGCGGGGCAGGCAGCATCTCTGGAGCGAGGTTCCTTCCTTTGTGTCTATCTTCGGTGTAAACCAGCATCTGCAGTTCCTTCCCTTCTCTCCAGATATGTTGCCTGACCCGCTGAGTTATTCCAGCATTTTGTGTCTATCTTCGGTGTAAACCAGCATTTGAAGATCCTTCCTACATGGATATCTTGCATGTAGCGCGGGGAGGCGTGGTTCGATCACAACTATGTGTACAGGAAGTAGAGCGGGAGCCAAGGTTGAGGGGGGGGGGGGGGGGGTGGAGTTGTCCCCTGAGACACTGCACACCAAAGATCGGATCTTTGCTGCACACCAAAGACTGCACACGATACGATACACAGCGCGACGAGTCGGCAACATTTCAGGCTGAGTGCAGCGTTTACATTTTGCACACGGGTTTTGGTAACGTGTGAGCAATATGAATCAGTTACTCACTGTCAGCACATCAACAGCGTTTCACACTACCTTATTTCCATACCTTGTGACTACCACCGCCCAGCCCAACCCCACCCCACTCTCTACTCTTCCCATGAAGATGCTATGTCATCTTAGTTTGTTTTGAACAGCATGTACTGTTGGACACGCACTTGGGAAAACGTCACGATTTCGCAACTGAAAGGGAACGCGATGTCCAGAGTTGTGAATGAAATAAGTATACAACCCGAAAGGAACCCGAGCTGGAATTCACCGGACACACGGACTTTTGTTGTTTTAACAACCTACAATTCTTGAAAACATTGTCCCTTGTCCTGGAAACTGGAAAAGGTTAATGAAACAGCTGCCAATTGAGTCACACAACATGGAAACAGACCATTTGGCCCTGGAATTTGTTGGCTTTTAAAAATTATTATATATTATGTTCAGTTCATATTGGAAAATTACGCCATTCAATCATGGCTCATCTATCTTTCCCTCTCAGCTCCATTCTCCTGCCTTCTCCCCATAACTTCTGACACCTGTACTAATCAAGAATCTATCAATCTCTGCCTTAAAAATATCCTTAAGATCTGTGTGCGTTGAGTTTACAGGCCTGTTGTGCTGCTGCAAGTAAGACATTCGTTGTTCCGTTGTCGATATATTTGGGTCTTGAAAACACTCCATGCCGACCTCATTGTCGATTTAAGCTAGTCTCATTTGCCTTTGGCTCATATCCCTCTAAACCTTCCCTATCTATGTACCTGTCCAAATGTCTTTTAGACATTGTAAATGTACCTGCCTCTGCAACATCCCTGACAGTTTGTTCCATATACCCTCTATACTGTGTGGAAAAACCTGCCCATATGGCCCCTTTTAAATCTTTCCCATCTCTCCTTAAAACTATGCCTTCTGGTTTTAGACTTACCTACTGTGGAAAAAAGATCGTGTGCATCTACCTTATGATTTTGACTACCACTATAAGGTCACCCCTCAACCTCCCTACGCTCGAGTGAAAATAGATCCAGCCTATTCAGCCTCTCCCTATAACTCATGCCCTCCAGTCATAGTAACATCTTCCTTAATCTCTCTGCATCCTTTCCAGCTAATGACATCCTTCTTGTAGCCGTGCAACTAGAACTGTCCACATTCTCCAACTCTGCTCTCACTAATGCCCTGTACAGTTGTAACAAGATGTTCCAATGTCCATACTTAATGCTGTAAATGATGAAGGCAAGGATGCCAACTGCACCCATCACCATCCTGTCAACCTGTGTTGCCATTTTCAGGGAACTATATTTCTGCACCTCTAGGTCTCTCTGTTCTATCGCACTCTCCATGCCCCTACCATTTGCTGTGTAAGTCCTGCCCTGGTTTTACTTTCCGAAATGCAAAACCTTATACTTGTTAAATTCCATTTGCCATTTCTTAACCCATTTCCCTAGTTCAACCAGGTTCAGTTGTAATTGTCCACTACCCCAATTTTGGTGACATCTGCAAACCTATTAACTACGTCAGCCACATTGTCATCAGAATTATTAATATAGATGATGTGTACTTATAGATACTGGAAATCTAAATTAAAAAGTGAAAATGCTGGAAACACTCATCAAGTCAGGCAGTATCCGTGGAGAGAGAAAAACAGAGTTAATATTTCAAATTGGAGACCTCTCTGATCTGCAAACTGATTTCCTCTCCATATTTGCTACCTGAGTTCCTGAGTATTCCCAGCATTTTCTCTTTGTAACTGGTAGAAGTTAACAGAAAGATTGATAAAAGCTGATCTCTGAATGGAACCTTAATCATGTGCAGCAGTGGTGCAATGGTAGAATTGCTGTCTTACAGCTCCAGAGACCCGGGTTCGATCCTGACTACGGGTGCTGTCGGTATGGAGTTTGTACGTTCTCCCTGTGACCGCGTGAGTATCCTCCAGGTGTACCTGTTTCTACCCATGCTCCAAATAAGTACAGGTTTGTAGATTAATTGGCTTCAGTAAGTTCTACAATTGTCTCTAAGGTACACAAGAATGCTGGAGAAACTCAGCGGGTGCAGCAGCATCTATGGAGCGAAGGAAATAGGCAGCGTTTCGGGCCGAAACCCTTCTTCAGACTGATAGGGGGTGGGGAGAAGAAAGGAAAAAAGGTGGAGGAGGAGCCCGAGGGCTGGGGGATGGGAGGAGACAACCAGAGGGCTGATGAAGGGGAGGAGACAGCAAGGGCTAGCAAAATTGGGAGGATTCAATGTTCATGCCCCCAGGATGTAGACTGCCCAAGCGGAATATGAGGTGCATTTCCTCCAATTTCCGGTGTTGCTCGCTGTGGCCATGGAGGAGACCCAGGACAGAGAGGTCAGATACGGAATGGGAGGGGGAGTTGAAGTGCTGAGCCACCGGGAGGTCAGGTTGGTTATTGCGGACCGACCGGAGGTGTTCGGTGAAACGATCGCCAAGCCGATAGATGAGGTTGGAGGAGCTTAGGCAGTCGTTCCAGGTGCGACAGAGGTTCACCTGCATCTCTTCCAACCTCATCTATTGCATCTGCTGCTCTAGATGTCAGCTGATCTACATCGGTGAGACCAAGCGGAGGCTTGGCGATCGTTTCGCCGAACACCTCCGGTCGGTCCGCAATAACCAACCTGACCTCCCGGTGGTTCAGCACTTCAACTCCCCCTCCCATTCCGTATCTGACCTCTCTGTCCTGGGTCTCCTCCATGGCCATAGCGAGCAACACCAGAAATTGGAGGAAATGCACCTCATATTCCGCTTGGGCAGTCTACATCCTGGGGGCATGAACATTGAATTCTCCCAATTTTGCTAGCCCTTGCTGTCTCCTCCCGTTCATCAGCCCTCTGGTTGTCTCCTCCCAGCCCTCGGGCTCCTCCTCCACCTTTTTTCCTTTCTTCTCCCCACCCCCTATCAGTCTGAAGAAGGGTTTCGGCCCGAAACGTTGCCTATTTCCTTCGCTCCATAGATGCTGCTGCACCCGCTGAGTTTCTCCAGCATTCTTGTGTACCGTCGATTTTCCAGCATCTGCAGTTCCTTCTTTAATACAATTGTCTCTAGTGAGTGTAAGTTAGTGTTTGGGGATGATTGCTTGTAGCACGGACCCAGGGCGCCGAAAGGCCTGTTTCCACGCTGTATGGCTAAAGTCTAAAATCATGTAGCAACATTGGAGCTCTCTTCGTACATCCCAATCAGACAAGTTTTTTTTTAAATTTCAAAATAGACTTTATTCAGTTAATAAATATATACAATACATGAGAGAGGAGGAAGAAGGGTTTCGGCCCGAAACGTTACCTATTTCCTTCGCTCCATAGATGCTGCTGCACCCGCTGAGTTTCTCCAGCATTTTTGTGAAGGGTTTCGGCCCGAAACGTTACCTATTTCCTTCGCTCCATAGATGCTGCTGCACCCGCTGAGTTTCTCCAGCATTTTTGTGTACCTATACAATACATGAGCCGTGCAACAAATTCATCCGACATTTTTGGAGTCTATACAAATTATTCAATACAGTCTACATACATTGCTCAAATTCCCCCCCCACCCTTGCCACTCATGTGGCCCACTGGCATGGGATCCCTTCCCTTATTTTGAGGGGCATCTCCACCACACCCTGCCCCCCATGTCCAGCAGCGGAAGGACCCTAGACTGTGGTCCTCCCCCACTGAGCCTTGGCGTTGGCTGTACCGAGCTTCAGTGCGTCCCTCAGCATATACTCCTGCAGTCTGCAGCGGGCCAGTCGATCCCAATCTCACAAATTTCTTCCCTCCTTCTACCCAGTGTTTATTTTAATCAGACCAGGATGTAAGACATGTCACACTTGTGAGCAAGAGTGGGCCATTCAACCCCTCCTTGAGCCCATTCATTCAACAAGATGTTGATGAATATTTTATCGTGAACACCTTTCTCTGCGCGATCGCCACCTACCTTGATTCTGCCAATATCCAGAAATCTACCAACCAGGACATTCTGTTAGGGGAAAAAATAACATTAAAAGGATTGCATCCTGATTAATTTAAAATCACTTATTTATGTCACAAATGACAGAATGATAATCTGAAAAATAAGCAGCACTTGAATTTATTTAGAATCACCACATCCACGCAATTGCCACTTTCTCTGGCAGTAACTAGAACTCTGGCATAAACTGGGGGAAGATGTAATCTTATTAACTATTCAACTGCCTGCCACGTCAAGCACCTCCTACTCCAATTCTGGAAGAGTATGTGCTTCTCAAATCAGGCAAACCAGCCACCAGCACCTCCTCTGCCTCTCTCACAGTAAACTCCATCTGCTCTTCAAGCTGTCTCGGGAAAACAGCCAACATTATCAAAGACCAGTCGCCCTCTGGTCATTCTCTCTTCTCCTCCTTCCTATTGCACAGAAGATAAGAAAGCTTTCAAGGACGTTCCACGAGATTCACCAACAGTTTCTTCCTCGCTTTTATCTGACTTGTGAATGGACCTCTCATATGCTGGAGATGAATTCCAAAACTTCTCATCTACTGAACCTTTAATTACGTTTTTCACTGAATTTTAGTATATGCGACAATAGTAAACCAATACCAATTCATGAGATAATCTGTTGCCGGCCCTATTTTGTTCTGGCATTTTCTCACTTACAGTCCCCCCCACTTCTATTCCCTCCTCCCCCCCCTCTCTCTTTCAGTCTGAGGAGGGGTTCCGAACCGAAACATCACATAGAAACAGAAAATAGGTGCAGGAGGAGGCCAAACAGGTCCTTCTGCACTTGACCAGAGCCTTAGTGAGACCACACCTGGAGAATTGTGTGCAGTTTTGGTCTCCTAATTTGAGGAAGGACATTCTTGCTATTGAGGGAATGCAGCGTAGGTTCACAAGGTTAATTCTCGGGATGGCGGGACTGTCTTATGATGAAAGAATGGAGCAACTGGGCTTGTATTCACTCTAATTTAGAAGGATGAGATGGGAACTTATAGAAACATACAAAATTATTAGGGGATTGGTCACGCTAGATGCAGGAAACATGTTCCCGATGTTGGGGGAGCCCAGAACCAGGGGTCACAGCCATGATCACATTGATTGGCGGTGCTGGCTCAAAGGGCCGAATGGCCTACTCCTGCACCTATTGTCTATGTATCTATGTGTCCTTGTTGTCTTAGTGTTCCAGAGGTGAGTTTAGGGGTAGGGAGATGGCCAGGGAATATTCTGCAGGGCATGAGTGCTGCAAGGACAGATTTTATAATTGTCCAAGGAATTGAATTCTGAATGGAAAGGAAACATGGTGCACAGTGCACTGCTGAAGTAGCTGAAAATTGGTGCTAGTTTTCCCATGCCCAGCTGTGTCTAAAGCATCCAAGCTCAGGTCAAATCTGGTTCTCTGGAACTGTGAGACAGCAGCATTAACTGTTTGACCACTGCTAGGTAGATCATTGATGAATATATTGATGAATTAATGTCACTCATAACATTCAAGATTGCTTTGCTCCAGATCGGATGCAGAGTGGCAAAACCAATAACTGGGTGGGCTATATTTGCCCCCATTTTCAGGGCATACATCCGCACTGTTAGACAAATGCCAGTATTCCCGCTCGACTCTGTCTTTCCAACTGAGTGAATGGTTTTGATTTTTTAACAGTGAATGAGTGGCTCTGGCCTTCAGGCAGTGGTTGGTGCCATCTGCTGATAGAAAGTCTGTATTACATGATGAAAAATAAATCAACTGAAAACAATAGAAACGGACAGCATAAATTCTGACCTTTCCATCCCATCTCATTTATGCCAATAGCGATGCCTATCTATGTTAGACCGCATTAGGCCTGATTCCCACTACACCTTTCCTGTACAAGTACCTGTCCAAATGCATGTTAAATTTTTTAATTGTATCAACTGCCATCATCTCCTCCAGCAGTTCATTCCAGATACTCACCACTCTGTGTGTGAAAAACATATTCCTCAGGTCTCTTTTAAATTTCTCACCTCTCACTTTAAACCTGTGTCCAGTTCTAGACTCCCCTGATCTGGGATAATGATTCTGACTATGTATCCTATTTGTGTATCATAATTATACAAACTGTAAGATCATCTTTCAGTGGTGCTGCCTGACCCACTGAGTTACTCCACCACTTTGTATCCTGCACCTCCTGTACTACTAGTAAGTTTTGAGAAATTTGAATCAGTAAAACTCCATTCGCTCCTGTTCACATTGAACACTTCACCCCTAATCTCCCAATAAGTTATTTCGACAAAATTATCATTAAGATGATTGAATTAAGTTGAAAGAATTTTAAGACACCAATTGCAGCTACATTTTTCCTGCCACTTATCATTTAATTGAATTGCCCAGGCAGCACAGTGGCGCAGCTATAGAGTTGCTGCATTACAGCGCCAGAGACCCGGGTTCGATCCTAACTACGTGCCCTATCTGTACAGAGTTTGCATATTATCCCTGTGACCGTGTGGGCTTTCTCTGGGTGCTCTGGTTTCCTCCCACACTCCAAAGATGTGCAGGTTTGCAGGTTAATTGGCTTTGGTAAAAAAATAAGTAAATTGTCCCTAGTGTGTAGGATAGTGCTAGAGTACGGGGTGATCACTGGTTGGCGTGGACTCAGTGGGCTGAAGGGCATGTTTCCACACTGTATTTCTAAAGTCTAAAATACCTAAGCTCAGGATCAAAATTGGTCTCTGGAGCTGTGAGACAGCAGCATTAAGCATTTGACCACCGCTAGATAGATCATTGATAAATGTATTGATGAGTTAATGACACTCACAGCATTAAAGAATGCTTTGTTCCTGATTGGATGCAGACTGATGGAGCCAATAAATGGGTGGACTTGATTTGGACCACATTATCAGGGCATAGTTCATACATTACAGGAGCAGAATTAGGCCATTTGGCCCATCATGTCTACTCTGCCATTCACTCATGGCTGATCTATCTTTCCCTCTCAACCCCATATTCCTGCCTTCGCCCCAAACTCCGGACACCTGTACGAATCAAAAATCTGCCTTTCTCCACCTTAAAAATATCAATTGACTCCACAACCTCCTGTGACAATGAATTCCACAAATTCACCACCCTCTAAACAAATTCCTCCTCATCTCCTTTCCAAAGGTACGTCCTTTTATTCTGAAGCTATGGCCTCTGGTCTGAGACTCTCCCACTATTGAAAACATTTTCTTCACATCCGCTTTACCCAAACCTTTCACTATTCGGTAAGTTTCAATGAGGTCCTTCTAAACACCAGTGAGTACAGGCCCAATGCCTTCAGACGCCCATCATATGTTAACCCAATAATTCCTGGGATCATTCTCGTAAACCTCCTCCGCCCCCGCTACAATAGCAGCACATCCTTCCTTCGAAATGGGGCCCAGAACTGTTCACAATACTCCAAATTCAGTCTGACCAGTGGCTTATAAAGCCTCAGCATTACATCCCGGTTTTTATATTCTAGTTCTGTCTAAATAATTACTGGCATTGGATGTGTCAATCTGCTTTTCCTATCTTCTTCCAAACGCTAGGACACAGCCTTCCCATTTTCTAATATCCTACTCACATTTTTCCCGTCATGGCGATAAATATCTTCCCGTCGCATTCCCACCTGTATTTCCGATCATGTTAACCCTTTAAATTTAAAAAAGAGCCCCAAAAACTCACCCATTTCAGAAAAAAACACTCGAGTGACGTCACAATGCACTCACAAGGCAGGACGGGACACTCCGGGAGGGAGGGGCACTCCAGCTCTCCTGCGGCGGCTGCTGGCGCCCGACACCTGGTGGCGAGGGTGATGCCGCGGGCCCTGGCTGGAGACGAGTCTGGTGCTCAAGCTGGAGTGAGAGCTGAGCCCGGGGCTTGGGATGGGACCGTGACTGGGGCAGAGAAAGAATCCACCGCTGAATCCAAGGACGAGCCTGGGTCCGTGGTCAGGGACGAGCCCGGAGGTGATGTCGGGGCCTGCAGTGGAGCCAAGGCTGTGGCCGAGCTGACGGCTGGAGTCTACAGCCAGGGCAGGGTACAAGAACCAGGCTGAGTTTCAGGCCCTGGTGCTGCTCTATAATAATAATAATAATACATTTTATTTATATAGCACTTTTCAAGGACTCAAAGTCGCTTATGACCTGGGTAGGTTCTGGGGCAGGGAATGGGAGGAGGATGAGGGAAATGAGGAGGAGGGAGATGGGGTGGGGAGTGTGGTAGTAGAGGGAGATGGGGCGGGTGTGGAGTAGGGAGATGGGGAAAGGTGGAGGAGGGATATGCGTCCTCCCTATCTACCCTCACTCCCACCCTCTCTACCGCCCTCTCTCTCTACTCTCGTCCCTCTCCCTCTCTACCCTCCCTCCCCCACATTCTACGCCCCTCCCTCTCTCTCTACCCCCCTCCCTCTCTCTCTACCCCCTCCCTCTCTGCCCCTCTCCCTCTACCCCCCCTCCCTCTCCCTCTACCCCCCTCCTTCCCCCTCTCTACCCCCTCGCCCTCCCTGTCTACCCTCCTCGCCCTCCCTCTCTACCCCCTCCCTCTCTACCTCCCCTACCTCTCTACCACCCCTCCCACTCTACCCCCCTCCCTCTCTAGGGATTGAAGAGGGAGGGTGAAGAGGAGGAGGGGGAATGCTGGGGGATGGGGAGAAATGAGTCGCGCCTGCGCAGTTGGGGGAATGGGTGAGCGGTGGAATCTTGCGTTGGGGAGCAGACCCTAAAATCTCACCAACCACTGAAGTCAAGCTAATCGGCCTATATTTGCAATTTTTCAAACGTCTAGAACCACTCCTGACTAATGATTCTTGAAAGATTACTACTGATGCACATTCTCTAAAGTGACCTCTTTCAGAACCCTAGGGTGCAGTCCATCCAGTCCAGGTAACTTATCCACCCTCAGTTGGGCATTGTTCCCCACTGTCAGACAAATGCCAGTATTCCCGCTCGACTCTGTCTTTCTAACTGAGTGAGTGGTTCAGATTTTCCAACAGTGAGCAAGTGGCTCTGGCCTTCAGGCAGTGGTTGGTGTCATCTGCTGGTATAAAGTCTGTATTACATGATTAAAAATAAACCCACAACTGAAAACAATAGAAACGGACAGCATAGAAGCGGACCTTTCTGGTCAATCTCATCTATACTGACAGTGATGCCTATCTATGTTAGTCTGCATTAGACTTGATTGCCTCAACACCTTTCCTGTTCAAGTATCTGTCCAAATTCATGTTAAATGTTTTAATTGTATCGATCGCAAACACCTCCTCCAGCAGTTCATTCCAGATACTCGCATATTCCTCAGATCCCTGTTAAATTTAATTAAAAACCTGTGCCCAGCAGTTCTAGGCTCCCCTGACCTGGGATAAAGATGCTGTCTATGTATCCTAAATATTCCCCTCATAATTATACAAACAAAAAGATCTGCTATCAGCCTCCTAAGTGAGCATAAACCCAACTATCCAACCTCTGCTTATAACTACAACCCTCCATTCCAGGTAACAGCCTAGTGATTCTCTCTGGACTTCATCTTTTGCTACTACATCCTTTCTGTAGTGTGGTGATCAGAACTATACACAACACTCTACCCATTGATTTGTACAATTGCCACATAGAGTCATAGAGTTGTACAGCGTGGAATCAGGCCCTTCAGCCCAACTTACCCACACCGACCACTATGTCCCATCTGCCTGTGTTTGGCCCATATCCTGCTAAACCTGTCCTATCCATGCACCTGTCTGATTTTTTCTTAAATGTTGCAATAGTCCCTGCCTCAACTTCCTCCTCTAGCAGTTCCACACCCACCACCCTACATATGTGTGAAAAAGATACCCCTCAGATTTCTATTAAATCTTTAAATGCCAAAAAAAAATAAAAAGAATGTAGTCACCTTAAAAAAACATGTCCAGCTGCTTCAAGAAAATATTCTTGTCATCAACTTCCCAAGCTTTCCAATACACCCTTTGTATGTTTCTTATACCATCTCGTCTTTAGCTCCCCTTTTACATGTGCTCATTATATTTCTTCAGACCCAGTCTGAAGAAGGGTCCTGACCGACATGTCACCTACCATTCCCTCCTCAGGAGCTGCATGATTTGCTGAGTTCCTCCAGCACTTTGTGTTTTGCCCAAGATTCCAGCATCTGGAGTCTCTTGGTTCAATGGTATTTGATTACCACGTGTACCCGAGTACAGTGAAATTCTTTATTTTGCATAGTTCAGTAAAACATCACTGTACATAGGCACAATCATACTTAATTACAAGAGTGTAAGAATACTAGAGAACACTGAGGTAGCACACAAGAGTCGCCATGTTTCTGGACCATTTTCTTTGAAGTCGAAAGTTTTTGAAAATGTTATAGTCTTAACTTGGCCATAAAGGTCCGTTGTCCTGGTTGCAGGATCAGCCTGGGTTGACGATGTTGTTGGTGTTCTCCGCTGCTGCAGTGCCACTTTGTGCCACTGCAGGCCGCGCCCAATCTGCGCGCTAGATCACTTTGATTGGTGCCCGATCTAATCAAGCCCCAGGCTGCTGCAGGGCCTGCAATGGTCCACTCCACTGCCGCCTTGATCAGGTCATAGCGATCTGCGAACGTGCTGTTCCTTGCCTTACATGGCCACCTTCTGACTCCAGGCCCACAGATGCCCTGCTTTCCCCACCATCTTGAATCCAATCTTTGCACAGCTTTGGAATGTGGGAAGAAATCGGAGCACCTGGGGAAAATGCACGCAGTCGCAGGGAGAACATACCAACTCTGTACAGACAACTGTTTTATTTTATTTTACAGTTTCAGGTTTACTTTTTGCAGTCTAGATCTTCAATCCATCCTCGAGTCCTTATTTCCTGTGTAGTGTCTTTTGGCAATCTTCTGAACAAGTTGCTAGAGTGGAGTAATGTAGTCACTCATTTACACGTGGAACTTTAAGGAAACATAACCTTTATTTTTGGCGTTCATCAATTAAATCATAAAAATGATACCAACAATCAATAGTGCCGTATTTGTCACATATGCAACTGCACGGTGAAATTTATTTTGCATATATAATATTGTGGGCGCAGCCATTTTTTAAAATCCAAAGTCCAGTCAGCCCATGCGCTCGATGTACTGGAGCAGTTCCCACAAACCAACGTCCTCTCCTGTCCTAGACTGGCCATCTGTGTGCCCCGGGGGCGCCTGCTGGAGCCACTGGAGGCTTTAACCAGGTTCACCTCCTTCAGGTCCTTGCTCCTCGCGCCCGACTTCTCCAGCTCCCTCCCGTATACGCCATCTGATGAGCCTTCAAGTGGGTTCCTGTTCCCGCCGACCGACAAGCCTTCTGCCGTGTTCCCGTTGTTGCCAGAGACCGCGGCGGATGAGTTGGGCCTACCGGGCGTGCGCTCAGAGGTCGGCCCATGGTGGGCAAGTCCGGCTTGCTTGCCTGGAGCATCCCAGTCATCTCGAACAGCTTTGCGAGTTTGTCATTAGAAACTATTTGCCTCCGCCTGGGCGGAACAGTGGCGCAGCAGTAGAGTTGCAGCCTTAAGGCCTGTCCCACTTGGGAGACCTCTACCGCGACCTTTGGTGACCTTAAGCTACTAAAAAAATCAAGGTCGCGGTGACCTACGACCTTCCTCGACTATGTGTACGACCTCCTACGACTATGTTGAAGGCCTCCCTCGACTAAGAAGAAGACCTCCTGCGACTATGTTGAAGACTGGTTTCGACCATGTACGTTTTACTCGAGGATGGTCTCTGGCAAATTGGTCCATGAATGAGCACGACCCCCTTCCACCTCAGAGGACCACACCGAAAACCAACAACGACCAGTGACGAGTGTCTACAGCTCAAATGATCACCTGATAAAATGATGTCATGTCTGCATTTATTCTCACTAACAAAAAGGCCTCCCAGGTTTCTTTTAAAACATTCTGAACCATGCAAGCAAGGAAGGAACTAGTTTGGTGGATGTTAGTAAAAATACAACTACTGCTGTTTGCAGTAGCCCTTTTGCCTCAGCAGCCTTTTAAGAAAGGCAGAAGGGGAAGAGCAAGGGTGAAGAGGAAGCACAAGAAGAGGTCTCAATGGGTGAATGGACATGATGTGATGGACTTTCCAGTACACCAGATGACTGCGAGAGAGTGGCACTGGGCTTTGAGAAAAGATGGAACTTTAAGCGCACCTGTGGGGCAGTGGATGGCAAGCATGCCATTCTTGTCCCTGTCCCTGTCCCTGTAGCCCTCATTTTCCTTTTCGTACAGGATGGCATTCTGCTGGAACCATTCCTCAAGGTCCCCCTCCTGCTGCCTGGTGAAGGTGTAGGGCATAACCTTCCTCCAGCCCTCCCTCACCAATGGGGCATCTGCCTCTGATGCTGTGTCAGACACAGGAGAAAGGGCTGCTTTGCTGCCTTCAAATGAGGCAGTGAAGGATGGGGTGGTGGTGGGGACATATACTACCACCCTGGTCTCCTCCTCCAGGGGTCTCTCATGCAGGGCTATCTCCTCCTGCACTATCGCCTCCTGTGGCATCACCTCCTGCCACTCCTCCTCCGGGGTGGGCAACACCTGCATGGCAGTTTTTTTTTTAGGGTTGTGCCCTCACTCTGCGCTGCTGTCTTTTTGGTGCCATCTCTAAAACACAAGTCTCCTCTCCAAAAAAACTCTCCAGCTATGAATGAACATGCCTTGGAGTGAAAGAGATGATGTTCTGCTGTTTAAATTACCTTTTTTTCCTACTGACCTTTTTTTCACCCCGGAGCTATTACCTTTGATTACCTTCGACCACCTTCGACTACCTACGACTAGCATCACGACCTACTACGACTGGCTTCGACTAGACCTACAACAAAAAAATATCGATTTTTCCCATGGCGACCTATTTTTAGTCGCGGTCAATTTTTAACATTTTGAAAAATACGCCGCGACCTAGCTGAAGCCTCGACTATGCGGAGACCACTCTTGACCATGAAGGAGAGTGACGAAGACCTCCTACGACCTCGAGGCGACCTTGTCGCGACTATGGGTCACGGGCAAACTCGCCAGAGGTCACGGTGGAGGTCGCCCAAGTGGGACAGGGGCTTTACAGCAGCAGAGGCCCGGATTTGATCCTGAGTACGGGTGCTGTCTGTATAGGGCCTGTCCCACTTTGGCGTCATTTGTGCGTCACGCAGGTGGCGCTCAAAGATTTTGTGAATCCCCAAATCCTGGGGCGCCACGCGCGTCCCTGCCTACGTCACCACGCACCATGCGCTCGTAATGCACGCCATGCACGCATCACGTGCGCGTCATGACACATGCGTCGTGACGCGTAAATTATGTCGGGTAAATGATGCGCAAATTACGCCCAAATGGGACAGGGCCTTCGACTACGCGGAGACCACTCGACCATGAAGAAGAGTGACGAAGACCTCCTACGACCTTGTGGCGACCTTGCCACGACTATGGGTCGCGGGCAAACTCGCCAGTGGTCGCGGTGGAGGTCGCCCAAGTGGGACAGGGAGTTTACAGCGCCAGAGGCCCGGATTTGATCCTGAGTACAGGTGCTGTCTGTATGGAGTTTGCCATGTGACCGTGTGAGTTTTCTCTAAGTGTTTCGGATTCCTCCCACACGCCAAAGACATATAGGTTTGTAGGCCAATTGGCTTAGGTAAAATTGTACATTGTCCCTAGTGTGTGTAGGATAGTGTTAGTGTGCGGGAATTGTTGGTCGGTGTGGTCTCGATGGGCCATAGGCATAGGGCCTGTTTCCGCGCTGTATCTCTAAACTAAACTAAACCTATTTGAAATGTTCAGGATTTTCAGTTCAAGAATCTATCCAACTCTGCCTTAAATATATCCACTGACTGACTTGGTCTCCACAGCCGTCTGTGGCAAAGTATTCCACAGATTCACCACCCTCTGAATAAATTTATATTTTGTTGAATCAAAATAAAAACTTTATTCATAATAAAGAATATATACAAAACAAGAACTGTGCAGAAATTCTCAGCGGCTATACATACATTCACCAGCGTGGTATATGGTGGTGTTCACAGAAGCATCACTCTAGCCGGCACCGTTGCCACTGGGGTGACATCCGTCCCCTCAGCCGTTGGGCAACGTGACACCGCTCGCGGGCGGGACTCACTCCCTCTGACGGCTCGAGCTCCACCAGAGCGCTGGCGCTGGCTGCTGGGGGTCCGGCCGCCCAATGGGAAGGCGGGCTGGCCCCACTGTCCAATGGGAAGGCGGCGGCTTGGCTCCTACTGTCCAATGGGAAGGCGGCGGCGGCTTGGTCCTACTGTCCAATGGGAAGGGGGCTGCTTGGACCTACTGTCCAATGGGAAGTCGGCGGCTTGGCCCCACTGTCCAATGGGAAGGCGGCGCGCGCTGGCCGCCGGGTGGGCGCGCGGTGCCGGCACCAGAGAGGAGGCGCTTGAGGTGCGGCGACAGCGTGGTGGTGGAGCAGGAGGAGGAGGAGAAGAAGCGGAGATCAGGCCGGGCTACGGCCATAGGTAACAACAGTCACTGGGCCTGTGGCCCGTACGCTCCCTGCACCCCGTCATTGTGTGTGCGCGTCATTGACTACCCTCCCACTCCGGGCTTCTGCAGGACCCGACTCACTGTCAGCAGTCGCCAAGGAGCATCCAGTACAAGAGCCCTGCCACTTGCAGTGATCGTTTTCCTTGGCGGCTGCTCGCTTTTGGAGCCCTTTCCACGGCTTTATTCCTGCACCCGACTCCGAGGGTCCTGCGTTCAAAGCCTGGAACGTACAAATGCACATTAGTGGCCCAGAACTTCTGGCAGAAGCATTTCCACTGTCTCTTGAAAAAATATCTATTTGCCCATTCATGTTTACGACCCCAAATCCGAACACATTCGAGTCAAATATCATTCAGCCAATATTCTTTAAAAAAAAATCATTTCTGGGATCTTGCTCTGTGCAGATTGGCTGTTATGTTTTATATATTTCATAGGGTCTATACTTCATTGTGGAGGAAGGAACTGCAGGTGCTGGTTTACAGTGATGATAGACACAAAATGCTGGAGTAATTCTACGGATCAGGCACCATCTCTGCAGAAAATGAACAGGTAACGTTTCGGGTCAAGACACTTCTTCAGATCCGAAACGTCGCCTTTTCTCCAGAGATGGTGCCTGATCCGTAGAGTTACTCTAGCATTTTGTGTCTATCATTAGAATGTGGTTCTTTTGGATATTCGGTTATAGATGAATCCATTATAAATACAAATGTGAAGCTGATAAATGAAAAAGGACCACAGTGTCATTCCCATTATACAGATACTTTCCACCATTTGGAATGTGACAAAATAGCTGCCAACTAATGTTTCACAGTGGAATCTATTACAATCAAACTTTATTAAGTGTCCAATTAGAACAATGATTAAAACTTAATTGAATCAGCTATATAAAAAATAGCATCTGTCTAATTTTATGTTACAGTTTTCAGTTAATTGAGGCCATTCTAAACTGCACATAGGAACAGATATAGTGAGATAACAAGAGACATTGCTCGTGGTTCTTGTTCCTGGAAGAGTTCCAGTAATATAAAATTCATATTTCTGTAGGGCATCTTGAGTATTAGTTTCCATAGGTGACATAATTCAAGTATCATGATTAATATGAAAAGATGTTTAAGCAATGCATTAATTTCATTTTATTGAGTGGTTCATGTACTGAATATGCAGTGATAGTTGTGAAGAGTGAATTGACAATTACAGTCTTATTCAGTAGAGAAGTTTGCTGCCTTTTATTAATCTATTATAGCACAGAAAGGGGGCATCCATAGTGGCTCCCAGCTGATCTGTCCCACGCCCTCACTCCCTGTACCCCTGGAATGTAAGGTACACAAAAATGCTGGAGAAACTCAGCGGGTGCAGCAGCATCTATGGAGCGAAGGAAATAGGTAACGTTTCGGGCCGAAACCCTTCTTCAGACTGATAGGGGGTGGGGAGAAGAAAGGAAAAAAGGAAAAGGAGGAGGTGGAGCCCGAGGGCTGGGGGAGGGGAGGAGACAACCAGATGGCTGATGAAGGGGAGGGGACAGCCAGGGCTAGCAGAATTGGGAGAATTCAACGTTCAGGCCACCAGGATGTAGACTGCCCAAGCGGAATATGAGGTGCATTTCCTCCAATTTACGGTGTTGCTCGCTGTGGCCATGGAGGAGACCCAGGACAGAGAGGTCAGATACGGAATGGGAGGGGGAGTTGAAGTGCTGAGCCACCGGGAGTTCAGGTTGGTTATTGTGGACCGACCGGAGGTGTTCGGCGAAACGATCGCCAAGCCTCTGCTTGGTCTCACCGATGTAGATCAGCTGGCATCTAGAGCAGCGAATGCAATAGATGAGGTTGGAGGAGATGCAGGTGAACCTCTGTCGCACCTGGAACGACTGCTTGGGTCCTGGAATGGAGTGGAGGGGGGAAGTGAAGGGACAAGTGTTGCATCTCTTGCGGTTGCAAGGGAAAGTACCAGGGGAGGGGGTGGTGGGGGAATGTAATCTTGCTCCTGTGCCTATTAACATCTCTTTGATTTCTATTTGATGTATCCTTGCGGAGAGGTAATACACGAGGGCTAAGTAGCCTACCAGCCTGTCCTTGGGATATGGAATGAAACTGGAGCATCTTGGGAAACCTCTGGACTATGGAGTGGGACCTCAGGATCATAGTGGTAGAATTGTTGCCTTGCAGCACTAGAGACCGAAGTTCGATCCTGACAATGGGTGCTGTCTCCGGAGTTTGTGCGTTCTCACTGTGACCACATGGGTTTTCTCCGGGTGCTCCAGTTGCATCCCGCCCTCCAAATAACTACTAGTTTGTAAGTTCATTGGCTTTGGTATATAAATAAAATGCAAGTTGTCTCTAGTGTGTAGCATAATGCAAGTGCACGGGGTTATCGCAGGTCAGCGTGGACTCCTTCTGCCAAAGAGCCTGCAAATTTGACACGCAGCACCTGAGACCTAGGTCCCTGTAGCTGGAAGATTTAAGGTGGAAAATTTAGGATGGTGATTAAGACCAGTTATAAAACTCAAATTTACGATTAGACCAATGCAAAATTAAAAGAATAATTGAGCAGCAGTGATACAGCTAGATGAACTGCTGCTTTACAGCTCCAGCACCCTAGGTTCAATCTGATGGTATCTTTGAGGAGTTTGCTCAGGTAGAACAAACGGAACAGGACAGCACAGTCACAGGTCTTTTGGCTCATGATGACTGCTGTATGCCAAATTAAACTGATCCCTTCTGCATCCACATTATCCATGTCACTCCATTCCAAACATACTCAAGTATAAAAGCCTCTTGGATGCCACTATCATATGTTCTTCTTCCACCACTTCTGACAGTGCATTCCAAGCACCTACAACACTCTGTGTATATTAAAAAAGACTGTCTTGCACATCATCTTTAAACTTCCCCTCATCTTCAAGCAATGGTCCCTGGCGTATGACACTTCCACCCTGGGAAGAATGGTTCTTACTTTCAAACTTCTATTAGGTCCCTCCTTGGCCTCTGATGCTCCAGAGAAAACAATCCAAGTTTGTCCAACCTCACCTAATAGCTAATACCCTCTAATCTAGGCAGCATCCTGATAAACCTCTTCAGCACCAGCTTCAAAGTCTCCACATCCTTCCCGTATTGGGACGACAAGAAATGCACACAATATTCCAAAAGCTGTCTAACCGAAGTTTTGTAAAGCCGTAACATGGTTTAATTCATTGTTCACCACTTTTTGTAATCTCCTTTATTCCTGGGCATTTGAGTTGCCGAACCAGGCTGTGATGCAAGCACTTAATATGCTCGCTACCATGCACTTGTAAGAGGATAAGAGAAGGTTCGTCGACATACCTAATCTCAATTTTCTCAGCAATTAGAGGGATTGCTGGGCTTTCTTTATGATTGCGTCAATGTGCTGGGTCCAGGACAGATCTCCAGAGACATGCACTCTCAGGAACTTGAAGTGGTTGATTCTTTCCACCACCAACCCATTGATGAAGACAAGTCTGTGGATCCTTGGCCTTCCTCTTCTAAAGTCAACAATCAGTTTCTTGGTTTTACTGATGTTGAGAGCATGGTTGTTCTAGCACTATTTATTCAGATGACCGATCTTCCACCTGTACTTTGACTCATCATTATCCATAATTCATCTAACAACGATGGTGCTGTCTGCAAATTTAAAGATGGAGTTGGAACTGTGTCTGGCTACACAGTGATAGGTATAGAGTGAGTAGAGCCTGGTATAGAGTGAGTAAAGCACACAACCTTGAGGCGCCCCTGTGGTGATGGTTATTGAGGATGAAGTCTTCCGAGGAAGCAGAGGCATTCGTGTGCTTTCTTGGCCATAGCATTAGTCTGATTGGATGAGGACAATTGTTGGTAGTAGTTACCACTAGGAACTTGAAGCTTCATTGACGTAGACTGGGGCTTGTACTCCATCCCGCTTTGTGAAGTTGATGACTAGCTCCTTCGATTTCCTGACATTGAGGGACAGGTCGTTGTCCTGACACCTTGTTACTAAACTTTAGACTTTAGAGATACAGTGCCCTCCATAATGTTTGGGACAAAGACCCATAATTTATTTATTTGCCTCTGTAGTCCACAATTTGAGATTTGTAATAGAAAAAAAATCACATGTGGTTAAAGTGCACATTGTCAGATTTTAATGAAGGCCATTGTTATACATTTTGGTTTCACCATGTAGAAATTACAGCAGTGTTTATACATAGTCCCCCCCATTTCAGGGCACCATAATGTTTGGGACACAGCAATGTCATGTCAATGAAAGTAGTCATGTTTAGTATTTTGTTGCATATCCCTTGCATGCAATGACAGCTTGACGTCTTTGATTCATGGACATCACCAGTTGTTGGGTGTCTTCTCTGGTGATGCTTTGCCAGGCCTGTATTGCAGCCATCTTTAACTTATGCTTGTTGTACTTCAAGCTTATGCTTGAAGGCTAGTCCCCTTCAATTTTCTCTTCAGCAGATAAAAGGCATGCTCAATTGGGTTCAGATCGGGTGATTGACTTGGCCACTCAAGAATTTACAATTTTTTAGCTTTGAAAAACTCCTTTGTTGTTTTAGCAGTATGTTTGGGATCATTGTCTTGCTGTAGAATGAACTGCCGGCCAATGAGTTTTGAGGCATTTGTTTGAACTTGAGAAGATAGGATGTGTCTATACACGTCAGAATTCATTATGCTACTATCATCAGCAGTTGTATCATCAATGAAGATAAGTGAGCCAGTACATTCAGCAGCCATACATGCCCAGGCCATAAAATCCCCACCACCGTGTTTCACAGATGAGGTGGTATGCTTTGGATCTTGGGCAGCTCCTTCTCACCTCCATACTTTGCTCTTGCCATCACTCTGATATATAGTAAGTTAATCTTTGTCTCATCTGTCCACAATACCTTTTTTCCAGAACTGTGATTGCTCTTTTAAGTACTTCTTGGCAAACTGTAACCAGGCCATCCTATTTTTGCGGCTAATCAGTGGTTTGCATTTTGCAGTGTCGCCTCTGTATTTCTGTTCATGAGGTCTTTTGCGGACAGTGGTCATTGATAAATCCACACCTGACTCCTGAAGAGTGTTTCTGATCTGCCGGACAGGTGTTTGGGTATTTTTCTTTATTATAGAGAGAATTCTTCTGTCAATAGCTGTGGAAGTCTTCCTTGGCCTGCCAATCCTTTTGCGATTAGTAAGCTCACCAGTGCTCTCTTCTTAGTGATGTTCCAAACAGTTGATTTTGGTAAGCCTAAGGTTTGGCTGATATCTCTAACAGTTTTATTCTTGTTTCTCAGTCTCATAATGGCTTATTTGACTTACATTAACTTTGGTCCTCATGTTGCTAAACAGCAATAAAAGTTTTCAACAGTAATGGAAAGACTGGAGGAAAGACTAGGTGCTGAGAGCTCTCTTATATCTGCCTTAAGGAGGCAATTAAACTCACCTGAGCAATTACAAATACCTGTGAGGCCATGTGTCCCAAACATTATGGTGCCCTGAAATGGGGGGGCTATGTATAAACAGCTGTAATTTCTACATGGTGAAAACAAAATGTATAAAAATACCCTTTAATAAAATCTGACAATGTGCACTTACAACCACATGTGATTTTTTTCTATCACAAATCTCAAATTGTGAAGTACAGAGTCAAATAAATAAATGATGGGTCTTTGTCCCAAACATTATGGAGGGCACTGTACATCGCAGAAACATGCCCTTCGACCCACCGTCTGTGCTGACCAGCCATCCCATACACTCGCACTATCTTACACACTAGGGACAATTTGCAATTTTATTGGAATCTATCTTTGGAGTGGGAGGTAACCTGAGATAACCCGCGTGGTCACAGGGTGAACGTACAAACTCCGTACATACCGCACCCATAGCCATGATTGTACTAGCCATCCGGGTCTCTGGTGGTGTAAGGTAGTAACTCTACCGCTGCACCACTGTACTGCCCTAAGCTCTCTATCTTTCTTCCTGTACTCTGTCTTGTCAATGTTTGAAATCGGTCCATAATGGTGGTGTCATCTGTGAACTTGTAAAGAGTTCGAGGAGAATTTGGCTGCACAGTCTTGAGTGTATAGGGAGTATAATATAAGGCTGAGATGGCAGCCTTTTGGATGTTTGTGTTGGTAACAATGACTGGCTTGTGCACATGGCAGATGACTCCTGGAATTTCTAGAATTAGGCAGAATCCTGCAGAACCATCCTCTGACAAAAAGAATGGGAGAAACCCGGAACAAAGCTAATGAATGGATCCAGTTAGGAATTATACCAATGTGGTGTTAGTACCTATCTCTAATTAGTGATGGCACACAAGATTCAACCTGAGGTGTTTGAGAGTGCGATTCAGCTGGGACGGTGTCCTGAAATTACAGAGCTTCTGTAAGTCACGAGAAGTGCATCATGTTTAATTTCCTGATGTGCCCTGCAGCATCAACACCATTATCAGAAGCAGTGACCTGTGTAGAATATTAATGGCAGATAATATGGAAACATTGGATATGAGGAAATATAAGATTTTGCTGAATCAAGCAGGATTGTATAAATTCATAAGTAATGTTGGAGCCTTAAAGGCAAAAATATAGAAATAGTTTTTTTGATACAAAGACTTCAAATGTGAAACATTTTATTGAAAATTGTCAGCAAAGCCAAACAATACTTGGTCAACAACTTTAAAGGCCAACTACCAGATGCTTTTTAAAACTATTCAGAATCTATTAACTTTGAAAGATCTCAAGCTATGTTTAATGTTTGTTCATCTTTCAACATTACATCTTTTTTGGTGTTGCTTCCTTTATATTGTCAGATGAGAAACTGCTTGAAATCTATTGAAGATTAGTAAATTATCTATGCTAAACAAGTACTCTTGACTGCATTGGAAACTTGCATAGATTTTGTCAATGCTGACTTTATATAAGTATGATAATCTTGCAGTTTAAAAATCCCAGCCACTTTCGTATCTGATTAGTTCTACAATTAGTCCAAAATTAATAAATAACTTGAGAAACAGGACATGAGCAGGAGTAGACGTAGATGCCCCCACTCCCACTCTGCCAAAGAGTATAAAGTCATGGTAGATCCAATCTTGGCTTCAGTACCATTCTATTGCTTGCTCACCTTAACGTTGACTTCCAAGTAGGGAATCTCGGCCTAAATATATTCAATGACAGTCACAACATCTGTATGAGGTTGAGAATTCCAAATACCCGCACCTCTCTGAGAAACTCCCTGTTTTGTCTTAAATGTATTCTGAAAGTATTTACACTATTGCTAAATACCCCCATTGAGGGAACTATCCTCTCAGCATTCACCTTCAATATCTTAAAATGTTTCATTAAGATCACCTTTTCATTTTTATATACTGCAATAAGCCTTATTGTGATAAGCCTTATAGACAATAGGTGCAGGAGTAGGCCATTCGGCCCTTCGAGCTAGCACCGCCATTCAATGTGATCATGGCTGATCATCCCCGATCAGTACCCCGTTCCTGCCTTCTCCCCATATCCCCTGACTCCGCTATCTTTAAGAGCCCTATCTAGCTCTCTCTTGAAAGTATCCAGAAAACCGGCCTCCACCGCCCTCTGAGGCAGAGAATTCCACAGACTCACAACTCTCTGTGAGAAAATGTTTCCTTGTCTCCGTTCCAAATGGCTTACCCCTTATTCTTAAATTGTGGCCCTTAAATGGTCTGGACTCCCCCAGCATGGGGAACATGTTTCCTGCCTCTAGCGTGTCCAAACCCTTAATAATCTTATATGTTTCAATAAGATTCCCTCTCATCTTTCTAAACTCCAGTATACAAGCCCAGTCACTGCCTGTTGTACCTGCATGCTTACTTTCATTGTTTAAGAAGGAACTGCAGATGCTGGAAAATCCCAGGTATACAAAAATGCTGGAGAAACTCAGCGGGTGCAGCAGCATCTATGGAGCGAAGGAAATAGGCAATGTTTCAGCCCGAAACGTTGCCTATTTCCTTCGCTCCATAGCTGCTGCTGCACCCGCTGAGTTTCTCCAGCATTTTTGTATACCTGCTTACTTTCATTGACTGATGAACAAGGACCCCCGGATCCTGTTGTACTTCCCCTTTTCCCCAACTTGACGCCATTTAGATAGTAATCTGCCTTCCTGTTTTGCTACCAAAGTGGATAACCTCACATTTATCCACATTAATCTGCATCTGCCATTCATCTGCCCACTCACCCAACCTGTCCAAGTCACCCTGCATTCTCAGAGCATCCTCTCACAGTTCACACCGCCACCCAGCTTTGTGTCATCTGCAAATTTGCTAATGTTACTTTGAATCCCTTCATCTAAATCATTGACGTATATTGTAAATAGCTGCGGTCCCAGCACCGAGCCTTGCGGTACCCCACTAGTCACTGCAATAAGTCTGCAATAATATACTGCAATAAGTCTTGCTCAACTATTCTTCATATGCCAACCCCAATAATCAAAATAATCATCTCTGTACTACCTATTAATATAGATGCATCCTTTCCCAAAAATAAAGCCCAAAATTAAATGTACTCCAGGTATGGTTTTACTAGTACCCTTTAAATTTACATTAAAAATTGCCTACTTTTAAACTCCATACCCCCTGCAATGGAGACCTTAAATGCAATATCTGTGAAGTATGAATAGAAAAAAAACTACTATCGGCCTCTTTAGTGACCGTCGGACTATCCTTGATCGGACTTTGCTGGCTTTACCTTGCACTAAATGTTATTTCTTTATCATGTATCTAAACGCTGTAAATGGCTCGATTGTAATCACGTATTGTCTTTCTGCTGACTGGATAGCACGCAACAAAAGTGTTTGACTACTTCGGTACACGTGACAATACACTAAACTGAAACTGAAAAAGGTGGCACAAAACTTCAGTAATTAACTTTGCTGCTACACAGCTTCAGTGACTCCATTTGATCCTGACCTCAAGTGCTCTCTTTGTGCTGTTCTTCCTGCTATCAAGTGGGTTTTCTCCGGATGCTGCAGTTTCTCAAGGTCTGTGCTGGTAGATTAATTGGTTACTATAACTTGCCACTGGTGTAGGTGGTGGCAGGTGAAAGAGATTGGCTTACAGAGGGGTATGAGTGCTGACATTCACTCGATGGGAGAAATGGCCCCAATGTTCAAACTGAATAGTGTTTAACAATCTCAATTGTAATGAATGCATTCTCTCCTGGGTATATGTTAAATCATATCATTTACAAGGTGTAGAGAACTTAGGTTTAAGAACAGGAAAGAACATTTATCGAGCTGACTGGAGATAAGGTGCAATGCAACAAAATTAATCTAGCATTTATTTGAATTGATTCAATAGGTAAATCTTTCATATGATATTTTCCAAGCTAAAATAGGACCGTAAACTTGATTTTCTAGTTCTCCTTTGAGTAGGTTACATGGACATGTACAGTAATGTAGAAAACATACTTTTTCATCACAACAAACAGGAATAAGATTCACTTTTTTTTGCATAAACCTACATGATTTAAATCGAACAATACTTGCAGTTTCTGCTAAATGGTTGTGTCTGTATGGTATAAACATTTTTTTGTTCTGCATTCATTAATCAAAATTATTAGTAGCTTGTAAATATTAAACCAAATTCTCTGGGATAACAATATTTCCAATGTTTACATTGATGGCGCTGACAACCAGTTTGTTCATATTTGTTTGTGGGATCTATTTTACATCCAAATGTTGCCTCACTCCAAATTGTTTCACTGTACATAATCACTTTCAGAAATGTATGGGAGACAGATATGGTGGAGTATTAATAGGATTTAAATTTTGATGTGAGTTTGGGATTTTCAGAGATCAAAGTAGATGGAACCTAGTTTTATGCCACATTGAATCATTAGTATTCAAAATTTATACTATACAGTCGACCACAATTTTTATATAATCAGGCATTGTGAGTTTGTTTTGTCGAATTTGAACACTTTTGGAGCAATGTAATTGGAAAGAATGTTGCCTTGCCTTCAATGTCCATAATGATACATATGATTGTTCAGTCTGCAATACGAAGAGTTCATGATCTTCTCCAGTTATTGTTGACTAATGAGAGACTGACTCAGCAGACTTCTAGTACCATAACACTGACTGTCAAACACTGTAACTTGTTAAAATGTCTTTCTCAACACATGACGTGATATTTGGAAAAGGATGTTGTGTCTTTGAGAATCTATTACTAATTGTCACATATTAGGTCAGTCTTTGTACTGAATTTTATATTGCTGGCAACACATTCCCTGAGATTTAACTACTCCATATTGTTTTTTTTCCCCCCAATCTGACAACTTTTTATTTTCTCAGTGAGTTACTTACCACTGTTAAAAAGCAATATTAAGAAATACTTTACTTGCATTTTTAAATATTCAGCTATAACACTTGCTTTACTGCACACAGAATGCCAAATCGCAAGCTAAATATTCAGTATCATCCATTAATTCAATGGTCTAATACTCTGCATTTCAAAAGCTGGTAGAGGATTTTTAATTGACTTTCCTCTAAATCATGCACAATTATCTCAAATTCTCTGCAGGCTTGTGAAGAATTGCTGACAGCACCTGCTATATTTCTTTTGACAGAATTTCTACGTTACATCAGTTTTGACATTATTGCTTCCATAAATTTATAATACATTCGTCAATTCAAATTTGTCATTATTATGTTATTTCTTCAGATTTCATTTGGTCAAACATGTTTTCTTTTTCAGAAACTGTGTTGACTTTGCTTGTTTACTTTGCATTTTCCTAAGTGCCATGCAATAACATCTTTAGTAAAATCTTTTAATGTTTTGCCAATGTTAAGCTAATAGGCGATAATTTTCAGATTTCCCTTTCTTTTTAATAAAGAACTCACATTTGCTGTTTTCCAACCTATTGCAACTTTCTTCATTAGCCAGTTCTTTTAAGAACCAAGGTTGAAATCCCTCGGGACCCAGGAACCTGTCAGCCACAGCTCCAATAATTTGCTCGATATTATTTCTCTGGTGATTGTTGCATTCTCAAGATTTCCCTTCCCATTAAATTCCAAATTTATTGGATGTTTCTTGCATCCTTTACTGGCGCAAAATACCTGTTCAATTCATAATTTATGATATCCCATATTTTTGTTGGTTTGTCTTGAAGCCATTAGGACAAATTAACGAGTCTATATACTCGTCCAGGACCTTACCAATTGGTTTTGTATGAGTAATTTAAAATAAATTCATATATTTTTTGCCTGATTATTTAAAAAAAGATTCAGGGCCGTTTATTAAAAACAGAAAATGCTGGAAATATACGCAGGTCAAAGAGAGAAACAGACAATGATCCAGGCTTTGTATTGTTTGATAACTGATAATAATGGAACTCGGGGATGTACTATCTAAGAATGCATTTGTTTCTTCCATTGAACTTAAACATCCCAGTAGCTTATTTGAAGAGTTAGTCTCAAGCATATCTATCAGTTTGTAGATTGATTTGTGCTATTTGAAGAAAGCATATTTGAGCTGATCAAGATGCATGATTGTTGCTAAGCTTGGTCAAAATGACTTGAAAGCTTAATAAACAACGATTTAAAAAAAAAGAATTTGAAGTTTTCCAATGTTTTTGTTGATCTTCCTAGAATCAAATCAAGTTTTCATTATATGCACGTACCGTAAGGTAAAGGCACCATGGAAAAATTTTACTTGTAGCGGCGTCACAGGCACATAGACAAACACACAAAAACAAATTATACATAAATCACACAAGATTTCTAAAAGTCTGCAAAAAAAATCAAGACATTAATGCAAACATAAATATGAACAAAATCAAGTCCATGGAAGTGCAAGGGGAGGACATGTCCTGTTGTGGAGGTAGAATTAGGATTATGTAGGTTGGTTCAAGAACCTGATTGTTGAAGAAACAGTTATTCCTGAACCTGTTTGTGTGTGACTTCAAGCCTCTGTACCTCCTGCCCAATGATAGTAGTGAGAAGAGGGCATGGATGGTGGGGACCTTGATGATAGATATTGTTGTCTTGAGTATTGATACAATACTGAAGGAAGGTGTTTGCCAAGTATGCTATTCATTTGTAAAGCGAACCAAATAATTATTTCCTTTGCTGTTTCTCATAAGAATTTATAAGATTTCCCTTTGACCGTATAATATTTCCTCTTTTATTTAATGCATCATTGAAATTAAACTAATCTTACTTCTACCACTGTTTTGATCAAAGCATTCATAAGCCTAGCTGCTTATGAAATATTTTTTAAGGCATTTTGATAAGGCAATTTTAATCTATCCACTTGTTACTGACACTGAGGCCAGGTAGGTTAGCTTAGCCTTATTTACATTATCAAAATGGATTGTGATCTTGGAACACCTCTGATAAATTTCCAAATACGATTTTCTTCTCCAAGGAGAGCAGCTAATGCTTTCCCCCTCTATCCATGTTACTCTAATTCTCATTCCTCGGGAAAAAAAAAGCTTCCTTTTAGAGACCTTCACTTTTTTTCGCAAACATGGTGCTCAGAATTACTCGCAAGACTGTTCCAAGCAGTGTTCTCACAACGCCAGAGACCTGGATTTGGTCCTGAATATGTGGGCTGCCTGTGCGATTTGTCGCGTTTGTACGTTCTTCCTGTGACCATGAGCGTTTTCTCCAGTTGCTCCGGTTATCTCCCACATTCCAAAGTCGTGCAGGTTTGTAAGTTAATTGGCTTCTGTAAATCGCTCCTACTGTTTAGTTGGAGAAAACAATGTCACAGCCATGACTGTGTTAGGAAGACAAGTCAAGAAAATTGTTGAACATTACAATTGGATACAAGATGATTTGAATGTCCCTCCCTCTATGTACAGGCAACCTCTGCATTTCACTGTTCAGGTAATGGATATTTTCCTTCCAACATTCACAAATCATGACCCAGAAATTTGAGAAAGGGAATAAAATACACTGTCATGGAATTTGTGTGTGTGTGTGTGTGTGTGTGTGTGTGTGGGGGGGGGGGGGGGTAGCCTGTACAGAAGACTAAACAGAAGACCAAAAGAACAGATGTAACCAACATTACTGATTTTTTGTTAGCATGCTTCCTTTGCGATTCTGGTTATTTGCATTACAACTTTTAACAGACATAATACCCGAGTAAAGTCAAGTCAAGTGAGTTTATTGTCATGTGTCCCTGATAGGACAATGAAATTCTTGCTTTGCTTCAGTACAACAGAACATAGTAGGCATTGACTACAAGGCATTCTATAAACATATACACACATGAATCAATATACGGATAAAGTGCAAATAACAGTTAATTGGCTAATAAAGTTCAGTGTTTTGTCCGAGCCAGGTTTAATAGCCTGATGGCTGTGGGGAAGTAGCTATTCCTGAACCTGGTCGTTGCAGTCTTCAGGCTCCTGTACCTTCTACCTGAAGGTAGTAGGGAGATGAGTGTGTGGCCAGGATGGTGTGTGTCCTTGATGATACTGCCAGCCTTTTTGAGGCAGCGACTGTGATAGATCCCCTCGATGGAAGGGAGGTCAGAGCCGATGATGGACTGGGCAGTGTTTACTACTTTTTGTAGTCTTTTCCTCCCCAGGGCGCTCAAGTTGCCGATCCAAGCCACGATGCAACTGGTCAGCATGCTCTCTACTGTGCACCTGTAGCAGTTAGAGAGAGTCCTCCTTGACAAACCGACTCTCTGTAATCTTCTCAGGAAGTAGAGGCGCTGATGTGCTTTCTTAATAATGGCATCAGTGTTCTCGGACCAGGAAAGATCTTCAGAGATGTGCACGCCCAGGAATTTGAAGCTCTTGACCCTTTCAACCATCGACCCGTTGATATAAACGGGATTGTGGGTCCCCATCCTACTCCTTCCAAAGTCCACAATCAGTTCCTTGGTTTTGCTGGTGTTGAGGGCCAGGTTATTGTGCTGGCACCATATGGACAGTTGCTCTATCTCTCTTCTATACTCGGACTCATCCCCATCAGTGGTGTCGTCAGCGAACTTGATGATGGAGTTCGCACTATGTCCGGCTACACAGTCATGAGTATAGAGTGAGTACAGCAGGGGGCTGAGCACGCAGCCTTGAGGTGCTCCCGTGCTGATTGTTATCGAGTCTGACACATTTCCACCAATACGAACAGACTGTGGTCTGAGAGTGAGGAAGTCGAGGATCCAATTGCAGAGGGATGCGCAGAGACCCAGTTCTGCGAGTTTGGTAACCAGCTTGGAGGGGATGATTGTATTAAATGCCGAGCTGTAATCGATGAATAACAGCCTGACATACGAGTTTTTGTTGTCCAAGTGGTCCAGAGCGGAGTGGAGGGCCAGCGAGATCGCATCCACCGTTGATCTGTTGTGGTGGTAAGCGAACTGCAGTGGGTCCAGGTTTTTGTCGAGATAGGAGTTGATCTGCGCCATGATCAACCACTTCATCACCACAGGCGTTAGTGCCACAGGTCGATAGTCATTGAGGCACGTCACCTTACGCTTCTTGGGCACTGGTATAATTGATGCCCTTTTGAAGCAGGTGGGAACCTCAGACCTCAGAAGTGAGAGGTTGAAAATGTCCGTAAAAACTCCAGCCAGTTGGTCCGCACAGGTTTTTAGAACACGACCAGGTATACCATCAGGTCCAGGCGCTTTTCGAGGGTTCACCCCTCTGAAGGATTTCCTGACGTCGACCTCTGTGACTGAGACTGAAATACCATCACAGCGAATGGGGGCTCGGGAAGGCACATCGGTGTTCTCCCTATCAAAGCGTGCGTAAAACGCATTGAGCTCATCAGGGAGTGATGTTTCGCCGACATTCGAGCTGCCTCCTGATTTCGACTTGTAAGAGGTGATTGCATTCAGGCCCTGCCACAGCCGCCGAACATCTGTCTCTTCCTCCAGTTTGGAGCAGAAGTCCCTTTTGGCCTTTTTGATGGCCTTACCAAGGTCGTATCTGGACTTCTTGTAGGCCACTGTATCATCAGACATGAATGCCCGGTGTCTGGACTTCAGAAGAGTGCGGATCTCAAAGTTCATCCAAGGTTTCTGATTGGGAAACGCTCGGAAGGTTTTGGTGGGGATGCAGTCCTCCACACACTTCTTAATGAAGTCTGTAACGACTGTGGCGTATCCGTTGCCGAGTCCTTGAACATTGCCCAGTCTACAGACTCCAAACAGTCCTGGAGTTGTTCCTCTGCCCCCCTCCCTCCCCCCCAACCAGCTCTGTACTGTCCTCACCTCTGGGGGTGCGCTCTTTAATTGCTGCCTGTAGGCAGGAAGAAGCAGCACCGCGGTATGGTCGGATTTACCTAAGTGAGGGCGAGGGATAGAACGATAGGCATTCTTGGTGGTGGTGTAGCAGTGGTCGAGGGTGTTTTGTCCTCTGGTGCAGCAGGAGACATGTTGGTGGAAGTTAGGGAGTGATTTCTTTAGCTTTGCCTTATTGAAGTCCCCGGCTATGGTGGTGAACGCCTCGGGGTAAGACGTCTGGTATTTGTTGACCACGGCGTGCAGCTCCTCCAGTGCCAGACGGACATCTGCCTGGGGTGGGATGTAGACTGCGGTCATGATGATGGAGGTGAATTCCCTTGGGAGGTAGAAGGGACGGCACTTCACCGCCAGATGTTCGAGGTGTGGAGAGCAGGAGTTGGACAGGACTGCCACGTCTGAGCACCACGCAGAGTTGACCATGAGGCAGACGCCCCCTCCTCTCCCTTTCCCAGATGCCAGTGTACGGTCCTTACGGTGGATGGAGAAACCTTCAGGCAGGACCGCTGAGTCCAGTAAATACCCAAAGATGAGAAGAGTAATGATGAATCTTTCTGTTATAATGTCGGTATGAAGTCCGTTTCATATTTATGTCTTTTGACAGTTTTGCCTGCTTTCATATACTTAATATCATACTTGTATAGAGTTTTCATGCATATAATTTGGAAAGATCATAGGTTCTCAGCTGATACGGAGAGTTAGATACAATATACAGAAATGGTAATCTACTTGTGGAGAAAAGAGAATGATTCATAGTCAGCTGGTTTTATATTTTCACACTCAACCAGTTACAATTTCACAACGTTCCTGCCAGCTATAGAGCGACAAATGTCTTGGTCTTCTGCAAAAGCAGTAACAGACACATACTTGCATGGTAAACCTATTTTCTGGTCTCAAGTTAATAATTAAGTCATCAGAAAGTTGTCCTGTGTGTCTAAGTCTTCAGTAAATTTAATACTTAAAAAATGCTGTCCTGGTCAATAATGCCCAGGTTCCAAAAATGACCAGGAAATGCACTAACACCTGTTTAGAGTTTTGTGATTAGTTATAATTTCCAAATAAGCTGGATTTCTTGGTTTGTCATTTTAGAACGTGCTGAATGAGATAAGTCTCTAGACTTTACAATAATGAGGTTGAAGATAACATTTTCAGAAGTACTGTTATCAAAAGTGCAGACCGTTTGTGAAATTGCAGATATAGGGGTGGTGCACGTACGGTCACAGGGTTATAGGGCTTGACGCACGGAGCCGCTCAATCCATCTGGAGGACATCGCAGCTTCCGGTATATGATTTTAATACACGAAACGGGTACTTTCCTACCTGTTAAAAAACGCCAAAATGTTGAATTTTTGCGCTGTAAAAAATTGTGGAAGTCGGGGTAAGCGTGAGAGACATGTACCCAACTTCAGAATTCCAAAAGTGAAGCAAAATGAAGGTAAAGAGAAGCGAGAGCTGAAGGGACAACAACAGCTAAAGTGCTTGGCGAACATTGGCCGTGCAGATATCGAAATTGAAAATATTGGGAATTATCGCATTTGCTCACTGCATTTCATCAACAGTAAGGCATTATATGTTTTTTTGTGATACCTTTGGTATCTAAAAAGTCTCAGAAGTGATAAATCTGGCTGTAAATTTTGCTTCAGAGGCATTTTCTTTTTGTATGTAAAAACCCACTTGAGAACCATGGGCGATTTTAACATTTTACAGCCAGATTTATCACTTCTGAAACTTTTTAGATGCCAAAGGAGTCAAGAAAAACCTCAAATAATGCCTTACTGTTGATGAAATGCAATGAGCAAACGGTCAATGTTCGCCAAGCACTTTGGCTGTTGTTGTCCCTTCAGCTCTCGCTTCTATCTACCGTCATTTCTCCTCACTTTTGGAATTCTGAAGTAGGCTAAATGTCTCTCATGCTTATCCCGATTTCCATAATTATTTACGGCGCAAAAATTGACAATTTCGGCGGGTTTTAACGGGCCCGCTACGCTGGAAACAATGGTGAGTGCTTACCTGCAGTTCATCGCGTGTACTCCATTTGGCATAGCGTAGCAACAGTACGGGTCATGGGTCGTGACCCGACTGCCGTGCAACCTCCCTATATAAAAGTTGTCTGAACACTTAAGTTCTAATATTGAATCATGGCAGTTACTGCGTTATAGTGAAGAGTACACTAATTATACAAGTAAGAGTCAGTTTTCCAAGCTCCCCACATCAAAAGAACCGTTGTAATACAATACAATACAATACCGTTTATTAACATTTGGACCTCAAATGAAGTTCAAACGAAATTTGGTTTCTGCAGTCATACAACAAGAAAAGAACCAAGACACAACACAATTTACACAAACATCCATCACAGTGAATCTCCTCCTCGCTGTGATGGAAGGCAAAGTCTTGTCTCTCCCCTGCACTCCCCATTCTCCTCCCGATGTCAAAGTCAAAGCCCCCGGCGGGCGATGGTAAGTAAGTCCCGCGGCCATTCAGGCCGCGCCGGGCAATGCAAGGCCGCGCTCCGGGTCTTGATGTTGGACCCCTGGCGGGCGCTAGCAAGTCCCGTGGCCATTTAAAGCCGCGCCGGGTGATGTAAGGCCCCGCTCCAGGTCATCTTCAACCCCGCAACTCGGGCGGGAGTAGCTGCCGTTGCGGGAGCTCCGAAAAGCGGTCTCCCACCAGGGACCCGCGAGCTCCAGATGTCACCGTCCACCAGACCTGCGGCTGGAGCCTCCGAATCTCCGGGGTCGGGTCGCAGCCGCGCGCCACCACAGCTCTCCACGCTCCGAACTCGGCCAGCTCCACGATGGTGAGTAGTCCGCAGGCTCCGCGACTGGAGCCCCAGGTCGTTCCGGTTGGAGGCCTCTCGACGGTGCTAGGCCCCAACGACAACGGAGACCCGACAGAGAAAGGTCGGGTCCTCCATACAGGGAAAAGATTTTAAAAGTTTCCCCACCCACCCCCCACACATACCCAGTTAAAAAAAAAACACTATACACTACACACTACATTCAAACGAGACAAAAAAATTAAAAAAGACAGACGGACTGCAGAGGCCGCTGCGACGTGGGTCGCGCCGCCTACCGGAACCTAATGCTGCACAGCTTTCACTAATCTTTTTATTATCTGATGTCTCCAAGCTTTATTGTCAAGGTGTGAGGATTTAATTATTTAATAGATATTTTACACGATTGTCACATTATATATGAACTGGGACAGAAATGCAAGGTTTAGCATTAATAAGCTAAATTCATGGAACATTTCCTTGCAAGCCAGAATTACCTGCTGAAGGGAGTGGCTAAATATGCAATGACTAGCTGTTCATTGTGAGAAGTTTTACAATAAGTTGAAATTTCTTGTGTTTGTGTCGTGTTTAAATTTCTGAATGCCATAACTAAAGCAAGCTTCCATTTGTAACAGGAGCAGTCTTTGGTCGGTCCACTTTTTGATTCCGTCCATCATCCCATTGTTTTATTTTAACATACAAATGAAAATTAAATGAAGATCTGGTTTTCTGCAATGAGGAAGAGTTAATTTACATTTTCCTTTAAATTAAGGGGCCATTAGGAGGAGTGGTGGAAAGGGACTAATGCAATTGTGCCATGGGCATAGACCCAATGGGTAAAATGGTCTTCTATGTCATTGTAAGATAAGAAATGCAATCTCTTGCATATTTTTCCAGTGTTGACTTCTTATAAAATATTCCTAAGCATAAGGGGATTATTTGTCTTCTATTCTACATACACCCTGAAAATGACCAGCATTTATTTCCCAATTTCTTATTGCTCTTGATAAAGTAATGGTGAGCAACCTTCTTGAACTGATTGACATTTGGTTACTGTGAAAAAGGAACTCCAGTGGTTCAATGTTTAACAGGTTAGGAAGTTTCCAAAAATCAAACAGAAAATGCTGGAAATACTTAGCAGATTGGGCGCACTGTCATCGTCCCTGCCATCTATGGACAGAAACTGAGTTAATTTGCATAATTGACTTTTCATCAGCATGAACTTTTATCCCATTTCCAGCATCTTTGTTTTTGTTTACCTTTAGAAAAGCAGCATTGGGGAGAAAAGACGAGATTCAGAATCAAAGCCACCTTCCTGTCAAGTTCTCATTTTTAGATGTGCATTGTCCAAGGTGGGCAGATGCACAACATTCACAGTATTTGCTTTTAGTAAGTTGTCTTTGTCAGAGCAATATGCGATTCTTTAAATTGTTGCTCTGGACAGTTCTTGAATGCCATTATTCCATTTCCTGATTAAATGGAAACTGGAACACTCAGAAACTAATGTAAATTTGTAATTGATAATTACCACATTTCCCTGCAATGAAGATGCACCTGTGTCGAAGACACTCCTCCATTTTGAATTGCTAAATTTTGAATAAAGGCTGGCGGGACATAGAATTCCTCAGGCTCAAATATATAAATAAAAAGAAAGAAAGAAAGTAACAATTCAATTTGCCCAAGGCTTCCAGATCTCCTCCATTCTGACTGGGTGGGGGGTGGAGGATAACGGCAGGTGGAGAGATGGTGGGAAAAACGGGAGCACACCGGGACAAGTTGAATCAATTGTGATCTTATTGAATGACAATACTAATTTAAGGGACCAATTGGGGGGAGAGTTCCTTTCGCAGCGTGTGGGGAATCTGGCCTGGGTCAGCATGGGCAGGAGCGTTGAGAAGGAGGGGGTCGGGGATCATGCCAGCAACTCACTCACCGCTGCTGCGGCGCTCTGGGCACGGAGCCACCACATTGTGGCTGGGGAAGGAAGTAGCTCAGGTGGCTGCGAGTGACTGCCAGGACCGGACAGCGGTACCGGCCGCCACCTCAGCGCCTTCTGCCGGCCTGCTCACCTCTGGCAGTGCTCCCCGTCTGAACACCTCTCTCCTACCGCTCGCCGGCCTCGCAAATATCAGCTGCTTTCCGCAAATCCTTAAATTCCGACTGCCGCTGGGAGCAGGACATGGCCTCACTTGCTGCGCTGGGTGACACTGCATGGCATTCACTGCCCAGTCCGTGTCTTTCAATGTAAACCGGACAGTGAGGGGACCAGCTCAAGAGCAAAGATCATAGAGCAGGGCGGGTCAGCGCGATCAAGGGACCAATTGAGGTTGCTCGCGTTGACAAAGGAGTAAGCTCTACCGCCCGCTGTCCTGTTATCCATCGCCCGCTGACCCGCTCCGCTCCATGATCTTTGCTCTGATCCCCTCTCTGTCCAGTCTACATTGAAAGACACGGGCAGTGAATGCCCGGTCCGTGTCACAAAGTTTTCGTGCCTTCTTTTTGGGTAAAAAATAGCGTCTTCATTGCCAGTAAATACGGTACTCATTATTGTTTCATTCTGCCAAAGGTTGGCTTTGGAACAGGATCTGCATTTTGCTCTGCTTACTCTTTTTTTTCCACTGGGCAAATGCAACTGATGTGCTGCATAAGAAGTGTTTAGCACAAAGCAATCGATACCGAATTTAATACCAGGTTTGGCCCATTTTCATGTGATTGGACTGTGCACTGGCTTTAATTTACTGCATTGCAGATTCTTGCAGAACAGCATTTGAATGTTTAACATGAATTGCAAAGTTATTCTTTGCAGCACCAAATCCGTTTTGCCTTTTGTTATCATGATACATGACATGTATGATTTGGACGAGGTAATCCATTTCATGTTATTGAAAAATAATTGATACTTGATTCTGGACATTTTTGTTGTGTTCTTTGGTAAAGTAATTACTTTTAGTTGCACATGATGTGTCCAGAATCTCTTAAATCTTGGACAGGTTTTCATACATTAAAGGGACTAAAAATGAAAATTGTTTGTTTACGTATAATATCACCTTGATCTTAAAAACAAATTAGTCAAAAGACAGTTCATTTGTTTGTGGAAATATATCTGCTCCTGATTCTTGGCTCTGACGAAAGAACCAGGCAAAGAAACATACAGATCCATCTAACTCTTATTTAATAGGTGCAACAATACTGACAATGGGAGCTTCAGCCAAATTACCAAGTTCATATGTAAATTTAACCATAAATCTACATTGACCATGGTGAAATTTGGTCATGATCAAGCTGGATTCATATTTTGCTTGCACCCACTTAACTATCCATATATAGCTTTCAAGTAAAGGTCATGCACAGTATTTAGGTCAGGATGTGAGTCTGGGTTTGTTTTGTCTGTTTTCTTTTATAATTGGATTAATTTATCTGATTTAATTTCCCTTGATGATATTCAGTATGCAACAGGATTTCAATCTGGAACTTAAGTTTAGGTTTATTATTATCATGTATACCAAGGTACAGTGCAAAGCTTGGTTTTGTGCTATCCATCAAATCAGATAATACAACGCCTAAATACAATCGCTTCAAATTCAAGTATAGCAGATAGAGCAAAGGGGAAGAGCCAGAGATTACAAGAATTTTAGCGCATCGGTTCCATACACTAATCTCATTGTCCACAATGGAGATGGTGAGTCAGACAGTTCCCTAGCTTATGGAAGGAATGCTCTGAAGCCCAATAGCAGAGGGGAAGAGGCTGTTCTTGAGTCTGGTGGTGCATGTCTTCAAGCTTCTGCATCTTCAGCCAAACAAAAGCAGGGAGAAGAAGGAATGACCATGGTGGGACAAGTCTTTGATTATGTAGGCTGCTTTTCCAAAGCAATGTGAAGTGTAGATGGAGTCAATGGTGAGAAATGTTGTCTGTGTGATAGACTGGGCTACATCTACAACCCACTGCAATTTCTTGCGAACATGTGCCAAGCTGTTCCCAAAGCAAGCTGTAAAACCCCTGTCCCACTTAGGAAACCTGAACGGAAACCTCTGAAGACCTTGCGCCCCATCCAAGGTTTCCGTGAGGTTCCCGGAGGTTTTGGTCACTCTCCCTAATGGTCGAAAGTGGTTTCTGCGTAGTCGAGCTTCTTTTATGTTCCGGCGATTATTTCAAAAAATTCAAAACCGGCATCGACTAAAAATAGGTTGCCGTTTTAAAAATCTGTAACTTTTTAGTCGAAGCCGGTTGCGATGCTAGTTGAAGGTGGTTACCGGAGGTTGCAGGTAGTGGAAGGTAAGACCTCCCTGGTGGAATAAAACTGGGTGAAAAAAAGGTTAATATTAACATAAGCATGTGACCTCTGTCACTCCTGGGCGTGCTCAATCATAGTTGCAGAGTTCTTTTAGCAGAGAAAAGTTTTTTTTCTTACAATAAAAGCCTCCCAGGTTTAAAAAAAAAATCATTCTGAACCATGAGAGCAGGGAAGGAACATGTTAGGTGGATGTTACTAAAAGTACGTCGACTGCTGTCAGCAGCAGCCCTTTTGCTTCATCAGCTTCAAAAGGGCTACTGCTGACAGCAGTAGATGTACTTTTAGTAACATCCACCTAACTTGAACGATTACGCGGAAACCACTTTCGACCATTAGGGAGAGTGACAAAAACCTCCGGGAACCTCACGGAAACCTTGGGTGGGGCGCAAGGTCTCCAGAGGTTTACGTTCAGGTTTCCTAATTGGGACAGGGGCTTAATGCAACCCGACAGTAGGCTTTCTACGGTGCATAAAATGTTTGTGACAGTCATTGGAGACATGTCGAATTTCCTCAGTCTCCTTAGGAAGAAGAGGGGTTGGTGTGTCTTCCTGGCTGTCGCATCAATGTGGTTGGTCCACAATAGATTGTTGATACTAATACTTGAAGTTCTTAACCATGTGGGTGTGGCGGCGCCTAACGGCAGCGGCTCGACTACAGTCGTCCGTCTTTTTTTTAATTTTTGTCTTGTTAAATGTATGTCTTGAGCTTAGTTTTTATTATTTTTTAGCTGTGTATATGTGGGGGGTGGAGGGGGGGATGTGGGGGAAACCGTTAGTCTTTTCCCTGTACGGGGACCCGACTTTTTCCCTGTCGGGTCTCCGGTGTCGTTGGGCCTAACATCGTGGAGCCGGCGGCGGCCCCCGGCCGGGACCAATCTGAGGGCTCCAGTCGCGGAGCCTGCGGACCTGCCATCGCGGAGCGGGCCGTCTTCGGAGCGGGGAGAGCTGTGGTGGCGCTCGGCTGCGACCCGACTTTGGAGTTTCGGAAGCTCCAGCTGCAGGCCCAGTGGACAGGAATATCGGGAGCTCGCAGGTCCCTGGTGGGAGACGGCTTTTCGGAGCTCCTGCAACGGCAACATCTCCCGCTTGAACCGCGGGGTTTAAAGGACACGGAGCCGGGGCCTAACATCGCCCCGCGTGGCTAAATGGCCACAGGACTTACCATCGTCCGCCGGGGGCTTTAACATCGTGAGCCCCAGTTCGCCTCGACGCTGCAGTTGGACTGCTGGACCGCGGGAGAAGAACAAAGGGAAGAGATAAGACTTTGCCTTCCATCACAGTGAGGAGGTGCTGGAGACTCACTGTGATGGATGTTTATGTAAACTGTGTTAAGTGTGGGTCTTGGTGTTTTTTGTAATGTAAAAAACTGTAGTAAATGAAATTTTGTTCAAACCTAGGTTTGAATGACAATAAATAGCATTCCATTCCATTCCATTTCCACTTTGGCAACGGTAGTGGCCATTTGGCTTGTTTTAATGATGGCATGTGTCTTTAAATTTTAGACTGCCCGTTATATTTTTGGTGGGATTTATGACGTATTTTAGGGCGTGTTTGGAGCTGTTTCTTGTGCAGAAGCTTAGTTTTCAGTTTAGTTTTGGACGAGCATGGGGAAGGTTCACCCTTTGACCATGCGAAGTGTAACGGAGACACGAGGAGTTTTCTAACCTTTAAAGCGATAAGCTGGAGTTCGATGAAGATTATAGTGTACGAGTCGGAATAAGTTTGGATGTACCTTATTGTTTTTCATCAACAATAAAGAAATTATCAATCAAAAGACTGTGTTTTGAAGATTTATCTGTGAAGAAGCTCTGAAGGTCCCCGACAGAGAGCTTGCATGCGTACAAAGACATTCCCCTTTACCATGTAGTCCATTTAGCGGCTAAAGGGAGTAATCTCTTGAACGATATATAAATCTGCCGCTACAGCAACATTGATGCTGATTGGGGCATGTACCATACATCTTAAAGTTGATAACTAACTCCTTCGTCCTGCCGACATTGAGGAGGAGGTTATTGTCCTGACACCAGGCTAGTAAGTTTTCTATCTCCTTCCTGTACTCAGTCTTATCATCGTTCATGATCTGGCCCACCACAGTGGTGTCATCTGCAAACCTGTAGATGGAGTTAGAGCTAAATTTGGCCATACAGTCGTGAGTGTGCAGGGAATATAGTAGGGGATTGAGAAAGCATTCTTGCGTTTCCATTATTTAAAATATTTCTGCTCAGTTTAGTGCTTTTGGATTATTTATAACATTTTGATTAACTTTACTTTTTAAAAACACTAATTTTAATTTAATTTCTGATATTTTTTAAACGCCTCCGAAGATAGCAACATTTTAAACACCGTGAAATCTTGCTCATGGCTATTAAAGCCGTTAAACTAACAAATGGGCTTTGCTGTCTGTCTAAGCTTTCAAACACCGATCTCCCCTGGTGCACTGCCATTGTCCCTGTTAATATACAGGCCGTATCGTGGGAGTCTGGGAACCATTGGAGAGTGACAGAGTCTCGACATCTCAATGTGGTAATTAAGGCGGAGGCAGACAGCAATTCTAGGTGCAGATGGGGGAACCAGGCTAACAAAACTACCCCACAATATCATTTTCAAAGCATTCAATCAATGGCTACTCTTGAAACCGAATCAGTCTGGAAGTTTTTCTAATAAATGTTAGAAGTTGTGCATAATATTTGTATGTCACAGTGGTCTGGAAATTCATTTCCTGCTGGTGAAGTTTATACAACTGAAAATTGACTTGATGTGAAACATCTTGCCAATAGATGCTGATCTCTTACTTGTTTAATATCCCCAAATCGATCCTTGGTCCTGGGCAGGACATTTTACACATTGCCCTTTCAGAAGCAGCCTAGGCCTTCGTGCATTTTATTGAAAGCTGCAGCAACAGGCCCAGACCAGTTAGCCTTACATCGGTGGTGGGGAAGATGCTGGAGTCAATTATAAAAGATGAGATAGCCGAACATTTGGATAGCAGCAACAGGATCGGTCCGAGTCAGCATGGATTTACGAAGGGGAAATCATGCTTGACTAATCTTCTGGAATTTTTTGATGATGTAACTAGGAAAATGGACAAGGGAGAGCCAGTGGATGTAGTGTACCTGGACTTTCAGAAAGCATTTGATAAGGTCCCACATAGGAGATTAGTGGGCAAAATTAGGGCACATGGTATTGGGGGTAGAGTGCTGACATGGATAGAGAAGTGGTTGGCAGACAGGAAACAAAGAGTAGGGATTAACGGGTCCCTTTCAGAATGGCAGGCAGTGACTAGTGGGGTACCGCAAGGCACGGTGCTGGGACCGCAGCTATTTACAATATACATCAATGATTTGGATGAAGGGATTCAAAGTAACATTAGCAAATTTGCAGATGACACTGGGTGGCAGTGTGAACTGTGAGGAGGATGATATGAGAATGCAAGGTGACTTGGACAGGTTGAGGGTGTGGGCAGATGCATGGCAGATGAAGTTTAATGAGGATAAATGTGAGGTTATCCACTTTGGTAGCAAAAACAGGAAGGCAGATTACTATCTAAATGGCATCAAGTTGGGAAAAGGGGAAGTACAACGGGATCGGGGGGTCCTTGTACATCCGTCTCTGAAAGTAAGCATGCAGGTACAGCAGGCAGTGAAGAAAGCGAATGGCATGTTGGCCTTTATAACAAGAGGAATCGAATATAGGAGCAAAGAGGTCCTTCTGCAGTTGTACAGAGCCCTAGTGAGACCACACCTGGAGTGTTGTGTACAGTTTTCGTCCCCTAATTTGAGGAAGGACATTCTTGCTATTGAGGGAGTGCAGCGTAGGTTTACAAGTTTAATTCCCGGGATGGCGGGACTGTCATATGCTGAGAGAATGGAGCAGCTGGGCTTGTACACTCTGGAGTTTAGAAGGATGAGAGAGGATCTCATTGAAACATATAAGATTGTTAAGGGTTTGGACACGCTAGAGGCAGGAAACATGTTCCCGATGTTGGGGGAGTCCAGAACCAGGGGCCACAGTTTAAGAATAAGGAGTAAGCCATTTAGAACGGAGACGAGGAAACACTTTTTTCTCACAGAGAGTGGTGAGGTTGTGGAATTCTCTGCCTCAGAGGGCGGTGGGGGCAGGTTCTCTGGATGCTTTCAAGAGAGAGCTAGATAGGGTTCTTAAAAATAGCGGAGTCAGGGGATATGGGGAGAAGGCAGGAACGGGGTACTGATTGGAGATGATCAGCCATGATCACATTGAAGGGCTCGAAGGGCCGAATAGTCTACTCATGCACCTATTGTCTATTGTCTATAAAATGATATGGCCTTGCAATGGCCAAATGCTGCACCCATTTGGTTTTGTTTGATCTAACCTGCTGTGTATTTTGACTGTGCTTTTCCCTATCTCCAAGGTTTAACATAAATACAGACTGTTGTGTATAAATCGCCTCTTTATATATCATTGTGAAAGAATTGTATGGAATCTCTTATTTTTGTTTCTTTCTGCAGACCCGGTTGAACATTTATTATGGACATGGAGGGTTTTGGAGAGCTGCTGCAGCAGGCCGAGCAACTTGCAGCAGAAACTGAAGGCGTATCCGAGCTTCCACATGTGGAAAGAAACCTGCAGGAGATTCAGCAGGCAGGGGAGGTCTTGCGTTCCAGGACCCTGACTCGCACATCACAAGAGACAGCAGATGTCAAGGCGTAAGTTTAAGGGCTAAACCTTATTTTGAATGTCTTGCTTAATTCAGGGCTGCCAACATTGGGTGAGAGTTGAGAGTGAGAAATTGCGAGGGAGTGTAGCGACCGAGGAGAGAAGGGTGTGGGACGGGGGTGTCCCCCCTCCCACGGTAGGGAGCTTTTTGCATTTCTCAGCTTGAAATTGTGCAATCTGGTGCATACTGTAGCGAGTCTTTTAACTAACACTTGAATGCAACATTTATGCTTCAAATTGGAATAGGTATGAATAAGGTTAGGCTAAATTACATTCCTAATTACATTCCACAGTAGAGCCAGGCTCTGATCAACAGGTGCAGCACATGAATGACCTTAGTATATTCATGTATGGAAATCAGATTATAAATCATGCTGTTATGCATATATATAGAGAGACAAAAACATAGAAACAAGGCAAGAGGAATCAGACTTCCATTCTGCACAAATAAATCAATCAACCTTACCCTTTGACTATAGAAACAAGACCAAAATAATGCCACATATTCAACTGTATATTATCGTTCAATGAAATTAAGATAAATATGTAAAACATATATATGGAAACAAGCCCTTTGGCCCACCAAGTCCACACCGACCAGCAATCTATCATACACCAGTTGTATCCTACACGCCAGGGACAATTTACAGAAGCCAATTAACCTACAAACCTGCACTTCTTTCCGATGTGAGAGAAACCGGAATATCCAGAGAAAACCATGTGGTCATAGGGAGAAGGTACAAATACTGTACTGACAGCACCCGTAGTCAGGATCAAATCTGGGTCTGTGGTGCTGCAAGGCAGCAACTCTACTGCTGCGCCACCATGCCACCCCATTAAATTCTTTTTTCTGTAATATATTTATTAAGGTGTCACGTCAATAAAGATGAACAGATGATTCTGATTTCTGCCCTTAGTTGGATAACACACATCTCCAGTCAATGTGTTTTATGGCTGGTTTTCAACCTCTTCAGTCTGAAGGTCTCGACCCGAAACATCACCTATTCTTTCTCTCCAGAGATGCTGCCTGTTCTGCTGAGTTATTCCAGCTTTTAGTGCTTATCTTCAGTTTAAACCACCATCTGCAGTTCCTTTCTACACTCTTTGTTAAGCGAAACAGGTCCTATTCTCATAATATTATTCACCTCAACTAAGTATTTTCTTCACCTCCGTTGCTGCAGAGAATACAATCACAGTTATCAAATCTTTCTTCAAAGTGAAAAAAAAATTCCAGCCCTGCCAATATGTTCATAAATTTTCTCCAGAGCAATTGCACCCTTTCTACAGTGTGTCATAGTCTTACAGCATGGAAACAGGCCCTTCATCCCAACTTGTCCATGCAAGATGCCCCATCTAAACTAGTCCCATTTATCTGCATTTGGCCCATATCCCTTTAAACCTTGTGTGTCCCAGTGTGTGTGTAAGGGTGTGTCAGTGAAGCAGCAACAACACCCGGAGTGAGCGGAGACTTGGCGATGTCCGGGGAGCATTTCCCTCTCTCCCTCCCTCCCCGGGAATGCGGGCCGGCCCAGGTGCTCTGTGTCCATCTGGGGTCCGGGGGAGGTGAGGGACATTGACCCAGAGGTTGGGCATCGGAGCGGAGTCTCGGCCCGAGATTCATCCCCGCGGCTCCGGAGGCGGCACCAACGCCCCCACTCACCCGGTTCGCTCCTGGCTCTGGGCCGGGGTTAAAACTCCATGCGGTGTGGACAGAGCGGCCGACGGACACAGAGCCGCTGGAGGTGAGGGTGGGGGGTGTGAGCGATGCCTCGGGTGGGGGGAGTAGGGGGGGGGGGTCAGTGCTGGGACCACCGCCGTGTCTCACCTATCACACCATCTGCATGGGAATGTGAATGCGGGTGAGGCAGCATCTATAGAGCGGTAGTCAAAAATGCTGGAGAAATGCTTGAGTTTGAAGAAGGGTTAACCTCAGATGCTGCCTCACCCGCTGAGTTTCTCCAGCATTTTTGTCTACATTGCCAATGAAAGGGGAGGGAGAGGAGCCCGAGGTTGTGGTACATATAGGTACCAATGACATAGGTAAAAAAAGAGAAGAGGTCCTGAAAGCAGAATTTAGGGAGTATGGAGGGGAGTTAAGGAGAAGGACAGCAAAGGTAACAATCTCGGGATTACTGCCTGTGCCACGCGACAGTGAGAGTAGGAATGGAGCGAGGTGGAGGATAAATGCGTGGCTGAAGGACTGGTGCAGAGGGCAGGGATTAAAATTTCTGGATCATTGGGACCTCTTTTGTGGAAGGTGCGACCTGTACAAAAAGGATGGGTTGCACTTGAACCTGAGGGGGACCAATATCCTGGCGGGGAGATTTGCAAAGGCTACTGGGGAGACTTTAAACTAGAACGGTTGGGGGGAGGGACTCAAATAGAGAAAGCTATTAGACAGTGTGTGAGGCAGGAGGCAGAGAAGGAAAGCACTCAGACTCAACATGTAGGGGGGAAAGAAGAAAACAATAATAAACAGAGAATAAGAGGTGGTGGGGTTCTTAAATGGGTGAGCAGAGAAACAGAGGGGTGTAAAATGCAGGCGGAAGCAATAGGTAGCAAGGTGAAAAGTAAAAGTGGCAGGCAGACAAATCCAGGGCAAAAATCAAAAAGGGCCACTTTTCAACATAATGATAAAAGGGGTAGAGCATTGTAAAAACAAGCCTGAAGGCTTTGTGTCTCAATGCAAGGAGCATTCGTAATAAGGTGGATGAGTTGAACGTGCAGATAGCTATTAATGATTATGATATAGTTGGGATCACGGAGACATGGCTTCGGGGTGACCAAGGCTGGGAGCTGAACATCCAGGGATATTCAATATTCAGGAGGGATAGAGAGAAAGGAAAAGGAGGTGGGGAAGCGTTGCTGGTTAGAGAGGAGATTAACGCAGTGGAAAGGAAGGACATTAGCTTGGAGGATGTGGAATCGGTATGGGTAGAGCTGCGAAACACTAAGGGGCAGAAAACGCTGGTGGGTGTTGTGTACAGGCCATCTAACAGTAGTAGTGAAGTTGGGGATGGCATCAAACAGGAAATTAGAAATGCGTGCAACAAAGGCAAAACAGTTATAATGGGTGACTTCAATCTACATATAGATTGGGTGAATCAAATTGGCAGGGGTGCTGAGGAAGAGGATTTCTTGGAATGTATGCGGGATAGTTATCTAAACCAACATGTAGAGGAACCAACGAGAGAGCAGGCTATTCTAGACTGGGTATTGAGTAATGAGGAAGGGTTAGTTAGCAGTCTTGTTGTGCGTGCCCCCTTGGGCAAGAGTGACCATAATATGGTTGAGTTCTTCATTAGGATGGAGAGTGACATTGTTAATTCAGAAACAATGGTTCTGAACTTGAAAGGTAACTTTGAGGGTGTGAGACGTGAATTGGCCAAGATTGACTGGCTATTAGTTCTAAAAGGGTTGACGGTGGATATGCAATGGAAGGCATTTAAAGACTGCATGGATGAACTACAAAAATTGTTCATCCCAGTTTGGCAAAAGAATAAATCAGGGAAGGTAGTGCATCCGTGGATAACAAGGGAAATCAGGGATAGTATCAAAGCAAAAGATGATGCGTACAAATTAGCCAGAAAAGCAGCATACCAGAGGACTGGGAGAAATTCAGAGACCAGCAGAGGAGGACAAAGGGCTTAATTAGGAAAGGGAAAATAGATTATGAAAGAAAACTGGCAGGGAACATAAAAACTGACTGCAAAAGTTTTTATAGATATGTGAAGAGAAAGAGATTAGTTAAAACAAATGTAGGTCCCTTGCAGTCAGAAACAGGTGAATTGATCATGCGGAACAAGGATATGACGGACCAATTGAATAACTACTTTGTTTCCGTCTTCACTAAGGAAGACATAAATAATCTGCCGGAAATAGCAGGGGACCGCGGGTCAAAGGAGATGGAGGAACTGAGTGAAATCCAGGTTAGTCGGGAAGTGGTGTTGGGTAAATTGAATGGATTAAAGGCCGATAAATCACCAGGGCCAGATAGGCTGCATCCTAGAGTACTTAAGGAAGTAGCTCCAGAAATAGTGGATGCATTAGTGATAAATTTTCAAAACTCTTTAGATTCTGGAGTAGTTCCTGAGGATTGGAGGGTAGCAAACGTAACCCCACTTTTTAAGAAGGGAGGGAGAGAGAAAATGGGGAATTACAGACCAGTTAGTCTAACATCGGTAGTGGGGAAACTGCTAGAGTCAGTTATTAAAGATGGGATAGCAGCACATTTGGAAAGTGGTGAAATCATTGGAAAGGTAAATCATGTCTGACGAATCTTATAGAATTTTTGGAGGATGTAACTAGTAGAGTGGATAGGGGAGAACCAGTGGATGTGTTGTATCTGGACTTTCAGAAGGCTTTCGACAAGGTCCCACTTAAGAGATTAATATACAAACTTAAAGCACATGGTATTGGGGGTGCAGTATTGATGTGGATAGAGAACTGGCTGGCAGACAGGAAGCAAAGAGTAGGAGTAAACGGGTCCTTTTCACAATGGCAGGCAGTGACTAGTGGGGTACCGCAAGGCTCAGTGCTGGGACCCCAGCTATTTACAATTTATATTAATGAACTGGATGAGGGAATTGAAGGCAACATCTCCAAGTTTGCGGATGACACTAAGCTGGGGGGCAGTGTTAGCTGTGAGGAGGATGCTAGGAGACTGCAAGGTGACTTGGATAGGCTGGGTGAGTGGGCAAATGTTTGGCAGATGCAGTATAATGTGGATAAATGTGAGGTTATCCACTTTGGTGGCAAAAACAGGAAAGCAGACTATTATCTAAATGGTGGCCGATTAGGAAAAGGGGAGATGCAGCGAGACCTGGGTGTCATGGTACACCAGTCATTGAAAGTAGGCATGCAGGTGCAGCAGGCAGTGAAGAAAGCGAATGGTATGTTAGCTTTCATAGCAAAAGGATTTGAGTATAGGAGCAGGGAGGTTCTACTGCAGTTGTACAGGGTCTTGGTGAGTATTGCGTACAGTTTTGGTCTCCAAATCTGAGGAAGGACATTATAGCCATAGAGGGAGTGCAGAGAAGGGTCACCAGACTTATTCCTGGGATGTCAGGACTTTCATATGAAGAAAGACTGGATAGACTCGGCTTATACTTGCTAGAATTTAGGAGATTGAGAGGGGATCTTATAGAAACTTACAAAATTCTTATGGGGTTGGACAGGCTAGATGCAGGAAGATTGTTCCCGATGTTGGGGAAGTCCAGGACAAGGTGTCACAGCTTAAGGATAAGGGGGAAATCCTTTAAGACCGAGATGAGAAAAAACGTTTTCACACAGAGAGTGGTGAATCTCTGGAACTCTCTGCCGCAGAGGGTAGTTGAGGCCAGTTCATTGGCTATATTTAAGAGGGAGTTAGATGTGGCCCTTGTGGCTAAAGGGATCAGGGGGTATGGAGAGAAGGCAGGTACGGGATACTGAGTTGGATGATCAGCCATGATCATATTGAATGGCGGTGCAGGCTCGAAGGGCCGAATGGCCTACTCCTGCACCTATTTTCTATGTATCTATGGGCTTAAGCCAATCAAATTGCTCGTTCTTTATGGGAAACCTGCCGACAGAAAACTATTCTCATTGGTGAGTGTGGAGGAGTGTGACTATTTATGTATTTATATATATATATTTTTTTTAATTTGAGCTTGAGAACTTCTGTCATCAGTGTGAGAGCGTGAGAATTTTGTCAAATGCGTGAGTCTCACGCTCAATATAGCAACGTTAAAAAATTTTAAGATTTTAAAAAGTCTGCAATTTATCCCATTAGATAAAGCATAAAAAGAAGTTTAATTTGACACTTAATTCACTTTCATATCTTTACACGTGATCGAGGACAGTCAAAAGCCCATAACGTTCTTAAAAATTAAGAGAACTGAATGAAATGTTCAGTTATTATAGATTGACGCATTCTGAAACAAATATAAAACATCTTACTTGGATGACCTGAAATTAAAGCCTATAATTAGTTAATTACCTAATTGTAGCTAATTACAAAATTGACCGTTGTGACGGAAATAGTAATAAACACCCAGACTGCCTTGAAAATTCAAAAATGTGATATTCTCAAGATCAGAACTTTAATATTATTGTATTATATGCTGTAAGTCCATAACAGATAGGTAAATAAATTACAATTTCTAGCAATAGACCAAGTCTTTATGGAGAAGATCAGTTGCTACCTGGTACATTGGCATATCATAATCAATAGCATCATCATACTCCTCAGATTGTAACCAATAAGCAATTCTGTACACCTTGTTTTTCCTCAACTTTTCAATTTTGGCATTGTAAACTACAAGTTTTTGCTCTTCAAATCACGCATGACATGCCTTTCTGCCCACTACTTTCCCATTAAGAATGTCCTGTAGATTCCATTTCTTAAGAAAAGGATAATTGTTTTAAATAGCCTAAAGGGCTTGTCCCACTTATGCGACCTTGGCTCTCAAATTACGCGACCTCGTGGTCGCTTGAGGCGTACGGGCATCGTATGGCCGCGCGGGGTCGGTCCCACTTAGAAGCACGGAGTTTTACGGGGCTGGTCCCGACATCGCGCGGGGCTCCGAAAATCTGACAGTGTCCGAAATCTTCGCGCGCCAACGGCCTGTCGGAACGCAGGCGCATTGCGGTCGTACGCAGCATCTTGACGGCGTACGCCTAGCGCGTGGCGTTGCGCGATGACGTCACCGCCCGGCGTGGCGTTGCATGATGATGTCACCGCCCGACGTCGTGCGACGCCCAAATTCAGTCGGCCCGCCTCCTGCCCAGCTGATTGGTAAGTTTGATGCAAATGACGTCTAGCACGTACTTTGCGCGAACTTCGCGTGAACTCCGCTTCCGTTTGGTCGCGCCAAATGCATGCAATCGCATGCAAGTGGGACAGGCCCTTAAGTATCCAAATAACAAACTAATCCCATTCACACAAGAATTCACAATATAACATGGTTTTTAAATCTCACTGTCATGAACATATGCCAGATGGAAGGAATTTAATGTTTAATTCCCATAAATTAATCTCGGAACATCTACTTTTGATATAATCAAAATTATTATTTTTTGCACAATAAATGTGGGTAAAGCTGTTGTGTATATTTAGTATAAAAATATTGATTATACAATTGCACAAAATATAGACGATTTAGATATTCTTCTGACATGATTGTCCAAAAAAAAAAGAATTTAAATCATCTTGCGAGTGGGTGTTGCTGGATTGGAACGTTGCATTTGCGGTAAATTTGAAGCCCATATCGGCAGGCAAAGACACTGCCGGTTCGTATGGAGCACAAGTCACATTTTCGCAATGTAAAATTAGATTAAAGCCACCCCAAAAGCAAGATTATATGTAAAATAAATGACTTACCCTTTGTTTTGTCCCATTCTTGCAATCCGTCACGTTGTAGGCGTAGAGGACGTTAGAAGTCGCCTTTTATTTTAATCAAACTATTAAATTGTACAGCGCCTTAAAAAAAAAACAGGAACGGAAGTCAGATCGATTTTTCTTCATCGACTCGCAGCCCGAGGAAATCCCTCTCTGATAAGCGGTACATCTGCATTTTAATCCCGCCCCCCCCCCTCTAAGGCGCCAAAGTCGCGCACACGGTCAGTAGCAGAACTGCAGCACCGCTGAAGGTAGGTATTGTAACATCGCTACTCAATGCGTGAGAGTTAGCAGCCCTGTTAATTGTACTTCTTTAGCAGGAATCACTTTGTTTTTGCAATGACCTTTCACCAGTTTAGTGCAAAATAATCCATAGGGTCTATTTATTCCTGAGAAACTGACCAGTCACTCTCACTCGCGACTCTTACCTTCAACAACGTGGCCATTCATATAAAATATGACTGTGTGCCACAGGAGATGCACGTTGTAAGTCACCTCGTGGTTTTGAGGATAGCGTGTTCGAATGTTTCATGAATCATACGTTTCTGGCTAGGATTTTGCTGTTTGCGTTAAAGATTATAAAGTTTCATGTTAAGTAAAGGTCATTGTGAATTGATTAGAGTTTAATTCTGTATGTTGAGAAATTTTCAAGATTGAATGATATTTGTTAATTGCTGGAAGAAGACTTTAGGTTAGTCTCCTTTCTCATATAGAAATCAATATCTGCAACAAGGTATGATAAATTTGAAGAAATTAACTCATTCAGAAACTATGATTTTAAATTGAACAAGAAAATCTTCACTTTAGCAGCAGTAAACATAAGTTTATGGGGAGAATACCTTGACTTCATTTTACTAGCCTAATTTTGAAACAAGTGGTTGGAAGTCACGCTTCAATATTAAATGTATAAAATGATGGGTTCATTTTATCTGTATCTTTTCTCACTTGAAGGTAATCTGTTTGTCTCAGTTGCGTTATGTAAATATTGTGCTATTCTTATTCTGAAATGACAAATTGGCATGCATTGCTTTGGACCCTAGTCAGTGTTGTTCCATATCTGTTGTCCAGGGGTAAATGAGAATTGCATTCATTTACCTTCTATTGTGCAAAATAATAAAATGAGAATGTTGGCATTCCTCACGGTGTGTTATGCCTGGACTGTCTTCCTACTTTGTTCCATTTTGACATTGTACAGTCAGCTGCCTATTCTCTTTGCTTGCATGTTTAATGGTTAAAGATATTTTTCTAACTAAAGAATACTTTTGTTAATTTTAATTGTCAATCCTCAAAGCTGGTTCTGTACCGTAAATTTTAAAGCTAAAAGAATTGTTGATATGGAGAACAATTTTTTTTTCCCTCCCCTCTTTTTAAATAGGTCTATTCTGCTGGGGACCAAAGGGCTGGACATATCTCACATCTCTCAGCGACTGGAAAGCTTGAGTGCAGCCACAACCTTTGAACCTCTTGAGCCGGTCAAAGACACGGATATACAGGTAAATGGGCATTTGCTGGTGTGCCTCCTTATCCTTTTGAATCCTTTGTTTTAAACGCTTGCAGAATTAAGTCACAATGAATTTTTATGAGATAGTCCATATTCTGTTCTAGCCTATGTTGGAAAAATCCTTCCATACTTCCGTTTGAGCTGTTAGAATTGATACTGATTATCAATAAAGATATCAGTTTTATTGATTTCAATAGGCTGAGTATTAACCCTGGTTTTGGATAGTTTGAGGACTCCATTGTTTACCTGTTTTGATTGTAGAGAAGCAAGTTTAGTAATTTGAGCTTTGGCTTTGTTTTATGGCAATCTGTGTTTTATCGGTTTTATGACAGATTTCATCATTAAATTGTAAACCTTTTAATTGTATGGAGGTTTCCATTTTTTTTCATTTCAACCAACTTTTTAATGCATTTGCAGACGTAATAGTTGCTAGCATTGCCCATTTTTAATTGGGCTTAAGAAAATGTTTAAAAAACTCTTCTTGAATAGCTACTGTCCTAGAGATGGTACTTGACAGTGCTATTGGGTAGAGTGTTCAAATATTTATTTCCAGCAATAATGAAGGTATGATGTGTGATGTGAAACTACACCAAATGATGCACCAATGCACCTGCTCTTCTAGGTGATAGATTTAGGATTTAGGAAATGCTCTTGAAGAAACAAGTGTTGAGGTATTGCTGTGTTGCACCTTGGAATGGTGTGCACTTTGTACAACTTTGAAATGATGCCAGTGAAAATAATTAGTAGGGTCCAGGATTGTGTGTCAGTCATGCTGGCTGTAGAATGGGGCTGACCAGCCCGAGTGGATGATTGATTACTTGCATTCATCAAGGCAAGCAGAGTGTTTACCTTCATACTCTTGCTTTTGTACCCAAAGTATTCATGTGATTTATCCAGTTAAATACCTGGGCAATGGTTACCCTAACGATGTTGATTCAGGAGAAACCTATGGTTGTTATACCATCGACTGTAACGAGTAAAAGCCCTGTCTCACTGTGCGAGTTGACCCACGAGTGACCCCGAGTGGAAGACTCGTGGTTGCGTACGAGACTCCAAGTTTATGATCAGAGTTTAACCGAGTTCCCACGGGTATGTCTAAGTTTGCCGTTTACTTCTAATTTCTGCGATGTTCCAAGTTCGTCTCCGGAGTGTACCAAGTTCCTCTCCCGTTAATCTTGATGCAACAATGTATATCGACGTGTTGAAAAATCATCACATGTTAAAAAAATGATGTCATGCTTTTTTTTAACATACTATAAAAAGCCTGCCTTGTTTAAATTGGCTCATTTGGAAAAAATGTCTGCAAGAAGGCTATTGGAGTCCAGGATGGTGATGTTTTTTGTTCGAGTGCTGTATGCAGCAGCCCTTTATGTGATGCAAGGACGCTTGTGTAATGAAGGCAGAAGAGAGAGAGTAAAGAGGAAAATTAAGAAGTCTCAGTGGGTGAAGCCCCTGTTTCAAAGGAGATCTCTCTTGGATAGTATGAAAAGCTGCTTAATGTGCTGTGCGAAGAGGATAAATCTGCATTTAAAAATGTCATCAGAATTTCACCTGAGCTCTTTAATGAGCTGAAGAATAACAAGTTGGATGTGAAATCTCACCTACCTGTTTCAGTGACAGGCACCTGCAGCCAGTGAATGAAGACACCCATCTGTCTCCCCCTCCTCTCCCTCCACTCTCCACCCTCTCTCCTCCACCCCCCCCCCTCACCTCCCCCCCCCAATTTGGAAATGTCATCCCATCACCCATTCCTTCTCTCCAGAGATGCTGCCTGCCCACTGAGTTAAAGAGTTCCCACTTGCAGTAGCATAACAGGCCAGTAAACACAATACTCATAGATAATATACTAAATAAAGAAAATATATATTAAAAAATCCAGTATTATTGCAAAAATCCCAAAGTCCTTAGTGCAACCAAGACAGTTTGTAGTTCATAGTTTAGTTAGCATTTGTAGCATTTGGTTGTTGGGAAGAAGCGGTTCTTGAACCTGGAGGTCATGGTTTTCAGATTCTTATATCTTCTGCTCAGCAGGAATGAAATGAGAGCATGGCCAGGGTAGTGTGGGTCCATGACAATGCTGGCTGCCTTTTTGAGGCAGCATCTCCTATAGAACCCTTTGATTCAGTAAAGAGATCGGGAATCTGGCATCATGGCTTGAGAATAAAACCCAGCCTTTAACATCCGCATAATGAAAGAGTTGGTGTTGTCCTACGGAACAGGGGTGCAGGAGAGGTGAACACAACCCTGTCTTCTTCAACAGCACTGGTAGAGATGGCTTCTGGACGTGACTGGCAAACCTCAGATTAGGCTGCCATGAAGTGTCATAAAATGTTCTCACGCTGTTCCTCAATACTGGTTTGTCTTAAGGTTGTGAGCTCAGTCCCAAATGCACAAAATCGATATATTAAACTTCAAGCAATTTTTTCTTTTCAACCCACTCTGTCACCTTATCAATAACTTGCTTAACTTTGTTAAGCAGAATTTGTCTTTAAAAAGTCTATGTTGGTGTTCCTTAACTGATCCATACTTATCCAAGTAACTGATATTTCTGTCCCTGATTATTGTTTCTAAAAAGAGTTCCCACGGTAGACTCACGAGTCACAAAGGTAAACGCACGGGCCACTACGTTCTTACAACGAGTTTAAATGTTTCAAATTTTAACCTCAATAGTACATTTTACTCGTGGAAAATTTTAAACATGTTTGAACTTTTTCAAGAGTTAACAAGTTTCACGGGTACCTGTCGTTAGCGCCAAGAGTCGCTAAGTTGCGTCCACGAGTTCCGACGTTCCCGCTACGTTAATTGTACGTGATTACCACGAGTTAAATTTGTTTTAAACTCGGGGTACCTCGTGGGTCAGCTCGCACAGTGAGACAGGGGTTTAAGTGTTTAAGTTCCCTCATGTAAGTGACTGTTATTGTTACTTGTCACTGCCAGCCTGATGTTGTCTGGGTTACTCAGTGTGCAGAATCAGATTGCTTCATTATCTGGGTAATTGCAAATGGAATTCACTTTGTTCGGTTGCCAATAAAAAATGTGCACTAAACTCTCATGATGCAAGGAAAGCTGTTGAGAAAGCAGCTAAGGATGATTTGGGTTAGGACATTTCCTCAAGGAACTACTGCCAAGGTTTGAGATGATTAATTGACAGCAAGCACATCTATTATCCTTTTGGTGTGACCCATTTTGTTTTTTATTACATTTACTCGTACCAAGACTACTGTTGCCACAGTTCGACAAGTACTCTATATTGAAATGGTGTACAAGGCCGATGCAGTGGTGCAGTAAGTAGAGCTGCAGCCTTTTATTTCAAGAAACCCAGGTTCAGTCTTAACCTCTGTTGTGTACAGAGTTTGCACATTCTCCCTCTGATTGCGAAGGTTTCCCCTGGGAGCTTTGGTTTCCTGTTGGGCCCCATGGACATCATAAGGTCATAAGTGATAGAAGTAGAATTAGGCCATTTGGCTCATCAAGTCTACATTCAGTCATGGCTGATCTGTCTCTCCCTCCTAACCCCATTCTCCTGCCTTCTTCCCATAACCCATGACACCTGTGCTAATCAAGAATCTATCTATCTCTGCCTTAAAAATATCCATTGGCTTGACCTCCACAGCCTTCGTAGGCATAGATTTCCACAGTTTCACCACCCTCTGACTAAAAATAAATTCCTTCTTATCTCCTTCCTAAAATAATGTCCTTTAATTCTGAGGCTATGATCTCTAGTCCTAGACTCTCCCGCTAGTGGAGACATCCATGCACGTTGGTAGGTTTATTGGCCACTGTAATTTGCTTCAAGAGTGATGTTGGTGAGGGGGAATGAGGTGGAGTTGATGGGAATGTGGGGAGAGTAAATTAGGATTAGTGTAAATGGGTGGCTGATGATCAGTGTTGACTTGGTGGGCTGGTTTCTGCCCTCAGTGTCTCAGTCTATGGTAATTTATTCATCAGTGAGATTTGCTTGCCTGTGTTTAACCTGATGCCTCCAATATTTTTGTTAACAATTATATTCAGGTTCAAATAAATTTGAGTTTTCGGACTACATGTTTATCAAAAAAAAGTTGAATATTTGAATCTGTTAGATATATGGTATGTATAATGATCAGAATATATTGTGCTTGAGGAAAACATCAGTAGAAACCTGGAATTTTGCATCACAGGGATTGGCATTCAGTCAATAGTATCGATGATGATTTTTGGCATTGTTTATCGAGTAATTTTCTTTAACTATTTTAGCTTTATTTTTTCAAAAATTTAATTCTTCTAGGTTATACACGCTTTCATCCATTTGGGTGTTCTTTCTTAACACATCTTCTATGTCAATTTTCTGGCAAACCACATGTCAGAAGTGTGGTGGATACTCTCCGCTCGACTCAAAGAATTGTTTCCAACGATCTGCAAAACTCAATATCAATGAGCACAACAAGCCTTTTAGACTAAGAGTGTAGGAAGGAACTGCAGATGCTGGTTTAAACCGAAGATGCACACAAAATGCTGGAGTAACTCAGCGGGTCAAGCAGCATCTATGAAGAAAAGGAATAGGTGATGTTTCAGGTCTCGACCCGAAACGTCACCTATTCCTTTTCTTCAGAGATGCCGCCTGATTTGCTGAGTTACTCCTGCATTTTGTGTTTATCTTCTTGACTAAGATTCAATCCTGTGCCCTGAATATATATACTCCACTACCTGCATAGCCTGTCAGCAGTGTATGTGCCAAGTAGAGAATGCACTGGAACAACTCACGATGACCTCTTTGTCAGCACTTACCAAATCTGGAAGAACAAGTATTGCAGAGGTCGGATAGCAGTTGACCTCCAAGTCTTGCGCACAATTGATTTGGAAATAAGTCAGCATTTTGTCATCACTGAATTTAATTACTGAACTCTATACTCAATATCTCTGCGCGACAAGAGCAGTTCAGGAAAGGAGCCCACTATCATCTACTTGAAAGATGTTAGAAATAGGAATTAAATTCGGGCCATGTTACCAACCCTCCACTGGGTGGTGGGGTGTGTTAGCATTCGGTTTACACCCACTTCAATGCCATGCCTTATCTTAAAAAATGCAAACTCCTGCTCAAACGTATAGCTTTTTCAACTATTTACCCACATGAGAAGCATCTGGGTTCAGCCACACTCCTTTCCTCTTAATTTAGAAAAACTTGATTAGTTACATCCTGCAGAATGATATTAATACACCCAGCACTTTTCTTCCTTCATACTACATTCCCCCCTACTCCTATGCAATTCCCAGGGCAAAATATTCTGCATTATTAATAGATTGATTACTTTGTCCCCAATTAAACTACTTCTCTCCTTCAGCCCTTTCTGTTGTCCCTTTCCTCACTTTATGCATTACCGTCTCACTTGATCTGCAACAAAGTCACTCTCCATACTCCAATGCCATTTGATCTGAATGATGCTCGTGATCTTTTCTCTTCAGACATAACATCAAGGGAGGGTCAAACTTAAAATTAAATAAAGCTTGATGGAAATTACTTCCAAGTTCATTACTAATGTATTGGTGGAAAGGTGGACAATTTTCTCAATAACGAGGAAATTAGTATTTATAGGTTTGCTCAGAGGTTGGTAGTATGATGGGTACTATCTACACAATGCATCCACAAAATCGAAAGCAGATGTTTGATTCCATTCTGCATATGAAATGCATTGTTATTCTGAGAATAGCGTTTTAACAGTATATGGTTTGCCTGCAGTCTAAACCATATTTAACAGTATATGGTTTGCAGTCTAAAGATCTATTCTTTTTCGATTAGTTTCTTATGCACCAAAACTTTGTATAGAGTATTGTACAGAAGTGTCTATCCATTTCCTTGCCATGAGCATTTGTAAACTTAATTAACAAAATATGCAGTGTGTAAAGGAGGAAACAAATCTTGTTTATGTTCTCTGTAGCAAATTATTTTGTTTTCACTCTTGAAATCAACGAGCTTTCACGAGGCCAATGTGGTAGTTTAAATATAAAATTATTATTGCTAAACTCTTTTTGCATCAAATAAAATCCATCATGAAATTGGTACTTCGATACAAATAATTTAAAGAGATGTGGAAGAGAATTCCTTTAAACCTAAACTGTTGCCGTTTATTCCACTTACAACTGCAAAATGTTGGTATCATACACGATGAGTAATTCAAGGCTACTTTACATTAATGTTTCATTGCACTACGAAAGGAAAACTAAATCAATTTAATTAGAAATAGATTTTAAATTACTGCATCAGATGTATAAAGTAGCACTTATTCAAGGAAAACATTATTCCTTATCTTATCTGTAAAAAATATTCTGAGCATTTAGAACGAACGGAGAATGTGAAGTGGGGAACTGTAATGTGCTTCAATCAAAAAGTGGAGATTGTTATATGGATGAAGTGTGGTTAATGTAAGATTATGGGGAGAAGCATCAATGATGTTTCTAACAAAAAATATAGTAAAAGGAATTTGTGGACATTAGGGTAAGGTTTGAAATACAATGAACCAAGCAGGCAAAGTACAACAAGATACAGTAGTCTGAAGGAAGAAAAATGGTGAGAACACGAACCATAACGAATGAAGGCTGCCTTATTATTGCAGTGTTCTAATTGAGGGTTGCAGCTTCAAACAGTAAAAACTATCTTAAATTGGCAATTGGCAACATCCCATGCAGTTAAGAATGTGGGAAGTTATTAATCACTGTTAAAGCTAGAGCATTGCCAAGTTATTTTTGCTGTTTTCTATTTCTACTTTCTATTTCTTTTGTCTGCAATGACAAGTTAATTGATACCAAATTGAAATAATGGTCTGGGATTAAATAACATGTTGGAATTTAGACCAATGGATGTATGAAATTGTAAAACAAGACATTTCTTAATTTACAGTATTGATTAGAATATGGATGTGGATTTTTTTTTGAACCTCTAGTTGTCAGTATACAATTGTCCATCGTTACGTTGCTCTGTTCCTTGACTAAGTAATTTTGACTTGTCAATGTGTATTTACTTGCTCAATTTTATCTTCGCAGTTTTACAAATAGTTTTGTCAGCTTGTTGTTGAGTGGAAGGTGTAGCAGAGGAATATTGGCAGAAATCTCTTTTAAATTGCTAATTCTTGATATCTGTTCGATTTGATGAATGTTTCCATCTCTATTACACTAAAACTCTTCCCTTTGTTCTTAACATTCTAAATGTCTGTGTGAGCCAGGCTTGTGTTGGCTTTCTTTTAATCTACTTAATTTGTATCTTCTTCCAAATGCTAGGCCACAGCCTTCCCATTTTCACATATTCTACTCACATTTTTTCCCTCAACGGCGTAGTCATCTTCCCGTCGCATTCCAACCTATATTTCCGAAGTTTTTTACATTTTAATCGTTTATTTCAGAAGATTAACTGCTTTTCAGTGGGAGACTCTTGCAGCACTTTCCATTGATGATGTCACAGTGCCATCTCACAATGGATCTCATTTACAAATGACATCACAATGGGACGGGGGTGGGAGATTGCAACCTTCACGTGGTCTGTTCTGTTTCGACGAATGCAATCAACCTGGCGTGCACAACCAAATAAGATCAAATAGAACAAGTTGTCCACTACCTCCCTCTCTACCCCCCTCCCTCTCTACCCCCCCTCCCTCTCTGCCCCCCTCCCTTTCTGCCTACCTACCTACTTTGACCAAATATTTCCCCCTTGGTTTGATAATATTCCTGTGGAAGTGCCTTATGACAGTTTTTTTGTTATAATAAGATGATGGAAATAAAAATTGCTGATGGTTTTACATGGTAAATTGAGAATTTATTTTTTATTTTTACGAAGAAGAGATAGATATAAAAAAGAATTTCACAAAAAAACAGTAAAATACTTTGATTAAACTCAGCTCTATGTACATGGTATCTGGCAGATCAAGAACTGATATTACGAAACACAGCTTTATTCTCACTAATTAATCCCCTGCAAACGATGCATTTCAAATTATAATTTGGAATGCTTTTTCATTTGGGGAAAATAATAAAATATTTTAATAGATAATACCAATTTTTATTTGGTTCAATTCTGTTTTATTTGAAACTGTTTTCCCACATATGCTGAATTAATTCTGTAGCAGTTTCTTAAGGTTATGTTATCTGTGACGGATTTCATGGTATAATTGATATTATCAGTTGAAATGATGACGAGAATGTTGTTCTCTGGATGAACAGGTTTCTTTGCATCTTGGTCGTCCATGGCGTAACCTGCTAATCTTGAGACTGTGACCCCTTCTAGTCACTTCAGCTAGGGATGGCAGTCCAGATGAAGTATTAACCCAAAACTTTGACTGTCCTTTTCCTCCACAGATGCTGCCTGACTTGCTAAATTCCTCCAGCAGATTGTTGCACCAGATGACAGCATTTGTAGTCTCTTGTGCATCTAAGATATTTCAGCCTTTGGTGTACGGGTTGGTAGGAGTGGCCTTGTGGAGAGAGAGGGGGGGGGGGGTTAATGTCTTGGGTAATAGATAGATTAAAGGAATAAATGCCAGTTTGGAATGGAAATGAAGGCAAATGGTAGAATACATTGATTCTGACTATTTTCTGCTGCAGAAATAACGAAGAAGAATAAGCTTACTGCCATTTGTTTGATTCCCTTAAATTCATCTAATCTAGAAGTGTAGCTGTGCATGGGTGTTTTCTGTTGTACTGGGGCAGTTTGTTTTCATCTAAATCACACTAAAAGCACTTTAGTGTGATTTAGATGAAAACAAAGTGCCCCTGCAACTGAGCTTTGGTTCTCTGAAACTGCTATAAAAAAAAGATTGTCTTAAAAAACCCACACTCCGGTCATAGCAAATTAGGAGAAGGTTGTGCTTTACTCTATGCATAAAATTGAACACAATGTGACCGTCATAAATATATTGTCTATTTTATATCCTATTTTAATCTTAAATTCTGGCTGCTGCAAAGTTCGCAATCTGATATGTTGTTTACAGCAATAATGATTAAGAGGGGCAAGATTGTAATTCTTTAAGGACAGTACTGAATAAACAGAATGCAGCTTTTGGCAAATTAGGCATCACAAACGACTATGGTCCTGCTTGTGTATTCAGTGTGAGGATGTACTCCAGGGATAGTGAGTGTAATCCATTTGGAGGCCAGGTTTTGCTGTTTCTGGCAGTGCACTTCAGTGAAAAGTGACCTGCTCTGATGTTGCAATCAGGATTAATTACCAAAATGGGTCATTTGGATTTGTGTTCATTTGGAGCAGCCAGTTTATTTTTTTTAATGTGATGTGAACTTGCTGGTAATGCAAACATTTATTGCTCATAACTAATTGGAGCTGAAATAAGACAACAGTTAAAGAGTTGACTACACTGGGTCATATGATTATTTATAGAAACACCTATAAGCTATTGAGCCCTTTATGCTTGCTCTGGCATCCAATAAGATCACAAATGACTATTTGCCTCAAAATCACTTTCCTTGGCTAACCCTGTTCTGTAAATAACTAAATATCTTGAAAATGTTAACTGAGTCTTTGGAATTTGGTTAAAAAATTCCAAAGTTCAGTATGGTCAACTACTTATTTAAGATGTCAAGATGCTAGTTTATACCGAAGATAGCCACAAAATGTTCGGGTAACTCGGACCCGAAACGTTCCCTATTCCTTTTCTCCGGAGATGCTGCCTGACCCACTGAGTTACTCCAGCATTTTTAAGATGCTTTCTTGGATCCAGACATCCCTGTGGGAGGTCAGACACATCATCCCTGCATCTCCCCTGTTAAGTCCCGTTAGAATTTTATGTTTCGGTGAAATCACCTTCTCTTGGGCCTAAACATCTGTCTATCTAATGAATCTTAGTTGGTAATTTATCTTTGGCAATTATGTCCTCCTTTGTGTAGATATAACCAGGCCAGAACAAAACAAACCTGATGTGGTCTCACCAAGGCACTAACTACCTAATTGGAGTTGGATATCTTTATTCTTCAACTCAGAAACTCTTGCAAAAAAAGGTCAACATACAGTTTGCCAACCTGATTGGTTGCTGTACCTGTAAGCAATTAGGATGTACCTATTAACTTTCTCCAATTTGAGTACAGCGACAAGGTTCCTGTGAACATTAATACATGTCAATCTCTCCCTGTTTAAAATCTTTATGATATTAAATTTTTTTCTATACATTTTTTTGCAATTTTTTTATTTTATTTTATTATATTTCCTTATACTTTGGCATCTAGCTTTGTATTATCAGCCAATCCAGGTATATTACATTTAGTAGCATTCTCTGGAGAAAAGGAATAGGTGACATTTTAGGTCGAAATGCTACTTTCGACAACTCTTCTCCAGTGTGAAGAAGGGTTCTATCCCAAATCGTCAACTATTCATTTTCTCCAGAAATGCTGCCTGACCCGCTGAGATACTCCAGCATTTTGATCTATCTTTAAAAGCTTTGTTATGCAGGTCATCGATGCCTGGGATTTATCGTCGCTCAGTTCCATTAATCACTCTTAATACTTTTTGCTGGTACTAATTTCTTCTCAGCTCCAGATTCTGCACTTGTTCTCCACTATATTCTGGAGATTTTTTTTGTGCCTTCCATGAGATGAACACAGTATAAGCTAGACAGGATATTCTGGTTCCAGAATTATTTAATTATTTAAACTTGCATTTTCTAGTAGTGATGGTAAGATTCAAAGTTATGTCCCTACATCAATGTTCCTGAACTCTAGTTGCTGGCACAGAAATCTCTGCTGTGCTGCTAAACTGGCACTTGATTGAATACTATTTTAACAAAATATATACAAATTGCGTTTTAACTAGACCCATACCCAGAAATGATGTTGCAAAAATGCCGAATATAACGATTTATACAAATGTATCTTTGGATGATTTCAGTAAATGAAATATTTTGATTAAATTAACGTAAAAATTACAGAGCCCCTTGGATGGTTTTGTGCCTTGTAATTGATCTGCCTGGTTAACCTGCCAAAAAGGCAGTTTGTTTTTTAATTTGGGAGAAAAGTTTTGCATTTGGCAGAGTAAGTAGACAGTAATAAAAAAAAATCTACACAAATCTTCTTGGTATTGCTTTCAGACTATTGGATTCTGTATCTCTCATCAGCTCTTTGCTGTTCTGAAAAGGGCATTTCCAGTTACAATTAAATTTGCTTGATTAAAATTGGCAGCAGTTAGCAATTAACACATTGCTGTTATCTTAGGCTATTAGATACGTGCCTCTGTGGTTTTAATATTGATTCGGTTTTTTATCTGTGATTAATCTTTCAATATTTTTAGTATGTCTTTATATTTTGCATTAATGTTGATACCTGGCTGTGATCTGAATTAAGTCAACATTGCATTGTGGTCTTGTAGTCAGGTCTGTAATTATGTTTTGGCTACAACTAGAAAGCTGCTAGTTTGAAGTCCGAGCAAAACACAAAGTGCTGGATGAACTCAGCGGGTCAGGCAGCATCTGGGGAGGCGGCCAGTCTGAAGAAGACTCCCAGCCCGAAATATGTAGGAAATGTGTAGTGTTTGTCTGAAGAAGGGTCTCGACCTGAAACGTCACCTATTCCTTTTCTCCAGAGATGCTGTCTGTCCTGCTGAGTTACTCCAGCTTTTTGTGTCTATCCCAAATATTGTCTATCCATTCCCACCCCAGATGCTGCCTGATCTGCTGAATTCTTCCAACACCTTGGGTTTTGCTTTAGATGCCAGTATCTGCAGTCTCTTATGTCTCCAATTAGAAGTTGTTATTTAATGATTTTTTGATAAGTAATTTCTGTAGGTTATCCCGACAAAAGCCGAGTGGTTTATATTTTGGAAGAGAGACGAAGAGACATAGAAGAAAGGAATCTCATGGCAGAATTGATTTTAAATAGCATGAAACCCAGTATTCTTTCTTACCAAAGAGGCCAGGAACTAGGAGACATGGATCAAAACTGTTTAGTTGCAGGATTAGAGGGGAGATTATATTTTTCCAATCTGGGAGCTATCGGGCTTTGAAGCTCACAAATAAGGTGGTAGAAGCAGAAATCCTCATCAGATTTAAAAAAAATGTTTGCACAAAAAAAAAAATTGCTGGAAGAACGTGGAGGGTTAAACAGCAGTTGTGGAGGCAAAGGGATGGTTGACATTTTGGGTCGTGACGTGCATTAAAGTTTTGTGAAAATTATGGGTATGTGAAGATTAACAAGGAGTGAAGCAAATGTGAACTAATTATTCGATAGGTCTGTGTTTCCATGTTTGGCGGACTTCATTTGCTCTAGTTCAGAATTCACTCTGCAGATGTAATTAATTTAGTGACAAGCAATCTTGGAACTGCATAATTTTCCAGCAACATTTCTCGATCTTTCATGGAAAAAAAAGTTTATATTTGGCACTTAGCAGAAATAAGTCAGAATTGGCCCTGATCTCATCTGAGAGTCAGTACATGCAGGTTCGGTGGAGGCACGGATGCTCTGGTTTGATTTCCTGTCTTCAGCCAGTTCTGTTGAAATATTTTTGACTTGCTATGCTAACTTAATATTTACTCTCCTTAATATTGATTGACCAGTTGAGTATTTCCCTTTTTTATTTTTATATTCAGCATTCAGAATACTTTGTTTTTAAATTCTGGAAATAATTCTGAATCCTAGTGTATGCTATCCTGTCTCTGTACAGTCTGTCTGTCTACAGTCAAACATCCCTTTTGCACATCATCTTTGTTAATCAGCATTTATATTAAAATGAAGATTTTGGCGCCTGGGATAAACATAGAAAATAGGTGCAGGAATAGGCCATTCAGCCCTTCGATCCAGCACCGCCGTTCTATATGATCATGGCTGATCATCCAAAATCAGTCCCCGTTCCTGCTTTTTCCCGATATCCCGTGATCCCGTTGGATGTATATATATGTGTGTGTGTGTGTGTGTGTGTGTTTGGATGTCTGTGGATGTGATCCCGAAATTACGCTAAAACAGTACACGTAGCGCTACAATGTTTGGACCACCTTACTCTCAATTGTCCTGTGGTGTGTTTTTATCAACTTTCGTTCAGATTGATGTTATATTTTACAAGTTATTCACATTTTCAACTTTACAAAACCCCACTTTGAGAAAAATTACTTGAAGTTGCAGTGGCAGTTACAGCTATGATGTCACAATGGGATTCCATTTGCGTAAATTGCCCGTGAGCAGTGCTCCACCCCACAATTACATCACAATAGGATCTCATTTACATTTTAAAAACTTGCTGTCCTCGTCGCTGTCCCCGATGAAAGCACGCTGGACACAGACTGGGCCAGGAGCCGCACTCCTCCGTCCCCATCCTGCGGAAAACTGAAAGTCTCCCCGAGTGGGCGGAATTTTAAAATAACTGAAAGGGGTCCCACTTGAGGTAGCGAGGGGTGAGGGGTTATGGTCAATATTAACAAAGACAGGACTCCCAGTCCAGTGAGAGATTTGTAACATTGTAGTAAGGAGAGGGAGGGAGTGGGGGAGGGGACGAGGAGAGGATTGTTGTTTAATGTTATTTAAACAGATAGAGGGAGAGGAGGGGGCTAGTGAGGGGAGAGGGGTTATGGAGGGACGGAGGGAGGAAGTGACTGAGGGTAGCGGAAAGGAGAGGTGAGGGGAGGAGAAGAGGGGAGAGAAGATGGAGGGTGAAGAGGAGGGGGAGGGAGAGTTGGGGATGAGGTGAAATGAGCCGCACCTGCGCAGTTGGGGGCTATGGGTGAGTGGTGGAATATTGCGTTGGGGGAACGGGTTGCGTTGGGGGAACGGGTGAGTGTTGGGAATGGGTTGCGTTGGAATGGGTGAGTGGTGCAATATTGCATTGGGGGAACGGGGTCCAACGGGTCCCACCTGGTCTAGGAAAACATAAAAATGAAGCCATCTTTTTGTAATCCCAAAGAAGATTGAACGAATCCAGATCCATTGCATCTTTAAATTCCCAAACTAAGTGAAGAGGTGAGGATGAGGTGCCTAATAATATTTAAATATTTGTCGGATATTGGAAGGATGGATGACTAGAAAAGAATAAAATCAAGATGTTTAATTGTCATATGTACTAACAACAGAACAACACATTTTTTGCAACTGCACAACAGGCCTGTAAATGCAATACACACTGATATATAAATAACACAAAATTCAATAACGTAATAATACTGGTGAAAAAAATTGGTTGAGATTGAAGTAGAATGGATAAACAAGAATATACCAAGTTTGATTCAATGTAAATGTTCACATTAAGATTATAATACAGACCTGTAAAAAAAAGTGAGTATTTAGCAAGGCACTAAAATGGGTGGGTACAAAAGTGAGATTTTCAGTGCATTGTGGCTTTATTTTTCAGTTGGACGGAAATGTAACACAGTCGTGTGCTGTTTACAATTGAGCTTATTGATCAAGCCCACACACTGCAACTTCTCTGATTCAGTGGTAGACACAAATTCTAGTTCCATTATCATGTAATCCTCATTCAAGATAATGATACTTATCAGGATAATGAGGCTTTTGCAAAAGGTTTGCATTTAAGCACATTTGCTATGTAGGCTCAGCCTTTTGGAGGAGTAGAAGAACTGTGATTTGAGCTAAAGATGGTATTTTCCTCCAGGTTTAAAATTGTACAGCTAATTGCTATCCCAGAATCTGTAACTCCCACATTCTCCATTCAAAAGGACTATATTTGGCTTCTGCTGAAATTAGGTGTTCTAAAACACTTTGCATGTTTGTTCCTGCTGAGGTTTTCGTGCTCTCCACCTTCTGTTAACAACCATTTCCAGAGAATTCTTGGTCACACAGTTTGATGCAAGAAGATGGTTTGATTTAATTTTTGTGGTAGATATCTTCTAACTTTGTTTAAAAAAGTGAAGTACTGTTTTTTTGAATTTTTAAGCAATTTACACTTTTTTGGAACCCATGTTTTTTTTTAACCCGTCATTCACCGACGTCAATGATTCTCAGTTGCTTTGACAGAGGCATTCTGTTTTGCTCCTTCTTTGAATGCAAAATAAGTTTGAGAAATCTGTGAGTATAGCAATATTGTGGCTATGCAACCGATTTAGTAATCTAAGAGGCTGGGGCTAATAATTGAGAGGCTGCAATTAGAAATTCAATCATTTGTACTCATTTTAGAAAATCTGGAAATAAACTGTACAGGGTACTAACAAATGCATCTATAAAACTATCATATTATTGAAGAAACTGCGCTAACCTCTAAGGGAAGAAAAGCTCCCAGCCTTACTTAGTTTGGCCTGTATGTTCATAAGTGATAGAAGCAGAATTAGGCCATTCGGCCCATCAAGTTGTTCCATCATGGCTGATCTATCTTTCCCTCTCAGCCCCATTCTCCTGCCTTCTCCCCATAACCCATGACAACCGTACTAATCAAGAATCCATCTGTCTCTGCCTTAAAACTATCCATTTTTAGGAAGGCCTCCACAGCCTTCTGTGGCAATGAATTCCATAGATTTACCACCCTCTGACTAAAGCAATTCTTCCTCATCTCCTTCCTAAAGGAACGTCTTTTAATTCTGAGGCTATGACCTCTAGTCCTAATCTATCCTACCAGTGGAAACATCCTCTCCATATCCACTTTATCCAAGCCTTCATGAGACTTTAGTGGTCCATATTTGTGTGGTAGTAATGACAGTGAAACTCCCAGTGTTTGTGCAACTACTGGCAGTATTGTGATCTTCACAATCCTGCCAAAGTTGTCAACATTAGTACAAACTGAAATCATTTGCCCTGTTTATTCAGAATTTTGATACCCTTGACCCACTGTACAATACTCTGTAAATGTTATGTTTAATCACATGAAGCCCAAATGGTGCATTATTACGTAGCAATATATTTGACCCTGAATAAAATGCTTGTGATTTCTTTGATTGAATATTTTAAGTATGAAGGACATAAAACAAATGTCTACCTTCTAGGATATTTTATTTGATAGTTCAACTTTAATTATGTGTATATTCCAGATTTAGCACTAAATAATATCAGAATTATTTTAGAACTGCTGCGTGCCAAAGATTCCCTGAACTCTCACCTAACAGTCACAGGCATCAGAAAAGAGTAAGATCTTGATGCGGTTACTGGGAATTTTGGGCCAATGTGCTCTAATCGTAAATGCCATATGTACTGGTGCAGCATGACATTCAGTTTGTTGAAGCTACCATAAACGGGCAATAAACGCTGGCATTCCCTGCAGCACCCACATGGTGAGAATGAATTAAAACAAAACTCCTGAGGTGCAGCGTATAAATGAATGCAGTGCTCCAGATGGGTTTAGAGACTGTGCTAATGAATCTTGCATCCTTACACTTTTGCATTAATGCCTCTTTTGGCCCAACCTTTGATCACTTTTTCTAGCTGTGCACTTTAGGGACTTGTTTGCATGGACATTTACATTGCTTTGTTGTCCAGCTGAGTTTTCTACCTCTCAGTAAGTATTCCATATTGTCTACTTCAGATCCAGGTTGCCTCTGGGCCAAATTATGCCAGATGATGTTCACTCATTTAGTCAAAATCTTTGGAACTTTTGGCTATCTACACAACTAATTGTGCCTTCTAGCATAGATGTACAACTCCCTCTTCTCCAATCTTGTGTCCAAGTCATTCAAGTAAAATTGGGGAAAGGCTAAGGCCTTGAAGATCCGTGGGACATGCCACTTATCAAATAGTTTTTCTCTTTGATTTGTCAAACAAGATGGGTTCCAGTTACTTGTAATTTTAATTTTGATGTATTGCAAAGTTTGACTATCTTTCTCCTAAAACTCCAAACATAAAACAGTTTTACAGGCAACATTAGCTTGGTGAACTACTTCGGAAACAAATCCTTTGTACAAGGTACAGATGGCCAGCCCACAAGACCCCACAGTGTTTCCTTGAATCATGTTATTCAATCACTTTTTTGTGACAGATTGCATCTACCTTTTTTGCCAAAATAACATGTCAGTCTTTGTGCGAAGCCACAAGATGGGGAAGATATTAATTGAATACTTATCCATTTTTACGGAGAAGATCATGGAAGCTTAAGAATTGAGGCATAGGAGTTGTGATGATTGAGAACATGTACTAATTATCAACAGGTAGGTTTTGGCAGTTTTAAAGCGCATTAAGGTGTTAAATCCCCAGAGCCAGACCAAGTGCATCCTTGAATCTTGAGAGAAGCTTGGGAGAAAATTTCTGTAAGACCTTGCAGAGATCTTTGCATGCAGAGAAGTGGATCCAATTATGATGTTTAAAAGGCATTTGGACGGATATATGGACAGGAAGAGTTTATAGGTGAAATGCAGGCACAAGGGACTAGCCCGTTATGCCAGGTTGTCATGGACAAGGTGGACCGAAGGGCTGATTTCTGTGCTGTACGGCTCTGGCTGGAGGGGGAACCAATATTCTGGCTGGGAGATTTGGGTAGAGCTGCTCAAGAGGATGTAAACTAGTGGAAGAGGAAGGGGAAAGGGAGAAATGGGGCGTCCGTGTGGGGCACAGGGAAGGGAGGGGGGAAATGGTGGGGTGTTTTTATGTTAGTTAACTAAAATTAGAAAATTCAATATACATATACATTGGGTTTAAGCTACCCAAGCTGAATATGAGGTGCTGTTCCTCTAGTTTGCGTGAGGCATCACTTTGGCAAAGGAGAAAGCCCAGGACAGAAAGATCAGCATGGGAATGAGGAGGAGTGTTAAAATGGTTAGCAACCAGGAGATCTAGCCCAGGCACATGCCGTCAGGGTAGGCAAGGTAGGCACTGCCTACCCTGACTAAAATTATAAAATGGTAATAACTAAATATAAATAGTAAAGGTATGGGAGAATTATGCCTATCTAAGAGATCGATCTCTTAGGTAGGCATAATTCTCCGTGCCTTTCAACCGCAGCGCTTGTAACCCTTAAAGGTCTGTGCAGCCCATGTGCCGTCAGCGCTGCTGGAAGCCGTCAATTTCAAGAGGGGCTGAAGGCAGCAGAAATTCTGCCTTTGCAGCACTGCGCAGGCGCAGCAGCCTACTGCGCCTGCGCAGCGCTAGTTTCTTGGCGGGGTTTTCAAATATGGATTGTCATTATTTTAAGTGTATCTTAGGAAACAGAGAGAGAAGAATGGAGCTCGTGTACCAATGATGTGGTAAGTACATTTCTTGGTGATGTTTTTAAATACCGTATTTCCCGAGGTGTGGGGGTGGGGGGAGAGCTCCTTTCACAGCGTTTGGGGAGTCTGGCCCGGGGTAAAGTTGCGGGGAGGGCACGAATGTTGTGAAGGAGGGGATTATGATAATGCCACTTGCGACGCTCCTTGCACGGAGCCACCCCACTGTAGCCGGGGATAGAAGCAGCTCGGGTGGCTGTGAGCAGCCGCCGGGCTGGACAGCGGAACCGGCCGCCACCTCAGCGCCTTCTGCCGGCCCCCGCTCACCTCTGGCAGCTCTCCGTCTAAAAACCTCTCTCCTGCCGCTCACTGACCTCACTCATGTCCCGCATATCCTTAAATTCCAACAGCGCGATTGAGGTTACTCGGCTGTGGGAATTTAAGGATTTGCAGGAAGCGGCTGACATGAGCGAGCGGCAGGTGAGAGGTGTTCAGACGGAGAGCACTGCCAGAGGTGAGCGGGGCGGCAGAAGGCGCTAAAGTGCCGGCCAGTTCTGCTGTCGGGTCCCGGCGGCCACTCGCAGCTCCTGGAGTTGCTTCTATCCCCGGCTACAGTGCGGTGGCTTTTCGCCCAGAGAGCTGCGGCAGCGGTGAGTGAGTTACTGGCATTATCCCTGACCCCCTCCTTCTCAACGCTCCTGCCCTCCCCGCAACTTTACCCCTGGCACAGACTCGCCACACGCTGTGAAAGGAACTCTCCCCCCAATTGGTCCCTTGAACAAGTGTTGTCATTCAATAAGATGACAACTGATTCAACTTTTCCCTGTACTCCCGTTTTTCCCACCATCTCTCCACCTGCCATCACCCTTCACCCCCCACCCATTCAGTAATTAAGAATAAAGGAGACTAGGAAGCCATGGGCAAATTGAATTGTTACTGTTTTTATTATTATTCATTTTTTTTTAACGGAGTGAACAATCTGCGCATGCGAGGTTTAATTTTTTTTGAAAAGCCGACTGACTGCCTACCTTGAGTAATCACTCACGGCACGTGCCTGATCTAGCCTTAGTGGACCGAGCACAAGTGTTCGTTGAAACGGTCGTCTAGTTTACGCTTGGTCTCGTCGATGTAAAGGAGGTCACATCGGGAGAACTGACTGCAATAGATGAGATTATACTTTTCGGTTAGGTGGCATTTGTTGCATTGTGTGCAGTTCTGGCCACCCCAATACAGGAAGGATGTGGAGGCTTTGGAAAGGGTGCAGAGGAGGTTTACCAGAATGGTCCCTGTATTAGGGGTATTAGCAAGGGAGAGAGGTTGGACAGATCATGGATAGTTTTCTCTGGAACACCAGAGGTTGAGGGGATACCTAAAAAAAGAATATAAAATGATAAGACTTATAGATAAGACAGTCAGAGCCTTTTTCCCGGGTGAAAATGTCAAAGAGGGCATAATTTTAAGGTGCGAGGCAAAGTTTAAAGGAGATGAATGGGGCTGATTTTTTTTTATACAGAGGGTGATGAGAGTCTGGAGTGCACTGTGGGTGGTGCAGAGTACATTTAACAACCTAATTCTACTGCAATATTGTTAAAGTCTGATTTTCTGATGAGTCATCTTGAAATGTGGTACTGACTTATTCAGAATTATAAGATGTCCGGTTCGATCATGATAGCTGATCTCGCCAGGAGTAGTAGTAGAGTTGCAACAATAATTGTAAAATGTGCATGTGGAAATAAATGTAGGTATGTTACAAAACTTACCTTCAGTCGCGCTGTAATTCTGCCACTGGCCGTGTGCGCGATTTTGGCGCCTTTAAGGGGGGGCGGGGTTAAAACCCGGGTTTCTCCTCCCTTGTCCTGGTTAATATTTTGTTGGAGTACAAGCGTTGGCTGAAGAATCGTTCCTAGTGGCATTTTGTGTATTTTTTATTTTTATTAAATCGTCAATGTCAGCGCTAGAGTAATTTTAAAAGCAGCTCCTGAAGCGTCAACGCCGATAACGGGGACGGATTTCACACACGGGACAGGTAAACGAAAGTGGTTTCTTTAAATGTATAAAAGTGCTTCTTAAGAAGCCTTTAATTCACATTTTTTCATGCGACACGGTGATTTTATTCCCCGAATTAACGGCAGTAATTTTCATGCCAATACGGGGTTAAATTCACCGCAAATCAACGTTCCAAAAGATCGCGTTCCAGAAATCCTCACTCACAAGATGATTTAAATGCCCATTAATTTACAGGTATTAAACATTCAATTCCTTCCATTTGGCCTGTAAATTCATGACAATGAGATTTAAAAATTATGTTATATTGTGAATTATTGTGTGAATGTTATTTGGACACTTAGGCTATTTAAAAATGTTAATCTATTCTTAAGAAATTGATAGATGTTTAGATATAGTAATTGAATTTTGTAATTAGCTACAATTAGGTAACTAACTAATTATATGCTTTACTTTCATGTCTTCTAAGTAAGATTGTTTCATATTTGTTTCAGAATGCTTCAATCTATAATAACTGAAAATTTCTTTCAGTTATCTTAATTTTTAAGAAAGTTATGGGCTTTTGACTGTCCTCGATCACAGCTTTTGTGTTAAGTCAATGGAAAAGCAATAGGGAACAAGATGCTAATTTCCGAGTATGAAAATGGCCATAACTTCTTTAATACTGAAGATATGAAAGCGAATTAGGTGTCAAATTAAACTTCTTTTTATGCTTTATCTGATGGGATAAATTGCAGACTTTATTTTTAAAATCTCAAAATTTTGTAACATTGCTATTAAATGAGCCAGCTTTAAAATCCACGATGCCAGCCAGCCATCTACACAGGAAAATAGACATGGTGAAACTTGATTTAAGACTGAATCTGGTTCAGGTGATTGCTGCTACCTTTAATCCACTGTGCAGGAGTCTGCAGACACTCAACCTCTAAACCCAGCGGTGACTAGTAATTCTCTGAGCAAGGTGTTTGGAGGCCTTTCTATGCTGACCAGATGTAAATCTGTCCTTCCCCACGGTTTCCAATTCATTACATCTATGCCATTTCATTTCTACTTCCAATTAAATGTCACCATTTATCTATACTTCCAACAGTTTTAGTGTAGCTTAAGTGAAAAACAGCATAAAATATAGATTTTAATGCAAGAAAAATATCTGGCTGTAAATCATTATTGCTTAGGGGTTCAAATTCTAGAGAAAATGAAAATACCTTAATGTTCAATTTAAATAAATCGAGGCAGTTGCTAATGGGTATTGCAGTGTCTGTAGTACACACATGTGTACTATTACATTAGTTGCTGTTTAAAGACTTTGCTCTAATAGATACACACTTCCTGTGGTAATGACCATGCTGATACTCTGAGGCTTCATTAACAACTGAGGACATATTAGAAGTATACCATATCCTCCATAGCTTTGTCTCTGTGCATCTATTCATTTAACCTCTGTGGATAAATCGAATGCTGGATTGCTCTTTTCAATTAATTTTTATCATGATTGAAGATTGCATTGGAGCAAGGAGTTTCAATATGACACTGCATCAGTTAACTACCTCAACTGACCTTTTTGTAACCTTTTGTCCTTCACCCCTCCAATGAAAATACTTTAATTGCTGCTTTTTCCATATTTGAGTTCTTAGACAAAATGCAAATAGTTGCGGTTTGTTATGTTGTGAAATTTATTCTTTAATGAAAAGGAACTTCATTTTATTTATTTATAATTATTTGAATGAATGAATGAATGAATAAGTTTATTGGCCAAGTATTCACATACAAGGAATCTGCCTTGGTGCTCAACCCGCAAGTGACAACAGGACATACAGTGACAGTTAAGAATGATACATAAAACATTAAACAATAATAAAACATTATTGATTAAACATGTGAATCAAATAAAATACCAGAGCAAAAGGAGGCTACAGATTTTTGGTCATTGAGTAGAGCTACTAGTCGTGGAAAAAAAGCTGTTGTTATGTCTGGCTGTGGCAGCTTCGACAGTCCGGAGGCGTCTTCCAGAGGGAAGTGATTCAAAGAGTTTGTGGCCAGGGTGAGAGGGGTCAGAGATGATCTTACCCGCTCGCTTCCTGGCCCTTGCAGTGTACAGTTCGTCAATGATGGGAAGGTTGCAGCCAATAACCTTCTCAGCTGATCGGACGATTCGCTGCAGCCTCCGGGTGTCGTGCTTGGTGGCTGAGCTAAACCAAATGTTCTCTGTGAGTGGGGAAAAACCTGGCAGATGTCATTCATTACAACCAAATGTCATACAAAGGACAAAGGACATTTATTGTCACATCCACCAAATGGTGTAGTGAAATTTGTCTTGCCATGCAGCACAAATTAGACACAACATTAAAGAAATTTAACATAAAACATAAAAACATCCCCCCACGATGGTTCCCACTGTGGGGGAAGGCACAAAGTCCAGTCCCCATCCTATGTCCACTCATAGCCGGGCCTATTAAGGCCTCCACAGTCGCCTTCACGGAGGCCCGATGTTCCAGGCCGTTCTCGCCGGGTGATGGTGCTCCGGTGTCGGGAGAACCCTCTCAGCGGTTTGGGACACCTGGAATGGCCGCCTCCTTATTCGAGACCGCGGCTTCCGAAGCCAACAGGCCACGCTGGATGGAGCTCCACCACTGGCGATCTCGGCGAGAGATCCCAGGCTCCCGTTGTGAAAGTTCAGCGCCGCCGCCCGCAGACCCGCAGCTCCGTGATGTTTCACCTGCGGGCTCAGCTCACCGGAGCTCCAGCTCGGCGACCCAGGCAAGGGATCGCCCGCTCCGCTCCGCGATAGCGCTCCAGCGCTGCGCCACCGCAGAAGCCGAGGTCCTGGGCGGTCCCCTCAATCTATGCATGTCTCACACAAGATTAAACCACCTTTATCAGAATACAACATGGGTAGCTATACACTGCTTGGTGTCGACCATCACCCATATCTAGGAGTCGAATTAAGCAAAGATTTAAGTTGGGCGACTCTTATTAGTCAAGTGTCTAACAAGGCAAATAGAACTCTTGGCCTACTCAAAAGAAATTTTCAGGCATGTAGTACATCCGTCAAAGAGAATGCCTACAAGTCCTTGGTCAGTCCCAAATTGGAGTATTGTGGAGCCGTATGGGATCCCTTCAACAACAACAAAAACAAGATTACCCTGGAAAAAGTACTACGCCGAGCAGCCCGCTTTGTATGTAATGACTACAAGGGCAAATCAATCGTGAATAATATGCTGACTTCTCTCGTATGGGATACCCTAGAGCTCCGCAGAATCAGGCTAAGACTTATTACAATTTACAAGGAGATTCACAAAATCACGCCATCCAATCTCCCGTCATCCCAGAGCACCAACTACCATGAAACAAGACAAAATAACGGTCCCTACATCATCAACTCGCTAAATTTCAATAAACTTTGCTACCAATATTCCCTTTAGCCAAGGACGATAAGGGAATGGAATAGGTTACCATCCAACACACTCCCGATGTTAAGTCATTTAAAAAGGGGATTGAGCAACGAGATCTCCCCAACTTGGTCAAAAAGGCACACTTCAAAATTTAATCACTACTCTACTCACTCCGACCTGCGCGAGATAACCACTGATGAGGTGTTTGCGCAGTAATCAACCAGAACCAGACCATGATGGAGAAGGTGAGGACAGACTCTACGATGGCTATACAGAATTGGACCATAATTGCCTGAGGTAGATTGTGCTTCCTCAGCTGCCGCAGGAAGTACATCCTCTGTGTGCCTTTTTGACTGTAGAGTCGATGGTAGCCCCCCACTTAAGGACCTTGGAGATGATGTTCCCAGGAACTTAAAAGACTCCACAGATGTGACTGTGGTGTTGTTGATGGTGAGTGGGGTGAGGGGAGGGGGAGCTCTCCTAAAGTCTACAATCAATTCCACTGTCTTAAGAGCATTGAGCTCCAGGTTGTAGCGATGGCACCAGGACGCCAGCTGTGACACATCCTGTCTGTAGGCAGATTCCTCCCCACCCAGGATCAGTCCAATCAGGGTTGTCCGAAAACCTGAGAAGGTTGTCAGAGGAGTCAGTGGAGGTGCAGTCATTGGTGTAGAGGAGAGGGGAGAGTACGTAGCCTTACGGTGCTCCTATGCCGAGGGTTTGCAGGTCTGAGATGTGCTTTCCCAGCCTCACATGCTGCTTCCTGTCTGTCAGGAAGCTGGTGATCCACCGACAGAGGGGTTCAGGCACAGTCAACTCAGAAAGTTTGGAGTGTAGTAGCTCTGGCACAATGGAGTTGAATGCAGAGCTAAATCAACAAACAAAATCCTCGCATAGGTCCCCTGGGGGATGCTGGAGGATGAAATGCAGGCCCAGGTTGACTGCGTCATCCACAGATCTATTGGCCCGATATGCAAACTGCAGAGGGTCCAGCAGGGTGTTTGTGATATTTTTCAGCTTGGCCAGCACAAGCCTTTCAAGGGTCTTCATGTCTACAGAAGTCGGTGCGACAGGCCTGCAGTCATTATTACCAGTAATCCTCGCCTTTTTGGGTACAGGGACAATAGTGGAGACTTTGAAGCAGGTAGGGACAGTACAGGTTTGCAGGGACTGGTTGAAAATGTCTGTGTAGACCGGTACCAGTTGTTCGGCACAGAGCTTGAGAGTAGAGGGGGAAATTTGTCTATTAATGCTACATAATATACTCTGTGTACAAATTAATAAATCTTTGAATTGGGGGTGGCACAGTGGAATAGCGGTAGAGTTGATGCCACAGCGCCAGCCTCCCGAGTTTAATCCTGACTGCGTGTGCTGTCTGCACGTAGTTTATACGTTCTCCCCGTGTGGGTTTTCTCCAAGTGCTCTGGTTTCCCCCCATACTCCAATGACGTACAGGTTTGTAGGCTAATTGGCTTCAGACAAAAAAAAATGTAAATTGTCCCTAGTGTATAGGATAGCGCTACAGTACAGGGTGATCATGGTCAGCGCGGACTCTTTGGGCTGAAGGGCCAGTGTCCGCACAATATTATCTCTAAATTCCAAAGTTTGAGTACCTTTTATACGTTTCACAGATTAATGGCTTCTTTGCACATTGACGCAGCAGGTACATTTTATTACATAAGTGAGAGGCCGAACAGCGATTGGTATCACCATTAGACTACAGACCAGAGACATTAAACAAATATAATGGAGATGCTGGGAATAGACGTAGGACATTTGTTTCCCTTGACTGGGCTGATCAGACGTCAAGGTCCTTTATTATATATTTAAACACTGATCACATATATCCAAGGACGTTGTTGATAACTAGAGTAGAAATTACATGTTCCCCAGCAGAAAGATATGAATCATCGTGAGCAATGGGTGAGGTGCAGGAAGACTGGGGGTGGCTAATACTAAGAAGGGCTGAGAAAAAAAACATAGCAACTATAGAGACCATTGAGGAAAGTTCCTGGCAAGGATTCCAAAGGCTAAGGTTTAGAATAGTTTAGGTTAAGATGCGCACATGGAAAGCTGGGTTGATTAGGGATTGTTAGCATTGATTTGTACATAGGGCACCATATCATGAATTTGATTTGTGTTTTTTCAAGTAACCAAGAAGAATAATAAGGGCAGGGCTGTAGACGTCTTTGATCATGAGCGCATGGAACACTGCTCTGTTAGATCACATGGGATCTAGAGAGAGCTTATTAACTGCCTGCAGACTTGGCTTAATGGTAGAAAGTGGTGGTGGTGGAAGGTTCTTTTTCAGACTGGAGTTATATGATTAGTGGTGTGTCTCAGTGAGCGATACTGGGCCTGTTACTATTTGCCATCTATGCCAACGCTTTGGGTGAAAATGTACAAGGCAAGATTGGTAACTGGGCAGATGACACCTAAAAATAGGTGAGCTACAGGGAGAGGTTGGGCAGGCTGGGACTTTATTACTTGGAGAGCAGGAGGCCAATGGATAGTCTTATAAAGTTGTATAAAATCATACAGGGAATAGATAGGGCCTTTTTCCTCCAAGGTAGAGAAATCAAGAACTAGAGGACCTATGTTGATGGTGAGACAGGAGAGATTTAAAAGGGACCTATGGGGCAACTTATTTACACAGAGGGTGATGGTTATATGAAATAAGCTAACCGGGAAAGTAGTTAAGGCAGGTATAATAAAAACATTTCAAGGACAGTTGGAGGGGTACATGAATAGGAAATATTTAGAAGGATATGGGCCAGGCACGGGCAAATGGGACTAGTTTGGATGGGGCATCGAGGTCAGCATGAATGAGTTGGGACGAAGGGGCTGTGTCTGTGCTGTATGACTATTTTTTGCCATGTTGATTTAGCAGAATATGGAAATATGTATAAACTTCACTGCTGCGTCAATTGAAACTTGATTTTATTCAATTGGTACTTAGTAGTTATTTGTGCTAAACACCAGTGATCATGACTAATGTAATATATTTTGTACCCATTGGTAGGCTGGTGAGTTATGCTTGTTGTGGGCTTCAGAGGTCACAATAGGTGTATTTAGAAATAGAATTTAAAAAACATCAGAATAATTGTGTAACTGCAGAGATTGCAGTTGACATTTTTTTGCCTGCACAAATTATATATTGTTGAAATAAGTCAATTAATGTGTTAATACATCAAAGGAAACTTGCAGCTGAAGTGGATTGAATGTAGAAGGGAACAGATGAATTGGGAACCATTTCAACATTTGCATTCACGAGGCTGTATGTGCATTATGGCTTGATTTGATAGATCTATGAAAATGAATTTAATGTATGTGCTTAAAAAGCATATTGAGTATTGGACAGGATTTGAATACCTACATAGAAACATAGAAAATAGGTGCAGGAGTAGGCCATTCGGCCCTTCGAGCCTGCACCACCATTCAATATGACCATGGCTGATCATCCAACTCAGTATCCTGTACCTGCCTTCTCTCCATACCACCTGATCCCTTTAGCCACAAGGGCCACATCTAACTCCCTCTTAAATATAACCAATGAACTGGCCTCAACTACCTCTGCGGCAGAGAATAGTAAGATTAAACGAGAACTTACCTAAGTTTGAAGTTTGATCTTTATTTTATGAGGAGTTACGTAGGTGATTACGTGAAGAAGCCCGTCAGTGCGCCTGCGCGTCAATCTTCAAAGCAGCGGTGTGAAATCACAAAAAACAAGAACCGAAGTAATATAGTCTCATACTAAAACGAGTAATACAAGAACTTCCATCTGACCTTTATGATAGAGGGTAGGGTCATGGCGGGCACGTAATCACCTACGTAACTCCTCATAAAATAAAGATCAAACTTCAAACTTAGGTAAGTTCTCGTTTAATCTTACTATTTTACTTCGGAGTCACGTGAGTGACTACGTGAAGATTTTAAAGCTTTGTGATTTCATGCCGTGGATCAATCCCGGCTTCTCACTGCATAGATTGACTCGGAACGAGAATAATCAATCATGCATTCATAATAACATTTGTACCACAAATGCAGTAATTCATTTCAAGAATGAAATGAATCAGATCCCCTTTAAACCAGAGGAATTTACACAGAACTTAAAATAGTTTCTGCAAACAACCCCGCATTAACAATAGGCCGATGGTAAAAATGTTGAAACATCAACTCATTGGACCACCCGGCGGCTGCGAGGATATGGTCGACGGGCCCGTCTTTTGCCCTGGCCGCCAACATTTCTGCTGCCCTAGGCGAGTGAGACGTAAAAACATAAGTGTTAATACCAGCAGCTGTTAAGACTTCTTTTATCCATCTGGAAATAGTCTGTATTGAAACTCTCTTGTGTGGTTTCTTGTGTGTGATCAAAAACCCAGTTTCCGTATTCTCAAATTCTTTGTGACCTCAATGTATTGTAATAAATATGTCTTAATACAAAGACATGGATCATTTGGATATGCTGCCAGCATAATTTTAAATCCTGTCACACCTGGCCTAATTTGCTTTATTAGGTCATAGATATAGAATGTAACCTTGTCTTCAGTTACTTCCATACTATCTATTTGTAATTTTCCAAGTGTTTGCACTCGTTGTGCTGTCACTTATGCCATAAACATGAATACTTTCATACTGAGCTTGACCAAAGGTAAAGACACACTTGATAACCATCACGAAGTAGTTTCAGTACCACACTTACATCCCAGATTGTCACGTACCTAGGTTTCGGTGGTTTGGAATTAAAGATTCCTTTCATTAGTCTGGAAACAATTGGGTGTGACCCAATTGAGTTTCTTTCTGAATCCAGAACCAAATATGAGGACAATGCACTTCTGGCTGAATTAATTGCACTATAACTCAGACCTTCATCATAATAAAGTTTTGACAGAAATTCTAAACATTTGAAATATCTGCAGTACTTTATTGCACATTCTTTTGTACCCAGAACTTTTCCCATTTCTTAATATAAGAAAGGTACTGTTTTTGAGTGCTCTTCCTCCAGGCTGCCGTAAGCATGTCCACAGTATGCTCAGACAGTCCTCGTCCCAGAAAAGGCATTCTTAAAACCTGCAAATCAACAAATCCAAAGGATCATATAATGGATGTTGTTCCCCTGTACAAGGAGCAGCAATAAATTACTCTTTTTTGGGACTTTCATCAACATTTGTGTTGTTAATTCTAATATCAACGGATACCATGGCTGTGTAGGCCAATCTGGTACTACCAATACCCTTGAAGCAGCATCTTGCCTGATTTTAAGCAAACATTGGCTTATGAGGCAGAAAGGTGGAAATATATATGAAAACATACCACCCCAATGTAGCGAGAAAGCATCAATCGCCACTGCTCCTGGATCTGGTTTCCATGAGACATATCTCGATAGCTGATGATTCAAGTCGATGTCGGTCATTCCAAATCTGATGACTATATCATTGAATACCTCTTGATTCAACATCCATTCTTTATTATCATGGAACTTTTCGTGACTTGGTGTCTGCTATCGTTCATTCTACCTGGTAGATAGATAGCTGAAATCCAAATGTTCTTTTCAATACACCAAGCCCAAAGTTGATTAACCATTTTGTCACAAGACACCGACTTAATTCCATATCATTAATATAAACAACTACTGTTGTGTTATCAATTTGAACTTGAACATGCTTATTAGTTGTGTTAGAACAATAAGCTTGGAGCCCATAGAAACATCCTAGAAGCTCCAAATAGTTAATTCCCCATGTCTGCAGTAACAATGACTCTTCCTGATTCCATCTGCCTCCTCAGCTAGACGTTAAGTCAGTTGCACCCCATCCTGGTGCACTGGCATCAGTTTGTAATATCATGGAAGGTTGTTCAATCAGCACTTTGCTGGAACTGCTTGAGACATGTAGAATCCACCACTGCAGACCAGAAACAGCATTTGTTGTTAGTTGCATGGTTCTATCAAAATGACCAACATGCATTCTCGGTGCCTGTTCTTTAAGTCTCTGCAGCTGTTGATAATGTAATGGTCCAAATTGGACTGCTGGGAATGCTGCTACTAATTTTCCCAGTACACGAGCCACCTGTCTAATTGAAGGTTTTTGCTCGTTTAGGAGATTACTGCAATCTTTAATCAAATCCACCCTTTTCCCTGGGCAAAGTGATATTCATTTGGACTGAATCAATTGTGAACCCCAAATAATTAATAGAGGTACATGGTGTTAACCTAGATTTCTGTGGATGAATTAGAAACCCCAACTTTTCAAAAGTTGATTTCACAACTGCAACAGATACTTCTGTTGACTGTTTTGTCTTTCCTATAATCAAGACATCATCCAAATATGCCATTAGTACATGCCCCTGGCTACTCAGCAAGCCCAGAATTGGTTTTAACAATTTTTGTGAATATTCTGAGTGCAGATATTAACCCATTAGGCAGAGCTTTGAACTGCCACAACTGGTTCATCCATTTAAATTTAAGATACTTCCTATCTTCTGAATGAACAGACACTGAATAATATGCATCTTTCAAGTCTATAGTTGCCATATAACATGCTTCTGAAATAAGCTGTTTGGCAGTCACAAATGTTTCCATTTTAAAATGTCTAAATTGCACAAAAGGATTCAGATTTATCAAATCTACAAGAATCCTACATCCTCCATCCTTTTTTGATCGAGGGAATATTTTTGACACAAATTGGTGACTTTGGTAGACTGATTTTTCAATAACCCCTTTTTTTTAATATAGGGTTTCAATTGCAACCTGAACCTCCATCACTTCTTTTTGTACAAAGTGCAGAGTTCGGCTAGGAACATGCTGAACAGGCAACTCATAATTTGGATTGAATTCAATTCGAAATCCTTGTATATTATTCAGGATTACCACATCTGAAGTAATTTTCTTCCAATTATTATAGAAGAAATGTAACCTGCCTCCAACTTTTGGACTTAATCCAGTTAGTATGTTCCCATGAGAACCAGGTCCACCTACCTCTTGAGTCATTTCAGTACCCTGAGATTCCTGGGTTCTCCCGGAAGCACGCCCACTGGTTCTTGCTCCCGCTGCAGGCCGCCAACTACGTCCCTGCGTTGATGAGCGACTTGGTCCAGGATCCGTATGATGTCTGAAAGGATACTTCCTCTTTACAGACTTCACAACCATTGATGTCTTCATCAATCCTGTTTTCGCTTCATCTTCCAACTCTTTAATACGTCTCCCGAGATCTCTCCAAAGAGTAAGTTGGGTAATTTGTATATTACTTGGTTTGCAGAGTGCTGCGAATTTCGGATTCATAGTAGACCGTATAGCACTTCTCGAAGTGGGTGCTGCATAGCAACCCCAGTGCTTGCTGATGCAACTTCGTCATCTTTTGGTTGTTACCTGCTATTCTGGTAAAAGCAGTTATTCCAGAACCCAGCAGCTTTAATATTCTCTGCAACTGATTCCAGATACTCTTGCAGTCTCATCCATTTCATGCTGTTCCAGCTAATGGTAAACCAAGTAATTTATTAAGGAGGCCAGTTCTTCCTAATGGCTCTCCTGACCCTGACGGGGCAGCGAATCCTACTACCAGGGTTGGAACATCTGGCAGCTGCCTTTCATCGCCTTGTACAGCCTCACCGTCAGAGTCGGGGTCTGAAATCTCATGACCCGTAGCACGCTCCTCATTCCTGAGGGTGCATTCCATCAGCCCTGAGCCAGGTGCTGTTAAGCTGCTCCTGCAGCTTGGATTACAGTACACTCCTTCCTGAGTGAACTTTTGCTCCAACAACCTATGAAAAAGGCTTCTATTTGGGCAATACGCTCGAAAGCAGTATCTAGCCCTGTACCAGGAGCTGTTTGAGCTGTTTCCAGCAGCTTGGCTTTCAGAACACTCCTCACTGAGTGAACGTTGCTCCAACAGCCTGTGTAAAAGGCTTTCTATTTGGGCAATACGCTCTAAAGCAGAATCTAGCCCTGGAGCTTCTTCATTGCCTGGGACTCCCTCCGTTGGGATTTAAACTTTGTCTTTTGCCCGACAGGCACTGACTATGTTTTCACCAGCCCCAGGTCCACAGTCGCTATGCTCACCGCTGGCGACTGTACCGGGGTTTAGAGGCGGTTGGTCTCTAACCGCGGACTCCCGACTTTCCCGACTTCTGTCGGCTATGTCGCTCGCCTCTTCCTCCTGTCCGTTTTTTCCCATGGCGTCTGTGGGAAAAATCGCCATAGACCTACAGTAAACGGACCTGGAAAACCTGTAAAAAAGTTTTTACTTACCTTGTAGTTGAAAAACTACAAACCACTCGAGGAGCACTGCTCCTCACGTCCGTTTGCGTCAAGGCGTCTGACGTAATGACGCGCAGGCGCACTGACGGGCTTCTTCACGTAGTCACTCACGTGACTCTGAAGTAAAATTCCACAGATTCACCACTCTCTGTGTGAAAAATGAGTTTCTCATCTCGGTCCTAAAAGACTTCCCCCTTATCCTTAAACTGTGACCCCTTCTTCTGGACTTCCCCAACATCGGGAACAATCTTCCTGCATCTAGCCTGTCCAACCCCTTAAGAATCTTGTAAGTTTCTATAAGATCCCCCCTCAATCTTCTAAATTCCAGCGAGTACAAGCCGAGTCTATCCAGTCTTTCTTCATATGAAAGTCCTGCCATCCCAGGAATCAGTCTGGTGAACCTCTGTACTCCCTCTATGGCAAGAATGTCTTTCCTCAGATTTGGTGACCAAAACTGTACGCAATACTCCAGGTGTGGCCTCACCAAGACCCTGTACAACTGCAGTAGAACCTCCCTGCTCTTATACTCAAATCCTTTTGCTATGAATGCTAACATACCATTCGCTTTCTTCACTGCCTGCTACACCTGCATGCCTACTTTCAATGACTGGTGTACCATGACACCCAGATCTTGTTGCATCTCCCCTTTTCCTAATCGGCCACCATTCAGATAATAGACTTTCCTGTTTTTGCCACCAAAGTGGATAACCTCACATTTATCCACATTATACTGCATCTGCCATGCATTTGCCCATTCACCCAACCTATCCAAGTCACCTTGCAGCCTCCTAGCATCCTTCTCACAGCTAACACTGCCCCAGCTTTGTGTCATCCGCAAACTTGGAGATGTTGCATTCAATTCCCTCATCCAGATCATTAATATATATTGTAAATAGCTGTGGTCCCAACACTGAGCCTTGCGGTACCCCACTAGTCACTGCCTGCCATTCTGCCTGCCATACTCCTACTCTTTGCTTCCTGTCTACCAGCCAGTTCTCTATCCACATCAATACTGAACCCCCAATACCGTGTGCTTTAAGTTTGCATACTAATCTCTTATGTGGGACCTTGTCGAAAGCCTTCTGAAAGTCCAGATATAACACATCCACTGGTTCTCCCTTATCAACTCTACTAGTTACATCCTCGAAAAATTCTATAAGATTCGTCAGACATGATTTACCTTTCATAAATCCATGCTGACTTTGTCCAATGATTTCACCCCTTTCCAAATGTGCTGCTATCCCATCTTTAATAACTGACTCTAGCATTTTCTCCACTACCGATGTTAGACTAACTGGTCTGTAATTCCCTGTTTTCTCTCTCCCACCCTTTTTAAAAAGTGGGGTTACATTAGCTACCCTCCAATCCTCAGGAATTACTCCAGAATCTACACAGGCAGTATTTTTGGTGCTAGCATTAAGCAACATTCGATCACAACCCCCTTCACTCAATTCCATTAATGTGCTGTCCCCAAATTTGAGGTTCCCTATTACAATTGTTTCCATTGTTTATACGCGCCAATGCCTTCTGTCAGGGATTGCCAACTGCTGATGAATTGCGGATTTATTTTGTCTGGGTCTACAAGGAACTGGACAGAGTGACAAATTAATTTCCAAAAGAACTCATATGTTAGCAGAGGTGATATTTTCATGTCATAAGTATAAACTGAATTTGCCATGATATGCCAATTACTAATTTAAACTGTTGAAATATTTTAATTTACCTGCAGACATTATTTTAAAATATTTTGCATACAGTTAAGAATAAAGCTGTGATGATGCAGGCAGAAAATATGGATACACTACAATTTGGTTTATGCTTTTCCAAGTTCTGAAAATTAGAATGAGCTGCGAGTTTTGTTAACATTTTTGATCATCCCTCTGACTCAGCATTGATTTGCCATCTTGCTCTCGTCCAACTGTGTTGTGCATTGGCACATTATATAACATATTATACAAGCGCATGGTTTTGAATTGCAGTACACGCAACTTCTGCATCATTGCTGTTTTTTTAGGGAAAAAGCATGGAATGAATGACATTTAATGTGCAATTTAGTATTGGTTTGTTTTATAACTATAACCCAACCAATTCTTTGCAGTAACGTTTTTATGCGACTTGTGTGCACAGTACATAGTCTTTAGAATTTCTAGAAATTGAAAATCTGGATTCCTCTGGCAAACAAGCCACCAAGTTGTTGACCGTTTTTACTGTTCTAAACTTATAAGATAAAAACACACTAGTAAAGCTTTAATGAACTGTTTGCTTTATAAATCAATCATCATGGACTTGCATGTAGGTGATATTCATGTGATGGTTTGAGCTGGAAGAACTCGGCAGCTACTTGTGTGAAGAGCATACCTCATTTAACATTTTTAATAAACCTCCTACAATTGGAGTTGGCACCAATACTGGAACACTGCTGATGTACTGAAACACCCCTGATATCGACCAGTATTTTTGTTCTGTTCCTGGAGCTTCTGAATTAAGTCAGGTTTGTTAAGTCAAGACACTCACAAGAACATTAGAGTACTAAACTTGGCATTTATACGGTAATAATTTCCCCACAAAATCATACCAAATGATCCATTGGGATGAACTGTACTGTGCTTTGAAAATACAAGCCTGAGGTTTGAATTAGTGTCTGACAGGGAACTTGCAAAAGTTGGAAATTATTCTTTCTATTGGACTTGCAGAGTAATTGCTGAGTTTATCACTGTGGACAGATGAGTCACTTGTAGTTCCAGGAAAGTGGACATGATTCATCTGAGTACTGTGATGTTGCTGAAAAGTTGTTCTCTTTGTTTAGTGGATTCCGTGCAATGATGTAAATATCATTGCAGATTACTGGGCATCTCAGTTGCTAACTTGTCTTGTAAATTTGGTGATTTTTTAAAAAGTCAGCATGTATTATTGAATTTTGTAAAATTATTACTTTTATGGGAAGGTCATACACAGTGATTGCTGCTCTTCATGTTTTCTTTGAGTTGATAGGCATTGAAGGTCATATACATTGCGTGTGTATAAATGTACAGAATCCACACTGTGGTTTGGGGAGCTGCTTTTTGGGCACTGGTCAGGAGGGGAGGCGGGGGGGAGGGTTGCTGAGGAGAACTCTGGTTGTGACTTGTCGAGGAGAACTCGGGCCGTGAATTGTCATTCTAGAGGGATTATAGTGACAGATCTTTATATTGTTTCAAGGATTCTTTCCTTTAGTCACTATGATTGTAGAGCATCCTTCTGAAATGTGGTTGTGCACAGAAACTCACCTCCATCTTGTGCCTGCTACATGGGAGCATGCATCCTGTGTTCCTAGCCAGTGGTTCCCACAAATACCCAATTTCAGTAGACTGGTGTAAAACCAGTCAGCATGATTGCTGCATCAGTTGATTTCAACTATCTTTGCCTGCGTTCAACAGGATTTTCAGTGGAGCGCAGCTAATTTGAAAGACAAATGTGAAACTATTTAACTTGCATTGCCTACACACCAGAACGAAGCCACATCAACCTTGAGCATCAAGCAGCAGTGCATAAACAATAATTTGTCTGTACATATTTAGACGCTGCACCCCAAGTTGTCACTGACCTATACAAGAGAGCGGATGTTATACTTAAAATTGCAAAACAAATGTCCTTTACCTTCCTGCCCTCTGTCGTGTAATGCCACTTTTCGTCAATAAAACCTACAAGCACATATCTCGGAAGCCACCTCTCAATCAAGGTGGTTGTCGTTCACCATTACCTTCAGTGCTCCAGTGCATCCTTTACATCTCTGAGGAAAACAGTATTTTAAGATCAGGTAAAAAAACTCATAGAAACATAGAAACATAGAAAGTAGGTGCGAGAGTAGACCACCAGGCCCATCGAGCCCGCACCGCCATTCGCTCATGGCTGAACACTAAACAGATACCCTTACCCACAAACAGTAGACACAAGACACAGAACACAAGACACTACCCTCCCCTTTATATCGCTATCACCCCTCTCCACCCCAAGAACCGCGTGATCTCCTGGGGGAGGCAAAAAAACGGATAAAAACCCAGGTCCAATTCGGGGAAAAAATCCGGGAAATTCCTCTCCGACCCCAATCCAGGCGATCGACACTTGTCCAGGAGATCACTCAGGTCTTACTATACTAACCATACCTAGGTCCATATCCCTGCCCTCTCCCCGTAGCCCCTTATCCCCTTGGCAGCTAAAAAACCATCTATTTTAGACTTAAATATATTTAATGTTTCTGCTTCCACTGCTCCCTGGGGCAGTGAATTCCATAAATTAACCACCCTCTGGGTGAAGAAGTTCTTCCTCATCTCAGTTTTAAAAGAGCCCCCTCTTATTCTACAACTATGTCCCCTAGTTCTAGTTTCCCCGATCATTGGGAACATCCTCGGTGCATCCACCCGATCAAGGCCCCTCACGATCTTATATGTTTCAATGAGATCGCCTCTCATTCTTCTAAACTCCAAAGAGTAGAGTTCCAGCCTACTTAACCTTTCCTCATATGTCAATCCCCTCATTGCAGGAATTAATCTTGTAAACCTTTGCTGCACTGCCTCCAGGGCCAGTACATCCTTTCTTAAGTATGGACCCCAGAACTGTACACAGTATTCCAAATGTGGTCTCACTAATACTGTGTACAGCTGCAGCAAGACCTCCGTGTTTTTATACTCAATCCCCCTAGCAATAAAGGCCAAAACTCCATTGGCCTTCCTGATTGCTTGCTGCACCTGCATACTAACTTTTAGTGATTCATGTACTACTACCCCTAGATCCCTTTGCGTTGCATTACAACGCAGCTCCACCTCATTTAGAAAATAACTTGCCCTATCATTTTTTTTCCCAAAGTGAATGACTTCACATTTATTAGTATTAAATTTCATCTGCCAAGTTGTTGCCCACTCACCTAGCTTATCTATATCCTTTTGCAGACTCTTCCTATCCTCCTCATCCCCTACTTTTCCTCCCATTTTGTATCGTCCGCAAATTTTGATATATTACACTTGGTTCCCTCCTCCAAATCATTTATATAAATTGTGAACAACTGGGGTCCCAGCACCGACCCTTGCGGAACCCCGCATGATTTGTTGGAAGCAGTAATCCCTGCCTTCCTGTGTGGACTATCCACAGAAGGCATCTCAAAGTTCTGTAGATCTCACTATCACCAGGATGGTCCCTGCAAAATCTTCCATAACCACTATCAGATTAAATGAATCAACATCTTCTCCCAGGTTGCCATCTCCAGCACTGAAGCTCTCTCTGCACTTAACGTGCCCTGTGGGCAGTTCATCTCACTCTCATGCCTGACACCGGATTCTGTAAACACATGGTGTTTACCAGTGAACAGCAGAAACAGTTAAAGGATTTTCTCAAAGCTTCCTTGGAAAAAAAACATGTAACATTCCTATAGATTTGTGGGAATTGCTGGCCCACAGCAGCTCAAAAGGTGCATGAAGGCTGCCATTGAGAATTTATTGCCCATTCATCAAGAGTCCAGCATAAGGAATGGAAGCAGCCTGCCTTCTAGCTCCTCTAGCACCTGTAGCCGAGTCTGCCGGCCCCACTGCAGAAATGGAGTGAAAGAAAAATGTCATCCTTGATTCAAAGAGTCTGAATAAGGTGAAGAAAAAAAGATGACTTGTCTAACAAAAAATATCTTAATGGCCAATCACGCTGTACATGTTATATTAGAATTAAGACAGTATATTAGAATTTGTTTTTAAACCCACAATTATCAGCAATGAATTGAAAGGTTCAGGGAAACTAGTATTGCAGCAAAACTAGAATTTTCATGCAGAGATATATATATATATATATATATATATATATATATATATACATACACACACACGCATGCACGCACGCACGTGCGGCTTTTGTGGGAATATTAGAGGGCATAGCTTTAAGGTGAGTGGGTCAAATTTTAAAGGAAATGTGCAGGGCAGGTTTTTGTTTTACAGAGGGTAGCGAATGCCCGGAATATGCTGCTGGTTAAGGCAGATAGGATGGTGGAATTTAAGAGACTTCTGAACATACATATGGATATGCAGGGAATGGAGGAGGAATGTGGATTACATGCAGGCAGAATTGAGTTGGTCTTGGCATCATGGTCAGCACAGACTTGGTGGGATGAAGTGCCTGTTCTTGTGCTGTATTATTTAATGTTACAAATTTTTGGCATGAATGATGAATACTCTTCCAGTACCAGTGTAACTTTAGCCAGCCGATATTTGTGAAGGGAATGAATTTGTGACTGCTTCTTTGATGTATTGGGATCCTAGCGACAGACTGCTGTTTGTGAATCCCCTGCTTATGCGGTATTGTTTGTTCCCTTGATGGGATTAAGATCTACTACTAGTTAAATTAAATTTGTCATCCTTTATATGTAGTCTGTTACTTATTGAAGACTTTGAAGATCCTCTGGTAGTCTGATAAATGTGGGTAATTTTTGTGGTTTACTTTTTCATATTTTATAAATTCCCAAAACCCAAAACTAGATCACCTGCTTCTTCCCAGAAAAAAAACTAAGCAAGTTGCCTGATCATACTTCAAGAACACGATGCTTCAAACTTGAATAAGTACAATGAGCTGCCTTTGAAGGATAATCTTTGAATGAATTTTAAGCTTTGCTGTTCAGAGACGGTCTTATGATGCTGGTCCCTGAAAATGAGGTCCTTTAATAAGAGATAGTTGTAGCCATATGTCAGTATCACAGTTAAACATCTTGTCAATAGTGTTGATTAATAAGCTTGTCAAAATTGACTGCTGCAGGCAATCTTCAAGGAATTGTTCCTATGACAACTTGTATTTACAAGTTACTTTAATGTTTTCTTAAGGAAATGTGAAGGGAAGTACGGAGTTGAGACAAAGGAGGATTAGGAATAATGATCAACAAGGAGAATTAACACTGGGATTTGAGATGGTCTTATTCTAATAATCGTTTAACTTCCATATCATTCTTTAGTGATTCTTTATATTCCATGATTTCCTATTTATTAAAATTAGTTTATCATACAGTACTTTCTTTGAGCTTTTATTATTGTGAAACCTAGGAATTCTGTCAAAACCGCCTCCATGGAAAATAAATGTGTTTCAAGCTTTCAAACTTCATGTTTGTAATTGAAGATCTTTGAGAGAGTTATTGTTGTATCCTTTATTTGGTTTGAAAATAGTTTACCTGTATGAAACACTATTGTGCATAGAACAGGTCTTTATCTATGTTTTATACAAATTCAGTACTTTGATGTTTGGTGCTCTTTTCAGAATTTTGTTTTCCTTTTTATAATTTTTCTACCAAATCTATAGACTTATTCCCTTTGGTATTTTCCCCGGAGGTGATCGCTTTCTGTCCATTACTTTGAGTTTTGTCCAGAACAGCAGAGGACATTTATGGCCAAATGGAGTAATTGGTAGTACATGGAACCATAGTTAAGTGATCAGTGTAATATAATTGAAAGGATGTTGTCCATTTTAGGAACAAAGGGAATGATGGGTCTGAAATGGGATCCAGAATTCTGGTGCTTGGATACCTGGGCCAGGGCCTTTAATTGTCTGAAGGGAAAAGATCTTTTGCCCTTTCATCCAAAATAGCTTGGTTCTCTGCAGGCTGCCCTGTCTCTTGTCAACTTCCTGATCCTCCTACTCCGAAAGTATTTAGTTTGATATATGTGTGTGGAACTTAAGTGTAGTGTTATGAGCATCTTTGGATTGTTTATTTATTAATGTGTTGCATTGTTAATATCTGCACTTTTAAAGGAAGAATGAAGGGTGGTTGTCCATTTGCAGTCAGCAATCTTATCAAGTTGTTAGTCTTGGAACTGGTATTGTACAATAACATTTCCATTAACAAGTTCATGGCTGGGCTTATACCAGAAAATAGCTAAATCCTTTCTGATATTCTGTATTCATTCTTGAAAATATTATTTCTCTCATCAGATTTCTGGCCTGCTTTATGTTTTTTAAACCTGGAGATGTGCCCTGGCTGCTTGCCATACCACAGTATCAAGGCTGCTTTAGAAGCATATGTCATAACAAAGAAAAATCCCATTAGCTTTCAATATTACTGGAAAAAATAGATCATCCATCATTATTAATTTATTGGGTGAGTAAGAGCTCAGGCTAGTTTTGGTGAACTAATACCAATTTAACTTGAGTGTGATCTGAATATCTGATGCTACCAGTCTTGCAGGAGTCATTAGCAATAGTGAGATTCAAACAGTTATACAAATTTTAGAAACTGACTCTTTTCTCTCCAATCACACATTTTTTTGCAGATGATTGCATTGTAATGCATCCTTATTCTTTTCAAGTAGCTCATTCGTTCAGTAAATTGGACAGTTGGTATATGAATTCAGGGTGGTATGCATATATAGCTCAAGCACTCAATTATATTTCTGCAAACATTTTATATTTTGATTACCTAGAAACAGACTTTGTCCTTTAGTGCTTATGATTTGTTGTAGGAAATTAATCATTTTCAGTTATCTTGGCATAAAACAGCCAGGACAAATACTGGCTTCATCTATTTTCTAAAAAGTATGCAAAATACTGCAATCTATCAGCCCTCTATGCTAAAACGCAGCCTGAAATTTTGAACGCTGACTTCTGTAACTGTAAATTATAACTGACGGACTTTTTCTCTGTAACTCTAATAATACTTTATTGTTAAACTAAATCTTGCACTCATATTTTTCTCTTTTCACTACCTGTTGTACGTGTGCGGCTTGATTGTACTTCTGTATTGTATGATTTGATGTGACTGGATAGCATTAGTTTTTCACTGTATCTCAGTACACCTAACAAAAATAAACCAATACTAATTTGAAACCTGTTCCAATTTCATAACAAGCTCCGAGAAAGCCTCTTCACATTTGTCTACAGTAAAGATAACAACTTGTTTTTACATGATGGAGCAGAAAAAGTGCAGAATTTAAGAGATGCATGAAAAAAAAAGGCACTTCTTCCCCCCCAGCCACATACAACAACAGAAGACATTGGAGAAGGCGTGTGCCACCAAGCTCCTCAAGCCTGGCCCACCATGTAATAAGATTATGGCTTGTCTGTGCCGTGTCCACACTCCAGTTCCACATCAGTCTCAATTTCCTGAACCATCAAAACAGCGACTTATTTGATTCCCAGAGTCATCTACTGATTAACAAGGCCTTGTGGAAGGCAGGACTCTCCTACCAAAGACATCAAGCTCTGTACTTAGAACTACTTTGGCAGTAAGCTAAATCTCACTTGCCTTGCCTTATTTTTTAAGCTTATCACCATCAAAAGTCTTTGAATATCTGTGACATTGAAATAATGATGGAAAAACATTTGATATCTGTTTAATAATCGTCATATTGTTTAAAAAAATAAGCACAATTGTTTAAATGTTTATAAGAAAGAACTTAAATACATCTAAAACATTAAATAAATTTGAATTAATTTAATTTAATATTGTAAACTAACTTCTCAGCCTTCAGTCATTCCACCCCATTGAAGTCTCTAAATTTAGGTCTAAACAAGTGTAGTTCAGCACCCAGATTTCTCAACATAATTTTTTGTACATCTTTTTGTACATTATACATTTTGTGCATGGTTTCAATGAAGTATTTGTCTGAGAAATGATATTCATTATGTTTATCAAAATGCACAGAGTGCCTGTGCATTTCAAAATAATATGTTTCTATTTCAGCTTATTTAAATCTAAGAGAATTTTACCTTCTGCATTTTGGTCATATTTTTGACACCATTTATTCCTTCTTCTCAGTGAGATTGACACTTTGGAATACGGCCTACGTTGGACAATAAATCAGCCTGCAGTAATTGATTTCACATATAATCCTCAGAATCAAAGGATAGAACAGCTATTTAGTCATTCTAGACTGGGCTGAAATCTGGTTTGCAGTGGACTCGGCATCACAACTGTGCCACCCACACTGTGGCAACTATTACCTACGTGGCCACATTATTCCAAGAAAATAATGAGTAGAAAGAATTAATAAACAGTGTTGCTATTCCAGCTGAACATTTTAGCTCAGCCAAAAATAGGAGCTAATCAAAACGATTGTTTGATTATTCTTTATCCGCACCATCAAGTAAATATAATTCAAATATAAAGGATATTTGAAAAATATTGCATGGATATTTTCAGCTCAATGTTCTTTACCTACCTTCCAAAAAATATCTCAAAAGGATTTTTATGGCTGTTCTGCACATACCAAGAAAAATAATTATTGGGTGGCATTGTCCTCTGATGCTTCTCAGTGGGCAGTATGTTTGCAACGGCAGCAACTTACCAGCTTTTGTTCTTTATCAGTCGAGGAAAAAAAATATTGACCAGTTGTAGACATAGAACCAGTAAACATTAAATTAAAATTACAACAAATCTCAAGGTAAAACGGAAAAATATAGAATTACTCCGGCAGATCAGTCAGCATCTGGGGAAAGAGAAACAAATTTAAGATTGCATGTCAGAGGGAAGTGTCTAGAAAATTATTCTAGCAGAATAACTATTTCAATCACCGTTAAATTCTGTATTCTTGGATTCTCCAAGTAGGAGATCAGTATGTAGTATGAACTAGAAGATTTAAGGGTGTTCACTAAGTTGCAGCCTTAATAGTAGGTTTCTGACCATTAGATTTTAGAGATACAGTGTGGAAACATGCCCTTCAGCTCACAGAGTCCACGCCAACCAGCAATCACCCTCTATCCCTCTACACACTATGACACTATCCCTCTACACACTATGGTTAATTTATTATTTTTACCAAAGCCAATTAACCTGCAAACCTGTACGTCTTTGGAGTGTTGGAGGAAACTGGAGCACCCAGAGAAAACCCACGCAGTCCTGGGGAGAACGTACAAACTCCACAAAAAAAGCACCCATACTCGGAATCAAATCTGGGTTTCTAACACTGTAAGGCATCAACTCTACCGCTGCGCCACTGTGCCCATGGAATTCATTTATTGTTAGACTACAAAACAATAATAGATCTATGTTCTTGGATTTGTGCCATTTGGTTTATAAAGGTACTGAATAGAGACCACCTAGAAATGACGGAGATTCAGGAGCTTAGTCACCTTGGGTATTGTTAGAGGCTTGGGACCAAGTCTCTAGTTGATCCCTACGATAGAAAAGAAGTACTGGAGTAACTCAGTGGGTCAGGCAACATCTCTGGAGAAAAAGAATGGATGATGTTTTGGGTCGGGACCCTTCTTCAGACTGAAGGAAGGGTCTTGACCCGAAGCGTCACCCATTCTTTTTCTCCAGAGAAGCTACCTGACCAGCTAGGTTACTCCAGCACTTTGTATCTATCTTTGGTATAACCCAGCATCTGCAGTTCCTTGTTTTTACTCTCTAGTTGATTGATTCCTTTTGTGCAAGTTTATTCAAAGTAGCTATAGGGGGCTATTGCATAAAATATTTATTTTTGCCTCTTGCCAATGTATCTGTGATTCTAATTGTTGAATATTTCTTAATTACACCTTTGAGTTATTTCTCAACGTTGCCTTGTTTGTCTTTTGTTCCCTGCTCTGTTTCTAGCCCCCTGTCCATCTCTCGATCCTCTTTTTTTTAGATCTTGACAACACAATTGCATTTTTCATTTCATTCGATCTTTAATTTTCTTTCTTATTCGTTCATAGTTGGACCTCAGTGTTCACTGCATAATGACTAATACCTTTTCAAAATCTGTTGAAGATTGTTGTGCAGGTATTTGGGGTTGGAATGTACATTTTAAAAATGTGTTCTTCATGGGTTTGACCAAACTTTCATTTGTGGGGATGGGAAGGACTGCGAGAGGGAATTTAATATGGAGGTCTGCCTTCTTCGTGTTTTTGAACCTTGATGGTTTTATGAATTAAATCCCCATGCTATGCTTCTAAAAATACTTCTAAAGTACCCGTTTCTTTTTTGAAGTTTGAGAAAGCTAATAATAGTCATCTTTTGCTTTGAAAATATATGGGCCTCGTGTTATTGAAGTGACTGTGTCTGGGCTATTCTGCAGCTAATAACAGACAGGAAGGAGCGTGTCACTCAGACATTAGTATTTGGACTTTTCTGCAGCTAACTTCTATAGTTATCCACAATTTGGACAATCTCTTTATAACTGCAAAACAAAAATGAAGTTGTGAATGGGGTGAACCGAGTTGACATGATCTCCTGATATTTGTCATAGGCTACCACTTCAGTGGAGGTTGCAAATAGGAAGTTGTGCTTTTTTGCTGTTTTTTAAATAAACTGCCTTTCATAGTTTGATACAATTGCATGGGATTTACAATTGGAAAAATACAGTATCAGCAGGTCACTCAGTGGCTGCATCGACCTTGCCTTCGAGCCTATAATAAATCACAAGGGACAAAATGTTGCTAATAGAGACGGAGGCAGATGATGGAAAAAAAAAACGGAAGGATAATATAACCCACAAAGTATGAAGAGAACAGGGGGGGGTTGAGAGAATGGGTGGGGTAAATTCGTGCTAATGGCTTAATGGTAGCATAAAGTCATTATTGGGTCAGATTCATTAGTTGCTGACATAGATGTGCAGACAGACTGGCTTTGTACAAATGTGAGCGTGTTCAGCGGCAGTATAACAATAAAAGCTGCTGTGTCATTGAGATGGAGGATGGGAGTAGAGATTAAAACTGATGTGATCTATGTTTTAATATATAGTGAATATATTCTTAATTTGAACAAGGTTTCTTAATTTCAAGGAGATTGTATGTTCTAAAGCACTTTTCTCCTGAAACAATAGAATTGAACCTAATCTTTTTTTTAATAGATGTATTCCGGTTACATGTCATTCGGTTAGAACTCGGCAGTGAAACTACATGACCTCTTCAGTCGTTGAGACAATTAATTTCTGAAAAATAACGGAATCAGAGCTTAATAGCATGGAAACAGGCCCTTTGGCCCACCTTGTTCGTGCTGACCAAGATGCCATACTGGGCTAGTCCCATTTGGTTCACAGTCTTCTAAACCCTTCAATCCATTTTTCTGTCCAAATGTCAGAATTGTAATAATTGTATCCGCATTTATATCTTTCTCCGGCAGCTCATGCCAGATACGAACAACCCTCCCCACATTTAAAAAAAAAAGTTGCCCCTGAGGTGCCCCTTAAATCTCTCCTCTCTCACCTTAAGCCTATGCCCTCTAGTTTTAGAATCCTCTCCCCTGGGGGGAGGGGGAGACTTTGAGCGTTCACTTTGTCCATACCCATGCCAAGAATCAAGCCTCAAAGAACAGTTAACATACTGACGATCCTTTCTTGCACCCTTTCCAACCCAGTGGTATCCTTCCTATAACAGGGCAGCCAGAACTATACACAGTACTCCATGTGTGATCTTACCAATGACTTGCACTACTGCATCATGCTGCCTGACCCACTGAGTTACTCCAGCGTTTTGTGTCTACTCATGATGTGTCAACCTTTGCAGTCAATATCATTTCCAATGAAGGCAGGAGTGCCAAAGTCCCTCCACCACAGTGTCCACCTGACTCACCACTTTCAGAGAACCATTCACCTGTACTTCCAGATCTCCCTGTTTGCAACACTCTGCAGGGATTTACCATTTACTGTAATAAGTACTCTCCTGGTTTGACATTCCAAAGTGCAACAACTCAGACTTGTCAGAGTTAAATTCCATTTCCCATTCCATGGCCCATCTTCCCAATTTTTTGTTTAGAGATACAGCGTGGAAACAGGCCATTCGGCCCACCTTGTGTTGATCATCCGTACACTAGTTCTATCTTATCCCATCCTACACACTAGGGGCAATTTACAGAAGCCAATTAACCCGTGGAATGTGAGAGGAAACTGGAGAAACCAATGCGTCACATAGTCATGATCGAACCTGGGTCTCTGACGCTTTGAGGCAGCAGCTCTACCCCTGCGCCACTGTGCCGCCCTACTGATTGATCTCGATCCTTTTGTAAAATTAGATATCCATCCTCATTGTACATTATACCATCAATTTTGGTGTCATCTGCGAATTTACTAATAATGTTAACTTCATTGTCATCCAAATCATTAACATAGATAACAAACATCAGTGGATCCAGCGCCGACCACCGTGGCACTCAACTGGTCACATGCCTCCAATCAGTAAAACAACCACCCACAACTACCTTTTCATTTCTTCCTCTGCCAATTTTGAGTCCAATTGGTTAGGTCACTTTGAATTCCTGCTCTCTAACCTTCTACTAGATGTGTGTGTGAGTGTACTTCTACTAGATGTGTGTGTGTATGTGTCTCTCTCTCTTTATGAATTCATTTTTTAACATTCTCTTTTGCATCTCTCTGGCTTTGTGCAAGCCTTTGTACACTAGGAATATGAAGTTTGGTGTGTTAGTTATTCCTCACACTTCTCCTTAGTACAAACCAGATTGAAGAAGGGTCCCAACCTCAAACGCCATCCATCCTTTTTCTCCAGAGATGCTGCCTGACTCGCTGAGTTACTTCGGCACTTTGTCTCTCTTCGGTATAATCCAGCATCTGCAGTTCATTTCTACACATGCCAAAAACTTGTCTAAACAGCTGAGTTTACAAAGCAGACTAGGTCCAGTGAGATCCACCTGCAATAATCTGCAATGGAATTTGACTCTGTTACCACCTCCTCCTGCAGCTGTCTGAATACCTTGATCGATGTTTTATTGATATTTGTAAGGATTTGCTTTGTCATACTCAAGCGAGCGATTTTCATTCAGGGGGAAGCATCATTATTGTTTGGGATGCCCAATGACAGCATTGAGCACTGAACTGGGCAGGAACAAGCAAGATAGACACAAAAAGCTGGAGTAATTCAGCGGGACAAGCAGCATCTCTGGAGAGAAGGAATGGGTGACGTTTTGGGTCGAGACTCTTCTTCAGAGCAAGCAAGGCTGCCTCTACTATTTCCCATTGTGTTGCTAGAGAACTGCAGAGAAGCGTTCATTAGTGCCATTTCTTGCACTGCATCATTTTCTGAAGGAATACAAAGGACATGAGCTGCTTTCTGGTCATTTCTAACAACTGGCTTGAATGGATAGCATTCATTTACTAATTTTGACAGGATACAAACCACTTTTTACAAATTAAAAGGCAGCATGATAATGAAATCCTCTCTTCCCCTCCACTGCAATCCCTATAAATACCAGGTCTTGTGTTTATTATAAAAATGATATTTAACCTTAAGATTGGGCCTATGTAAAATTTAAGAATAGAAAATGTTTAAAATTATTTTGAACTTTATCACAATTTGAGTTCCAAAACAGATGTACATATATTTGGTGGCAGCTGGTTATACTGCCCCATCTTTGCAAATGATAAGGAATCGTCAAATTTTACCTTTGAAATAAATAATCTGCATTGATTCTGCAGGATTAGGCTCTAAGACATGTGTTTATCTACCTGTTAAGTGTATTAACAATTGTAGCAATGGAAAATACTAAAGATACTAAATACTAAATGTTGATACTAAAGAAAATACTAAAAATACTAAATACTAAATGTTGATTATAGATATCTGGAATTTTGCATTGTTAGGGTCATCCTGCACAGAAATTTGTCCATGCTGATCTAAAGTGGTCCACCTGCTTTGGCCAATATCCTTCTAACATTTCTTATCCATGTACCTGTCCAAATGTCTTTTAAATGTTGTTATTGCACATGGCAGCTCCTTCCATTTACCGATCTAACTCTCGTGATCTAACTTTCCAAACTTCACAAATATCAGCATGATAGTTTGTAAAAAAAACAACCCAATTATTTTTATTTGAAGAAGCATGGAATTCACTCATCGGATTACTCAATAATTTCAATAAATGTGATTTTTACCTTTTAAAATGGAGTCTGAAAACAGTAACATCCAGTTTCAGGAACAGCTTCCGAATGACCATCAAGCTATTGAACACTACAAACTCCCAACTAAATTCCGAAATACAAACTACCTTGGTTGCACTAGGGAATTTAGGCTTTGTTTAGCTATTTCCACAATATTGTTTTATTTATTTTGATATAACTTTCTTTATGTTTGTTTATGATATTATCTATCGAGTGCTGTGTTTACAAACCTGTTGTGCTGCTGTAAGTAAGAATTTAATTGTTTCAGTACATATGACATAAAACAATTGAAAATGTTAGCTTTGAAGAAATGGAGTCATGCTATTGTCTATACGCATTCATAGTTATCAAATATAAAATAGCAATTGTATAGCCTGTTGGCTGGTTTTAAATATGGCATCTGATTTCACCATAAACTATGAGAGCAGTAAGTGTTCTTTATTGATGTCACCTGAATCTGGAATTAAATCATTGTCTTATGCTCCGTATAAAAAACCCTATTGTGCTTTTGGAAGATTTGCCGAGCCTGTCTACAGAAAATAAACCTATCATTCTTGTTGAGATGTAGGTTTAATGGTTGAGAATCTGCTTGCATTGCTGCAGAGCAATTGCACAGAGTGAAAAAGAATTAGATATATCTGCATTATTTTTACCATTCTGTTGCGTGAATTGGTCAGAAATGCAAATCTCTGCACATATCTTTTGGACAATTTCGGATATTCCAGCTTCTCTGAATAACATGGATTTCTATAGATCAACCAATTTGTCAATATGATATTTAAAAATTCTCCAATTACTTTAAATTGAAAGAGCATGAATTCACTCATCACAAAGTTAAAAAATTAAAATAAATGAAATGTTACCTTTAAAATGTTAGCTCTGACGAAATGGATTCTCATTATCGTCTGGATACATTCACTGGTTGTTTTAAAAAAAAAAATTCCACTCAGCTGAACTGAATGAGCGCTGCTGTTTCTCGAAGTTTCTGTGGCATTTTGCAATTTGATGAGATGCAATTGCTTGGTATCAAATTAAATAGTCAGATTGACACCAGCTCTCACTACGTCTCGTTGCAACTGTTCATCCAAACATAACTCCTAGTCTGAACTCTAAAGGATTCTTCTTCTTTTTGCTAGCACTAATATCTAAATATATATTTTTTAAATACTAAAGATGGCAAGCTGGAGAGAATTTATGGAGACTATAACCTTTGATTTAAAATCTTTAGGTTTTGACATTACTGGATTCCATTTTGAAAATAGCACAAGTAGTGTCCTTGTTTTAACTATATAACAATTCATTTATTTCCATGTCAGTAACTATTCTAGATTGCTTTTACTGCACATTATAACATGTAATACACATACTGTATTATATGTAATAATGCAAGGACATCCAGTGTTTTATGATACCACAATTTCTGGAGTGTCACAAAAATGTTATTTTAGTGTGAATGCAAAGTTTCTTTAATGCTATAAAAAGCACTGATTTTTTAGATGAAGTAAATGCACACTGCAGCAAGAAAGCTTAGGCGAATCCTCATAATGGCAATGTAGCATGTTCCATATTGTGTTCAAATAGATAGTGACTATTAATGCTGCTGTATTTCGCATCTGCAGTTGGCCAGCAGTTAACAAAGGCACACAGTAATATTGGTGTCTGCATAAATGGCGGATGCTGACCAGTTTTGCCGCTGGGTGAAGGTAGATAGAAAACGTTACACCTCTTCTCCATGCTTCATGACATATGGCAATGAAAGCTGCTAGTTTAAGAAAATAGCTTCACATCTGTGATTAAACTGTGCATCTCCCACCGTTGCTTCATTCTGCAGCCGCATTTACCTCATTAACAAAACATGACAGCTAAAAGGATTATTAGCCTGATTTCAAGGCAGGATGTCGGAAGTCATCAAAAATTCCCATTATCATAAATTGCGGTAGGCCAAGGCAGGAGAGAAAAGGTTGAATCATCTTTCCTGGCTGTTCTCCCCCCCCCCCCCCCCCCTTTCCTCTCGATTTCCCCACCCTTCTGTCTTTCCTGCCCTCCCCCCTTTCAAATTGACATGGTACAGTCCTTTAACAATAAAAAATCCCAGTGTAACCCTAAAACCGTAGCATTGATCAGAGCAACCAGCTTTGGACTGCTGAGGTTTAGGAATTCACGTTTTGCAGTGCTGTGGAAAGGGTGAATTGCAATGCATGCATTTGTGAAATCGACTCAGCTGATTGCTAGCTCCCTAGACACCCAGCTGCTGGTTAATTTTGCTCCCGGACTGTTGACTGTATCAACAGTTCTAGGTATCTTAATGCATTTTTGCTGTACAAAGGGCAACAGACAGCAACAGGATGGGCATTAGGCTGCACCAGAGACCGATCAGGAGCATCTTGAACCCTAGAATGGCCTTGAAATGCATCATTTGTTTTATTAACTAAAGTACTGGCACATATTTGACAGAGCAGATTCCATCAGGTACGTCTGTTGAACCCATACCAGTTATCTTGATTTACAAAAATAGGCTTTTTCTCCAGGTAAGGAAACGCATTTTAAAATTAATGTAATCGTGTCGTGGCCACGTAAGACCTAACATATAATAAATTTAGGGTGGGGTCATGCTGCGCCTAATAGCTGAAAGCTTCGTGTCATGTCGGTCTACTAATCAGTTGCCATTTTCGATTGTTCTTTTTCAAGAAGAGTGCTGTGCAGTAAGTATAAAGGATTACTGTATTTTAGTAATCTGAAATATGTAATTTTTTAGTAGTTTGAGTATAGGAGGAATTCATTTTTGCTGAATATAGTAAATAATTTAATTTGATTCTTTGTCCAGGTTTTATGATAACTGTGGAAATGGCAGCTGTACAGATGCTGGACCAGTGGCTTATTCTTGCTTTCTCATTTACTTCAACTGATAATTCTTAACCCTCTGTACATCCCCATATTTTTTTTCTTTTAATATCTTCCCTTGATTGTTACACAATCACTAAATTGTATTATTGACTCAGACTTCCAATGCTGTCTTTGACCTCTTTATCTTAGTCTTTTGTTTCCTATTTTCTTCTAGTTTGGATTATTAGCAAACCCGACCAGGAAAACAATGGCCTTTAACTGTCTCTAACCGTGCTAGTTCTGTCTTTCGATTAAATATTTGGTCAAGTTCCTTTTTGAAATGCATAATTTTACTTTGATTATCAAATTGCAGCGATGTTGAAAGATGAAACTGATTTTATATGGTGTAAATGACAAATCGTGCAAAATATTTTATACTTTTCGGTAATTATGTTCAAACATGCAGTCACTTAAATGCCATTTAATTAAATGCCAGCAAGAAACAATGAAATTGAATTCAATGCCGCTTTATGTTTAGCTGGATATAAATGTGGATTTCTACGTGTTACCATTACTATATTAGTCTACAAAATGCTCATTAAAGCTTGCAATTAACAACTTTTATTTTGCTCAGTGGAATTAAACTGTGATTTCTTAGTACCCTTGTCATCATCCTCTTCTCCTAGAGGAAGCATCCATTCAAAGATGTTCTAATTATCCATTGTTTCAAAAGGTTTGTCTCTGAAGAATGGGTGTGTCGAATAACTGCGTCATATGGAGCCTATTTGCTGTCTGAAGCCATTTCTACATTTTGCTTCTAGTATATTCGGAAGATGATTAAGAAAATCCATTATTGTATATGAAGAACTCAAGTGGACAAATGTCTGGAACATTTCATTCCCAGCCATTAACCCCAAAACATTTTTATAGTTATCGCATTCCATTTTAATTCAGAAAGGTGTTGCATAGATTGATTACAGATGGGAATTAGCTCACATTTTAAAATTATGCTTACAAATGTTCTAAATGGCAAAACATTTTTAAATCACTGCTTCCTGCACCACATTAAGACTTAGAACGTTGCAATCTAATGCTTGCAGTTGCTAACGTCAAGGCCAGAGTCAATTGTCCATGAGACTTCTGAGATGGGGTGGGGTCACCTGAATGATCGCTGCACCATTGAGTGCACTCGGCATAGTGTATGGGGCCAAATGATAACAGGTTTGCAGTTCACAGGTGAGAAATGAAAATGAAGCGGATAAACTAATTAGCAATTCTTTTCTAATTGTCACTTTCAGTGATCTTCCCATAGAGCTTGGGGAGTAATGGAGATGCGTGCAGGAAAAAAAAAGTGGGAAGCAGCCATTTCACATATTATTCCATTAAGTTTTTTTTGTTTAGATCAGAACTACAACTGTTGGGGCTTGTGCCACATAGGTAGGAATACGAGAAATATGCTGTCGAATTGAAGTAAATTCACAATTTTAAATGAATGCATTCAGAGTCATTGGTTAAATGCATAGACAAAGATAATTCTGCATTTTCTTTTTGTCTCTGGTTGTCGGATGCGCCATACGGCTGTAATGGTGTTTAACAGCAAATAATGTTGGATGGTGCAAATTATGAATGTGACACAAACTTTTAAAAATATCTGTAGGAAAATGCTTTCAGCAAGTTGATTATGTTTTCTAAATTTTATCTCACCGTGTTTTCCAGCTTTTCTAATTATGCTGATGGTACAATAATGCGCAATAAGTTTATGCTGCGGTAAAACCTGGTGGGATAGAATTATAAGTGGTGTGATAACATTGTGCTTCTCTGTACCTTGTAGGGTTTTCTGAAGAATGAACGTGATAATGCATTGTTGTCGGCCATCGAAGAGTCCAGAAGGAGGGTAGGTGAAATTATCCATTTGTCTCTTAACAATAACAGACTATATAATGCTACTTTGTCAGAATCATACATACAAGCATCCAATTTCTGTTTGTGATATAATGGCAATTTTTTTCATTATAATGACTGAGTGCTTGGATGTCTTTGTATAACATTGATAGAGGAAACCTGGCATTGATTTACTTTTGAGGAAGGTGCTCAGTTGCTTTTATTTGGCAGATTAAGCTATATTCTAGCTGTAGTGCATTGCGCATTAATTATGAAGCATCTTTGTCATTCCTCTGCATCGTCCTACATGACTTGCCTCACTTCACTGAAGAGGTGGAAAGTGAGTCACTTGCTGCATTGTGAATGAACATCAGTTCAACACATCTGCACTGATGTTAAAATCATTGAAAAATCTAAGCCAGGCCTTGATTTGCCTAGCCTCTACACTTAAAAGGATATAAAACGGGTAACTGATCAGTAAAATCTTAATATAAATATCATCACATTCTGTTAAATTAGTAAGTAGTAAGAGCATAAAAAACCTCACTGATATCAGAAAATACTGAAGAATGGAGCATGATATTGTTTTGAAAGACAACCATGCCCTTTTTAAAATATTTTTAAAAATGATATTCATTTGCAAAACTGAATAATACCTGATAAGTTTTTAAAAAACAGTTGAATGAAATCAATTTTTTTGTAAATATTTTTTTCTGTAAGGAGCTGATACAGAAAGTATCAAATTATAAATCAGTAAAACTCAATTAAGGAGTTGAATTTTGTTCTGAAAATTTTCCTTTTCCAAAAGGAAATCGCTAAACTAAACTTAAAACAAAGAGAAATTTTGGATTACTAAATGACTAAAGTGCAGTGGCGCAGTGGTAGAGTTGCTGCCTTACAACGCCAGAGATCTAGGTTCAATTGTGACTACAAGGTTTGTCCCTGTGAATACGTGCGTGGGTTTTCTCCAGATGCTCCGATTTCCACCCACGCTCCAAAGACGTACAGGTTTGTAGGTTACAAAATGCTGGAGTAACAGGCAGAATCTCTGGATAGAAGGAATGGGTGATGTTTTCTTCAGCCTGAAGAAGGGTCTCGACCCGAAATGACATCCATTCCTTCAATCCAGAGATGCTGCCTGTCCCACTGAGTTATTCCGGCTTTTTGTGTCTATCTTTGGTGTAAACTAGCATCTGCTGTTCCTTCCTACAGGTTTGTAGGTTAATTGCCTTTGATAAAATTGTAAATTGTCCCTAGTGTGTAGGCTAGTGCTGGTGTACATGGTGATCACTGGTCGACGCGGACCCGGTGGGCCAAAGTGTCCGTTTCCGCGCTGAATCTCCAAAGTCTAAAGTAAAGAAGATTGAGGGAGGATATATACTCTGAACGAAGGCCTAATTTATAACATGGAGCCAAATTTGTTCAAAACAAGCTATTTTCCATTTTCCTCTTTTTCTGTTGCAGGTTTGCTTTTTCTGATTTACATATGTTTGCTGGCCCTTTGCACTTCACTCAAATCATTGTTTAAGTTTATTTTCGATTGCGTTTAATATGAGGCTTTGAGCAATTGGGGGACATCACAGTCAAGCCCATAATTACCCTTTAAAACCCAGTGCAGGCATGCAAATGTACTTCCCAGCAGGTGTCACTGGAGAGCCATCGGAAACAAGTCCTAGATCCTGAGATTTATTTTAATCCAAGAAGTAGAAATTGTCCTTGTTCATTTGTGCTACAGGAGTATATATATTATTTGTTCTGTTTCTGGAATTGTTCTATTTTTTGTTTGCACTAATCCAGATTATAACAAATTTAAGTGAATTTGCACATAGATTTTCAAATGAAATATTATTCCTCCGACCAAGGCATATTTTACTTGAAATTATCCCGAAGGAATTGAGAGATTTCATAATAGATATAAGCTGTTTGGTTTAATATTGGCATCACATTAACATTATTGTTACTAAAATGATTTCTTGACAGGTTTTTGTATCTCGGCTCAAACCAACCAGTTCACTGCGGCAGTACATGGCAGCAATGCAGCTGCCTGTAGTTAAAGGCCAGAAATTGCACAGAAAGGCTCGACATAGATTTGCAACTAAGAATTTTATTTGAGTTACCAAAATTACCTGCTTCTAAAATAATCACTTCCTCTTTAGCATAGAAAGCGCAGACAAAAATATTGGAACTACGACTTTGAATTTTTTTGGAAAACTGAGACTATAATCCATTCCCCTCTTCAATTTCCCCTTCATAAATACTGACACTGCTGGTCATGGCTCGTATCTAACTCGTGATCACCCACAGAATCATACACAAGCAAGATTCGCCATCATTGCAGAGGAAGGGAAAGTAAATTATTGAATACTATCCCAGGTGATTTTGGCAAGCTTTTACTATGGCCGTGGTTGAAGGCGATTATAGAATGGGGGAAAAAACGGACTTTTGCATACTTCAATTCCCGGACAATCTACATGACTCTAATGCATACATATGAATAATCTGGTGTAATTTGTTAGTTCATTAAACCCAATGACCTTTGATGTGTTCTTGTTTTCGTTCAGAAACATGTGAAAGAAAACTTCCACTGTTGACTGCATAACAGTTCAGCTGTCTGGTTCCAAGCCGTTGGACATAGAAGATAATGAAAGCTAGTTTAATACACTTAGTTAGAAATCAGAGAGGTGCAAGCTTCACTGTCCACCTGCTTGCATCTATTTGTTTTGGCCTGTTGATTAACTTCTTGGAATAAGCTCAACACCCAAGTTTATCCTAATAAGCTTATTCATCCACTGTCAGTGTTGGAATGGCCTGTCATGTCATCAGATTTGGATTCCAGCAGGCAGTGTTAGTGTTGCTTATTTGAGTGTTGTGAATGCCTTAAAGCTAACCGATTTGACCACAGTGGGCTGTGATACATCTCTGCAGACTTTCCTTTCCTGTTGGCACAAAAATGTAATCTTGTTCATGAATGATCATCGTATGCATTGTCTATCAAAGACTAACTATCTTTTGAAAATTGTTTTGAGCATTTATAATTTTTTGGTTCCTCAGACATTTTTGTTGGACCATTCTTGAATCGGTTAAGGTAAAGGTATCCTAAGGTAGTGAAATGAGTGAGCAAGATGATATACGAGGGAAAGGAAATGTTAATATTAATTCAGTGTTTCCCATGCAAGTTTAAAAAAAAATCTTTTTATATTTTTGACGATACCAATAATTCATTCTAAAGGTAAGTATACGATAAGATATTTTTTGCAGATGTTAACAACTTTTCATCTTGTTTTGAATAAATCCCAAAGGAAATGTCATTAAAAGACTGTTCTCACTAAGAAGGGTCAAAAAAAAATTACTTTTGGCAGTCTGAATAGTACTCATGGGATATGACTATATAACAAAGGAGCACCTCTGCCCTGAGAAAACATGCCCTGAATTACATCCAGGGAGGAGCCCGCAGTGTGTGGAAGCTTTTATATTGTTAGTTCTGCAATGAAGGTTTCAATGATTGAATGCTTATAATAGATTGTTGGAGAATGGTGCTGTTTCTATATGAATTCCTTGTAATAATTATCAAAACCTCCGTGTCCATTGAAAAGCGTGTCTTGGTAGCTCCACCAGAGACAAAGCTGGCTGGTCCTGAAGGATGAAACAATCGTAGTGATTCTTTAGTAAGTCAACATGGGGCATAAAGTTGAATGCCCTCGCCATTCTACTTCTAGCAAATGCACCTACTGGCATTGATTTATTATTTTCACGTGTATCGTGAAACAATGAAAAACGTTTTGTGTGCTATTCAGTCAAACCATACCATATACGAATGCAATCAAGCTAATCACAAGTACCAAAGATAGTGCAAAGAGAATAATAACCAGAGTGCAGAATGTAGTGCTGTAGTGTTATAATGTTACAGCACCAGAGAAAGTGCAGATTTAAAAACAAATCTAAGGGCTGCAACTGGGTAGATTGGAAGATTGGGGCTACATCCTTAATTTATGAGAGGTGCGTTGAGCAGTCTGACAGCAGCGGGGAAGGTTGTTTCCGAATTTGGTGTTATGGGCTTTCTAGCTTTTGTGTCTTCTCCCTGACGGAAGTGGGGAGAAGAGAAATGTCCAGAGTGTCAGTCGTCCTTGATTATATTTTCTGAGACATTGGGAAGTATAGATGGAGTCCACTTTGGGTGGGGCAGAAGGCTGGTTTGTACGATGGACTGGGCTGCATTCACAACTCTCGGCAATTTCTGGCTGTCTTGGGCAGAGGAGTTGCGAAACCAATCAGTGATGCATCCTGATATTGGTATTTCTGTTGGTTTATTATTTTCATGTGTACGAGACATAGTGAAAATCTTTGTTTGCATGCTAGAGAAAGTGCAGATAAAAAAATTTGAATTTCGCAATAGGCAAACTGGAAGATCGGGACTACACCCGAGGCCTGTTTAGCAGTTCTCACAGCAGTGGGGAAGAAACTGTTCCTGCATGTGGTGGTACGTACTTTGAAGCTTTTGTATCTTCTGCCCAATGGGAAAGGAGAGAAGAGGGATTAAATGGGGTGGAAATGATCCGTGGTTATGTTGGCTGCTTTCCCGAGGCAGCGTGAGGTATTGATGAAGTCAAGCAGAAGGGTGGGGGTGTGTTCGTTTGTGTGATGGACTGGGTTAGATCCACAAATTCACTTCAAATTCTTGCAATCTTGGACAGAGCTGATGCCAAACCAGGCTGTGATACGTCCTGATAGGATGCTTTCTATGGTGTAGAGGTTGGTAAGAGTCAGAAACATGCTGAACTTGCTTAGTCTTCTCAAGAAGTAGAGCTGTTGGTGTGCTTCAATGTGGTTGGTCCAGGACAAATTAGTGATGATATTTGTGCTCAGGCTCAGGAAACTCTCGACCATCTTCACTTCAGCACCCATTGATGCTGTCTGGGGCATGTCCACCACCCTGTTTACTGAAGTCAATGACTAGCTCCTTCATTTTGCTGACATTGAGAGAGAAAGGTAGTTGTCTTGACACCATGATACTGCGCACTCGTTCTCCTTCCTGTACTCTGTCTCATCATTGTTCGAAATCCGGCCTGCTGCAGTGGCCTCATCTGCAAACTTGTAAATGGAGTGGGAACTGTGTTGTTGTAACAGTTTTAAAAGATTTAAGATTTGCAGTGTCTACAAAGATGTGCAGTGTAGAACTTAGCAGAATTTGGCCACATGATTGTGACTGTATAGGGAGTGTATTAAGGGCCTGGGAACACATCCCTGAAGTGCACCAGTATAAAGAATTGTCATGGAGGACGTTTTGTCGCCTATCCTTATAGATTGTTATCTGAGTCAGGAACTCAAGGATCCAGTTGCAGAGGGGGGTGCTGACTCCTAGTCTAGGATTTTGGAGACAAGTTTTGTCGGGATTATACGATGTTGAAGCCAGAGCTATAATCAATGAATAGGAGTCTGACCTAGATGTCCTTGTCCAAGGGATGAGTGAAGAGCCAAGGTGAAGGTGTTTGCTATGGACCCGTTGTGAAGGTTGTTCTGAAAGCATTGGTAGAAGTGATTGTCACACATTCTTTATGAAGAAACGGTCCTCTCTTTCACATGGACTGCCCTGCATCATGTTGTGTGCCACCTCAACAATGGTGAGGTCCAACATCTAAAGACCAGGCTGAAGCATGTTTGACCAGGAATGCATAAACTGGCTCCCCTTCAAGGGTCTCGACGCAAAATGTCACCCATTCCTTCTCTCCAGAGATCCTACCTGTCCCGCTGAGTTACTCCAGCATTTTGTCTCTTCACTTCACAGAAGCCAGTTTCATTCGCTCCACATGCTATTAAGAAACGGCTGAGTCCATTGGGCGTGGCAACGGATATGGAACCAGACAGCACATCTTTTTTTGTCACTTGACAGTTTTAAAAGATTTAAGATTTGCAGTGTCTGCAAAGATTTGTAGTGTAGAACTACATGTTTCTCTAGCCAAGTGTTGTGGCACAGTTGCAATTTATTAGCTCTTCTGTTTTATGTTTTATGAGAAAAGGAGGGGTAAAGGGAATTAAACTAAAATACAGTGAAGGGTGGAGACCAAGAGAGTGAATAACAAAAAATGGTGGCTATCTCTGTTTAAAGGCTAGTGGATAGCGAGGGGAGGGGAATGATATCTGGTGGTGGCAGTAAGTTGGAGGTGTTAGAAATTGTGCAGGTTGATTTCAGTTTTAATATAAAGGTTAATTTCTTAAATCTTTAGCCATGATTGTAACGCACACAGATCTCAGGCATTTATGATGGATGGAGACTCTGATGGGTCCTGTAGTCACTCCAGAAAATGTGGAAGCTGATAGGATCCAGCACAGCCCCTTCCTAAGACTCAGTGCTGGAGTATCTCAGCGGGTCAGGCAGCATCTCTGGAGAAAATGGGTAGGTGACGTTTCGTGTCGGGATCCTTCTTCAGAACAACCCCATCCTTGTTCTCAATGGGAGCAGGATGGTTGAAAGCAAAAGTGTGCGAAATGGAATAGATGCAATTAAGAATTATGTCAACTATGAATGCAAGGAAATATGGTTGAGGAAAAAGAGAGACTTGCTGTGCAGTACTGGTACAGAAAAGAAAATATTTTTTTAAACAGATGATAGGTGTGGAGAGTGACGTTGACAGAGCAAATACAATGAGTTTGATAATGAACTAATCAACTTCACCACCAATTTTCATCCTGCACTCAAATTTATTTGGACCATCTCCGACTCCTCCCTCCCCTTTCTTGATCTCGCAGTCTCCATCACAAGAAATAGACTATTGACTGACGTCTATTACAAACCCACTGAATCCCACAACTATCTCGACTACACTTCCCATCCTGCTTCCTGCAAAGACTCTATCCCTTACTCCCAATTCCTCCGTCTACACCGCATCTGTGCCCAAAATGAGGTGTTCCACACTAGAACATCCGAGATGTCCTCATTCTTTAGGGAACAGGGGTTCCCCTCTCCCATCATAGATGAGGCCCTCACTCGTGTCTCCTCGATACCCCACAGCTCTGCCCTTACTCCCCCTCCCCCTAGTCGTAACAGAGACAGAGTCCCCCTAGTCCTTACCTTCCACCCCATCAGCAGTCGCATACAACACATAATCCTCCAAAATTTCCGTCACCTCCAACGGGATCCCACCATCTCCACCCCTTTCCGCCTTCCGCAGAGACCGTTCCCTCCGCAACTCCCTCTGCAACTCATCCCTTGCCACCCTTCCCACCCCCTCCCCAGGTACCTTCCCCTGCAACTACAGAAGATGCAACACCTGTCGCTATACCTCCTCCCTCGACTCTGTCCAGGGACAGTCCTTTCAGGTTAGGCAGAGGTTCACTTGCACCTCCTCCAACCTCATCTACTGTGTCCGTTGTTCAAGATGTGGATTCTTATACATCGGTGAGACCAAACGCAGACTGGGCGATCGTTTCGTGGAACACCTTCGCTCAGCCCGCGTGAATAACCTGATCTCCCGGTTGCTGGACACTTTAATTCTCCTTCCCATTCCTACACACACCTTTCTGTCCTCGGTCTCCTCCATTGTTAGAGTGAGGCTAAACGCAAATTGGAGGAACAGCATCTCATATTTCGCTTGGGCAGCTTACAGCCCAGTGGTTTGAATATTGATTTCTCTGACTTCAGGTCGCCCCAGCATTCCTCCTCTCTCTATCCCTCCCCTACCCAAGTCGCACTAGCTTCTCATTTTCATCCTACAAACAGCTTACAATAGCCTGTTTCCTTTATCAACGTTACTTTTTTGCATATCTTTCATTCATTGTTCTTTATATCTGCACATCACCGGCTATATCTCTTGTTTCCCTTATCCCTAACCAGTCTGAAGCAAAGATTCTATAGCGAGCAAGATAGTCCACTCAACGAAAAAGACGTAGTACGGGCATGGACTGATTCATGGGTAATTTAAGGCCCCATTTCCGTAACCGGCCCCCGTCTCCGCACCAAAAATCCCGTAGCGGAGCAAAGATACTAGTGTGGAGACGGAAGCCGGTTACGGAAACATCCTCGTAAAAATAAAAGTTATTTGGTAAAAATCTTCTCCTCATTTTCAGAATTTAAATTTATTAACACAAACTGTTCCCCCGCAACGTTGATTCTTATAGTCGGGTCGGGTCGGATGCGAGTCGGGTCGGGTCGGGTTACGGAAATGGGTGAAAAAAAGGCCCACGTTCCGCTCCGTTGCGTACTACACGTCAGCCCATTGCATTTAGCAGGAGTGGTCTATCTTGCTCCGCTATAGGATCTTTGGTCTGAAGAAGGGTCTCGACCCGAAACGTCACCCATTCCTTCTCTCCAGAGATGCTGCCTGTCCCGCTGAGTTACTCCAGCTTTTTGTGTCTATCTTGAGTTTGAATTGAGGCCTGATTTACAGCTGGGTCATGTCAATCTGTCAAATCTGAATAGACTGTATCAGCAAAGAAGAATTCTAAATAGCACAATCATGAATTCATGCCTAACTCTGCTTGATAGAGACTTTACAGATTTTTGAATTATTTATTTTTACTGTTCAGTTCAGCATCCCATTGCTGAGAACATAATAGCCTCTAATCTGTATGGGTATTGAATCGTTATTGAGTACTTTTAGGGATCGAAGAATGGAAGTTAGAAATGCCAATTAAGTATGTTTTGTGACCTGTGAGAATTTTTACATTTTATCAAGTTCCTTCAGGAACTAGCATGTGCAGTACCATTTTTAAATAGCATCATTGCCAAAATGATCTCTGTTAAATTAGTTAAACAATATAATCAGAGGCTACAGAAGTGAATGAACACTCATCACAAATGCAACTAATAATTGTACTAAATGTCTGTTTATCCTGGATGTGACTATGTTACCAGATGGAATTCAGGCCAGTGGGATTTACAAGTTAATTAAGATATTAGACCCTGTGCACAACCCATGGTTGTGCTTTGAAAATTTGCCTTTGTCAGTCTGAACCAAATGTATAGTTTAGTTTAGAGATAGAGTGCGGAAACAGGCCCTTCGGCCCACAGAGTCCGCACCGGCCAGCGATCCCCGCACATTAACACTATCCTACACACACTGGGGACACTTTATACTTCTACCAAGCCAATTAACCTACAAATCTGTACGTTCTTGGAGTGTGGGAGGAAACCCACGCGGTCACAGGGAGGACGTACAAACTCCATACAGACAGCACCCGTCGTCAGGATTGAACCCGGCTCTCTGATGTTGTAAGGCAGCAACTCTACCGCTGCACCAGCATGCCACCCCATTATGTAAACTGAACTCAAAGTATAAACAGAAAATAAAGTATACTTTCAATAGCCAGCTGTAGGGTTTAACATTGGAACAGAAATATTTGATTAAAAAACATGGAAAAGAGGGAATAAAAATCTGCACTTTGTTTAACTTTGGCTTGGCTAATGGGTGATTAAGATTTAGTTAGATATGCTGTGCAACTAATTATGTTTGGTTTCCAAATTCAGTGCCTACTATCATTTATACTAATCCCATTTTTCCTGAACACCTGGCGGAAACGCATGCAGTCACAGGGAGAATGTGCAAACTCCACACAGACAGCACCCATGGTCAGGATTTAAACTGCATCACTGCCGTCATGAGGGAGCGACTCCCCAAGCTGCACCACTGTCCTGCCCATTCTATGAGAACTAGGTTGAGTCAGGAACTCGCCAATTGACAGGCTAAAAGTATTTGTGCACTGCAACCATTCCAGATTTTTCTCATTTGCTCACTGGATTTTAATTAAATTCAAATCGGAGATCTTTAAAGATACTTTAAAGGCTTTTATGAATTTGAGCTGAAGGCCAATTGGCAGGTCCTCTCCACCATTCAATAATACTTTAATATTTACTTTTGCACAACTACAGATTGCACCAGTCTGCAGTTTTACACGTATTGATTCTTGTATTGATCATTATGTATACTATTTACTCTGTGAGCATCATTTGAATAAATAATTTCATTACATCCTGGCCTGCCCGATTTCCAAATTTAGACCAAAATGTATTTGCCATGCATATATTCAGTGATTTAGCTTATACAGCTCCCATTTAATTAGAAAAATTCACACCCTCAGAAGAAATTCTTCCTCCTCTCCATCCCCTTATTGTGATATAATATCCTTTTGTTGTAGATTCTACAACCTCCTCCACGCGGAGAAACAGGTTTCTGATATCCAGAAGTCAGGGCAGAACCTTAGGATTCCCAAGACCGAATCACTGCTTGTAGCCCATGACACTTTGCAGGGTGGCTCTTGGATAGACGTCGGCTTGATCAATACCTGCATCAGGATCAAGTTAATGTGGATACAACCAGCTGGCCAGATCTAGTGCAATTTGACCCCTAATCTAATCAGCTCATGACAGCAGTTTTTTCAATGGGTCCAACACAAGTTGCAATTGACAACTGTTCCATCTCTTGCCACAACAGCGCACCTCAGCACCCCACCACAAACACAGTAATGCGGCATTTTCCATTTCCTATGCCAGCTAATCCACCTACTGCCCGACTGAGGAAGTGTTTCCACCCTATCCCTGAGTAAGAGGATGCTAGATCTACCATCACTAACATATTTCCCCTGCAGAAATACCAAATTCATTAGATACAGGCAGAGCTCCAACCTGCCTCTCTGATGTGAAAGGAATGTGTGCGCCTCAGTTCACCCCACACTGCACACCTGTGTATAAACAGTGGAGGCTAGTGATAGTTGTGGGAGACAAGAGATTGATTGATTTGTAGACAAAGCCTCAAGGCCGTTTCCTGCAATTAAGCCGGAAGAACAGTATGAACCCAATGCAGATGGTGACTTATGGTTGTAGAGAGGGCCAATATGTAAAACTTTCAATTACTGCCTCTTCTGCTCATGGATCTGCTTGACATGGACATCAAAGATGGACATGGGGTTGAATTTGAGCTTGTACTTGTTCTCAGCAAATTTCAGTTTGTTCTCCTGTTTCACATTATCCACATTTCAAATGGAAGCTTCATTGTCCACAGGTTAGCAACGTTTAGGGTTACAGTGCGGAAACAGCCCCTCGGCCATCAATCACCACATACACTACCACTATCCTACACACTAGGGCCAATTTACAATTTTACTGAAGCCAATTAACCTACAAACCTGTACGTCTTTTGAGTGTGGGATAAAACCAGAGCACCAGGAGTAAACCCACGCGATCACAGGGAGAACGTACAAACTCCGTACAGACGTATCATAGTAAGGATGCACCCGGGTCTCTGGCGCCGTACGGCAGCAATTCTACTGCTGCACCACTGTATCGGTCCAACTTATTCAACTGTGATGACAACATTGGACACTGCTAATCAATGATTAAAATGCTAAGGTAGGAATATAGAAGTTGGAAGACTTTAAATTTAATGTTAAATCTGCTATATTTGAAAAGCTTATGTGAAAGATTAACAGTACAGACATAACAATTCTTTAGGGCTAGAAACATTGTTTGGCAGGGTTTTTTTTAGACCACCAATAAAAACTCTTAGAAAGAAGGAACAAGTGTACTTGGGGTACTTTACAAGGAAGCAGATTTGCAAACAGCTTGGGATCATTTGAATTTAAACACATTTTTCTTCATTTCATCGGAGAAACCTGCAAGTCAGTCTGTCAGTGGAGGAGGCTTGATCAATAAGAGCAACGTCAGGATTTCTGTATTTAACAATGCACATAACCACAATCCTGAAATTGCTGCCAGTTCCATAGTGTGTTGACAGCAACCACAGACTGTTTTGCTGTTTGGGATATACTATTTGAGTTTTTTTGCTGACCTTGCTAATTGATGCGATTTATGCTTTTAGATTTCATTGATGACTACATTGTGATTTGTGGCATCTGACCAGTTCCTCTTCTCCATTTTGTGAATCAAAAAAGAAAACTTTCCTTTGTAATTTACAGACATTTGCAATGGCAGAGAAATATCATTGGGAGTCCATGCTGGTGGAATGGGAACATGAGAAGCAAAAGATCCTCCATACACTTCTTGCATCAGGGGAAGATGCACTTGACTTTACCCAGGAGGCTGAGGTAAGTTTCAATATGACACAAGAAATCTAGAATTTAGTCAAAGGTAGACAAAAAAAGCTGGTGAAACTCAGCCGGTGAGGCGGCATCTATGGAGCGAAGGAAATAGGCGACGTTTCGGTTCGAGACCCCTCCACAGACTGATGTGAGGGTGGGGGGCGGGAAGAAGAAAGGAAGAGGCGGAGACAGTGGACTGAGGGAGAGCTGGGAAGGGGAGGAGAAAGCAGGGACTACCTGAAATTGGAGGTCAATGTTCATACCGCTGGGGTGTAAACTGCCCAAGCGAAATATGAGGTGCTGCTCCTCCAATTTACGGTGGGCCTCACTCTGGCCATAGAGGAGGCCCCAGACAGAAAGGTCGGATTCGGAATGGGAGGGGGAGTTGAAGTGCTGAGCCACCGGGAGATCAGGTTGGTTATTGCGAACCGAACCAAAGAGATCGCCAAGCCTACGCTTGGTCTCACCGATGTAGAGCAGCTAACACCTCGAGCAGCGGATGCAATAGATGAGGTTGGAGGAGGTGCAGGTGAACCTGTGCCGCACCTGGAAAGACTGCTTGGGTCCTTGAATGGAGTCAAGGGGGGAGGTAAAGCGACAAGTGTAGCATTTCCTGCGGTTGCAAGGGAAAGTGCCAGGAGAGGGGGTGGTTTGAGTGGGAAGGGACGAATTGACCAGGGAGTTACAGAGGGAGCGGTCTGTGCGGAAAGCAGACAGGGGAGGAGATGGGAAGATGTGGCCAGTGGTGGGATCCCGTTGGAGGAGGCAAAAATGTCGGAGGATTATTTGTTGTATGTGATGGCTGGTAGGGTGGAAGGTGAGGACAAGGGGGACTCTGCCATTGTTACGAGTGGGGGGGATGGGGAGTGAGAGCAGAGTTACGGGGTATAGAAGAGACCTTAGTCAAGAGTGTTTTATATAGACTTTAGTCAAGAGTGTTTTATTGTCATATGTCCCAGATAGAACAATGAAATTCTCACTTGCTTCAACACAACAGAATATGTAAACATAGTACACTGTAGACTTTACTTTAGAGATACCATGTGGAAACAGGCTCTTCGGCCCAATGAGTCCTCACCGACCAGCGATCACCCCGTGCACTAGCACTATCCTGCACACCAGTGACAACTTACAATTTTTTACAGAATCCAATTAATCTACAAACCTGTACGTCTTTAGGACGTGGGAGGATACCGGATCTAGTTGGAGATTAATCCTATGACTTTCACACTAATCAGATTAACTAAACTAGATATCATGGTTATGCATCTAATTTTCACATGTCAAATTAAGTACAATTTGTAGACTTAAGGAACTGCAGATGCTGGATTACAAAAAAGACATAATGTGCTGGAGTAACTCAGTAGGTCAGGCAGCATCTCTGGAGAACATGGATAGCTGACGTTTCGGGTTGGCACCATTCGTCAGACTGATTGTGGTGGGGAGGAGGGGTAGAAAGCTGGAAATTAGGTGAGGGCAGGACAAAGCCTGGGGGGTTGTTGGATACAGGTGACCAGGTGTTTTTGAACACTTAGCCTAGGGGAATAGTTTCTATCTATCTATGCTAGACCAATATGTCTGTGCTGTGGAGGAGCCTTAAAATGGTGTACAATATATAATTTTCCATACAATTCTATACCTTGATCAGTGTCCCCTAAATATCCCCAATAATAATTTTTCCACTTGAACGTCCGCATTCACGAGAACCAAGTTTAGCGTCGTATCCTTTCTTGTTACACTGGTAGGGGATGTTTTCTTGAGGGTACATAAAAAATTCTCCCCTCCTTGGCCCGTTATTTTTGTAAAGATAGTTAAGTTTCCCCATTATCACTGCTCTGGCTTTTGTACATCTCTTTAGTTTCCCAGCAAGTTTGCTCCTCCATACCTTTCTCATTCAATGGCAGCATATAATACCAAAAATGTAGTGTTGTGTCCTTTGTTTCTTAACTGGAATAATTAAAAATGGAAAGAATGAGTTTTCTTTTGCCTTGTAAAACTGTGTTTTATATTGGTAAATGCTTTTGATTTGACAGAGATTTACATTTAATGTAAAACATTTTTCATAGAATGATGTGTGGTCTTTCTTTTAAAAACAGCCAAGTTTTGTTAGTTTGATGGGACCACCTGGACGCAGTGCGATGGACAATGTTGAAGTGGCCTACGCTCGACAGGTGTGCAAGGGATCTGATGATTTTGTCATAATTTCACATTATCTGATGATTTTATCTTTTTGTAAGATTGGAAGTGTGTCGGGCTTGCCAAGATTTGTTTTTAAATTGCAATTTATTTTTCAATTTATATCTTAATAATGTTAGATTTTGGCAAATTATCACTGAATTAAACCAGGTATAGTTCTATTGATTTATGTGTATTAACTTTTATAAATGAGTACAATGCATCTGTTTTCACCAAAGAGTAGGGCCTGGAGGACTGTGAGATCAGTGTGGAGAATAGGCAAGGTCCCAAAGGACTGGAGAGTAGCTAATGAGGTTCTTTAGTTAAGGAGGAAGTACAGAGAATCCTGGGAATTATAGGGCGGTGAGCCTCACATCAGTGATAGGGAAGCTACTGGAGAGGATTGTATGGGATAGGATTTACACCCATGTGAAGAAGAATGGGTTAATTAGTGATCGTCGGCGTGGCTCTGTGTAGGGTAGATCACATTTTACTAACTTGATCGAGTTTTTTTGAGGACGTGACGAAGGTGATCGATGAGGATAGATAGGGCAGTAGATGTCATCTGCATGCATTTTGGTAAGGCATTTGATAAAATTCCCAATGGTCGGATAATCCAGAACATTAAGATGCACTGGATTAACATTAACTTGCTTGCATGGATTCAGAACTGGCTTACTGATAGAAGACAGAAGGTTGTGGTGGAAGGACAATATTCAGGATGGAGGTCTGTTACCTGTGGAGATCCGCAGGGATCTGTGCCGTGTCCTATGATGTGAGTGACACATATATAAACGACTTGGATGTAAACGAAGGCAGGTTGGTTAGTAAATTTGCAGATGACACCAAGATTGCTGGGGTCATGGCCTGTGAGGAAAGTTGTCAAAGAATACAGCAGGATATAGTCAGCTACAGAAATGGATGGAGAAAAAGCAGATGGAGTATTATGAAAAGCCTAGAACCATTTTCTCATGATGGGAAAAAACTTATACTAGAGGTCAATAGCTTTAATGTGAGAGGGGAAAAATTTAAAGGATACTTGCAAGACAATTTTTTTTACACAGAGGATGAGTGTCTGGAACACGCTGCCAGGGGTGGTCGTTAAGGCAGGTATGATAGTGGCATTTAAGAGATGTTCAGACAGGCATATGAATATGGGGAGAATATGGAATATGTGCAAACAGATAAGTGTTGGTCTTGGCATCATGTTCCACACAGACATTATGAGCCAAAAGTACCGTTCTTGTGCTGGATTGTTCTATTTTTGATGATTTAGCAAATAATTATATAAAGTTGGATAACTGTTAAATTGTTTTACGTTTTCTTTTAACAATGTGCAATTTTGAATATTTAAATTGATGAAAATAGAAAAGTACCTAAAAATAAATGTCCACTTCTGCCAAGCCTGATTTTATGATGATTGTAAGGCCATTGGTTTGACGGAAGGCAAGACTGCAGTTCATTCAGTCATTTTCACAGGCTATCCCTCTTCGAAATATGTACAAAATCTTCAACAAAAGTATATTTTACTGTTTCACTTTTGATGAGCAAGAGGCCTCTGGTATGACTAAGCAAAAATCGGCATCAAAGAGAAGATGGCCAGAAGAATTAAATAAATTAATGAATAATTATGAGTGGGATGGTGTATACCTCACTCTTACATTCAAGCTCATCGGTATTAATAGAAATAGTGTGTTTATTCAGTATATTATTTTTAATGCTACGGCAATTAATTATTGTGTGTTTACTCCTATATTAGCTACAAGCATGCATTATTTCCATATGAAGCTCTCAACCCTTAAGTCTGATATTTGATATAATCTTTTTTGCTTATTACAGATTTATATTTATAATGAAAAGGTCGTGAATGAGCAACTTCAACCAAACCTAGGAGATCTTTGCAGTACTGTAGCTGAGTCTTTGGATGACAAGGTACAAAGACATGAAAATCTTAACTCTTCCATTCATTTATTTTAAGAGGCTTTATCAAACATTGCAGGAACTGTTGATATTAAATTGTGCTTTTTGCAATGCATAGTCAAATATTTTCACTTGAATGCCAATAACTTCAAAGTATAGTTTTTCCAAGACCGTTTTGTGCTAATGTATAATCATTCTGTAGGCTTTGATAGAAAACGATCAGTTTCCTTGATACAACAAAACAAATCTTTATAATGCTAAAAAAATGCATATTTTAATTGCACTGCGTTGCATTTAGTGTAAATTTGTATGCATAGGGTTCAACTTCACTTTTGTAGTGAGCCCCCTGCTTTCCCTCTGTACCAGCCTGAGAACTAAAACACTTAGAATGAGTTGTCAATGTGACAATTTACCACCAATCATTCAATTTATTAAAATTGTGAATCATTGACAGATTTTTATTTGGCCGCCAGTTGTAGTTTTCAAGTTAAACTATATCTTTGCTTTGCTGAATTGGTAATTGAAGTGTTAGTTTGTATTTTGTTTGTCAATGGATAGGCATCCAATTGGCAGTTTGCGTATCATCTGGGTTGTTTAGTTTTGTTTAGTTTAGTTTAAATGTGCCAATTGGCGATGAGTACTATCCCTTCTCCAGCTGCTATTCGTAGTTACTCCCTTAATGGAGTAAAAACATATGGCTGATAAATAATGTCTAATGTGGTGGAAATGAGCTAAAAGTAATTGAAAAAAATAATTTGTAAATATTAGGGTGAAAAGGAAGATACACTTTTGTCTGCTTGTTAATTCAATTGTGACTGCAGTAGCACAATATTGCACAGACTTGGATTTGGAAGAAAATAAGCTTCATTTTGGGTCTGTGTAATTCAGTGCATGGTACTGCTGTTTTTATGAAAGGATTCCAGGGAGGGAAGTAGCCATCATTTTTCAAGGGCATTATTTGCGATATAACTGAATTGGTTGTTTTATTTCTTGTAGAATGTCTCTGAATTGTGGGCGATGGTGAAGCAGATGACTGATGTTCCGCTGGTACTTGGCACAGAGACACTGAAGAACCGTACCAGTTTGGAGATGCAGATGGCATTTGTGAAACAAGCCTTGTGTTTCTTGGAGCAGAGGTGAGTGGTGGCCTATTGAAGAATGATTGGTATCGTGTTGATACTTGCTTGGCATCTTAAGAACTGAACAATCCAAAATAATGCTGATGACCTTCAGAACTGGTTGATTAGTACAGGTGTCGGGGGTTATGGGGCGAAAGAAATGGAGTTCAGAGGGAAAGATAGATCAACAATGATTGAATGGTGGAGTAGACTTGATGAGCCAAATGGCCTAATTCTGCTTCTAGAATGTATGGACATGAACTGTCATAGGTGATGGTTATTTACTCGGGAAACTGGATTTAATTAATGTTTGCTTGAGGTTATGTGTAAGAGATGCCACTTAAGTTACAGTACTTAAGTTTACAGTCATTGTGTGACTTTTTCCCGATTTCTCATTCAAAGTTACAAAAATTATGTAATGGCGACAGTCTATGGAAACCTACAACAGGCTCAACTCGGTGGTATACCTGGGACTTATCAACTAGTCCGTAGCTTTCTGAATGTTAAGCTGTCAGCACCTATGCAAGGACTTCAGGTATTAATTTACACTTGGAATATTGGAAAGTATTTCTAATTTTTGTTCAATACTAAAATAAATGAAAACAAACTTGGCTTTTCAAATTCTACTAAGGCTCCCACTTTTTCCTACTGCTAACACTTTGGTTGGTCTCAAACAGGAACAAAATTCGGATATAAAGGGTCCTTGAAATAATTGCCCCTTTCTTAAGTCCCAATTGTAAGCATTTTGAAGCTCCAGGGTCAAGAGTGTTTTACAAAGCCCAAGTCCCTGATGCAACTAAGTTCGTAGTTTAGATTTCAATTGAAGTTCATAGCGTTTTATTGGCCTGATGTTGATTGTTGGGAAGAAGTAGTTCCTGAAAAGTGCAATTACTGGTGGAAGTGCCATGAATCATTTGAGTGTGATTGTCATTGCCACTTCTATATTCATATGGACTTGTAGATTAATGGACTTCTAGTTTAATATAGCATCACAGCTTGGTTTGGCAACAGCACTGCCCACAAGAAAGTTGTGAATGTAGCTGAGTCCATCGCCCAAACCAGCTGTCCCTCACCCAATCGACTCTATCTACACTTTACGCTGCCGACATAATCAGGGATCACTTTCCCTCTTCACCCCTCTCCTGTCGAGCAGAAGGTATATACGCTTGAAAGCACCTAAATTGGATTACCATTGTGTAGACGTCTTCAAACAATATTTTCTGTGCTTATTCATCTTTGAATCATCTGGATGTCCAGTGATGGCTGGGTACAAGAGCTGCCAAACTGCTTCACATTACTTCATGTGTTGAGTGTAACTGGTAATATAATAATCTGTCATGGGAATATGCCCCTATTGCGAACCAATATTAATTGGAATGAATGAGCTAAATTTTCAAATTAACCTAATATCCTGAAAATTGGCAGTGCCATAAAGGATTTAATAAAAACCATCGTAACTATTATTAACATGAACAAAGATTATAGTGAAGGTAGACACAAAATGCTGGAGTAACTCAGCGGGGCAGGTAACATATCTGGAGAGAAGGAATGGGTGACGTTTTGGATTGAGACCCTTCTTCAGACCCATTCCTTCTCTCCAGAGATGCTGCCTGTCCCGCTGAGTTACTCCAGCAATTTGTGTCTACCTTTGATTTAACCCAGCATCTGCAGTTCTTTCCTATACAAGATTGTAGTGAGTACAGTTTCAAAACAGTTATGTTTTTTCAAAATTCTCTTTGATTTTCCAGGACGGTGAGATTGAAGGCCAGCCAGTCTGGGCTCTCATCTACTATTGCTTGCGTTGTGGAGATTTAATGGCAGCAATGCAGGTGGTGAATCGTGCTCAACACCAGTTGGGAGAATTTCACAATTGGTTCATGGAGTATGTTCAAGGAGATGATAGGAGGTAAATGATATGTTACATTTTGAATTCTTTAAGTGTTATTAAGGCATGAGACGAGTCGTGATTTTTGCAGAACGAGAAGGAAGAGCTGGGCTAAAGTATGTTTTAAGTATGTAAATTGAAAAACTATATTTATCCTCAAAATGAAAACACTCCACTGATTGAGATGTTATGAGTATGTGATCAGGTCCTGCGTAACTGCAAATCTCAATTTTTAAGAGTGAAAGGTTGCTTGTCAAATTAAAAAAATAATGATTTGTTCAAAATAGGAAGAAATTTGCAAAATTCCTTGCAAACAATTCCTTGCATGTGCTCCTGATTAAGCTATCGGCAAAAGCCAGGATGATCCAGTATAGACCAGTATTGGCTTGGAGTGATATATTTTGTGTAACTGCAACCGATTGAATGGTGTGAAAATACAGTGGAGCTCAGTTAAAAGATGTTTTTGTGTATTTTTGAATAGAATTAAGGAGGTTAACATTTCAGTGTGGTTATTCTTCTTAAATCCTCATAGTGATTACTTTGCCTTTTGGCTTTTCCCCAGGTTACCTCCTACTACAGAGAACAAACTTCGCCTACATTACCGCCGAGCATTACGCAACAGCACAGACCCTTACAAGAGAGCGGTTTATTGCCTCATTGGTCGATGTGATGTAACTGACAACCATAGTGAAATTGCTGATAAGACAGATGACTATCTCTGGTTAAAAGTATGTGTGTTCATTTAATTATTTCCCCACGTTACCTGCATGGCTAAAAGGGTGTTAGAAATCTCACGTTTCCCATCTGAGTATTGAATTCTTTCTCAAGGTGTTTAAACATGATCCATGGCTAATAGACAGTTAAAAATCTTTGGATATATGCCATTGCCATTTTTATAATAGCTTGCTTGAAGTACTAGTTAATCGGAATTCAAATGCAAATTTTTGTACGTCCCCATTGTGGTCAAATTGCTTTTTCTTTGAATTTGCCAGTGACAAGTTAAATTAATGTATTGCTCCATCGGGCAACATACAATAGGGTTACATCAATTATTCAAAAGGCCAAGCAAGTAATTATTTATTATGGAAACTACCAGCTCTGGTCTGCCGGTTTATCTTTACAGAGTTTTAAAAAACAAACTGTTTTGGACACGCTTGTTGAATGGTAGAAAAGGCAAGAATTACCTATCCCTCCTATAAAGGGAAAGTTAAAATAGAAGTTTAAGAAAAAACTGCAGATGCTGGAAAAATCGAAGGTAGACAAAAAATGCTGGAGAAACTCAGCGGATGAGGCAGCATCTATGGAGAGAAGGAATAGGCGACGTTTCGGGACGAGACCCTTCTTCAGTAAAAGATGAATTTTGAACACAACGGATATTACAATGTGTTAAAATACACTTGGTGCCTTTAAGCTATTTCCGGCATACAGAAGTAAAGGCTGCTTTTGTATAGACACAAGAAAAACTGTTTTTGTGCTGCGTACATGGATCTGACAACTCTGTGAACCTGGGCAGTCATAATCCTACGATCAGAAACTAGGCAATTTAACATAAGGCATTTAACACAGACTTCAGACTGAACAATAAGAATGAAATAGCAATTTAAGAAGAATAACCACACTGAAATGTTAACCTCCTCAATTCTATTCAAAAATACACAAAAACATCTTTTAACTGAGCTCCACTGTATTTTCACACCATTCAATCGGTTGCAGTTACACAAAATATATCACTCCAAGCCAATACTGGTCTACACTGGATCATCCTGGCTTTTGCCGATAGCTTAATCAGGAGCATTTTCTACTGCAACAATGTATGGTCTTCTAAATGTGTCATTGTTCTGTCTTCAGCTGAACCAAGTGTGTTTTGATGATGACGGCAACAGTTCACCTCAGGACAAGCAAACCCTTCCTCAATTGCAGAGCCAACTGTTGGAGGAGTACGGTAAGTTTTGTGACAGGCCTGTCCTTCTGCCAGTATGTCACAGCCATAATTTGTGTGTTTAATCTGTTTCATTTTTTGGTGCTCTGGTTTATGTAATAGTACAGCACAGGAACAGGCCCTTTGGCCCAAAATGTCCCAACTAAACTCGATGCCAAGTTGATCTGCTCTGCCTGTATGTGATCTCCATCCCTCAATTCCCAGCATTTCCATGAGCCTACTCAAAAGCCTCTTAAATGCCACTATCACGTTTGCCTTCACTACCACTCCTGGCAGTAAGTTCCAGACATCCACCATTCTATGCAAAAATCAACTTGCCTTTAACTCCATTTCCTTTAAACATTGCCCCTCTCACTTTAAAGCTATGCCTTCCAGTCTTTGACATTTCCACATCGGGAAAAAAGTTCTGACTGTCTACTTTATCTGTGCCTTTCTCACAATTTTATATACTTCTATCTCCAGCTTAAAACTCAAACTTGAAAACAATCCAAGTTTGTCCAATCTCTCTTTGTAGTTAATACCCTCTAATCCCTGCAACATTCTGGTAAACCTATTCTGCATCCTGATCATAACCTCCACATCATTCCTATAATAGGCCAAAGATAACTGCAGATAATATCTCAAATATGGTCTACAGTCCTATACAAAACTTCAACATAACTTTATACTCAATGCCCCGACTGATGAAGGTTTGCTTACCAGATGCCTTTACAATTCTATACACTCATGTTGCCACTTTCAAGGACCTACGGACTTGGACCCCAAGATTCCTCCCTACATCAATGCTGTTAGTACACTCAGAGTGCCTGTCATTGAGTTCATTTGGAGGCCCTTTGGTGGATTGCCATAATAAAATAAAGTACATCTCTTGTTACACCAGATAGAACAAGGTTAGGGTTCCCCGGGTCCTTGCCTTTTACCCTACCAGCCTCTGCACCCCTTTTCCCCAGACACAACAAAGATAGAGTTCCCTTAGTCCTTACCTTTCACCTCACCAAACTCTGCACCCAACACATAATTCTTTGACATTTCTGCCACCTTCCATGTGACCCCACCACCAGTCGCATCTTCCCATCTCCACCCGCTTTCCACCTTCCGCAGAGACTGCTCCATCTGCAACTCGTTGGTTCACTCATCCCATTCCACCCCCTCCCCAGGTACTTTCCCCTGCAACTGTAGGACATATGACACATGTCATTACATCTCCCTCACATCCATCCAGGGACCCCAGCAGTCCTTCTAAGTGAGATGGCAAGCCATGGTTTAGAAAGGCAGAGTACATTTCGGAGACACCTGTACAGAAAGTCTAATCAGAGACTTTCTAAGAGAAAATAGGACAGAAAAGGAGGATCTAGGAGAATGGAATAGGGTTCTTGAAGGAGTCGGGGTGGGATAAACAGTGGCCAAGATTGTGTGGAAGTCAGTGTGCTTGCAAGGGATGTCAGTAGCGAGTCTATCTCTTGAGAGGGAGACGGAGAGATCCAGGATAGGAAAAGAAGAATCGGAGTTTGGCCAAGTGAAGGTGAAAACAGGGTAAAGGAGGCAGCAAAATGAATGAAAGTTGAGTTCTGCATGAATGAAGGAGGCAGCTCCAATGCAATCATCAATTTACCGGAAAAAGAGTTGAGGGAATGCGATGAAGTAGGACTGAAGTAAAGACTGTTCCACATAGCCCAAAACAAAAAGATATGCACGGATTGGGTCTATTTGAGTGTCCATAAATACACTTTGATCTAGATTCCTAACATTTTCTTTGTTTATTTCAGATTTCCAAAATCAACAGTTGTTCTTGCTTTCTGATTGTCATCCTTCAACTTCTGTACCCCTTTGTGTTGAATGTTTTGTAAATTGATGACCCATAAAGAATGAGTCACAATGAATCAAGTTCTTCATTATTACCATGTATCTTATTTTTTTCTCTCTCCTCAGGTGAGTCACACTTTGCGGCCAATCAACATCCTTACCTATACTTCCAGGTGCTTTTCCTTACCGCCCAATTTGAAGCAGCCATTGCTTTCCTCTTCCGCATGGACCGACTGCGTTGTCACGCCATGCACGTGGCATTGGTTCTTTATGAGCTAAAACTGCTTCTGAAATCATCTGCCCAAAGTGCACAACTGTGTAAGTACATAACTAGAAATGATTTACCGAGTTCCTTTCAGCTGGTTTGAAATGAGGTTCTAAGTTGCTTTTCTATCTTCTTTCCTCATTTGGTTGTTCAACCGTGTTTAAGATTTCAACGTACTCGTTTGCTGGCAGTGACTTCATTCCTTCTGCGATTAATGGTGCTCGTAAATTTATTTTCAATAGGATATTAAGAAACAGCTTCCTAACTAGTTTCATTCTCTCCCTTTTAATCGTAGTCTTTGGAATATCACTATTGACACGGTTCCTGCCTTCCTTATGAGAACCATGTTCTAGATTTACTAATCACATGTGATGTAAAGGAAAGTTTCCTTCATCTGATTTTGTTTATTCCTCCACTAATTGTATTAAATATGACCTTTGATCACCACCCTTTACCTGTGGGAAAAGTTTATTGCAGTTTCTGTTGAATTTGCAATTAAATTTCTCGACTGTGAAGGGAAACTCAGTTTCCGTAGACATTTCATATAATGGAAACCCATCAGCTTGTCATTGTCCTAGTATATCTCGTCTGCAACTCTTCAGTGTCTTGTGTGATCTTTGGAAATTTCTATCTGTAAAACTGCTTCAAAAACTTACGTTTGTTAATTGTGCATATGACAGAGAAACATTGGTACAAATCAACACCACTTCACATCTTTGCAATGTAGCCTTGGATTCCCCTATTCAACAATGTTCTTTCTCTAACGAAGTCGATAATTGGCCTTTGATCACCACCACCACACCTTTGATCACCACCACCACACTATGATCATCATAGCGATCAACCTTTTGGGACAGAATTCCAGATTTCCCTATCCTTTTGGTATAAAATTCCTTCCAAATTTTACTCGTAAATAATCTAGTTCTAATTTTAACATTATGTTCCCTTTTTTTGATTCCTCAAGTCAAATTCACTTCTTATCATCCATTCTATAGATTTTATCTTAACCTTTTCAAACATACTGATTACCTTGCCTGTCACTATCAGCACAAAACCTTAAGAGCATATTTATGTAACCTGATCTCATGACCCTCACAAAACCTGCATTTATTGCTCATCCGTACTTGCCTATGAGAAGGACAGCATTGACATGATGGGCCAAAGGGCCATTTATGTGCATTACGACTCCAAGGAGTGATGTGTAACCTTAATGAACATTGTTAAGGGCAGTGAGGGCACAGTGCTGTCCAGTCGTGAGGTCCAGGATATGTAGAGTGATGTCGAAGGATCTGTGATGTATGATTTCCAAGTCGGTGTGATGTGCAGGGAAACCTACGTATACTGGTTTTCCCATGTCACCGTTACCTTCCTCCTCTGCGTTTGATTGGTGTTGCTGGAGTGAAATTGGTATAATTGGTGTGCATTTTATGGAAAGCATGCACACATTAATGCTTGGGGTGCGAGTTGTGTGCCAGTCAACCTGGATTTCAAGTTCTGTGAGGTTGAGCTTGAATTAGTTTAACTTGGTTTAGAGGTACAGTGCCGAAACAGGCCCTTCGGTCCACCGAGTCTGAGCTGACCAGCGATCTCCGTACACTAGCGCTATCCTACACGCTAGGAGTAACTTGTACCAAAGCCAATTAACCTACAGACCTGTACGTTCGTGGTGTGTGGGTGGAAACTGGAGCACCAGGGAAAACCCACGTGGTCACCGGGAGAACGTACAAGCTCCGTAAAGACAGCACCCGAGGTCAGAATTGAACCCGGGTCTCTGGTGCTGTAAGGCAGCAACTCTACTGCTGCACCACTGTGTCACCCCTATGTTGGAATTTTGGAGCATTGTTCATCCAAGTGTGTATTGCACTGCCTATACTAACTTATGGATGGCAGAAGTGTAAGACAATCATCATCTCAAAGTACAGAGAGTTTAATCGCCTACCTCTGAATTTAATCAGATCACCATCATTGTACTGGAAACTACATTTTCTGAGAAGTTGCAGATGAAATTGGAAATTGTACAATACCATCGAACATTACCAAGTAGAATGACCAAGTGGGATTAGGTGGCAGAGATCAGCCATGATTGAATGGCAGAGTTGACTCGATGGGCCGAATGGCCTAATTCTGCTCCTATAACTTGTGAATGAAAGGAAGGTCATTGAAGAAGCAGCTGAGGTTGGATGAGCCTGTGAGCAGATTATTTGATGAGTTAGTGTCACTTAATGGCAATAGTGGCGATTCTGTGATGATTGAAAATAGATTGATGGAGCCTTAACTGGCCACATTGGATTTGTTCCGGTTTTTACCTCAGCCGTCTTCCACATTGTCAGGTAGATGGCAATGTTGTTATAGGATTGAAAGAGCTTTAACGGGGGTGCAGTTAGTACTGCAGCCTACATCTTCAAACCTGCAGCTGGAATGTTATATGATATTATAGCCATTTGCTGTGTCTCGTGTTCTCAGCCATTTCCTGAGATCCTGTAGAATGACATCAGTATTGGCAAGGAATAAACCAAGATCCATTTGAACATCCATTTGGCACTTCTGGCTGAAAAACTGTTCAGCTTCATCAATCAGTGTCAAGAGTGTTTAATTGTTATATGTACTGGTAACTGAACAATGGCATTTCTACCTGCTGCAGCTTTTTAGACTGGTTAACACAAATGAATCCCCAATAAATATACAATAAATTAATAATAACTAATACCAGGTAACCAGACAATAATACTGCAAAATCAAAGTTTGTCCCAACACAAATTAATAGTGGGTCATAGTTGCTGAGGATATACTTTCAATACTCTGGATGTGGATGCTCGTGGAGCCTCCTATTGATATTAGCTGTTGGATTACCCACTAGCATTTCCTAAAGGATGTGGTAAAACTATAGAATGTTAATCGCACTTGTTAGTTGTTGGATGACACGGCTGCTTTTTTTTGCTTAACATGCATTGACTTTACGAACTTTATCTTTAGGCTCTGCAGTCGTAGAGTCATAGAATGATACTACCAAGAGTCCTTACCAGTTTGGGGATGGTCCAGTATTATAATAATAATAGAGTGAGGATAGGGCATGCCAGAACATTATGGATTGTGGAGGAAAACAGTTCTATTGCCGCTGTTACTTTTACATCATGGTACCTCATGGATTCAAAGTTTTCTTCATGAAGTCTGTCCAATATAGCATAATTCAATGATGGACGGGGCCTGAGATGAAGGCAGGGCTTTACCTCAGCTTGTGCTTTGTGAGCCTGGTCATTAAATTCATTTATTTATTTGGCAATAGACAATAGGTGCAGGAGTAGGCCATTCGGCCCTTCGAGCCAGCATCGCCATTCACTGGTCATGGCTGATCATCCACATTCAGTACCCCGTTCCTGCCTTCTCACCGTATCCCCTGACTCCGCTATCTTTAAGAACTCTATCTAACTCTCTCTTGGAAGCATCCAGAGAATTGGCCTGCACAGCCTTCTGAGGCAGAGAATTCCACAGATTCACAATTCTCTGAGTAAAAATGTTTTCCCTTATCTCTGTTCTAAAAGGTTGTGGACTCCCCCAACATCGGGAGCATTTAGGAGCAGTCACAAACAAACACATTCTCTACACTTGATATTGAAATTTGTATATGACGTACTTAACAGATTTTTGATTCACTTTGAGGAACTCATGCTTGTTTGTCTCATCCTAACTTAAGAATTAATACTAAGCAGCTTGGTTTATGCAGCTCCACTGCTTACTTTAGAAATAATTGAATGAATTCACGGTACTCTCACTTTATTACCAGGGGAAAGTATACTGCGAATCATCATTCTCAGTGTAAACATTCCTTCAAATGGTTTCAATATAAACATATATGGCAGCAGTACAATGTTCCAGCTAAAAGCCCCGTCCCACTGTATGAGTTCATTCAAGAGTTCTCATGAGTTTGCCCTGATTCGAACTCGGAGATTTACAGTAATGGACGCTTTTAGGTACTCGTGGCTCTCGTGGACATTTTTCAACGTTGAAAAATCTTCACGAGTCTTCCCGAGCTTACCGCGTTTCCCGAGTACCTGCCGTTAGCGTTACGAGCCGCTAAGAGACGTCCCCAAGCTCCGACGCACCCGCTACGTACATTCTACGTGCTTACCACGAGTTGTTTTTTTTAACTCGGGAGAGCCCTTGAATGAACTTGTACAGTGGGACAGGGCTTTTAAGGTTCTGTGTGAAGTTCGCTTTGAAACAATTTCATGATGACAAATGAAGCGTGTCTGGTTTTAATGTGCGGTCTTTGGAAAATCAAGTTTAGGGTTGAAAATGACTTATTAACTTAAGAAGAATGAACTAGTTATAGTCTATGTATAATTAACCTTGCTTACACCAGTCTTTTTGAATATTTTTCACATTATTGGTACTTTGTTGAAGATGTTCACTTCTGATTTTAAATATATGTAAGTAAATCACATAGTTGGCAGAATTTCCCATGGTTATCAGTGCTAATATTGGGTAGATTGATTGTCATCTCATTTTATCATTCCTCAGGTGCTTTAAAAAACCCAACAATCCTTAGTACTGTAATCTATTGAATAGCCTGCCTTTGATTCCAGTTTCAGACCATGAATTTGTGACTAGTTATTGGGACATCATTTTAATCCTTTGTTATTATCTTCAGATATGTACTGTGTGATCCATTATAATCTCACAGGGTTGCTGCATTGACTTATGAAGAATTAGATTTCCCAAGATCCAGAAGTAAATGGTGTTTTGTGACTGATTTGCATTATCTCTTCACAATGTTTGAGCAGGCATGCTATCTTTTTTTATGAGAGGGAATGTAATTTTAATGTATAGACTGTTTCTGTGTGGCTGTTATTTTTTAGCATTAATAATTTGGTTTTATGACCCCTGACAGTGAATCAAGACAGTGCTGATCCCCGTCCTGTACGACGTCTTAATTTCATCCGTCTACTCATGCTGTACACCAGAAAATTTGAGCCCACTGATCCCAGAGAAGCACTCCAATACTTTTATTTCCTCCGGTAAGATTCTAAATATCTTCTGTAATCTGAGTCAATTCAGAAGCAGGGACTTCTAAATCTTCAGAATATTGTATTTGAATATTGTAATTAATCACATTATGAAATGCTTAAATCGCAAAATATTATATTTTACAATTTTGTCGCAATTTTTAACGGTACAACATGTGCAAGCATGCGTTTATTCTGCTGGGTCATTATAAATCAGAATAATAAAGGTAAATTCAGAACTTAATGGAAATCCAAGCATATGTACGTGGTAATGTGATCAGAGGAGTAAATTAAGAGAAAGGCTTTTGGAATTGCAAACCATTGTTGATAACAACCAACTTTCAAAGCATTATTTTACATGTATTCATTATATGTATAATATCTTTTCATTTTTTGAAGGACTATTTTAGGGTTAGAAGCATCCAACTGTGCAGATACTGATGCTTTTCGAGCCTCACGACCTTGATGTGAGGTGACAATCACAGAAAAGATATTATCTGTGCCTTTACATGATGTTTGTGAAAAATGACATGCTGCACATTGTGAATATTGTAAGTGCAGTCACTTCCAGCAGATTTTTTCCTGAATGCAGATTTCCAAATTTCAGACTTGTTCTGGTTCAAGGAGATATTTTATAAGATTTGACTAGCGACTGAATTATTAAGCAGCATCTCCAGAGTGATGTAAATGAATGATGTGCACTCGGTTGCAGAAGCAGGGTGATGGAGTTCAACTAGCTGCATTCCATTATCAATGAAACCATTTCAGACAAACTGCTGAGGATGAGGAGCGAGCAGCTAGAAATGGCTTTCCAATCTGCACAATATTGTCTACAAGTCAGTTGTCACATTTAGATTGAGATTTATTACAATTAACTTGTCCCTTACAGAAATGAGACTGACAATCAAGGGGAAAACATATTCATGCGATGTGTCAGTGAGCTTGTCATTGAAAGTCGAGAGGTAAGCATTACACCAACAGAAATACTGCAGAAATATGTCATGTGGTAGATAACATTTTTATAATTTTAAACTGATCTTTTCATTTCCAGTTTGACATGCTACTTGGACGATTGGAGAAAGATGGCAGTAGAAAGGTGACCTAGAATTTGCTTTCACTAAAGACATTTTCTGCCTTTGAAAAGATTTAATTTAAAGTGTGAATCCTGCTACCTTTTAATGATCTATAAGCCGATGTTCCAGTAAATTATTTTGCTGCAACCAATTGTGTAAACTTGCAGATGTGAATGCAACTTCTAAAATCAAGGCTTCTGTCTGGATTCTGCTTTTCTGTGAAATTGATGATGTTCTCCCTTTACTGGTACTCTAAGGGCAGACCTTAGGGTTCATTTACATGTTCAGGTTATTGAGTGAGCCTGATTATTAAGCATCAATGAGCATCGCATCTGGTCACAGTAGACGTTTCTATATGTTGTCCCACTCTCATCCCCATCATCTCAAATATGATTATGTTATCCTGATTATGTTATCCTGAATGTCTGTCTGTAATCATATCCCAGCTCTCCCATAGCAGCAATACTGAGAAATGCTATTTCTGTGATGGTGCAAATAACAGCAATACTTAGAAAATTTGAGCTTAATGGTTGGGATCAGCAAATTCAACACAGACCAATGACCCAATTTTGGGAATTCACTGTCTTGTATGGCACAGGTTTATGCACTTTGCTACATTGGTCCATTGATCCAAAGGTGCATTTTGAGCCTTGGTGTTTATAGGTAATGTTGGTACTGAGTAAAAGATGTTCTCACTGCGAATACTTTCAAGCTTTACAGAAAATAATATTTATGTGCTATTAGATGATTAAGGCTAACATTTTATAAGTGTTTGAACGCATAGTTAGTGCTGCAGCCCATATATTCAAAGCTGTAGCTGGAATGTTATCTGATGTCACAGCCATTTGTAGTGTCTCGTGTTCATGTTTATCAAAGATTAGAGAGAGTGAGAAAGCAAAGCACATTCTACAGGGCACTCTCGTGTTGCACTGTAATGTTAGTGATGCACAGGCTATGTGAGTGTGATGCACAGGCTATGTAAGCGATGCACAGGCTACGTGAGTGTGATGCACAGGCTATGTAAGCGATGCACAGGCTATGTGAGTGTGGTGCAAGATATAGAATACCATTTACTTGACTGAAACAATTCTCTTCTTCTGACCAGCCTGGCTTAATTGACAAGTTTAGGGGAAACACGAGAGCTGTAATCAATAAGGTGGCATCAATAGCTGAAAATAAGGGCCTGTTTGAAGATGCAGTAAAGCTTTACGATCTGGCCAAGGTAAGCAGGAAAATATTAAATACCAACCTGTACATGTGTGGTACCATTTTGTTCCAAACTACATTTAGATTATAGTACAATTGAAATTATTTGGATACATTTTGAACTGTAAAAAATTGTAATTTATTTTATGAAACATGTGGTGCGTTCCAGAATCATAAGTGCATTTATTGAATTGAAATTGAAATTATTTTATTTGTCACATGTGCCAATTGGCACAGTGAAATGTGTGATTGCCATACAGCCATACAATCAAAAATAAGAACACAACACATGATAGAGTTCAACATAAAACATCCCCACACAGCAGAATCAAATTTTCCCACTGTGAGGGAAGGTACCAAAGTCAGTCAAAGTCAGTCGTCTTCCTCTAATATTCCCCGCTGTTCACCCGTGGTCGGGGCCTCCCCAAGCCCACCGCAGTCGCCGCTACGGGCGGTCCGATGTTCAGGCCCGCTCGCCGGGGTGATGTAAGTCCGATGTCGGGGCTGGGTGACCTCCTCAGCGGCTTGGACATCAGAGTCGGCCACCTCCTACCGGAGTCCACGGCTCCCAAAGTCCGCAGGCCGTGCCAGGTTCATTAGAGGAAGACGACTGACTTTGACTGACTTTGGTGCCTTCCCCCACAAGAGATTTAGTTTTAAATCTCTTGGCTCCGTGAATATTCTACGTATTGCGCTTTTACTAGGGCAACAAAGTTGGAAAGTAAATTCGGACTCTGCAGTGAGTGGTTTTGACCGTCCTAATTTGCTTAAGGAATTATATAACAAAACGAATGACTCACAAATTTAACATAGCATTAGCATCCCAACTCAACTGATTTTAATTTTAATAACACATGGAGAGAATGATGACAAATTAGGTCGTTTTTCAGCCTCATGCAGGAGAAAATAGCGGCAGAGATTTTTGGCGGGATCTCCAGAATGTAGGGCTTCGACACCTTGGGCATGGGTGGCAGAAGTAGAACAATCATCTATGGAGTTCTCTGGAGCCCAGGACTATGAGCAGATATCTCCAAAGGCTAACGGGTGAAGAATAGAGTCAGTGAGGAGCAAGACTATTGAAGGGTTTGTAAAATAGAACAAGAATTTGAAGATAATGCTTCAGATTAACCAGAAACAATTCTGGGTCACCGAAGCCTGCTGCAAGATGTGGGCAGCTTAGTTTTGGAAAACCTCAAATTTACAGGGAATAGGATTCTATTGAAATGGTCAATAGCAATGTAGGAAGTCCAGGACAGAAAGGTCAGGAATGGGAATTTGAAATGGAGTTAAAACAGTTAGCAAGAGGGAGTTCCCTCGGGCCTTGGGGGATCAAGTGCAAGTGTTAAGTGAAACGGTCGCTGAGTCAACGGCGTGGAAAGGGGCCATTCGGCCCAATTCATCCATGCCGATCAAGGTACCTAATCGAGCTAATTCCACTTGGCTGCACCTGGCCTACATTCCTCCAACCCTTTCATTTTCATGTGTGTCTTAAATGTCATAACTTTTACTTCTGCTATTCCACTATTACTTCTTCTGATAGCTTGTTCCATGTATGCACCAACCTCTTTGAAAATTCTCACTATTTGAAATTCGAATGCATGTTTTAAGGTATATTTGCAAATCACAAGGTATGGAAGATTAGGATTGCAAGAATCGTTCCATATCCCGACAATACTATGAATTATCAAAAGAGCTTCTTTGTTATTATCCATAAATATCATGATACTATGACTGTTGCTGATATTGTTTAAGGACAGGTTTTGTATGCAGAAATTGAAATAATCGATGCACTTAACAATTCATTGGTGTTCTTTTTCCAGAATCCAAATAAGGTCCTGGAATTGATGAATAAATTATTGAGTCCTGTGATACCACAAATCAGTGCGCCCCAGTCTAACAAAGAACGACTGAAAAACATGGCACTTTCTGTGGCTGAGAGGTAGGAACTGCCGGTCCTGCTAATAATTTTGTCTTTATCTTTCCACAAGGTTAAGATAATGGGACTGCCTTAATTTTAAATACACTTTTAAAAATGTATCCACGCGTCATAACTATACTTATTTTTTACCTCACAAATGCTTTGCTGTTTGTTCTGTCAGTTTAATTAAGGGCCTGTCCCACTTGGGCGACCTAAGCTGCGACTTTAGAAGAGTTTGCCATGGACTCAAACTCGCAGCATGATCGACACGAGGTCGTATGAGGTGGTTGGAGCTCTCCTTCATGCTCGAGGGAGGTTCCCACCTACTCGCGGCCTCAGCTAGGTCGCGGAATATTTTTCAGGTTATTCAAAAAATTTCCGCGAGTAAAATCTGGTCGGCAGGCGTCTTTTTAACTCGTAGTGCAGTGGAGTGGGGTCGCTATTTACTTACAGGCAGTCGAGTGCAGCCGTAGGCAATCTCCTTCGCTGACCGGCCATTTTGATTGGCCCATTGGAGTTTCACGACCTAGGAAGACTCATTTTACCCCTAGCGGGTAAAATGCCCGCTAACTTTATTAAAATTCTTAAAAGTGTCTCCACTCCTTTCCCCCCCCCTTTTCTCCCCTTCTTCTCCCCCATTCTCTTCTCCTTCTCTTCTCCTTCTATTCCCCTTCTCTTCCCCTTCTGTCTCCCTTCTCTCCCCTTCTCTCCCCTTCTGTCTCCCTTCTCTCCCCTTCTCTCTCCTTCTCTCCCCTTCTCTCTCTCCCCCCCCCCCCCCCCCCCGCGCTCTCTAAAGGACTTACGGTGCTCTGTGGCTGCCGTTTACCTTCATCTTCATTGCGCAGACAGCGCTCCTCCGCTTTCCCTGGCCCCCATCTTCGCGATGTGTGTGTGTGTGCAGTCGGTAGATGCAGCTCGCAGTTCGGTCGATCCAGCTCGCGGTTTCAACGCGGCCGGTCGATCCAGCTCGAGGCTTTCCAGGAGAGTGCCCTCGAGCTTGAAGGTGGAAGGCACTCTTCTGGACTCTCGGATTAGGTCGCCCAAGTGGGACAGGCCCTTTATCCTGAGCAGCTCACAATTAAAATTGGTAATAATGTATATTTTTGCTTTAAAAGCAAAGTGACTCAAAACAACAAATACAAATCTTTGATAGATATACAGCTGTCAATACAATTCAGTTAGAGCAAGCGAACAGTCAATCAAATACACTGGCTGAATATATTGGCTTGGAGGCTTGACTGATGATGCCTAATCTCAAAATGAAAACGTAAGTTGCCCACGTATAATTAATTTGTTTTTCAAAGAATTCACAACAATAAGTGGAGAGATTTATGTGATCCACTCAATGTGAATATACTCATCTTTACACCTCTCTCCCATGGCAGGATGATCAGAGAGCTCTCCGTTTTTTCCTTGTATAGAGTTCCCCTCTACCAACTCATTTGAACACTGAACAACTTCTTCACGTGTAGGAGATGAGGGAAAATGGTGGAAGGGAAAATGGTGCAAAATATTGTATCACAGCGCAGAAAACGTTTTTTTTTTAAAGGACAAAGGCTGCAATAAGTTAGATTGGTAGATCTGGAAATTCATGCCTAACAGATGAGACGTTCATTAAGGTCTTGTGATTGGAGCAGATATGGAGGACTTGGGGGAAAGTCGAATGAAATCATTTTGGGAGGCAGGGAAGGAAGAGGTGATTGCAAGGTCACTGTAAAAGTCACAGGGCTTGTAATGAATGTTTATTGCTAACCTATCCCCTGAAATACAGGCAGCAAGAGAATAGAGAAGGCAGATGGGCCAGTGAAAGTGAAAATAGGGTGGAAATTGTCAACAAAGACAACTTTTTGGGAATTATATTTGATTGCAAGCAGTAACATCAATGCAATGGTTGATATCTCAGAGACAGACTAGAGGGAGGGATAGGGCCCAAGTAGGACTGAAATAGGGACAATTTTACTTATCTTGCGTAAAGATAGGTGTAGATTGGGCCCATGCAAATTCCCATAGCTACGCTTTTGGTCTGGAGAATATGAATATGGAGTTGAAGAGAAGTTGTTCAGTGTTTGAATGAATTGGTAGATGGGAACTGGTTGGGCCAGAGAGTCCAGAAAACAATCCTGCTGTGGGAGAGAGGTGCAACATTGAGTGCAGTTGGAGTTTGATGGAAGAAAACTGCAGTCGGTGGAACAAACTACTAGAGAGATTGTGTATATCCCCAAGGTGCTTCAGAGATTGAAAACCCCCCAAAATATGAAACCATCAACTGCTTGTCTTTAAACTAGATCTCCAGAAGATCTCAATGAAAGGAAGGGGATCAAAGTGGCTAAAAGCATAGATGTTTTGTAAAGGAGGCCAAAGCCAGAGGGAGGGAAAGGTTGGGCTGGCGTGGTGGCAGTAAATGTTAAGGTGCTTTGGAATTTAACAGCACAGAATAAAGAAATCCACGTCACTTGTAATAGATATTGTTTTTTGTTCAATGTCTTTTTTCTTTTTAAATAGATATCGTAATCAGGGAATTACTGCTGCAAAGTCCTTGGACAGTACTTTCTACCTTCTGCTGGACCTGATTACCTTCTTCGATGAGTATCATTCTGGCAATATTGATAGAGCAATTGACGTGAGTTGCTTGTGCTTTCATTCCTTTAAAAGATGGTAAATTTTACTCACCTTTGTTGTCGTTCCTTTCAGAAATGAGTCTCGATGCTATTTACTTTTGCTGCACTGGAAGCATTGGTTAGGAAATTAATTCAATAACAGTGCAAGGAGACAAGAGTAACTTGCTCTTCTCCTCCACACATGGATGGCAGCTCATGTTGCAATGCTTAACGTTCCAATTTATTTGATTGTAATGTTGATCAAATACCACCTTGATAGGTATTTTTCTTTTAAGCCATAAAATGAACACTATTTTACCACAGCTTTCTTTTCTTTTATAGTGTACAGTGGTCATGATCCTATAAAAGTCATTAAATAACAGAACAAAATCGAGGGGACAAATACATTTTATAATTGCTTGCTATCTCGAACATAACATCACTGTTTGACTTGCCAGGTCTATTCGCTTATTATTTCTGATTTCAGCATCCGATGCTGTGGGCCTTCCTCAAACGTTTTCAACTTAAAATACAGGACCATATTATATATGATTCTTACAATGCCCTGTCTTATCTGTTTCATTTTCCCATTTAGATTATGGAAAAACTGAAACTTGTGCCACTGAGTCAGGAGAGTGTTGAGGAGAGAGTTACAGCTTTCAAAAATTTCAGTGATGAGGTAAGAAACCTTAGGAGCAATTGGTGTAGTTTAATACTTTTGTGTACAATCTTTAATGATGCAACATTTTAGCTTGTCATTATGTGGTAGCATAATAAATAAACCTAGTGTATTTCTGGCCTGAATGCTACTTGAAATTAATGCAAAGAGCCCTTCTGCAAATGAAATTTGGACTAGACTTGTGCAAAAGTATAGAAGACAAATTTTAAAGATCTCTTCTGGGTCAAAACACCAATCTTCTCTTTGCAAAGGTAAAGTGAAAAACGATCAATGACACAAATAAACAACGCTTCACACCTGCCCCATTTAGATTTTGGTTTCCATTGACAGGCAACTTAATGTGTTTTATAATCAAAAACTAACACCAGTGCTTGTGTTAAAATTAATTTGAAGGTTTTTAAAAACAAGGGCTACATCTTGCTGGCTGTGCCCAGCAGTTCCAAAGGAAGCCTCCAACATTCAGCCATTGACCCAGACTTGGCACATATGCTGAGTCAGGGATTTGCTGATGTACTTGGGGGCCCAGATTTGACAATGGGATCATTCAGCGAAATCTAGCGTTACAACAAGCCACAATTAAGCATAGTCATTAAAACGGTTGTGATGGTCAGTGTTGCCTCTGTAATGAAAAACAAATTGTCTGCAGCATTTACATAATTTACTTTCGCTTTGAGTACAAGGTTAATGGAGATTGTTCACTAATTATTGACAACACTAATGAGCAATTCTTTCCTATACAGATTAGACACAACCTGTCTGAAGTATTGCTTGCCACCATGAATATTCTGTTTACCCAGTATAAAAGATTGAAGGGTACAGGCCCAGCCACACCTGTGAGACCTCAGCGCGCAATGGAGGACAGAGACTCAGTAAGATTATATTAACTAACCTATTATCATTTGAGAACTGTTTTGAAATGCTGAACTGTGCCAACTGCATGAACATATACAGTAAACCCTTGTTTTAACATACCCTTTATGACACATTTCAATTATCGCGGATGGATCTGCCCACGCATCCCCCAGCTCTCACCGCCTCCCCGGCCATTTACAGCCCCGGCTTCCAATACCACCCCCTGGCTTGCAGAGTGAACCAGCGAGTCCTGCTTCACCCATCACAGTCTGGTTGGTGTGGCTGTTATTGTGGCTCACCATGTAGCCCTTGGGGACAGTGTTTTCTTCAGGCTGCCGCCACCAACAGGACGCACTCGGTTACTGTGGGGCTCCCTCCCCTCTTACCAGCTGCTGCTGTTGGCCTACTCCACTGCGGCCTCCTCCTCTTCCCCTTCCTCCTCCCATCTTGGCCTCTGTCCACTCGGCCTCATTCCCCACCTCATACTCCACCTCGGCGACTGCGGGAGAGGGAGGAGAAGGAGGCAGCAGTTGCGTTGAGAGCTGACAAAGCGGCCAACAGGAAGAAGCAACAGCTGGTGAGAGGGGAGGGAGCCCCACGGTGACAGAAAGCGTCTTGTCGTTGGCAGTGGGCTGAGGAAAGAGCTGACGGCAGGGGTACAACATGAGCTGCAACAACAGCCGTGTCAACCGGAACGTGCAGTAACTGGTAAAGAAGGGCTCGCTGGTCCAGACCAATGGCATCAGTATCTAGATTTCAGGTGAATCAACACAAAGTGCTGGAATAACTCGGCAAACTGAATCAATCCGAAGAAGGGTCCCAATGTCACCTATCCATGTTCTCTGGAGATGTTGCCTGACCTGTTGAGTTACTCCAGCACTTTGTGTCCTTTTGTGTATTAATGGTCATCTGCAGTTCTATTTTTTAACTGCATACAATGATAATACTGTACTTGGTTATAGAGGACAATCGGCAACAATGGACACCATTCACCCCCACTCCCCCTGTGGTCTAACAAGGGTTTACTGTATCTGGGAAACTAAGTATCTCAAAATCTTTTAAGTTTTGTAATAGAAGCATCTCAGACTTTGAGGATTTATAAGGCTCATATAGTTTATTTTTAAATGTAATGTTTCATGGAAGTAGAGAGGAGAGAGTGGAGTTTTATTGGTGAGATATAAAAATGGAAATTTCAGGCAAGGTTTAAAGGAATATAATTAAGCTTAGGCCTTCTGGGAAATAAATCTCTTATTTTGCTGTGAATTTATATATTTCCATTTTAAAACATATATGTGCTTCTTAATTTGTTCAGTGTCCTGCAGAAACTTTAAACACACAGTGCAAGAAGTGAATACTGTTTGCACCATGCGTGAAATTTTTGACTGAATCCAGATTTGTTGACTTATACGTTGATGTTGGCAGTAATATTTACCCTGGCAGGGTTTTTTTTAATTTAGTACTCGTACTCTTTGCTCAAAACTATGAATATACTTTTAGTGACAGGAAGAAGAGTCAGTTTTTTTCTTCAGGGTTCCATCATCCTCCAGTAGCAAGTTGATGAATGTGGTACATGATGACTTTCATCTTTGATATGAATAGGCAAGCTTGCTCTGTCCTTCATATTAGTAATGATATTGGATTAACTAACATTTGTGGATGCATCCTTCTAATTTTACTTTTTAATAATTTTTATGTATAATGTTGTTCTCTTCAAAAGTAATTCTTCCAATATCAGCTGCTTGTTTCAGTTGGAAAGCATCGGGTTCACCTTGTCTCTTAAAAAATATTTTATTTCCTTTGATTTGTTTTCAGCAACTCAGACGCCAGGCACGTGCCTTGATAACGTTTGCTGGGATGATACCATACAGGATGGCGGGCGACACAAATGCACGCCTGGTGCAGATGGAGGTCCTCATGAACTGACACGCTTTAGGAGGGTTTTCACATTGGAACAGTAAACCAATGGAGTAATGTAATTTTATAGTCAGAGTTCATTTTGTATTTTTCAGATTGGAAATAAAAATTTCTTTGTTTAAAATTTGATTTTTACTTTTTTGGAGACTTGTTCAATTGAATCTTTAGAGTTAAGCGGGAAATCACAAACCTGTTGTTACAAACTACTTTCAGTTTATTACCCTCAGTGCACTGAGAGCTACTCTTTTATTTTGAAGTGATTTTGTATTTGATTGAGAACAGGGATTGATTGTGTTTTATACTTCGCCAACTTCGCGAAATTTGTAAGTATACAATCCATTGTTATAGCTCACTGCATAGTATCCTTGTTTGTTCTTGGTTGTTTTATGACCTTGTAATTGTAAGAAAGAAGAGGGTTCTTTCTGTGACGGTAAGCCAATGCTAGTTGGATCACAAGGATGTGAGCAGAGGTTGTAATTGATTTTAATGAATTGCACACAACCACATAAATACATCCCCAAAATGGTACCTTCCCTTCTGGTATAAGTTCTTTGATAAATTATTTAACAGTTATCAAAAATTTGTTGATAGAAATTATAAATTGTAGTTTTGGCTTATTTTTCTTTTAGACCTGTATAAGATGCTAATGAAATTACATTGCTATCAATTTAGATATCTCTCCACACCACATTCTTCATTTTACTGTTCAACTGAGCGATGTAAAATGCAGCTGCTGCCTTTTAGGATATCATTCCTGCTCAGCATCTTGCAACCTTACACAAAGGTCATTCAACTTGCTGTGCCTGACCAACAATCTGCAGAACCTGGCCAATTAGTCTCACGCCCTATGATCTTATACACCTTTTCCAAGTATGTATCCAATTCACTTTTTGTACAATATTGTTGAATTGCTTCCACCACCCTTTTCAGGCATACATTCCAGATCATTGTAACATAGTGTAAAATTATTTCTCTTCTCCCCTCTTTTTGTAGAAGGAAAAATGTCAGAATCCTATTATATTTTGCTTTGATCCATGTTGCACCTCAGTGCTATCAAGGCTTGACTGTTCATTCTCCCTTGGTACCTTTGATACAGTTGAGATTTTGCAGGAGATAGGGAACTTGCTTTGAGGAATCATAGAAAGTAATGCACCATCTATTTGCAACACATGTTGCAAACTATCACTCCACACTCTTCAAGTTTTGTTTTACTGATTCTCTGCCAGTTTTCTTCAGGAAATTACCCTCGCCCTTGTCCTCTCCAACTCTCCCTTGAAGCCAGTAGTTTGTAGCTGGTAGAGTTTCACGTGAGACTTCAACACTCCCATCCCACATCCTTTGGTATATGGATCAGATGGAAGTTCACTCCTCTCAAAGTATGAATTGATATCTACTAGCTCTTTGATATGTGGGCACTACAACCATGCGTACATTTGACTTTACCTCCTTCCCATACATTGGTCATGTCCTTTCCAACAGAAGTTATTCTTTGGAGACAGCAAGAGTAAAATTCATAGCTGCTCCTCCCCAGTTGTATCTTGAAGAAGGGAAGGCTGTACATTTCTTTTGAGGCATTTAGGTGAAAGGAAAAACTTTCAGAAAACTGATCGATTCTGGAGACCATTAAATCAAACAGGAAAATGAGCATGGATAAGATGAAGACAATGAAGTGAACATTACGTTTTACCTTTGGCTCAGCTGATTTTTAAAAAAATATTTGTCAAAGCATCTTTGATTATAAAGTTAACTATTTAGAACAAGTTCCTTTTTCTGTAAATGAACAAATGAATTTAACTCAGTTTTATAGCTACCACAGTGGACGTACATGAGAATGCTGGACAGACTGATGTGCCATGGACGATTTGAGGTTGGTATTGGTGCAGCAGCTGGTGTTGTGAATCAGGCCGGCAAAAAGCAACTGCTACGATCCGGCTATTTCACAACACCAGGGTTGCATCATACCACTGGCTTCACTGCAAGATCTGCTGCTTTGGAAATGTTCTTGCATCGCCTGACGTTTGGGTAAGTGACAATAGCTACACCTTCGTCAGTCAATTGTATTTTCATCATATTTGTCATTTATAAAGCAATATCAAGCACCCCTGTTCCGCAGAGGTGCCACACAGTCTGAATATTGTGGTTGCTCGCTTCAAATCAAACGTGGAAGGTAATGAGCAGAGGGCACGTGTTTCCCCACAGAGGGAACATTGAAGAGCATGTTTGAAAGAAGCACTTGTTGGCCTTCTTTCAATCTTCTGGAAAGTTACAAGTGGACGAGATGGAAAAGGCACAACAGTGCCTGATCAGCTGATATGTAATGGAAAATAAATGAAGATTCAACTAACAACAGCAGCATTGATTTTAAGATTGCTAAGCATGATCGACAAAATGGGCTGATTCTCAGAAATAGACGCTTGTCATGGATCAAGTACATTATGTGTTTCCAGTTAATTGTGGCATTTCTATACTAATATATTGGTTGCATGTTTCTTTCCATCCTGTTTCCTTCTACCCAACAACCCCTCTCCTCCATCCCAGTTAAAATAGAATTAATGAAATGCTATGAAAAACTATCTTCATTCTCTGCATTTATGCAGATCATTCCGCATAAAACTACCCTCATCTCTATACCTATTTGGATGTAAATTAATAAGTTAAATGTTTGAAAGGGTATTGCAAATTAATATACGGTATATCTGTTTAAAATGGTTATTTTTGCACAACTTTTGAAAATGTTAAATGTGTTTTTTATGAAACAGCCGGCATTACTAAATGCAACATTTGTATACTGAAAGTGTGAAAATGAATTTTATATAATGAAGAGAAAGCCAGTTTTTTATTTTTATCAAATGATACCAATAAACTTTTTTATATGAACCCTGATAATCTGTTCATGTATTTTTAATAATATATCACAGCCTGCAATCAAGTAAAAGTTGAATAACATCGACATTGTAACACTTTAGATTTGACATCGACGCAAAACAATTCTATGATTGTATTGTTTTATTGGGTGCTCATCAATTTGAATACGTTGAGTTAATATTGTAGAACAATTCTTTGGAGGTGGAAACGTTTTACTTGGCTCTGTTGGGGGCAGGAGAACGACCATTTAATATAAAACGGATATATCCGCAACATGGTGACCCAGACTTGAAGGAAGTAGTTGCCTAAATGACCATGTTATCGGAAATATTATCACTGGCATTCTCTTTAATTTGTCTGACACTTAAATGTGACATTTTAACGCCCAAAGGCATTGAATGCTCAAAATCAATTATCCATGCCTTCATCAGGCTTTAACAAAACATGATATAGAATTTTGTTCTCGCTTTATTGCTATGCAATTCAGTTGTAGTTCAATTATTATACAAACTGAGGGGTTCTTGCTCTCGTCTCTTTTAATTGTCCTTTCTACATGTAGAAAGTACACTACACAAAGAAGTCTGGCATTAAACAAGCAGGGCAGACAGCATAGGGCACTCACTGCCAGTAGAGCTGCTGCCTCACAGCTTCAGTGACCTGAATTTAATCCCGAACCAGGTTTGTCTGTGTGGAGTTAGCATGTTATTCCTGTGACACATGGGTTTCCTTCAAGTGTTCTACTTGCCCCATATCCTAAAGACAGATGGGTTGGCCACTAAATAACCTCTAATACGTTAGTAAGCAGTAGAATCTCAGGAGAGTTGCTGGGGATGTGGAAGGAATGAGATAGAATCAGTGCTTGATGGTGAGCATGGACTCGGTGGGCCGAGGGACACTTTCTACACTGTCTGATTCCGTCATAATAACATCTGGAAAACACTAGGCATTTAAATTGATTCCTTCCATCGTTACACATTTTAAAATTATAATTTCGGGTATCCTATTTGTTATGAATAAACGCATGAACTGGAATACAGTTTATGTCATTGGGTATCTCAATTTTAAATGAATTAAATGAGAGAAAGAATAGCAAAATGAGAAGTGGTTATTTTGGATGCTGTTTTACAAGCACCCATAATGGCTTTATGGGTTTCAAAGTCAATCTATTGTGACTTTGACACAATTGTGTGATGACTTTTACCCGTCCTATTGAATAGTCCTTGCTCAGTTGATGAAGTGTAGGAAGTTTATCTACTAATTAGTGTAGTGTTAAGATACAGCGTGAAAGTGGGCCCTTCGGCCCACTGGGTCCGCGCTAACCAGTGATCCCCGTACGCTAACACTATCCAACACACCATGGACAATTTACAATTTTTACCAAAGCCAATTAACCTACAAATCTGTATGTGTTCGGAGTGTGGGAGGAAACTGGAGATCCTAGAGAAAACCCACGCAGGTCACGGGGAGAGCATAAAAAACTCCGTACAGACAAGCACCCGTAGGCAGGATCGAACCCAGGTCTCTGGCGTTGTAAGGCAGCAACTCTACCGCTGTGCCACCGTGTCGCCCAATTGAATACATACAAGTTGAAGTCTTGGCTTTGCCATCAAGGGTCAAGCTTGTGCCGAAGTAAAAGCAAATGCACTTCATGTTGGCAAAACACAAAAATCTGGATTTAGAAATTGATCTCTTCTGGATTAAAAATAACTTCCCAAAATGATATATTTACCTCATTGGCCGAAAAGCGCATTGGGGTTAACTGTAGATATATTTTGAGATCCTCATAGGAGAGGCTTCTTCCCTTTTGCATCGACATAATTCTTGCCCCTCTCAATCCTCCACCTGGCTTTATTTTTTATCGTCTTGCCATGCCTCCCAAAACAATTTTTGCCAAGCCTATTATATTCAAGGACTGATAGGGTCACCTCTGGGTTTCTCCTGAAGCTGGTTTTGTAGTCTCTGTGTTGTATATAAATTACCCTCATTCAGAGTAGTTTGAACAAGTTTAAATTCTGGCCTCCCATTATTGGTTCTCTAGGCGAGGAATATATATGTGTGTGGTTTAAAAAAAAAATCAAAATGAACCAAGATTTCTGTTGACCTTTATAATAAACTATTCTCCAGTTACTCCTGCCCTGGGGTGGTTGTCGGTTTAATTTACTGGCACCACTTCCTGTCACTGTTGCTGTAGATTGCTCTCATATAAAAGCCCTGCTGTTAAGCTTCAGCTATCATTATTTTCTCATCTGCTGGCAAAGAGTTGTGGACCTATACAATGGCAGATCCCACAAGCTCTGTGCAGTCTGTCAGCTCGGGAGTCAAAGCCATCTCCCACGGCAGATTCACCATCAGTACCCAGATTAGCAATGAGGAAGACACCATGAACATCTACTGCCAGCCTGATCTCACCTACGGCAGCCTTAGCTCCAACAACCTGACCCAAAACAGCGCCTTTTACCTGAGGACTTTCGGCTACAACACTCTGGATGTAGTGCCCAGCCACGAGTATTATGCCAACACCCAGATAGCGGGAGATGGAAAGAAAAACAGACCAACCCTTGCCGACCTCCGCTGCTACATGATGGTAAGAGGCTCCACTGCCATTCCACAATGACCTGTGCTCTGCCTAAAATCACTTTTAACTTGACCTGATTCGAATCAGTGTAGATCATTAAATCACACACCACATGGTGTTCTTCAAAACGGTCTGATTTTTTCCTTGAGAAACTAAAATTCTGGTAAGTAAGTGTGTAGAAAGGAACAGCAGTTGCTGATTTATACTGTGGATACAAAGTGCTGGAGTAACTCAGCGGCTCAGGAATTTCTGGAGAAAAAGAGTGGGTGATGTTTCAGGTCGAGACACTTCTTCAGACCCATCCTTTTCCTCCCAAGATGCTGCCTGACCTGCTTAGTTGCTCCAGCACTTTATGTCTATATTATGGTAAATAATATGCTTTTCAAACTTCTCACATGAACTCTATTTTTTTCATTTTTATATTTATTGTTATCTTAAACTGTTTTCCCCTTTAGAGTCTTTGGACACAATAGTCTTCATTCTTAAAATATAGTTATATAAACCCAAAATACTTCAATCAAACATTAACCTTCCAAACATCAGACATTTCCGCCACCTGCAACGTGATCCCACCACTAGTCACATCTTCCCATCTCCACCCCATTCCCTCTTCCACAGAGACCGTTCCCTCCGCAACTCCCTGGTTAACTCATCCCTTTCCACCCAAACCACCCCCTCCTTAGGTACCTTCCCCTGCAACCGCAGGAGATGCCTGTCCCTATACCTCCTCCCTCGACTCTGTCCAGGGACCCCAACAGTCTTTTCAAGTTAGACAGAGGTTCACTTGCACTTCCTCCAACCTCATCCACTGTATCCATTGTTCAAGGTGTGGACTCTTAAACATTGGCGAGACCAAACAGACTGAGCGATCGTTTCGCTCAACACCTTCGCTCAGTCCACCTGGTCCTTCCTGAACTCCCAGTTGCCAAACACTTTAATTCCCCTTTCCATTCCCACTCTGACCTTTCTGTCCTAGGCCTCCTCCATTGTCAGAGTGAGGCCATATATAAATTGGAGGAACAGCACCTCATATTTTGCGTGGGCAGCTTACAACCCATCGGTATGAATATTGATTTCTCTAACTTCAAGTAACCCTTGCATCCCCTCTCTCTTTCCATCCCACCCCAACCCAAGTCATTGTACTAGTCTCAAAGTCGGCTTGTTGAGTCTCATTGGCTGTAACTCGTTTTCACCTAGCCCACAGCTAACAATGATCTGTTTCCTTTGTCATCGTTACTTTTTTACATATCTTTCACTCATTTGTTCTATATCTTTCAATATCACCGTCTATACCTCTCGTTTCCCATTCTCTTGACTCTCAGTCTGAAGAAGGGTCTCGACTTGAAACGTCACCTATTCCTTTTCTCCAGAGATGCCGTCTGACCCACTGAATTACTCCAGCATTTTGTGTCTATCATCAGAAGCAGATCCCCAAATCTCCATTTCCAATAGTGCAGATGCTCAAATGTCACTGGTCAAATGTTCCAGTTTTACCTGACCAGCTCAAGATATACAGGGGCTAACTATTATCCAAGGGTGGTCACTGATTAAAATATAATTTAGGATGATTTTCTGACTACCAATTTTTTTTTTAATGAATAATGCCAAAGGTTGAGGAGAAGAGAAGAACCACTCACATTTAGTAGCTAGCATTTAATTAACATCAGATTCTAAAATTTTGGGTAGTTTACACCCCAGCGGTATGAACATTGACTTCTCCAATTTCAGTTTCAGGTAGTCCTTGCTTTCTCCCTCCTTCCCCTCCCCTTCCCAGCTCTCTCACAGCCTACTGCTCCGCCTCCTTTCTTATCCCGCTCCCACCCCCACATCAGTCTGAAGAAGGGTCTCGACACGAAACGTCACCTATTCCTTCGCACCATAGATGCTGCCCCACCCGCTGAGTTTGTCCAGCATTTTTGTCTACCTAAAATTTTGGGTGCTGTTATTTGAAAGAAATGGAGCAAAGTAAAACATTTATCTCCCTAAAGAAGATTGAGACTGATTAGGAAATAAAATGCTTGCAGTTTGGTGATACACAGAAAGGGTAGGTAAAAATATATAGTTTAAAAAGAATAAAATAATCTTAAAATGGGAAAGAATGGCTAGGATAGACGGGCAAATAATACTTAAAGGGTTGATGGTGGAGATGCAATGGCAAGGATTTAAAGACTGCATGGATGAGCTCCAAAAATTGTTCATCCCTGTCTGGCGAAAAAATAAAACGGGGAAGGCGGCTCAACCATGGCTAACGAGGAAAATCAAGGATAGTATTAAATCCAAGGAAGGGGCATATAAATTGGCCAGAGGAAGCAGCAAACCGGAGGACTGGGCGAAATTTAGAGCTCAACAGAGGAGGACCAAGTGGTTAATTAAGAGGGGGGGGGGAAAGAGCACAAAGGAAAGCTTGCGGGGAATATAAAAACTGATTGTAAAAGCTTCTTTAGATATGTAAAAAGGAAAAGATTAGTGAAGTCAAATGTAGGTCCCTTACAATCAGAGACAGGTGAATTTGTAATGGGAAACAAGGAAATGGCAGAACAGTTAAACAAGTATTTTGATTCTGTCTTCACAAACAATCTCCCAGAAATACTCGGGGACCGAGGATCTAGTGGGAGGGAGGAACTGAAGGGAATCCATATTAGTCAGGAAATGGTGTTAGGTAAACTGTTGGGACTAAAGGCAGATACATCCCCGGGGTCTGATGGTCTGCATCCCAGAGTACTCAAGGAGGTGGCCCTAGAAATCATGGATACATTGGTGATCATTTTCCAATGTTCTCTCGACTCTGGATCAGTTCCTGTGGACTGGAGGGTAGCCAATGTAACTCCACTTTTTAAGAAAGGAGGGAGAGAGAAAACGGAATTATAGACCAGTTAGCCTTACGTCGGTAGTGGGGAAGATGCTGGAGTCGATTATTAAAGATGTTATGGCATCGCATTTGGAAAGCAGTGAGAGGATCGGTCAAAGTCAGCTTGGATTTATGAAGGGGAAATCATGCTTGACTAATCTGGAATTTTTTGAGGATGTAACAAGTAGAATGGTTAATGGAGAGCTAGTGGATGTGGTGTATCTGGACTTTCAAAAAGCATTTGACAAGGTCCCACACAAGTGATTAGTGTGCAAAATTAGAGCACATGATATTGTTGGTAGGGTATTGACATGGCTAGAGAACTGGTTGGCAGACAGGAAGCAAAGAATAGGAATTAATGAGTCCTTTTCAGAATGGCAGGCAGTGACTAGTGGGGTGCCGCAAGGCTCGATGCTGGGACCCGTTATTAACAATATATATTAATTTAGACAAGAGAATTAAATGTGACATCTCCAAGTTTGCAGATGACACAAAGCTGGGTGGCAGTGTGAGCTGTGAGGAGGATGCTATGAGGATACTGTGTGACTTGGATAGGTTGGATGAGTGGGCAGATGCATCGTAGATGCAGTATAACGTGGATAAATGTGAGGTTATCCACTTTGGTGGCAAAAACAGGAAGGCAGATTATTATCTGAATGGTGTCAGATTAGGAAAAAGGGAGGTGCAACGAGACCTGGGTGTGCTTGTACATCAGTCACTGAAAGTAAGCAGGCAGGTACAGCAGGCAGTGAAGAAAGCTAATGGCATGTTGGCCTTCATTATGAGAGGATTTGAGTTTAGGAGCAAGGAGGACCTACTGCAGTTGTACAGGGCCCCGGTGAGACCGCACCTGGAGTATTGTGTGCAATTTTGGTCTGCTAATTTGAGGATGGACATTATTCCTATTGAGGGAGTGCAGTGTAGGTTCACCAGGTTAATTCCCGGGATGGCGGGACTGACATATGATGAATGAATGGGTCGACTGGGCTTGTATTCATTGGAATTTAGAAGGATGAGAGGAGATCTTATAGATACATATAAAATTCTTAAAGGATTGAACAGGCTAGATGCGTGAAAAATGTTCCCGACGTTGGGGGAGTCCAGAACCAGGGGTCACAGTTTAAGAATAAGGCCATTTAGGACTGAAATGAGGAAAAACTTTTTCACCCAGAGTTGTGAATCTGTGGAAATCTCTGCCACAGGGGGCAGTGGAGGCCAATTCACTGATGTTTTCAAGGGGGAGTTAAAGGCCTGTCTCACGAGTCTGCGGTCATTGGCGGCGAAACGGGAAGAATATACCGCTCCTGGGCCGCCATAGACCGCGCACTCGTGAGAACGCACAATTCCGGGGCCGTGCGGCGTTGTTCCCAACACCGCACGGTGCTAAAATAAAACCTACACTGTTCAAAAATATTTTCCTACCGCACAGCCTCCACCAGTGATGCACGAGTGCGGCACGGCTGCCGCCACAGCCGCCGCCAGTGTGGCTCGAGCGCCGTGCGTCGAACTTGCACCGTCACAGCCTCCGCCAGTGAGGCACGTGTGCGGCATGGCCGCCGGCACAGCCACCGCTACAGCGCCGAGATCAGGACGGCCGCCGCCACAGCCGCCGCTCGTGAGTCACGTGCGGCGGGCCGACGTCATCGCAGTCGCAGCATCCATGCGGCGCTCCCGTGGCATAGGCTCAGCGCTCTCGTCGTTGCCGTGCGGTCCACTCTACAGGCGAAGCCGCGCTTCACCGCCGATGACCGCAACACCGTAAGACAGAGCCTTTAAGTTTAGCTCTAAGGGCTAAAGGAATCAAGGGATATGGGAAAAAGCAGGAATGGGGTACTGATATTAGCAATGTTACAAAATTTTGAGATTTTAAAAGTCAAGTCTGTAATTTATCCCATCAGATAAAGCATAAAAAGAAGTTTAATTTGACACCTAATTCACTTTCATATCTTCAGTATTAAAAAGGTTATGGCCATTTTCATACTCGGAAATTAGCATCTTGTTCCCTATTGCTTTTCCATTGACTTAACACAAAAGCTGTGATCGAGGACAGTCAAAAGCCCATAACTTTCTTAAAAATTAAGAGAACTGAAAGAAATTTTCAGTTATTATAGATTGAAGCATTCTGAAACAAATATGAAACAATCTTACTTAGATGACATGAAATTAAAGCATATAATTAGTTAGTTACCTAATTGTAGCTAATTACGAAATTCAATTAGTAGATCTAAACATCTATCAATTTCTTAAGAATAGATTAACATTTTTAAATAGCCTAAGTATCCAAATAACATTCACACAAGAATTCACAATATAACATAATTTTTTTATCTCATTGTCATGGATTTACAGGCCAAATGGAAGAAATTGAATGTTTAATACCTGTAAATTAATGGGAATTTATATCATCTTGCGAGTGGGGATTTCTGGAACGCGATCATTTGGAACGTTCATTTGCGGTGAATTTAACCCCGTATTGGCATGAAAATTATTGCCGTTAGTTCGGGGGAAAAAATCACCGTGTCGCATGTAAAAATGTGAATTAAAGGCCTCTTAAGGAGAACGTTTATACATAAAAATAAACCACTTTCGTTTACCTGTCCCGTGTGTGAAATCCGTCCCCGTTGTTGGCGTTGACGGGTTCAGAAGATGATTTTAAAATGATTCCAACGCTGAACTTGTCGGGAGATTTTTAAAACAAAATACTCAAAACGCCCCTCGGAACGATTCTTCCGCAAAAGCTTGTACTCCAACAAAATATAATTCAGGACAAGGTAGGAGAAACCCGCGTTTTAACCCCGCCCCCCCCTTAAAGGCGCCAAAATCGCGCACACGGCCAGTGACAGAATTACAGCGCCGCTGAAGGTAAGTATTGTAACATACCTACTGATATTAGATGATCAGTCAGGGCCGAATCGCCTACTCCTGCACCTATTTTTCTATGTTTCTATGAAATTAACTATATGCTCAATGGGAAGGAAGGAAATAGAAGATTAGAAGTATCGGATCATTCATCAGATGTTTAATACATGAGAATCACAGGAATAACCTTCCATAGGAATCGTAATCAGAGACAGATAAGACCCATCTTTTTGGGGTGTTGAGGGGACTCGGCCATTAGCTTACGAATTTGATTAGAAATAGTGGCACGGTGGGGCAGTTAATAGTGGCACGGTGGGGCAGTTAATAGTGGCACGGTGGGGCAGTTAATATAGCTCCTACCTCATGATTCTATTGAGCCAGATTCAATTCTGGTCTCCAGTGTTGTGTGGAGTTTGCACATTCTTCTAGGGATCTCATGGGTTTACTGAGGATGTTCTTATTTCTTCCCACATCCCAAAGGTCCATGGCTTGGTAAGTTAAGTGGATGTTGTCAATTTCCCAAGTGTGTAAAAGAGTGGTCAAATGTTGGAGGAATTGAGGGGAACCTGGGAAGAATAAAAATGAGATCAGTGTAAGTGTGGATGGGTGCTTGATGGTCAGCATGGACCCGGTGGGGCAAATAGTCAATTTCCATGTGCAGTTGTAGGAACTCCATGTAAGCCCAAAGTTGATTTAAAAAATAGGCGTAGAATGACAAGGGATGAACTAGTACAAGTTAAGGATAAGTAGTGAGTACGATTTTCATTGCCTTTTGGCACACGTGTAAAATTGTGGTGGCCATCCCATGAAAGGATAGAGGCTCTGGGTACATGGGGATCTGATGGTCTTTGATGAGGATGCAAAGAAATAGTTACCCAACCGCTGGCAGGGGGCTAAGATGAATCTTGAGTGAACTTACAATATATTAAATGTATTAGTCATTACCCTGCTCAGAAGGAGCAACTTGAGGTCAGCCGTGGGCAAAAGCTTGGCTGGAGGTTGTCTCATGATATCTTCTTTGGAACGGAATAGCGTGCAGTTCTAAATTAGATGCTGCCCTGTAAATGGTGTGCAGTCTGGTACAATGGAGTTGTCTAAAATAGATCAAAATAAAACTATGAAACATTTTAAGTACATGCTAGGTTCAGGAGTATTTGAAAAGAGAATCAGCAGGCTAATATTTTAGACAATACTCTGAAGAGTATTTAGAGATGATATCACATTTTGAACTTAAGCCGTTTTTTGTTACAAAGATGTTGAAACTAGTCCTTTGATGGCGCCAGGACTAGAGGGTCTGAGCTATAGGCAGAGATTGAGTAAGCTGGGACTCTCTGCCTTGGAGCGCAGGAGGATGAGGGGTGATCTTATAGAGGTGTATAAGATCATGAGAGGAATAGATCGGGTGGGTGCACAGATTCTTTTGCCCAGAGAAGGTGAATCGAGGACCAGAGGATATAGGTTTAAGGTGAAGGGGAAAATATTTAATAGGAATCTGGGGTGTAGCTTTTTCACACAAAGGGTGGTGGGTGTATGGAACAAGCTGCCAGAGGAGGTGGTTGAGGCTGGGACTATCCCAATGTTTAACAGGTACATGGATAGGACAGGTTTGGAGGGATATGGACCAAACGCAGGCAGGTGGGACTAGTGTAGCTGCCACATGTTGGCCGGTGTGGGCAAGTCGGGGCTGAAGGCCCTGTTTCCACAATGTACCACTCTGTGACTCTAAAGATGTAATAAGGTGTAATCATAATTATGTGCATGAGTTCACTCATTCTACTACCTGATGTGCGCAGATTGATAAATGATTGAAATGATTCCATTTCCTTCCAGGATACAGAACAACATTCCCCTCCTTCGTATGAAAGCAGAACCCATGATGAACTTGGCAAAGGAGAGGGACAAATGAACGATGACAAGGTTCCAGTAGAGCCTGTCCGGTTTGGTTGGATAAAAGGTGTCATGGTATGTCCTCTTTCTTCCCCGTGCTACAATTCTACATTAAAAAAAGAATTGGGATAGTATGTTATAATGTTTTTTCCTCAACAACCAATTAGTTTCTAATATCAGCCAGCGATAGATAATGACGCTGTCCTAATGACAAGGCAGCATGTGTTTAATACAGCTTTCATGTGTTGTAATGGAATGATCAGTCATTGCCTGGCTATGTTGCCAGTGTCCAATTATAACCTTCAGTAATGTCGCAAGCTGTGAAAGATGAACAATTTTAAAATGATTTTAAACTCTGTTTGCATGCTCAGGTATTTACTTCACATGCATCACTCCAAAAGAGAGTGCTGTTGCAGACATATCTGTGAAGAATGTATGAAGGCACTTAAGGATGAAGAAATTCTTCTCTCTCCTGTGAGAACCACTCTCTCAGGGGCGAGACACAGTGGCGCAGCTGTTGAGTTTCTGCCTTGCAGCTCCACAGACCCGGGTCCGATCCTGACTACGGGCGCTGTTTGTACGGAGTTTGTACATTCTCCCCGTGACTGCGTGGGTTTTCCCCGGGTGTTCTGGTTTCCGCCCACACTCCAAAGACATGCAGGTTTGTTGGTTAATTGGGCTTCTGTAAATTGTCCCTGGTGTGGAGGATCGTACTAGTGTACGGGGATCGCTGGTCGGCGCGTACTCAGTGGACCGAAGGGCCTGTTTCCACACTGTATCTCTAAACTAAACTCAACACTACTTCTCCTCTGTGATGCCTACAGCTTTCGTGCTCTTTAATCAAGTCTGTAAAAGGGTCCTGAAACATCATCTGTCCATTATTCTCCACTGGTGCTGTCTAACCGCTAAGTTCCTCCAGTGGTTTGTTATTTGCATTTCAAGTTTTTCTTTTTTTAGACGGAGGTCCAGGTGTTGCCTTGGACTGCCTTCCATACGACGGTTGTGGAAGACTTTCACGAAAGGCTTCTGCACAGTTGTTAGTTATGTATTCTCAGCAAACACATCCAACGTTTTATAAGTTCCTTGTGTCAAATTATTCTTTTAATATTGACAAGAAACCCAACAAATACATTCTTAAAATGTTGGTTCAGAAAATGGATGAGAGTTCCCAATCTTCTTTTTGACATGCCGCTATGGTGCTGTCTTTCCTGGTAATAATGATTCTTCATTTATAATGTTTCACTGACAATTGCAGTCTGTTTCTGCAAGCCTTCACAGAATTGAGCAATTAATGCAGATATCTGTCTTAAGAGATACAAGAGAAAAAAGCTTCACATCAAAATCAGTTCCTTACTAAAGACAGTGTTACTTTCATTGGTGCTATACAAGAGATCAGAATTGGCATGAATCAACTTGATGTGCATAATGGATGAACCTGTGTCCAGTTAGAACCTTAATACCATTTTTAACACAGTTATCCGAGTAAATAATGATCGAAATCATCTTGATTTAGCCATTATGATGATAATTATTAAATGTTGTGATTGCTGTCATGCTGTCAGAGGGTCCAGAGGGGGTTTACGAGAATGATTCCAGGAATAAGTGAGTTAACATATGATGGGTGTTTGATGGCACTGGGCCTCTACTCAATGGAGTTTAGAAGGATGAGGGGGGACCTCATTGAAACTTACCGAATAGTGAAAGGTCCGGATAGAGTAGAGGTGGAGAGGATGTTTCCACTAGTGGGAGAGTCTTGGACCAGAGGGCAAAGACTCAGAATAAAAGGACAAATTACATTTATGTGTGAAGACCGGTGGAATTTTGTTGGAATATTTCTTTGAAGTCAGTGGCTAGTGCCTCATTGACCAGAAAATTGTACCAATGTTTCATTTGCCCACCCTTTAGACGTGATATTAATTCTTAATCATCTTTATCTTGAACTTGCACCTGAGGTGAAACTTTTCAGGCATTATGGAGCAGTAATTCAATCGATAGCTTCTGATGACAAAGTAAACATTATGAATTAAAGTTATGAAGGTTAAACCAATACTATCACCAACTAGAGAGCAGTCCAGAGCTTCCATCTACCTTATTGGAGACCCTCGGGCTATCTTTATACTGGACTTTATCTTGCACTAAACGTTATTCTCCATCCTGTATCTGTACACTGTGGACGGCATGATTGTAAGACTTGCATAGTCTTTCCGCTGACTGGATAGCACGCAACAAAAACTTTTCACCGTACCTCAGTACACGTGACAATAAACTAATCCAAACAAGTGTTTTAACCTGCTACTTATTATTTGACTTTTATTACATTAATTATATTGCAAATATACTACATGCTCTGGGGTTAGATAAGACTTTTGTAGGTTTTGTAGTTTGTACGTTCTCCCTGTGACCGTGCAGGTTTACTCCAGGAGCTACGGTTTCCTCCCACATTCCAAAGACGTACAGGTTTGTAGGCTAATTGCCTTCGGTAAGAAATGTAAATTGGCCCTAGGATAGTACTGGTGTACAGGGATAGCTGGTCGGCGTGGACCCGGTGGGCCGAAGGGCACTATCTCTAAACTAAACTAAACTAAATATATACTGTAATTCCTAATAGACTACACAGAATGTACATTGTGTGCACATCATAGTGATCTGGCTCAACTGACTGAATGTGAGTGTCATTTTGAATGCATGTTTTATATGTTGATTTCCACCCAAGGTTCGATGTATGCTGAATATCTGGGGCGTTATTCTGTATTTACGGTTATCATGGATTACTGCACAGGCTGGAATCGGTAAGAGAGGATTTGCGAACTTTGAGGTTTTTTTGTGTAATTCGGTCCATGATGAATATCAGCCACCAATTTACATTAACCCTACATTAATCCCTATTTTATTATCCTTGCATTCTCCCCAACTCTGCAGCAAGTCATGTGCCGTGAGGACTAAGTACTTTGAGTGCCTCTCAAAGTACTAATGGGTGGCACAGAAGCGCAGCACTAGAGTTGTTCCCTCATAGCGTCAGAGGCCTGGGTTCAATCCTGACTAAGGGTGCTGTCTGTGTGGAGTTTGTACGTTCTCCCTGTGCCTGCGTGGCTTTTCTCCGGGTGCTGCAGTTTCCTCCCACCGTCCAAAGATATGCAGGTTTGTAGGTTAATTGGCTTCTGCAAATTGTCCCTACTGTGTAGGATAGAACTAGTGTATCTAGTCATGGATGATTGCTGGCTGGGCCAATGGGCCTGTTTCCGAGTTGTTTCTTTAAACTAAACTAACTTAAACTAAAAGGTAACTGTGGAGCAACGCTATATTATTGACGTGATGTACATTGAATAATTCTTATAGTTTATCCAGTGTCTTTCAAAGTTTGTTAGAATAATTCCACTGGCTCTGTTTCGGGTCAATAGAGGATCCATTGTATATTGTAGCACTCGACCACATCATAATCTCTGCTCCTCATTAAGAAGGTCACTTTGTCCCTCAATGTCCTACACTATCACCAGAAAATCAGTTGGGATTATCATTCAGTAAACTGCATAAAAGGTATGCATGTGTTTAACAAGGACAGGGCAGGACTATGGAGGGAATTTTTTTGATCTTCCGGAGGATGAAGTATAGTTGGGGTCCGGTCTGAAGAAGGGTTTTGGCCCGAAACGTTGCCTATTTCCTTCGCTCCATAGATGCTGCTGCACCCGCTGAGTTTCTCCAGCATTTTTGTGTACCAGGGCAGGACTATGTTCAGCCGTGATATTTTGGTGCAAGTGAATACGTTTTGTCTTAACAAGAATACATCGTAAATTAATTCACTTTCAATTATAATTTTGATATAACATTACAATATCCAAACTTGTGATGATGTCTTAATACCTCCCTATAGGATGTGGTGTCAATTTTTGTTTCACGTGCTCCTGTGAAGTCCGTAGGATGTCTTATTACAAAAAAATGGTTCATTATTGCAATTTGTTGATGTTATGTGGGTTCAGTAGTGTTTCATGCACTGGGAACACAGTGCTGGATGGAATGGACTACTGCATGCAGGTAGGATTTAAAGAGACAGTTAAAAGGAGAAACACAATCAGATGATAAATGAATGAAACCATCACTCCATTTGCAATTAAAGGAAGAGGGAACGAAGAGTTTGAGAAAAATAAAGAAACGGACTGAAAGTGCAGGCAAGCAATATAACAGAGCTGACTTTGCAAGAAGCTGTTGCTAAAGATGATTGTAATTTGTACCACTATGATACTCTGATCATGGGTCCACATGTCAACAGACTTGAAGCAAGCTGAAATCTATTAGGTGATTAGACTCTGTGCCAGCTACAGGTGTCCTTGCAAATAAATATAATCTTAAAGCAATGGATATTTTTGATTGTGGTGAAAATGGCAATAATTTTGATTTTGTTTGCTTCCATTACAGCTTTGACGTGGTTAATCATCATCATGTCTGTAGTCGTTACCAGCATAACAGGTTTATCCATATCAGCAATATCTACTAACGGCAAAGTCAAGTCAGGTAGACTTTGGTTAATGCTTCTTCACGTTGCAGTCTGCACATTAGTCTAGTAGAATTGATATTGGCCTTTTAAACTCAGGGGTCGACATGTGTTAGTGAGGGCAGGCCTGAAGGGAAGGGTATGAGCAGCTCATGTTTGATTGAAATGAGATTTCCGAAAGGTGTTTACTGGGAGGTAGACAGGAGAACATTGGAATAGTCAACTCTGAAGTTAACAATGATAGACACAAAGTGCTGGAGTAACTCTTCTTCAGACTTCTTCAGTCTGAAGAAGTGTTCCAACCCCACGTCACTCATACAGAGATGCTGCCTGACCTTCTGAATTACTCCAGCACATTGTGTCTATCTTTGGTATAAACCAGCATCTGCAGTTCCTTTCTACACACTGAATTTAACAATGTCATGCATGAGATTATCACTGCCAAAGGGGAGAAGAAGATGAAATTGGGCCATATTTGAGGGAGGGTGGGTGTGAAGTTTGATGGAGGATGAATAGGATGCTGAGATTGCAAGTCATCTGATTCAGCCTAAAACAATATATGATTAGCAGTTTAAAGAACAGTTTAAGGGGTAAAAGGAGAAGGAAGTGGATTTCACAAAAAAGATCTTAGAACAAAGGGATGAAGGAACGCAACTAAACAAAGGTGAGGCAAACTATTTGGTGGGGTTGGGAGCTGCTGGGGGTTGGGGACAGTCCTCGGTTGCCATGAATAAGTTTAATTTTATGTTAAAATAATGGCTCAAACTGCCCTTCCTTTTCTACATGTCAGGATTCCTCACTGTTTAAGCGCTGAGCCAATGGGAAGAGAATATGGGGACAATTGAGGTGAACCATTTGCAGATTCTGTTTAATTTAAAAGCAGAATTCTGTAATAGTGGTAGAAACCAAAGCAGGAAATCTGCTCGCATTCCTGTGAGAGTAAAGTTGTGCGAGTTCTAATTTAATTCTTGGATTCATAAGTTATCGGAGCAAAATTCGGCCCATCAAGTCTACTCCGCCATTCAATCATGGCTGATCTATCTTTCCCTCTCAACCCCATTCTCCTGCCTTCTCCCCATAATCCCTGACACCCTTACTACGCAAGAATCTGTCAATCTGCACCTTAAACATGACTTGGCCTCCATGGCCGTCTGTGGCAATAAATTCCATAGATTCACCACCCTCCGACTAAAAAAAATCCTCCTCATCTCCTTTTTAAAGGTACGTCCTTTTATTCAAAGGCTATGGCCTCGGGTCCTAGACTCTCCCACTAGTGGAAACATTTTCTCCACATCCTCTCTATCCAGACCTTTTGCTTTTCAGTAAGTTTCAATTAGGTCCCCCCTCATTCTTCTAAACTCCAGCGAGTATAGGCCCAGTTTCATCAAACGCTCATCAATGTTAACTCACTCATTCCTGGATTGTTGAAAAGGACAGGACTTTTGGTTTGTATGATTGTGTGTTCTATACTCGCAGCCAATTGTTTTACATTCCTGTGGTCTTTGTTGCTACTTTTCAGGTGGTACATATTTCCTCATCTCCAGGAGCCTTGGGCCGGAGCTTGGAGGTTCCATTGGTCTCATTTTTGCTTTTGCAAATGCAGTGGCAGTTTCTATGCATACTGTAGGATTCGCTGAGACTGTCAGAGATCTCCTCATTGTAAGTTACACTGCTTTAAACATATTCTTCTTCGAAGAATTATAATCTCATTCAAGACAACTCTCAAGATCAATGAGCTCAGAACTGCCTTGCTGGTGATTGTTGATATTACAGCGGTACAGCTTATATGATTTTGAAATACAGCATGGAAACACCCCTTCGGCCCACCGAGTCCACACTGACCAATGATCACCCGTTCACACTGGTTCCATGTTATCCCACTCTCTATGTACTAGGGGCAATTTACATTGGATAATTAACCTACGAACCCGCGCCCCTTTGGGATGTGGGAGGAAACTGGAGCACCCAGAGGTGACCCATGTGGTCACGGAGAATGTGCAAACTCCACAGGGACAGTACCCGAGGTCAGGGTCAAACATGGCGTTGTGAGGTAGCAGCTCTACCAGCTGCACCTTTTTCTAGATTTTAGTTTAGTTTATACATACAGTGTGGAAACAGGCCCTTCGGCCTACCGAGTCCGTACCGGTCAGCAATCCCCGCACACTAATAGCCCTGTCCCACGGTACGAGTTCATTCCAAGAGCTCTCCCGAGTTTGCCCTGATTCGAACTCGGAGATTTACGGTAATGGCCACTCGTCGGCACTAGGGGCTCTCGTGGACATTTTTCAACATGTTGAAAAAGCTTCACGAGTCTTCCTGTGCTTACCTGCCGTTAGCGAGTCTTCCCGAGTACCTGCCGTTAGCGTTACGAGCCGCTAAGAGACGTCCCTGAGCTCCGACGTACCCGCTACGTTCATTCTCCGTGCTTACCACGAGTTTGATTTTTTTAAAACTCGGGAGAGCTCTTGGAATGAACTCGTACCGTGGGACAGGGCTTTAACACTATCCTACACACACTAGGGACAATTTACACTTATACCAAGCCAATAAACCTACAAACCTGTACGCCTTTGGAGTGTGGGAAGAATCCGAAGATCTCGGAGAAAACCCACGTGGTCATGGGGAGAATGTGCAAACTCTGTAGTCGGGATTGAACCCGTGTCTCTGGCGCTGCAAGCACTGTAAGGCAGCAACTCTTCCGCTGCGCCACCATGTCGCCCTAAACGGGGAACACTGGCAACATGCCCCAGTTTGCAGAATACATTGACATTGGAAAAAGATCATTTCTATTCTAGGACAACAGATTTTATCTCGTTCTCCTCACAGCGAGCTGTAGTCACAGCAAGAATATACTTGATTAATGATATAGGGTGCCAGTCTGTAACTTGTGTCACATTGCAGGATCTACTTATTTTTCTTAACTACATCCCAAAACATCCAGTTCTTTTCCTGACTTTTCCCTCTCATCCTGACCTTCCTAGACAACTGAAAAGGGATCTCTGAATGGATCTTAACTACTTTTAATATCTTGGAAACATTAGCAATTGGCCCTTTAGCATTCTAAATTCCACAGAACACACGGATGTTTTATATTCAGAGAGCATAGCACAGAAACATGATGCCAAGTTACTTTAAAGTCCTCGACCTACATATGATCCATACACCTCCATTCCCTATATATCCATGCGCTTATCTAAAAGCTTCAACACAACTATTGTATCTGCTTTCACCATCACCCCTGGCAGCGTGTTCCAGGCTTTCCCCTCTCTGGGTAAAAAGCTTGCCTCAATCTCCTTAAACATTCTCCCTCATAATTTAAACCTATGGCCTCTAGTCTTTGATATTCTCACATTGGGGAAAAATATTTGGACTTTTAGTCTACCCTAATATCTATGCCTCCCATAATTGTATATGTTTCAGTTAGGTCTCCACTCAACCTCTGACATTTCAGAGAAAACAATCCAAGTTTGTCCAATCTCTCCGTTCAGTAATACCTTCTAATCAAAAAGCTGTTTGGTAAGGTACTTCTGCACTCTCCTCAAAGCCTTTACATGCTTCCTGCAATTGGGTGACAGAACTGTACACAATACTCCAAAGGCAGCCTACCAAAGTTTTATAAAGCTTCATTATAACGTTGTACATCAATTCCCTGACCAATGCCCTGACCAATTACTTTTGTTGCCACTTGCTGAGACTGTCAGAGATCTCCTCATTGTAAGTACCTATGGACTTGGACCCCAAGATCCCTCTGTATATTAATGCCATTAAAGGTCTTGCTATTAACTGTATACTTTCCCCTTTCATTTGTCCTCCTGAAGTGCTTGGATTAAACTCCATCTGTCATTTCTCCACCCATCTGTATCCCACATCTTTCCACACGGTGTCCCTCGGCAATCTATGAGCAAGTTTTGGCCCTCGTTTCGTGGAACACCTTCGCTCAGCCCGTGTAAACCAACCTGATCTCCCGGTTGCTGGACAGTTTAATTCTCCTTCCTATTCCTACACAGACCTTTCTGACCTCTGTCTCCTCCATTGTCACAGAGTGAGGCTAAACGCAAATTGGGGGAACAGCATCTCATATTTCACTTGGGCAGCTTACAGCCCAGTGGTATGAATATTGATTTCTATCACTTCAGGTAGTCCCGGCATTCCCTCTCTCTCTCTCTCTATCCCTCCCCCACCCAATTAGCACTAGCTTCTCATTTTCACCCTCCATCTTCTTTCGTGTGGCATGCACAGCCTAAAGTTGTTGGACAACTTGTTCTATTTGATCTTCCGTTTGTGCACGTCGAGTTGATTGCATTAGTCGAAACAGGGCGGACCACGTGAAGGTTGCAATCTTCCACCCCATTTTCACCCTACAAACAGCTTACAATGGCCTGTTTCCTTTATCATCATTGCTTTTTTGCATATTTTTCATTCGTTGTTCTTTATCTCTCTACATCATCGTCTATATCTCTCGTTTCCCTTATCCCTAACCAGTCTAAAGAAGGGTCCCGACCCGAAACGACACCCATTCCTTCTCTCCAGAGAAGCTGCCTGTCCCGCTGAGTTACTCCAGCTTTTTGTGTCTATCTTGGCCTTCCTCTGTTGGATGTATGGATAAATAGTTGTGGAATCTCTGGCAATTTTCATCCAACTGACTTTCATTTGTTCTTGAAAGTATCTAAGAGAATAATATATGGTATTCCTGGCTGGTTGAATACAGGTGACTTTGCTAGCAGTAGTCCCAGTAGTTCATGTGGACTGTAATTAAGTATACTGAATTTATGCAATGTTGTTGTTATAATTGGTAACAAAACTATTCTACAATATCCAAAATTACATTCTTAATTTATATGTGATTTATTGCTACTTTATACAAAACTCCCAGTAATTTAGATGCATTTTTAACATTTCCACAGGAGCACAGTGCAACAATAGTGGACCCCACAAATGATATCCGGATTATTGGAGTCATAACGGTTACAGTGCTACTTGGGATTTCTCTGGCAGGGATGGAATGGGAAGCAAAGGTAAAGTCACAGAAACTAACTTCACCCAAACAATTCCCAAATGCTATCTGCTCCTCACAGAATCTGGCTACCGAGAAATCCTTTGATTCTGCCAAAGTACCAGAGAATTGGAAAACTACCAGTGTAAAGGGAGGCACAAAATGGTAGCTTTAGGCCGTTTAGCCATATACCTACCGGTGGGGAATTAAATTATTATCTAAAATAGCAGCACAATTGGGAAATAATCATCCAATCCGTAAATATACTCAAGAACTTTGCCCTTGCACTCCCAGATGTGAGAGGATTCAGGGACGGCATGGTGGCGCAGCGATATAGATGCTGCCTTAGAGCGCCAGAGACTCAGGTTCGATCCTGACTATGGGTGCTGTCTACAGAGTTTGTACGCCTTCCCTGTGACCGCGTGGGTTTTCCCTGGGTGCTCCGGTTTCCTCCCACAATCTAAAGACGTACAGGTTTGTAGGTTAATTGGCTTTGGTAAAATTGTAACATCCCTACTGTGTAGGATAGTGATAGTGTATGGATGATCGCAGGTTGGCACGGACTCAGTGGGCCGAAGGGCCTATTTCCACACTGTATCTCTAAAGTCTAAAGTCAAGAGAATAGAAATTCTTCAGTGTCAACTAGGCTGCTTGGAGGAGAAATCATGTCTGACAAATGTATTAGAGCTTTTTGGGAAGTTTCAGCCAGAGTGGATAGAGTAGATAGATAAGATGCCTTATCAAATGTTGTCAGAAGATGAGAGCCTGAGGTAATATATTAGCATGGGTGGAGGTTTGCTAACAGACAGAAAGCAGCAAGAGGGGAAAAGGTTTAAGAAGGAACTGCAGATGCTGGAAAATCGAAGGTAGACAAAAATGCTGGAGAAACTCAGCGGGTGAGGCAGCATCTATGGAGCGAAGGAAATAGGCAACGTTTCGGGTCAAAACCCTTCTTCAGAAGGAAAAGGGATCACTTTCAGGATGGCAACCAGTAACTAATAGGGTACCGGATGAATCAATGGTAGGACACGACAGGTAGAATATATTTGGAGCAAGGTGACAAATGTAGCCAAATTTGACAAGCAACAATGAGTGCAGGGGAAGTCACAAGGAGGTTGCAAACATCTTACAGAGAGATGGTGAAAGGTTAGATAGTGAGCAAAATGTTGGTAGTTGGAGGGTAATGTTGTAACATGTGAAGTTTCTAACTTTGGAAGGAAGAACAAAAGGGCAGAGTACTATTTAAATGGAGAAGAACTGGATACAATTCCTTAACCCTGTTGTTATGTTCTGAATCAAGCTCTGGGCTGCAGCACAAAGAGATTTGCATGTTCTTATGTACAACAGACAGTAAGTAGGCTGCAGAGACGAATGGAATGGTGACCATTATTTCAAGAGGACTGTAGTGTAAAAGTGGGAGGTCTAACTGCAACTATACCAGATATGAGTGAGACCACATCTGATGCACTGCAAACAATTTTGATCCTCCTATTTAAGAAAATTTATTTAATTGGATGCAATTCAGAAAAGTTTAGTTTCGAGATAGAGCACCGAAACAGGCCCCTTGGCCCACCGAGTCCGCGCCAACAAGCGATCCCTGCACACTGACGTTCTCCTACACACACTAGGGACAATTTACAATTATACAAAGCCAATTAACCTGCAACCCTGTCTGTCTTTGGAGTGTGGGAGGAAACCGGAGAAAACACACGCAGGTCACGGGGAGAACATACAAACTCCATAAAGACAGCACCTATGATCAGGATTGAACCTGGGTCTCTGACACTGTAAGGCAGCAACTCTACTACTGCACCACCGTGCTGCCCTCCAGCAGTTGGAAGCAGTTTAGAGGAGATTCATGATACTACAGAGAAAGATTAAACAGAAAGGGGCACTACTTATTGGTGTTGAGAGGAATGAGAATACCATATTATTGGAACCTATATGACCCTCAGATGTTTTTTATTGGGATAAAGGCCGTAAGGAAGCTCCCTCTTGTTAGAGCGTCTAGAACCAGAAGGCATGCTCTCAGAATAAGACGAAGATGAAGAAGAATATCTACTCTCAATGCTCTCAGATCTGTGAGTCTGTGAGTGAAGAAAGCTGCAAGGGCAGAGTGCGTGCATGTTTACGTCTTAGACAGATAGATTTCTCATCAGTTGTGGAGAAATGATAGAAAAGTGAACTTGAGGAATGGTAAATTGGCCATGGTCCTGTTGAATGATGGAGCAGGCTCAATGGGCTGAATGGCCACCTCCTGTCCCTTCATAGTCAGCGGCTGAGAAGGAGGAGTAAAACGGTGATGATGCCAAGCAAAGTGAGGGGGTTTAAGTAGATTTTCAGTTGGATCTTGTTTAGTTTACTTCAGTTCAGAGATACAGCGCGAAACTGGCCCTTCCTGTGAATAAGGGCAAAAATAAATCATGCCTTGTTTTTTGCTACAAAGAAAACCCTCCTCTGTTTTTCTTTCTGATAGGCACAAGTTGGCTTCTTCATTGTGATTGTTGTGTCCCTTGCAAATTATATTGTGGGGACAATTATCCCACCATCAAAGGAGAAACAGGCCCAAGGCTTCTTCAGTTACCGAGGTGCGTATGACGTTTCCCATTTGGGGAGGTGGCTTATTTTTAAGTTGTTTTATTAGTTTAGTTTAGAGATACAGTGCGGAAACAGGCCCTTCGGCCCACCGGGTCCACGCCGACCAGCGATCCCCGCACACACACGCACGCACGCGCACACACACACACAGAGAACAATTTTTACATTTACCAAGCATACCTGTACGTCTTTGGAGTGTGGGAGGAAACTGAAGATCTCGGAGAAAACCCACGCGGTCACGGGGAGAACGTACAAACTCCGTACAGACAGCACCCGTAGTCAGGATCGAACCCGGGTATCCAGAGCTGCAAGCGCTGTAAGGCAGCAACTCTACCACTGCGTCACCGTGCTGCCCTTATGATTGCCAAATTGCAGTGAATCATTTCCTCTAAAGTAGGCATTGCCAACTTATTGAGCAGAGCTATGGCATGGGATATTTGTACCTGATAATGCAGCAGCACAAGATCTCTCTCCTACTCATTGTCTTAAATTACATATGGTGGTCGATGTGAAGGGATATAGGTGACTTCAGTCTCATGAATTAGTCATTGGGGAAAATCAGATCATATTCCCCCATGTAACTGCTGCTGGAAAATGGGCAATTGTAGATATTGAGTAAGTGACAAATGAATGTTAGATTCCCATGAATTAATATATTGACAATGTTCATTGTTTTAAGTTTATAATAAATTAAATTACATTTCAAGAATGTATTCATAATCAGTGGCACAGCGGTGGAGTTGCTGCCTTACAGCGCCAGAGACTCAGGTTCGATCCTGACTATGGGTGTTGTCTGTATGGAATTTGCACATTCTATCTGTGATCACGTGGGTTTTCTCCGGGTGCTCCGGTTTCCTCCCACACTCCAAAGATGTACAGTTTTGCAGGTTAATTTGTTTCGGTAAAATTGTAAATTGTCCCTAGTGTGTCGGAGAGTGTTAGTGTATGGGGTGATTGCTGGTTGATGCGTACCGAGGTGCGTATGACGTTTCCCATTTGGGGAGGTGGCTTATTTTTAAGTTGTTTTATTAGTTTAGTTTAGAGATACAGTGCGGAAACAGGCCCTTCGGCCCACCGGGTCCACGCCGACCAGCGATCCCCGCACACACACGCACGCACGCGCACACACACACACAGAGAACAATTTTTACATTTACCAAGCATACCTGTACGTCTTTGGAGTGTGGGAGGAAACTGAAGATCTCGGAGAAAACCCACGCGGTCACGGGGAGAACGTACAAACTCCGTACAGACAGCACCCGTAGTCAGGATCGAACCCGGGTATCCAGAGCTGCAAGCGCTGTAAGGCAGCAACTCTACCACTGCGTCACCGTGCTGCCCTTATGATTGCCAAATTGCAGTGAATCATTTCCTCTAAAGTAGGCATTGCCAACTTATTGAGCAGAGCTATGGCATGGGATATTTGTACCTGATAATGCAGCAGCACAAGATCTCTCTCCTACTCATTGTCTTAAATTACATATGGTGGTCGATGTGAAGGGATATAGGTGACTTCAGTCTCATGAATTAGTCATTGGGGAAAATCAGATCATATTCCCCCATGTAACTGCTGCTGGAAAATGGGCAATTGTAGATATTGAGTAAGTGACAAATGAATGTTAGATTCCCATGAATTAATATATTGACAATGTTCATTGTTTTAAGTTTATAATAAATTAAATTACATTTCAAGAATGTATTCATAATCAGTGGCACAGCGGTGGAGTTGCTGCCTTACAGCGCCAGAGACTCAGGTTCGATCCTGACTATGGGTGTTGTCTGTATGGAATTTGCACATTCTATCTGTGATCACGTGGGTTTTCTCCGGGTGCTCCGGTTTCCTCCCACACTCCAAAGATGTGCAGGTTTGCAGGTTAATTGGCTTCGATAAAAATTCTAAATTGTCCGCAGCGTGTAGGGAAAGTTCTAGTGTACGGGGTGATCGTTTGTCGGTGCGGAATCGGTGCGCCATAGGATCTGTTCCTGCAATCTATGTCTAAAGTTTAAAGTCTAAAGCCAAATTAAATGGACCATTATTCAGCATGAGTTAACGCCCTTTGGAGAAATGCGATAAAGGGGTGAGTGGGCCAGAGGTGCAGGGGAGTATGCCATGTACCTTCTGAATTTTAAATTCAATTTTCCAACATGGCACCAGAAGCTTTGATGATGTTAACTTTCAAATCTGTACGGTTTTAAATACATTCTTCTGTTGACGGTGTGCAGTGGAAAAAACAAGAGTCATAGTCAGAAAGCCATGCAGCATGGAAACTGGGCCGTCAGCCCACCAAGTCCGCATCAACCAGCAATCACCCCATACACTAACACTCTCCGACACACTAGGGACAATTTACAATTTTACCGAAACAAATTAACCTGCAAAACTGTACATCTTTGGAATGTGGGAGGAAACCAGAGCACCCAGAGGAAATCCATGCGGTCATAGGAGAACGTATAAACACCATACAGACAGCACCCATGGTCAGGCTCGAAGCCGGGTCTCTGGCACTGTAAGGCAGCAACTCTGCCTCTGCGCCACTGAGCCACCCTAAGATGATAGTGTAAATATTTAATCTTCTCTCTAGATGTGTGGCAAGTGAATTGGTTCATTCGTTGGTGCTAATTTTGCTTTGCAGGTGATATATTTACCCAAAACTTCTTGCCCAACTGGCGAGGAGAGGATGCATCTTTCTTTGGAATGTTTTCCATTTTCTTCCCATCTGCAACTGGAATCCTGGCAGGTGCAAACATCTCTGGTGACTTGAAGGTAATTCAGAACATTCTGACTGAACGTACAGGAATGGTTTTTTTCAGGGCCCAATGCAATGAAGTTATTGCAAAAATGAAGCTTCCATCTGTATCAGCAATAATTCAGTTGGCTTATTTTTGGGGTTTGTTTTAATGAGAAGATATCTCAAAAGTCTACATAGAAATTCTGTACTGGTGACATTTTATAATAAGCATGCAATTTGTTTTGAGTGTGGATTTCAACTCAACAGGTTCCTTGTATTGACATATTATTTAGCCTTATTCTCATTGCATTTCCCTCATAGGATCCTGCTGTATCCATTCCCAAGGGAACTTTGTCGGCAATATTTTGGACAGCACTTTCCTACCTCATAATTTCTGCCACCATTGGTAAGTCTGATAGACCTGTTTTTAAAATCATTACCACATGTTACACAGGCTTAAGACTATCATAAAAAATTGACATTAAAAATATATGCAGTTCATTCCCCCTTTTTAACAGTTGCCTGTTACAAATGATCCAGCCTCATTTTTCTAAGTTGCTTACATTCTTTGATTTGATAATTGATAATTCATCTTTAGAAGAATTTCGAATAACTAATCTATCGTGAGCCAATTCCATTGCTGCCTATAGAATGCTTTTCCAACATGAATAAAGAATAGCAAGCATCACCCACACCAGACAGTGCTTCCATTTATTCAGTAACTTTTAGTAAATATCCCAATGGATTTCACATACAACCCATTCTATTCACATTGTGGAATTCTTGTTTGGTGAGTGGACAATTATTTTGCAAATAACAAATCTCACAAATGACAAACCAATCTGCACTAGTACAATTACCCTGCATGATGCTCGTCAGATATTGACAGCTACACAAAGATTGTGGTAGCTCGTGTGTGTGTAAGGCACGGAATCCCATCCTTGCCGAAGGATGGGGAGAATCAATGGGACATTCACCAAACCAATGTGTGACTGCAGGAAGCCAGACCTATCAACTCTTCACTTGAGATGTCTGCTGTCTTCTGTCATACAGTCACAGAGTCTTACAGCATGGAAACAGGCCATTCAGCCCAACTTGCCCACATCGGCCAACATGTCCCAGCTACACGTCCCACCTGCCTGCGTTTAGCCCATATCCCTCCAAATCTGTCCTATCCATGTGCTTGTCTAACTGTTTCTAACTGGCAGGGAATATTCGTTTTACTCAATGGTACATAAGACATACTCACGTATAGACTACTTTCTGCTGGATACAAAATTAATCCCCCAAACATCTAATGCAATATACCATACAAATTCAATTTCAGACCATTCTCCACTAACTTTCTTTTTAAAACTGGAAGGATTGTCTAAGAATAATTCATTCTGGAGATTTAACTCTCAAATTTTAAAAGATCCACAAGCGAGTATATATTTAAAAGAACAAATGGAGGTCTTTTTTCAAACAAATGATACTTCAGATATATCGCCTACTTTACTTTGGGAATCTTTTAAAGCATACATTAGGGGTATAATAATTTCATATCAAGCTTTTCAAAATAAAAGAATAAGAATGAACAAAGACAGTTAGAAGAACTTATTAGACAAATGGATATAGATAATGCTAAAGATCCATCAATAGATAAACATAATAAAATAATAATTTTAAAATTTAAATTAAATAAATTATTATCTGCCAAACTTATAAGACTTTTTCAAATTACAAAACAAGAGCACTTTGAATTTGGGGATAAACCGCATAAACTTTTGGCTCGCCAGTTAAAAAAACGAGAAAAGGAACATACTATACCAAAGATCAAATCAGATAAAGGGGAATTATTAACAACACCGAAGGATATTAATAAAAGATTTGCGCAATTTTACGAGAATTTGTATACATCTAAAACGATAATTGATTCCAATAATATCACAAAGTTCTTGGATACCTGTAATCTTCCAAAGTTAGAGCTGAAGGAACAAGAGGAACTGGGTGCACAAATCTCAATTAAGGAATTAGAAGATACAATAAACTCACTAAAAAATGGAAAAACACCAGGCCCTGATGGATTTACTAATGAATTTTATAAAAGCTTTTATGATAAAATAATACCAAGATTACAAAAAATGTACCAATACGCTTTTAAAAAACGAATACTACCTGATACATTAGCGGAATCAACGATTACATTAATACCTAAGAAAAATAAGGATTTAGAAGAACCTGGCTCATATAGAGCTATAGCATTGTTAAACACAGATCAAAAAATATTAGCGAAAACATTAGCCAGAAGATTAAGTAAATACATTAGTAAATTAATAAACCCAGATCAGACAGGGTTTATCTCTAAGAGATACTCTTCTAATAATATGAGACGTCTACTCAACATAATGCACTCACACAAATCTGAAGATCAAGAATTATCAATTATTTCGCTGGATGCTGAAAAAGCATTTGATCAAGTAGAATGGAATTATATGGATAAAGTATTACAAAAATTTCAACTGGGAGAGAATTTTATTTTATGGATTAAGTTACTATATAACAAACCTACAGCTAGAATACTTACTAATAACATATTATCCTCGAAATTTCAACTATCAAGGTGAAATAGACAAGGATGCTCATTATCACCACAGCTGTTTGCTCTCATTATTGAACCGCTAGCAGAAAAAATTAGAATACACCCTGATATTCATGGATATAATACTAAAGACTCATATAATAAAATATCTTTATACACGGATGATATATTATTGTATATTACAAAACCTCAAATCACTATACCAAATATATTAAATTTAATTGAAGACTTCGGATCTTTTTCTGGATATAGAATAAATTGGAATAAAAGTGAAATTATGTCAATAAAACCGAAAGATTCAACACATCTTTTAAAATTCCCTTTTAAAATAGCTACAGAAAAATTTAAATATTTGGGAATCGAAATTACCAGAGCATATCAAGGTATGTTCAGGGCAAATTTTGACCCCCTACTTAATAAACTGAATACATTAATTAAATTCTGGAAAACGCTCCCGATGTCTTTAATAGGCCGAATAAACGCAATAAAAATGATCTTTTTACCACAAATTTTATACCTATTTCAATCAATTCCTATATACTTACCTAAGAAGTTTTTTAAAAACTCGACTCAGATATCACTAATTTTATATGGGACTATAAATCACATAGAATACAAAAAACCCATCTGAATAAATCTAAAGTATTGGGGGGTCTAGCACTACCTAATTTTATGTATTATTATTGGTCAGTAAATATTAAAAACATGATTCAACTGATGGATAACTCCGCCCAGCAAGTAGACTGGATTGTAATGGAGAAAGAGGATTGCTCCTCTAGAAACATTGGAGCGATCCTCCTCTCTCCAATGAAATTGAATAACATAAACTATAATAAGAACCCAATTATTCATAGTACAATCCGTATTTGGAAACAAATAAAACAAAATTTAAAATTAAGAAACTTATCACTTTTATTACCTATAGTCAATAACCCTTCGTTTAGTCCTTCTATTATAGATAAAGCTTATACACAATGGGATAGACTAGGAATTAAAACGCTTGGTGACTTGTATGAAACTGGAAAATTACTTTCATTTCAACAATTACAAATAAAATATAAACTCGGAAATAATCAATATTTTAAATACTTTCAAATATGCGACTATTTGAAAAAATATACAAAAGATCATCATAATAACCCAGCAGATGTACTGGACGAGGCAATGCAGATAAAAGCGGAATCAGCAAACTTAATATCATATTTGTACAATATTATCTTAAATGCACAAATACCATCTACGGAGGGTATCAGAAGAGACTGGGAACAAGAGTTAGCTATTAAAATTTCAAAGGAAAGTTGGAATGAATACTTATTAAAAGTGCATAAATGCTCGATTAATGTAAGACACACTTTAATACAATTTAAAATTTTACATAGATTATATTATTCGAAAACTAAAATTCATAAATTTTCCCAAACGTATCATCTATTTGTGATAAATGTCAATCCCAAGAAGCAACTATAGCGCACTCATTTGTCTTCTGTACAAAAATTCAAAAATTTTGGAATGAAATTTTTGAAATCTTTACAAAGTTATTTAAAACAAGACTGATACCCAAAGCAGAATGGATTATCTTCGGAATAACGGAAGATGATCCAGAACTAAATGTGTTCAAAAGAAATTAATGGATTATGGGTTAATAACTGGAAAAAAGCTAATTCTAAAATTTTGGAAGAAGGCTCCAATACCAACTATAAATATGTGGATTTCAAATATGTTTGAAACATTACACCTTGAAGAGATAAGACTCCTCCTAGCAGGTAAACCAGATCACTTCCACCTGACGTGGTCTGCATTTATAGAATTATTACAAACATAGGGTGCAAAAGTACTTTAAAAAAAAATAAAAAATTGAGGTCGGGTAAGGGGGGATGATAGTTGAAGAGTTGGTATGTCCTATTTACGTGATGCTCAAACAAAAAAAAAACATTTGTTTCTCTTTTTTTCTCTTTCTCTTTTCTTTTCTTAGGGCCTATTTCTTAACTCTTTTTCTTTTTGTTTTTAATTTCGCTCTTATAGGGTCTTCGTCCTTTTTTGTTGTTACATTTTCTACACTTTTCTACACTTGCACTTTTTCCTTCACTTTCTTCTCTCTTTCAATCTTTTCTTTCTCTAGTGTAAAAAAATAAACAAAGGGAGTACATTAATTGTAAGAAGATATAAATGACGAGTATTAATGTATGTGGTTGTAATGTAATGTACTTCTAATAAATAAAAATTAAAAAAAAAAATAACTGTTTCTTAAACTTTGGGATACTCCCAGCCTCAACTACCTCCTCTGGCAGCTCATTCCATGCACCCACCACCCTTTGTGTGAAAAAGTTACCCCTCAGATTCCTATTAAATATTCTCCCCTTCACCTTTAACCTTTGTCCTCTGGTCCTCAATTCTATGCTCACATTGTAATCTTGATTCTGTACATGAGAGTTCCTCGTAAGTATATATGGTGCTGAAGTAATAACCAATATATTCAATGGAATATCCTCAACCTCCCTCAGTCCGGCATGCAATCAAATGAGATTCCGCTTGGACCATTATTGAAACTGGAGGCCTTGGACTTTTGTTCAGGATGTAGCAAGGCTTAGCAAATATATTCTATACGTCTTTTAACAACTTCATTGACCCTTTGCTTTAGGGTCTTGTGTGATACTTGATGCATCCGGTAGTGTGAATGACACCATTCCATTGGGGTCAATGGGATGTGAAGGTGTTGCCTGTGGCTACGGATGGAACTTCAGTGAATGTACACAGACTGGTACTTGTAAATATGGACTCATTAACAACTACCAGGTAAAAATACATGCAGCAATGTGTATACAGTTATATTTACAATAACCTTTTTTAAACTCGTTGTTTTAAAGTATTAGAACAGGAATGAGAAAATGTAATATGTGGACAATAGTGCAGAGGTAGAGCTGCTGCCTTACAGCGCTGGAGACCCGGGTTTGATCCTGATCACAGGCACTGTTTGTACGGAGTTTGTACGTTTTCCCAGTGACCCCGTGGGTTTTCTCCGGGTGCTCCAATTTCCTCCCACATCCCAAAGATGTGCAGATTTGTAAGTTTATAAGGTTTTCCTCACACAGCTGTAGGCTGTGCTGGAGCACTGAACGCAATAACAATCTTGATCGCGGATGTCTGCTTTTTGGCTTGGTTTAGTTGAGACTTACTGCGCAGAAACAGGCCCTTACTGTGTCCGTGCCGACCAGCGATCCCCACACACTAGCACTATCCTACACAAACTAGGGACAATTTACAATTTTTTTCCCAAGAGCCAATTAACCTACATACCTGTACGTCTTTGGAGTGTGGGAGGAAACCGGAGCAACCGGGGAAAACCCACGCAGGTCACGGGAAATGTATAAACTCCGTACAAGCAGTGCCTGTAATCAGGATCAAACCCGGGTCTCCAGCGCTGCAAGGCAGCAGGTCTACCACTGCGCCACCATGCCACATTCACTTCCGTCTTCATGGAGAGATGTTCCTGAGACAAGTGAACACTTGAATTATTGGACGTAGGACATGTGAGAAGGTGAAAATGCTTTGTGGAATTAGGAAGAACACGACATTTTACCTTCTTGTAGCTACATTGAGCTGCTTGGTTTTGAGCTGTTCGTTGCTGGGCAACAAAGTGGCAATGCCCATAATGTCTTGAACGTCCACAGTCAAATGCAAAAGTGTGAGGTGAGCTGGTGGTCAGAAGTCAATGCACTCACCTCCTGCTCCATCACTGAGCCCGAAACACTTGACATCCAGCCCTTCTCAAGTGTCTCTACATCCTAGTTTCAACTATTGTCTGAAGACTATTATCTGAATGGTGGCCGATTAGGAAAAGGGGAGATGCAACGAGACCTGGGTGTCATGGTACACCAGTCATTGAAAGTAGGCATGCAGGTGCAGCAGGCAGTGAAGAAAGCGAATGGTATGTTAGCATTCATAGCAAAAGGATTTGAGCAGGGAGGTTCTACTGCAGTTGTACAGGGTCTTGGTGAGACCACACCTGGAGTATTGCGTACAGTTTTGTTCTCCAAATCTGAGGAAAGACATTCTTGCCATAGAGGGAGTACAGAGAAGGTTCACCAGACTGATTCCTGGGATGGCAGGATTTTCATATGAAGAAAGACTGGATAGACTCGGCTTGTACTCGCTAGAATTTAGAAGATTGAGGGGGGATCTTATAGAAACGTACAAAATTCTTAAGGGGTTGGACAGGCTAGATGCAGGAAGATTGTTCCCGATGTTGGGGAAGTCCAGGACAAGGGGTCACAGTTTAAGGATAAAGGGGAAATCTTTTAGGACCGAGATGAGAAAAACATTTTTCACACAGAGAGTGGTGAATCTCTGGAATTTTCTGCCACAGAAGGTAGTTGAGGCCAGTTCATTGGCTATATTTAAGAGGGAGTTAGATGTGGCCCTTGTGGCTAAAGGGATCAGGGGGTATGGAGAGAAGGCAGGTACAGGATACTGAGTTGGATGATCAGCCATGATCATATTGAATGGCGGTGCAGGCTCGAAGGGCCGAATGGCCTACTCCTGCACCTATTTTCTATGTTTCTATGTTTCTAACTCTGCTGATGATTAAGAATAGATGGGCAGGCAGGCAGTGTCGGCTTGATTGGATTGTCCTGTTCTTGTAGACGTGAAGCACATCTCAAGTTCCACATCCTTAGGGAGTGTTATGCCGTGGTCAGTCATCCTCCTGTTTAAAGATGAGGACAATATGCGTGACTGTAACATAATTTCAGTACATTATGAACTATTACGTCTTTTTCCTCTTTTTTTTTAGACCATAAGTCTGGTGTCTGGATATGCACCGTTGATCACCGCCGGGATCTTTGGAGCTACTCTATCTTCGGCTCTTGCCTGTCTTGTGTCTGCACCCAAAGTCTTCCAGGTGTGCAACATTTTGTTACTGCCGCGGCTAATGTCCACATGGTACCTTCCAGAAATGTTCAGTGTGTAGTCATCGATTAAAGTTAATTTTTGACCATTTAAACATTTGCCTATAAGAAACTGCTGCCTCAAAATTCAGCAACGTTTAAATTAAATTAATTTAATTCACAGTCTGAGATGTGCTGGCGAGCTATTTTCCGATCATTTTCCGTCAATCTCGTCAATGTGTGTTTGAGGTTTCTTCATCGGCCATGCCTGGGGTCACGTGTAGGATCACGGAATTCTCAATGATTTGCCGAGTCTGGACTTTATCTTGCACTATACATTATTCCCTTTATCTGTACACAGCGGATGGCTTGATTGTAATCATGTATAGTCTTTCAGCTGACTGGATAGCACGCAACAAGAAGCTTTTCACAGACAATAAACACAGTACACATTACTAAACCAAACTAAACTAAATTCCATCTGCCGCTGCTTTGCCCATCTTATTGTCTGTTCAATATTATCCTGTAGCCTACAGCAATCCTTATGGGCCTGCCCCACTTGCCGATTTTTTAGGCAATTGCCAGCGACTGTCATAGTCGTAGCACGTCGCCGAAAAACCGGCGACAACCTACGTCATCCTGGTGACAACCTACGACAGCACCTACGTCAGGAGAAGTCAAGCTACGCTCATTGGTTTTAAATTCACTGACGCCGAAAATTTTTCAACATGTTGAAAATTTAGCGGCGACCTGAAAGCCGCTACGAATTTTTGCGCGACTGAGGAGACTACTCCCAGCGACCACCGGCGAACATGTGGCGACAAACGACTCGCCTGTAAGTTGCCTAAAAAAATCGCCTGTGGGACAGGCCCATAACTGTCAAAATTGCTTCTGTGTTTCCATTGCCAATGTTGCTGACAGTTGCATAGGTGAATGCCAACATTTCCCTGCAAAATCTGGGCTATACAGTGCAAGGTTTTAGCGATATTTTGTGCAGGATGATAGTTACCTGATATCTAACTGGGGAAAAAAGAGACAATCTACACAGCTACTGAATACTCGATTCACTGAAGTAAATCAAAGGTGAATTTAAAATGGTGGGATGAGAATAAAGGAACATTCAGGCTGAAATTCACGTGACACGGGTATGGCTATAGAGAATCGAAAACCCTGTTTGCTCACCACCAAATGTTCTTTGTCAGTTCATAAATAAAATTGGGCTGACTGTGGAATGGACAGATCACAATCAGCACCTGAAACTAATTGTTTTAGACAGCACCTACCATGCTCCATATCATAATATTGTGAACAACCATTTGACATGGTTTGCTAAATGCCGTTTGTGCATAAATTAGAATTGATATTGTTGCAAAGCCTTCAGGAACATGCAATAGTTTAGAGGCGCCCATAGTGTGTGTTAACTTCTGGTAGACAGTGGAGCATATCCTACAGTAAGTTAGACCTCTCCTCCTGTGCAATTGCACAACCTGTTAGTACATTCAGGAGTATTTACAAAAATGTTGATATTTTATGATTGCATATTTTAACTTTTAAAGAGGTCATGCAATTTTAGACTGAACTGCTTTGAGGGATGAATTCATGTTAATAAGCAGATATTTTTTGTAGTCGCTGAAGGTTTGAGATTTGTTTTGGTAATTCATTTTATTTTTCCATATAATAATGAACATCATCTTGATCTCCAATTTTTATCGTTTAAGTAATCATAGTTGTTTTTGTGTAAAACAAACTGATATTTTTTAATCCTTATCTCCTAACAGTGTCTATGCAAGGACAACCTTTACCCTGGCATTGCTTTCCTTGGAAAAGGCTTTGGGAAGAACAATGAGCCCTTCTACAGTTACCTCCTCACCTACATTATTGCTGTTAGCTTCATTCTTATTGGTAAGACTCAGCACAACTCAAAGTTTCTTCTAACCTTAGACCACGGCGGCCTAAACCTATACCAATTTTAATTATTTCTGCTCTGGGTAATGTCGAGCAATATGACAGGATGTGGTCCATTGAAAAAAGTTAAAAATAAACCAGGAGTCCAAAGAATATAATGTAACATACTTAGAGTCATAGGGTCAAACAGCATGGAAACAGGCCCTTCAGCCCAACTCCTATGTTGACTAGGATGCCCCCATCTACACCAGTCCCACATGCCAGCCTTTGGCTCTAAACCTTTCCTATCCATGTACCCAACCAAATGTATTTTAAATGTTATTATAGCATTTGCCTCAACTATCTCCTCTGGCAGCTCATTGCATATATCCACCACCCTCTGTGTGAAAATACTTAATGGGAATTTGTGTATTTTTAATTTCGCTTGTATGCGCACGCTGGAAGCAGTGTTTGTGTTTTAATCTGTGATAGAGATCTGTAGATAAAGCAAGTAAACTATTTCCAAAGAACAGGTATTGTATGTAATACCAAGAAGTTACAGGTTAGCATCTTGGTTCTTGAACCTTCTCCAACGCCAAATAGATGCCATAAGTTTTCAGCAGAACGATAGAGGGAATTCCTCCATATAGGCTGCATTTATGATCACAGTCCTTTGTTGTGTTAGGCACCATGCAAGACAAAAGAGACAGAACAGCACAAAAGCAGGCCTTCAGCCCACCATGTTCAATTCTATTAACTCTAGGAAAGCACACAATGGTGAAAGAATAACACAAAATACATTGTAACGATTGTCTACTAAGTGCTGAAAGCATTTGTAACCTTGATATGTTTTTTTTTGTATGCAGCGGAACTGAACACAATAGCTCCAATCATCTCCAACTTCTTCCTGTGCTCCTATGCTCTCATCAACTTTAGCTGCTTCCATGCGTCCATTACCAACTCCCCAGGCAAGCCCTCATTTCCTATTTCACAACGTGTTTTTGTAAATTTTGTTTGTGATTTCTGACAACAAACACGGGTAAATAAATAAACTGTGAAGAAAAATTAGTGAAAAACAGAGTCAAACAGAACCTAATTTCTGCGGCAACCAGGCGTCACAGTCACGCTAAGGGGTAGACTATTTAAGGCTGAGGTAAGGAGAAACTTCTTCACGCAGAGTCATACAACATGGAAACAGGCCCTTCGGCTCAACTTGCCCATGCCAAGGGTGGTGAGTTTTTGGAATTCTCCACCTCACTGTGGAGGCTTCTTCTTGTTGTGTTTGAGGCAGCAGAAGTCTGCAGCAGGGTGATGCCATCCGGTTCGACATCCGTAGGTGCCCGCCCTAAAAAGGGGTTGGCGCCAAGCTGTGGCGCTGCTGCTGTCTCTGTTTGTTGTCGTTCGCCTGACTGAGGTCAGATAACAGGGCTCACCACGGGGAGGTCGACAACATGAGCCTCAACTGTGGAGGCTAAGTTCTTCAGTATATTCAAAACGGAGATAAGTCAGTTAAGGAATAGAGTTATATGAGTGGAGCAGGAAATTTTTCAAATATATATATAGGAAGTATACAAAAGTTTAGCTTAGTTTATTGTCTCGAGCACTGAGGTACAGTGAAAATGTTTTTGTTGCATGCTATTCAGTCAGCGGAAAGACTGTACATGATTACAATCAAGCCGTCAACAGTGTACAGATACAGGATAAAGGGAATCATGTAAGATGTAGTCCAGTAAAGTCCGATTAAAGATAGTTTGAGGGTCTCCAATGAGATAGATGGTAGCTCTAGGCCACTCTCTAGTTGATGATAGGATGGTTCAGTTGTTTGATGACAGCTGTGAAGTAACTGTCCCTCAATCTGGCAGTTCATACTTGTTTATGTTTTCCCACTTCTGTACCTCTGGCCTGATGGGAGTGGACAGAAGAGGGAGTGACCAGGGTGAGACTCGTCCTTGAATATGCTGGTGGCCTTGCCATGGCAACGTGAAATATAGATGGAGTCAATGGAAGGGATGTTGGTTTGTGTAACGGTCTGGGCTGCGCCCACAATTCTCTGCAATTTCTTGCTGTCTTGGATGAAACTGTTCCCAAACCATGCTGTGATGCATCCCGATAAAATGCTTTCTACAGCGCATCTGTAGATATAAGGGAGGTAGTTACATTTTTAAAAGATCTACAGATTGAGGACTAGAGATCTGGCACATGATAGACCATTCAATGATTGTATAAATGGCAGGTTTGAAGGGTCAGATGGCCAACTCCTAATTTTTTGTGCTCTTATGCGAAGATAAAAAGTCAACCAAGATCTTATTTAATTGTGGAGTAGGTTCAGGGACTTTAATTGCCTTCTCGTTAAATTCTTATATTCACATGTATGGGGACTGTTCTCTACGCAAGCGATATTTTATGACCAATATTTTCCCTTCATCATATTATTTTATGTTTGTTTTTAATTTTAATATCTTACACTACGTTGTGTAATGAGGAAAGTTTGGACAGGCTTGGCTTGTATCTGTTGGAGTTTAGAAGAGTGAAAGGTGGCTAGATTGAAGGACATAAGGTCTTATAGGCCCTTGATGGGGAAAATGTGGGGAGGATGATCCCTCTTTTTTGAGAATCTCGTAAACTATGAATCACTATATAAAAATATGAGGTTGTCCATTTAAGACAAATAAGGTGAAATAGTTTGAATCAGAGAATCTTGATTCTTTGAGACTTATTCATAGAGTCTTACAGCATGGAAACAGGACCTTTGGCCCAACTTGCCCACACCGGCCAACATGTCCCATCTACACGAGTCCCACCTGCCTGTGTTTGGCCCATAAACTCTAAACCTTCCTATCCATGTACCTGTCTAAATGTTTCTTGGAACTCAAAGAACAATGGAAGCAGAGTCTTTTAATATTTTTTAAAAAGGAGTAGATAAGTATTTGATAAGGAAAGGGTTGAAAGGTTTATAAAGATAGCTAGCAATGTTACGTCAGATAAGCCAGGGTCCCCTGAGATTGCAGGGCCAGGTGATTGATTCCTGCTCCAAGTTCATATATTTGCATTAAGTCTATGCTTCTTTACATTATTTTTGACATCTTATTCTAGTTTGTGTAAATTTGCCGTGCACCATTTGGACAATGTTTCGGTAGAATGCAAGGGCAATGATAATTAGTGTGGTAATTAGTAAAGTGCTTAATCATGAATGCCATGATAATTTGTATGATCAGTAAAACCTGGCAAAGTGCTTGATCATGGAGATGACATTGAATACCATCTCACTTTTAAACAACTGACTTTGCTATTCTTTCTCTAAAGGGTGGAGACCTACATTCACATATTATAACAAGTGGGCTTCCCTCTTTGGTGCAGTTGTTTCGTTAGCCATCATGTTCTTACTAACATGGTGGGCAGCTCTCATTGCTATTGGAATTGTTGTTTTCCTGCTGGCATATGCACTGTATAAAAAGCCTGGTAAGTAATTAAGAAAACCGCAGGTACAAATAGCATTACCACTCTCTGTATTACTAGTCTAAAGCACCTCAAATGTTATTTTATGTGGGTACACTGCTGAAGCTTCCACCTTTTCAAATACTGAATTGACGGTGTTCTTTGTAGTTATGCAACATGTGTAATTAAAAGTACTCCAAAACGGAAGATGGTCCAGAACTAAATGTGTTTCAAAAGAAACTAATGGACTATGGGTTAATAACTGGAAAAAAGCTAATTCTAAAATTTTGGAAGAAGGCTCCAATACCAACTATAAATATGTGGATTTCAAATATGTTTGAAACATTACACCTAGAAGAGATAAGACTCCTCCTAGCAGGTAAACCAGATCACTTCCACCTGACGTGGTCTGCATTTATAGAATTATTACAAACATAGGGTCAGGTAAGGGGGGATGATAGTTGAAGAGTTGGTATGTCCCATTTACGTAATGCTCATAAAAATATTTGTTTCTCTCTTTTTCCTCTTTCTCTCTTTCTTTCTTTCCTAGGGTCTATTTCTTAACTCTTTTTCTTTTGTTTTTAATTTTGCTCTTATAGGGTCTTCGTCCTTTTTTGTTGTCACATTTCCTACACTTTCACTTTTTCCTTCACTTTCTTCTTTCTTTCAATCTTTTCTTTTAAAAAAGAAAATAAATAAATAATAAAAATAAAATAAAATAAAAAAATAAATAAAAAAGTACTCCATGAATTTTCTGAAGGCATTGAATTGTGCGGGAATATGATCTAGAGTCATCGGTAACTCATTGTTATCAACCTAAATGGTCGCTTGGGAAGTCAGAGCCAGTCAGTGAGGGCAGCGGATCCTTCATCAATAAGGAATATCGGAACAGAAGGCTGCGGAAGCGAAGTCAATTCATATTTTTAAGGCAGAGAATGACAGATTCTTCATTAGTACGGGTGTCAGAGGTTATGGGGTGATGGCAAGAGAATTGGGTTGAGTTGGAAAGATAGATCAGCCATGGTTGAATGGCAGAGTAGGCTTGATCGTTCCAGATGGCCTAATTCTGCTCGTAGAACTTATGAACTTGTGAATTCTTAAATCACTTGATATTCACAAGTTACGGCAGTAACATTTTGGAGTAGAAATCATGTTTTTACGTTATCCACCACTCCCCCCTCTCGCAGGTAACCAAGGCCAGTTATAACTGTACAGTGTTGGCAAGAATCTTTCACATTCATTTCACACAAACTGAGAATCAAGTGGAGACCTTCCCAATCTGAATAGCTCAAAATATGAGGGAATATGCTGTGCATTAAAATGTCGCTGCAATTGGCTGCAAGTCAAACAACATCTCACCAGAGAGCCGTGCATATCAGACATTTAATACATGCTTGTGTATTATAATTTGTATTGTAAGTGTAAGCCTATTTTTTCCTTGCTACCTGAATGATTGCTTGATCCAGAGAATCATTGCTAAAGTCTTGTTGTTGACTTCACAGTTGCTGTGGAGCCACATCTCATTCTCTTTGCAGTGACTCCAAATGGCAATTAGTACTTTGGCTTCAAACAGGGTGCAGAGAAGATACACCAGGATATTGCCAGGACTCCAGCTATAAGGAGAGGTTGAGCAGGCTAGGACTATTCCTTGGAGCGCAGGAGGATGAGGGGTGGTAATCTTATAGAGGTGTAACAAAACCATGAGAGGAATAAATCGGGTAGACGCACAGTCTGTTGCCCAGAGTGGAGGAATCGAGAACCAGAGGATATATGTTTAAGGTGTGGGGAAAAGATTTAATAGGAACCCGAGGAGTAACTTTTTCACGTAGTTGTAAGAACGAACTGCTGGAGGAGGTAGATGAGGCAGGGACTGTCGAAAACGTTAAAGAAAGATTTTGCAGGTACATGAATAGGACAGATTTAGAGGGATATGGGCCAAATGCAGGTAGGTGAGACCAGTGTATATGTGACATGTTGGCCAGTGTGGGCAAGTTGGACCAAAGGGCCTGTGTCCACACTGTAAGACACTATGTCGCTATGACTCTTCAAACCCAAAGTAAAATCCAATCCTTGGAATGATGTAATTGATCCAGTCCTTAGCTGTCAAGGGTTATGGGGAGAAGGCAGGGGAATGGGGTTAGGAGGGAGAGATAGATCAGCCACGATTGCATGGCGGAGTAGACTTGATGAGCTGAATGGTCTAATTCTGCTCCTTTCACTTATGACCTTATGATTGGAGAAATGTTCAGGTAGTTTATTTAACGCATTTCTGTATAACCCTTGTTTTCCGTTTTAAGCTGTAAATTGGGGATCTTCCGTTCAAGCTGGCTCCTATAACATGGCCCTGTACTACTCTTTGAGCCTAAATGAAGTGGACAATCATATTAAAAATTACAGGTAAATAACCACGTGATGTACAAAAAGTAGCTGGAGAGTTTAACTCCACCCAGGATCTAGCGCCAGAGACCCGGGTTCGATCCTGACTACGGTGCTGTCTGTGCGGAGTTTGTACGTTCCCCCCTGTGACATGCGTGGGTTTTTCCCCGGGTGCTCCGGTTTCCTCCCACATCCAAAGACAAACAGATTAGTAGGTTAATTGGCTTTGGTAAAAATTTAAATTGACCCTAGTGTGCGTAGGATAGTGCAAGTGTACGGGGATCGCTGCTTGGCACGGACTCGGTGGGCCGAAGGGCCTGTTTCCGCGCTGTATCTCTAAACTAAACTAAACAGCTCCACGCAGGTCATTTCACAGCAGACAGAAGGATGTTCTCCACATTAAACAAAAAAAGGGCCAGCCAATTTGTATTTACATCACAATTTGGAATTATTGTGAAGGCCTCTTCCAGTTTGTCTGTTGAAATGAAATAAAGGAAGAACTGGCTGCCAAATGTTGAATGATATTCAGCACGGTGCACTTTCCAGTGAGTCACTGACTTAGGCATGAGGCACTGAGTGGCCAGTACTTCTTTTGTATTCCTTAACTGGGTGAAATAACTCAGACACCTGACTGGTGGGATCATGGCCCTTTAGGCATTTAGTAACCACAAGGGTCATCATCAAGTTGCCAGGATTATCACAGAGACATCAAGCATTACCAATTAATCTCCAAATACTGCTGAGAGAACCACGGTGGCACAGCGGTAGAGTTGCTGTCTTTATTATTAGTGCAAAATGTTTTGTTAAAGCTAATATTAAGATTCAAGATTCAAGAGAGTTTATTGTCATGTGTCCCAGATAGGACAATGAAATTCTTGCTTTGCTTCAGCACAACAGAACATAGTAGGCATAAATAAATACAGAACAGAACAGATCAGTGTGACCATATACCAATGAATATATATATATATATATATATATACACACACATAAATAAACAGATGAAGTGCAATGCGATATTTAACTATCAGAGTTTTGTTTGAGTTGAGTTTAATAGCCTGATGGCTGTGGGGAAGTAGTTATTCCTGAACCTGGATGTTGCAGATGTTAGGCTCCTGTACCTTCTACCTGAAGGCAGCGGGGAGATGAGTGAGTGGCCAGGATGGTGTGGGTCTTTGATGATGCTGGCAGCCTTTTTGAGGCAACGACTGCGATAGATCCCCTCGATGGTGGGGAGGTCAGAGCCGATGATGGACTGGGCAGTGCTTACAACTTTTTGCAGTCTTTTACGCTCCTGGACGCTCAAATTGCCGAACCAAGCCACGATGCAACCGGTCAGCATGCTCTCTACTGTGCACATGGCATATCACATAGCATATATACTGTAAATGCTGAGCTTAGCAATACACCATGGTGTGGTCTTTTCCATCTCCTCCCATGATTATAATGCCCCAACTGTGTGATCTGTTTCGATTAACTCACCAAGATTTGTATATTTCTAGGCCTCAGTGTTTGGTTCTTACTGGTCCTCCAAACTTCCGTCCAGCACTGGTGGATTTTGTTGGGACTGTTACCAAAAACCACAGCCTGATGGTGTGCGGTAATGTGCTGATCGTGAGTGCATTTGAACCTTTGGAACCTGGGCTTTATTTTCAAGAATCAACAGTGTTTGATGATCACGTGTACCAGCCTCAGGAAAATGAATTCCTTCTTGCTGCAGCTTAACAAGCCCGTAAATGCAATAACACACAAATAAATAATAATCAGTAGTACAATAAATTAGTAACTTCAATACAGGTCCACTACAGATTTTCCAGCACCCTTGGTTCCACAGCCTTTCTGGACTAGACATCCGTGTTCCACAACATTCATAGTTTGGCCGCACCACCACATTATTTGGCCTTTGCTCGGCCTTTGTGACAAATCTTCATTGAGTGGTTGAATGATTTTTCTGAATCTAAAGTGTTGAAGTCCATTGCATAATCCTTCCTTCCTTCCTACTTCACTGCAGCTTTAGCATTGCTGTCAGGGTTTGTGCTCCTGATTGATACCATCTTCCAGACACAAGTCTTCCCCGCTCACTCAGTTTGATCATTGTAGACATTTATCCAATTAGTGTAATGAGTCATGGAGTCATAGAGTCTTGCAACGTGGACACAGGCCCTTCGGCCCAACTTTCCCACACCAGCCAACATGTCTCATCTACACTAGTCCCGCTGCCTGCATTTGGCCCATATCCCTCTAAACCTATCCTGGGCAAGAGACTCTGTGTGTTTACCCGATCTATTCCCCTCGTGATTTTGAACACCTTGGTTTTTATTGCTAATTACACCCTGTCCTCAATCCAAGGGTCATCAAAAAGAAAAGTTGCCTGAAGTCACCTGTAATGGACACATCAAGTGGATGGCCAAGAGAAAGATCAGGTCCTTTTATACAGCACTGGGAGCAGATGACATACGGACTGGATCACAAATGCTAATGCAGGTAAATGCATGCAATGTGAATGATATTGAGCAAAGTCAGGCCACAGAGTGGATGCATGGAAAAGGCAGGGTGGTGCAGAGGAAGGGAAGAACAAAAGGAGGGTGGGACACAGAGAAGGCTGGAGGTAAGGTGGGACAGGGGTAGGCAGGGCAGAGGCAAAGTGGAGCAGGGGTAGGGCAACGACAAGGTGGGACAAAACGGGCTGGTCGAGGCTAGATTCCACAGGACAAGTGGGACACAGGGTAGGGCTGAGGCAATGTAGGGGAGAGAGCAGAGCAGCGGCAAGGGGGCAGTGAGTTGCTCATGATACAGAAGCAAGGTGTTATTGTACAAATCACAATAGAACAAGGGGTTGTCGAATCTCCAATATCTTATAAACAAAATTACCGGTGTCTTATAAATTTACCATAGTTTAAATAAAGACATTGTAAAAGATAAAAGTTCATTGTTAATCAGATATTTTATTCTTTGGATAAGAATACCCAACACTACGCTTTACTTAAATCCCAGCTGAGCCAATTCGACAGGAGTAAGAGGTAGATCTTTTGCATGTCTTTGGGTTGAGGAATTGTAAAGGTGAAGAAGGACCATGCAAAGGAGAGAGAGAGGGAGAGAGAGAGAGAGCGCATTTTCACACGTTCCACACATGTTTCAAAAACACTTGATTCCATTGCTTTAAGCATCTTCCTCATGCTTATAATTGTGAATGGCCTCGGCCATTTTGAAAAGTATGAAGATAGACACAAAAAGCTGGAGCAACTCAGGGGGTCAAACAGCATCTCTGGAGAAAAGGAATAGGTGACGTTTCGGGTCAAGACCCTTCAGTCGGAAGATATTCTTCCACCTTTTCAATGATGATTGTTTAAGATAGAATGAGAGAGCAACAGTAGGAATGAGTGCATGAGAATTTCCAAATTCTCTTTGTTTAAATGAACTGTTTTGCCCACCATTCAGCAATGCGTGCATGTTTAAAATAAATCACATTTTACGTTGGCTAGGCTGTCGGTCTGGGCAGGATGAAGCCCAATGTTCTCGTGATGGGATTTAAAAGCAATTGGCAATCTGATCATCCACAGAATTTGGAAAACTACACTGGCATTATCTAGTGAGTATTTCAATCTGAAAACCTATCCGGAAGGAAAGATGATATCAAACGTAAATATTGCGATTGATGAGAATTTATTTTGTTCCAGATATTTTATTTTCACAATGCTTTGTTGTGAACCTTTTGCCACAATTGTCCTCGTTGTCAGGGTTATTCTACAAACCATGGCATGAACTGAAGTCACATTTTTACACCCCGTGCTGATTTGCGGGAAGTGAGTGCTCGAGGTCACGTAGAACGTTCACTATATCTTCCCATCAGTTCCTACACTGAAGAGGCGACTCTGTGTCCAATATTCAGATTTATACAGTCACGCTGTACACAATATTTACTGTGCAGAGAATCAACATTAAAGGAGAAGATATCAATACAATGCAAGATACACATGTCAGGGGTTACGGGGAGAAGGCAGGAGAATGGGGTTAGGGGGGAGAGACAGATCAGCCATGATTGAATGGCGGAGTAGACTTGATAGGCCGAATGGCCTAATTCTGCTCCTAATGGCCCTGTCCCACTGTTTAAAAAAAATCAAACTCGTGGTAAGCACGTAGAATGAACGTAGCGGGTACGTCGGAGCTCGGGGACGTCTCCTAGCGGCTCGTAACGCTAACGGCAGGTACTCGGGAAGACTCGCTAACGGCAGGTAAGCTCGGGAAGACTCGGGAAGATTTTTCAACATGTTGAAAAATGTCCACGAGAGCCCTGAGTACTTACGAGCGGCCATTACCGTAAATCTCCGAGTTCGAATCAGGGCAAACTCGTGGGGAACTCTTGAATGAACTCGTACAGTGGGACAGGGCTTTAGCACTTATGACTTTATGACCTTATGACATGTACTTGCCATAATTGGCTGCTTCGGAGTATGAAATAAGCTCTGTCCTCAGTTTTCTGGCCTGGCTCATTTGGGTATTTGACATTGTTTGACATGACAATTTTCATTATTCATAGCTCACTCAATGTTACGAATAAGACTATTTACTTGGTAGTTACCACATTGCTGTCTGTTGCCGTGGGATGGGTACACACTGGCTACTGTGTGACCTACAATAATGACCATACCTCGAAAGGACCTCAGTGCTTTTACTGATTTTATTTTTACAAGGCAATTTTCTGGAAGTCTGAGGTGGCAGTGGTAAACTGAGAGAACCGGACATTAAAAACCTGAGTTAATGTTGCAAATATGCTTGCAGTGGTGCAGTTCTGTTTATTTTCACGTGTACCGAGGGACAGTGAAAAGCTTTTGTTGCGTGCTAAGTCAGCAGAAAGACAAAACATGATTACAATCGAGCCATTTACTGTGTATAGATACATGATAAGGGAATAACGTTTAGTGCAGGGAAAAGCCAGCAAAGTCTGATCAAGGATAGTCCGACGGTCACCAATGAGGTGGATAGTAGATTAGCACTGCTCTCTGGTTGTGGTAGGATGATTCAGTTGCCTGATAACAGCTGGGATGAAACTAGAGACTTGCTGCCTTACAGCATTAGAGACCCGGGTTCGATCCCGACTATGGGTGCTGTCTGGGCTACGGAGTTTGTGCGTTCTCCCTGTGACTACGAGGGTGTTCTCCATGTGCCCTGGTTTCCTGATGCTGATTTAGCAAGCAAAGTGCTGGAGTAACCCAGCGGGTCAGGCAGCATTCCTGGAGAACACGGATAGGTGTCGTTTCTGGTTGGGACCCTTCTTTGGACTGATCTGAAAAATTAAAATGGCCTTTTTGCAAGCGGTCAAAAGACACGGGGCTAAATACACCTAACCCGGCAGGTAACCCACCAATGTACCAGATGGATTAAACCCTCTGATCCATCCAGCTTTCATTATATTGACCTGCGTACAATGTTACACATTCCATTCCACATCACAACAAACCACCATGTCACCATCTTGGAGAGCTCAAACAATAGGTTAAAAATTATCCTAACAATTGCTTCAAATGATCTGGAAATTCTGCTCTCACCTCCTTAGGTAACCAAATGTGGTTCAGGTAGAGTGAGACCGACTACCCTCCCCCCCCCCCCCCCCCTTTCCCCCCACCACCACCTACCCAACCTTTCCACTCGGCACTTTAATTTCATGTTTCATATATTTTGTGTTTTGTGTATTTTGTGTTTTTACGACTGTTGACAGATCAAATTCCCTCCTGGGATAAATAAAGTTCTATTGTATCGTATCGCATCGTAATTGCTCCAACTGTGTAGAAAGGAACAGCAGATGCTGGTTTACACCAAAGATAGATACAAAATGCTGGAGTAACTCAGCGGGTCAGGCAGCATCTCCGGAGAAACAGAGCAGGTGATGTTTCGGGTTGAGACCCTTCTTCAGACTGATGATAACTTTTACCTAAGATTACATCCTGTGCTTGAATTTGCAGCGACTCATTCGACTTGAATTATGGTGTGTGCGTGACGAGAATGAAGCAAGGCCTGGACATCACAAGAATGACCCAGACTTGTGGTGAGTCGGCAAAAGCAGAATACAGCAGATGCTGGACATCCAAAATAAAATCTGAGAATGCAAAAGCAAAATGCAGCAGATGCTGAACATCCAAAATAAATTCTGGGGCCCCTGGAAACACTGGGATGTCAGGCAGGCAGGATGTGTGGAGATAGAAATAGGGTTCATCTTTTGCAGTTTTTGTTCTGATAAAAGACTATCGGCCTGAATTTTTCTCTGTGAAGACAATGATTTGTGTAGTTGAAGGGGTTTCAACAAGAATCTCAAACTGTAAAGCACAGAGAAAATTGAAGATAAAGAATAAATATCTTTGATAACGGACAATGTACTTTGTAACCACGTGCCTGTAGCTCACTGGGATTGTGTTGTTTTGAATTGAATGCTGCCTCTGTCACTTATTCTATTAAATAAAACAACCCTTGCTGTTTTTTGTATTTCAGTAGACACCAGCGCTGTGTTTGTTGAACAGCAGGCCAGTACCATTTTCCAGTTGGAACAAGGCAAAAAAAACATAGACATCTACTGGCTCTTTGATGACGGAGGTAACACATTAGCAGTGTTCCTCTTATGATCTGTATAGTAGATGAAATTCAAGTTCTCTGTTCTATGGGGCTATACAGCTGCAGGTTAAAGTGTAAGAATATCAGTTATGTTACTGCGCACAGAGAGAGCTCAATTGCTATAATTAGAGTCATAGACCCGTACAATTGACAATTGCATTGTCAGTCCCCACTGTGACCGCACCAGCCACACACTTACATTAATCCTGCTCAAACCTATTTTATTCTTCACATCAACTTCCTGCAGGTTCTTCTGCTCGCCTACACACTGAGAGAAATTTACAGTGGCCACCCCATATCAAATTTACTGAGGATTTACTAAGAAAAATCTTTTGGATGTGGGAGGAAACCGGAGCACACACGGTCACAGGGTGGACATGCAAACTCCACATAGAAAGTGTTGGAGGTCGGCATTGAACTAGGGGGTCACTGGGGCTGTGTGACAGCAGCATCACTCAGCGGACCAACTGTGTGACATCTGCCTGAGACTAGAGAAGGGTCAACGCTCTCTGTGGAATTTTCCAAATTCAGCACGTAATTTCACCATTCTGGTGGCTGCTCACGTTCACAAGTTATAGGAGTAGAATTAAGCCATTCGGCCCATTCAGTCTACTCCGCCATACAATCTTGGCTGATCTCTGCCTCCTAATCCCATTTTCCTGCCTTCTCCCCATATCCCTTGACGCCCGTTCCAATCAAGAATTTGTTTATCTCTACCTTAAAAATATCCACTGACTTGGCCTCCATAACCCTCTGTGGCAATGAGTTCCACAGATTAACTACCCTCTGACTAAAGTTCCACCTCACCTCCTTTTTACATGAGCGCCCTTTAATTCTGAGGCTGTGACCTCTGGTCCTAGACTCTCCCACCAGTGGAAACATCCTCTCCACATCCACGCTATCTATGTATTTTGATATTCTGGAAGTTTGAATGAGGTCCCCCCCCCCCCTCAACCTTCTAAACTCCAGCGAGTAGAGGCCCAGTGCTGTCATGCGCTCATCTCCATGCTCCTTGGAATTACCCATCCTTTTACGGACCCTTCCAATACCACGAGGTACATTTTCACAATACAGCCAGCATGGCAGAGTCCGATTCAGACATAGTGCCAAGGGAATCTTGGGTTGGCAGGGTGACAGGTGCTTCAGCTCAGGTAGAGGGAGAATGGAATGGAGATTCAAAGATGTGAGAAGGCAGAGAACAAGAGACAGAACAAACACACAAGGTAGAGGATCTTCCATGAACAATGTCACAAGTGATTGACAATTGATTCTACCCTACACCCTAAGGGACAATTTACAGAAGCCTATTAAACTACAAACATGCACATCTTTGGAATGTGTGAGGAAACCGAAGCATCCAAAGGCAAACAGCGTGGTCACAGGGAAAACGGACAAACAGATAGACAGACAGACAGCACCCATAGCCAGTATGGAACTCGGGTCTCTGGCGCTGTAAGGCAGCAGCTGCCACTGTGCTGGCTATTGTGCCACTGTGCTGCCAAT
>CM075978.1:184105011-184154658 GCA_038087875.1 Malacoraja senta
AATTCAAAAATAAACTTTCTCCGTGATAAAAAAATATATATATATATGCCGAATAAATAAAACCTGTGCACATTTAAATACAAAGAACTGCAGATGGTGGAAACTTAAAGTGTTGGAGTAACTAAGCAGGTCAGGCAGCACCACTAAAGGGAAATGACAGAAGCTGGGACCCTGTTTCCAGACATAGAAATATGGTGAAGCGAGATGGAAAAAATCTTAATACGTTATTAATATCAGTATTGTTTTAATACCTGGCTTTCACCTTGTATATAACATTATTTCAACTCGTGTGCCCCCTTTCCCTGTTTGAGGAATTTGCTATGCAAATGTATAGCAGTGGAAGGAGACCTAAGACAGTACAGGAATCCAGGGAGAGTTATGTGAGTTCGCAAGACTGGTTGCTTTAGAGGCCACATACATTCTGCTCGTTATAGTGGCGTTTACAAGGTAATTAGGGCAGGGCTGGCCTTTAAGGATGGTGTCGATCTATTGATTCTTATGTATTTAAATGTTTTAACTGTCTGATGCAAGGTGGGTATAAATATCACAGGAAGATACTCGGTGAAATTGCAATTTTTTCAATGAAATTGCAATGATGACACCCCATGAATTTTGAAATCTATGCTTAATAACATCCTAAATATTTCAAAAACCTGCCCTGAATAAGTAAGCGGAAGAATGGGAAGTTATGAGTCACTGCAGGTTTAGCTTGAGTTTAGATCATCAAGTCTGCCTCGCAATGTGACTGGAAAGGGTGGGGAAGAAGTTATTGGTCTGGAGGATTGAACTTTGCTCTAAATTACAAGGGAAGATGTTTATAATATCCTCTGTTTATCCTGCAGTCGCCACATACTTTAAGTACATATCCCACTGTTGTTGTGGCAATAATTTTAACGTCTCATAAAAACCTGTTCCAGATTTTACACAAATTAAAATTTGGATAAGTCAATTTACCTAATTTGGCATTCACCACTGTAGACTGTCAGTATACCCTTCCTATTTTTAGATTAGTACACGGAATTCCCATGAAAGGTGTACTACATAAGGAAGTGAGCAAAATAAGTACCAGGATTAGCAATGTCCTGGACTTGATTGCACTCTGAGCTGAGGGGCAAGTTGTGGTCTTAGTAGGTTGTCCAACTAGTATCAGTTCCCTGAGTATAGGTCCAACGATTTCTGATCAGTTTAGTGGCTCTCTAAATGGAAGTGGGCACATTTGGACTTCACATCTGGACAGATTAGCAATGAAACAATTGCATTTAACAGTCTGCTGAAACAGAAATAGACATTTGGTTGAATCACAGGAGGGCTCAAGAGTTGGTGTCTTCAAAATAAGGATGGTGAAGGGGAGAGAAGAAATAAAACGTTGTTGATGGAAAATGGCAATGCCTATTGACACGTCACAAAGCAAAACACCAGCAATCTACCATCCAATTATTCATAATTCTGTAGTCCGGCATCTGGCTCATAGAGATGTTTCCCTTACACTCGAGGAACACATTTGAATCCTAGTGAAACTAGCCTGTTTCACGGATAACTTCTTGTGCCACTGTATAACTTTTTCCTTTAAAGGTTCAAGATATTAATAGGGCAATATCCAATAGTCTGGAAAATCTGCCAATTCAACAGCACGGTGTGTGTCGATTATCAGATTTTAATTTTGTTATGTAGTACAAATCATAACATGGCATTACAAGTTGCTGGTGAATATTCAGTCTGCCTTTCCTCTCATTGGTAGATTTTGACAATTAGCTTTTGTCATGGGGAACGCTTGAACGATTTGGTTCAAAGGGAATGGGGAGTGGTCATTTCAAGCACGTGACCAGCAGGATTCACATTGAGTGGGCACAGTTGGGTGTTTATTTTTTTGAGTTTGTGCAATTAGTCACTGGAACTCCAAGTAACTTGTGCAAAGGACTTTCTCTGAAATTTATCTCGATATTATAAAAGTACATCAATCTTCCATTAAACCATGCTGTGAAACTTCAGTTTAGTTTATTGCCATGTGTACCAAGGTATAGTGAAAAAGTTTTTGTTGCATGCTATCCAGTCAGCAGAAACACAATACATGATCTCAATTGAGCCATTTACAGCGTTAAGGGAATATCGTTTAATGCAAGGAAAGCCAGCAAAATACGATCAAGGATAGTCCGAGGGTCACCAAAGAGGTAGATAGTAGTTCAGCACTGCTCTCTGGTTGTGGTAGGATAATTCAGTTGCCTGATAATAGCTGGGAACAAACTGTCCCTGAATCAGGAGGTGTGCATTTTTACACTTCTATACCTTTTGCTTGATGGAGAGGGGAGAAGAGGGAGTAGCCAGGGTGCGACTCATCCTTGATTATGCTGCTGGCCGCGCCGAGGCAGAGTGAGGTATAAATGGAGTCAATAGAAGGGAGGTTGACTTGTGTGATGGTCTGGACTGCATCCCCAATTCGCTGCAATTTCTTGTGGCCTAGAATGGAGCTGTTCTCAAACCAAGCTGTGATGCATCTATGGTGCATCTGTAGAAGTTGGTTAGAGTTTTATGGAGCATGCTGAACTTCCAAAACCTTCTAAGGAAGTAGAGGCATTGGTGCTCGTCTTGCTGACATTGAGAGAAAGGTTATTGTCTCGAAACCAGAACATGAGGTTCTAGATCTTCTTATACTCCGTCTCATCATTATCTGATATCCGGCCCACAATGGTGGTGTCGTCTGCAAATTTGGAGATTGAATTGAATTTGTACATGGCTGTACAGTCGTGGGTGTACGAGGAGTAAAGAAGAGGGCTGAGAATGCATCCTTGCGGAGCCCCCGTGTTGGTGCGAAGTAGCACTGGCTATGTTGCCATTCATGTTCATAGACTAACTTTCTCAGGATTGGCTCGATCAAATTGCATGATTTTAAGAATACAAGTTGCCCTTGTATACCACCTTGGAAAACTTTTTTTGTGTGTCTCAAATGTGCTTCATTCAAAGTAAGTAACTGAAGGCCAATGTCATTTATTGTGTAGATAAATATTTACATTTGAAAAGGTGTTCAATATTTTATTTAATTCTGACATTTTGTGGCTTGTGCACTTTCCATAATTTAAGGTCAAAAGACTATCCAAATTCATTACCATTTCTTTATAGTTCAAATAGACTGAGCTCAACTGAACATTCGGCAGGATTGAAAGCATCTGCAGATATTCGGTGTTTATGACATTCTATGACTGAATTCTAACCATCTCCTTTACGTGTTTGTTTCTCCAGGCGGAATCAGAGCAAAAGCTGATTTATTCGGGGAAATTGCTGCCCGACCACCTTTTGCTAAGGAACGTCCTGAGAAAGGTCAGTATTCTGAATCTTTTACGCAGAGGCAGGAAGAAGCTGAAAGTAAAGTCTCAAGATCAAAAATACATCTGAGCAAAAATACATTGCTTGTTCAGATGTGTTTTTTTTAAATCAATATTTGATAAAAGTGTTCAGTTCAGTGGTGCTGTGCTCATGATTTTGGTAGACACTTGTTTCTATACTATTTTATTGAGTATATACATTGGGGGAAAAGTAGAGTTGTTTCCCTTCCGTCCTAGTTCTGTCACAGCACTCCTATCTCTGAATAAGGTCACAAATTCAAATCCCAGTGCATAATTTAGTTTTGAACAAGTTCAGTATAGGACTGAGGGAATGCTATCCTTTGGGTGTGTAATTAAATTGAAGTTGTGTGGGATCTTTGAATAGGCATAAGTGATTCCTGACAATATTTTGAAGAGAAGGGGAGATTTCCAGGTTTCCTGACTAATATTTGTCCTCCACTAGAAAAAATCATCTGACCATTGTCTCATTTTGTTTTTTGCAAAAATGTCCTAATGTTCCGCTAATCCTACGACCCATTACTTTAATTCTGTGCCTCCTCTGTTAACTGAAACTGATCCTTCCTATTTCCTCTTTCTTGGTCCCTTATGAATTATATACATCTGTAATTAAGTCCCCATCTCTTCCCTCTCTCCTCCCTCTACTCTGTTATATAAAAAAAAGTTCTGGATTATCCATCTTTCTTCCTGGCACCATCCTCATAAAACTTCTCTGAAACCCCTCAGGTGTATACATGTTGCTTTTAACGTGACAAACAGAGCCAAGAAGTGCTCATGCTAGGCTAAGCTAATGTTGTGTATGTTTTTCAGTATAACCTTCCTTTATGTGCCTATTCTAATAAAGGAAAACATCGGTGCCTTTTTATTGCCATTTGATTAACCTAACTTCTTGCCTTTTAAGGATCTGTAGACATATCGCTCCAAGATCCTTGTGTTCCTCCACCTCATTAACCTCCAATTTATTTATTCCTCTATCTTGCTGCAAATCCACAAATGTCTCCTCACACTTGTCTGGATTAAATTCTACTTGCCACTTTGTCCAACTGATTAGGTCATCAAAGCTTTCTGCAGTCTTAAGCTTTCCTCCTCGCCTCCAATCACACAGATAATTCATTGTATTTTTGTGGGTTCTTTATTGTGCCCCATACACTTATTCCCAAATCAACAATGTATATTACAAAAAGTTAGGAACTGAGTATTGAGTCTTGTGGGACCTCAGAGTCTGCGGTCACAAAAGCTCCCTTCAGCCATTACTCTTTACATTTTGTCATGGAGATAATTTTGTATTTATTTGCCACTCTCTTTTGAATCCCATCGGGCTTTTACTTAATGAACCAATCAGCCATGTGAGACCTTGTCAAAAGGCTCGCTAAAATCATGGCCTGGTACCAGGCAATTAGATTGTGAAAGGCGCTGTCAAGATTCAAGTTTGTATTTCCTGCCTAAGTGATGAGTGTGCATTTAAACGAATAAGCACAGTATTTAACCAAAATCCTGTCAATAAACAAATGTGTTTTGGTTGCGTCTTTGTTACTGCTTGAAATGGTGATGTCATTACATGAGTACAAGTTGTACCACTTACACATTTGGTGCCAGTTTATACCGCGTGAACAGCAAAGCTTTGGGCAGAGTGCTTTTGGCCTGATTTCATTCCTTCCTTCTATTATCTCCCTCAAACAGACCTCTGATATTTCTAATTGTCATTGCCAATACACATTGAATCATTGACCATCATATACAGACAGTATCACAATTTCTAAGAATGCAATTTGAATTGATAAGCATTTATATTTAATTGGATGTATTCAGATGAACTGATAGGAGAGATTAAATGGTGAGTTTGTTAGCCTTACGCCAGGGAACTTGGGCTGTGTGTTCACGAAACACCTTTAGAACCGGAGGTTGGTTAGGATTGTCAATAATGTGTTCCACCTATAAAGGACAGGTACAAACCAGGAGCTGCAGAAACTGGTGTACGCAAAAAGACACAGTACTGGAGTAACTCAGCGAGACAGGCAGGATCTCTGGAGAATATAGATAAGGGACAGGTTATAGGTTAGGCTGCAGCGAGCCCCCTTTTAACTCAGTAGATTTACTGACCTAAGGAGCGATACAGATTTTTTTCTTCTTCTTTCTTTCTTTTAAAATCTTTTTATTTGTTTTTTTTCAAAAATAAAAACAAAACAAAAAAGAATAATGATAAACATAACAATGATATTGATACATAGGGATCAGGATTACATTAATAACAGGTATAACCTAAATATGAGTGCAGTGTCAAAATACACATTGAAGATAGACATTGAACAGACTATGTAAATATAGTTAAATATTTAAAAGAAAACTTGTATATAAAAAAAACAAAAAGATAAAAAGAAAAAAAAGAGGAAAAAAGGAAAAAACAAAACCCCCCTAAACTAGAGAGAAAAAAAAGCAAAACAGAATCTGGGCTGCAAAGAATTTCAACAATTTAAGTCCCTGTTTGTCATCAAGTCCGTTCCACCGTATAAAGGTAAAAGAATTATTATAACGGTTGGTGAGGGGACAATTTATGTTGTGTGAAAATGTTGAATAAATCTTCCCCAAGTCTCATCAAATTTAACCAAGGGGCGATACAGATTCAATGGGCCTAACTGTCACATGTAACCAATGGGCCAAACTGTCTCCTAACTTAGCACAAAATAACATGGGATAAGTGAAAGAAAACAAAATCTGCCAAATGCACTCTCTGCAACGTCATTGTAAAACCTCATGGTGTTTTCTGTTGTGTTTTGGAAGCAGGCCCAAATTGCAACTCATCAGGCAAAACCCCATAAAACCCAAGTTATTTTTCTAAAAGTTAGCTGTTCACACCTTCCTTGCAGGAGACAATTATTTTATGCTCCCTAGGTCAGAAAGCTGAAACCATTTCCTCTTAGAAATCAGTGCCTTTTTTAGCATTGTTTTTTTCTGGGAATCCCCTATTAACGTACTGGTGCCTGTCTGTATCAAGTGTGACATTTTTGACGGAGGGGGTGGAAATTCAAAGGATTGTGTACACATTGATTGTGCCAGCTCTTTCAAAGAACTCTGAAACTGGATTTAGCTTCAGCATGAGATCTACTCGTATCAAATCAATACTATGACAGGCTTGTACCCACCTCTACGATGCCTAGTCCAGACATGGTGCTCGATTCTGGTCCAGTAGATGGACCCAGTACTGATGCCATCGCCACAGTGCTCCATTGGGTTACCATGTTTACAGAGCTTCAGGGTTTATGGTGGTGACATCACCAGCTGCTTCTTTTAAGGAACTGTGCCTTGTCGGGGAATTCCTGGTACTGTTGCAGCCTGTGCTGTTGGTTTTGACAATAAAATTAGTGGTTTGTATCAGCTTGGGACAGAGGACCATCTTAAAACTGATAGAAGCTTGCCAAGACAGTTGATGCTGGATCAGTTCTTAGCATTAAATTTTCAGTGGATAGATTTTTTGTAAACCCAGACCTTGAAAATATGGGGAAATGTAGGTATAAGAAGTTTGGTTAACCATCTGTCAATCTCGGAGGCAGAACGATTAACCAACCTACCTCTAACTTGTGTTTTTTTCTCTGGGCAGGTATCATCATCATCATGATTTGATCCCAGGGTGAAATAACTGTAATGCACAACATTAGTAACTGCTGAGTTCTTGGCCACATTAGTCACAAAATTGTTTATGGACACTTTGGGGAAGCGTATTCAAAATAGTCTGTCAGTCATATAAGTGGTGGCTTATGCTGGTGAATGTTCTTTGTGTGGATTATTGATAATGGGTTATGACTTTGGGGCAAGTTATCATTAAGGGAAGTAAAATGAAGAAAGACTTTGACCAAAATAATTAACAAGCTCAGGTCTTCCATTGTGATATTAACTTGCACATATTTTCATTTATTCATGACTACTTTAAACTTTTTATTGAATTGAATAGAACAAGAATGAATTTTCATTTTCATGGAATGCAAGTGAAAATATGGACGTTAGAATGCAGTCATTTTTTAGGTCTTTTGGACCAAATCCTGCTTGATTGTCTCAAGTACTAGGAGTGGACCTTGTGCTAATTGTCTTGCTTCTTCTCATCTGTCTCCTGCAGTCAGACCAGTACCACACCATTCATTTGGTCTGTAACAGTAAAAGTGGAACTAAAGCTACACAAGCAGACAGTGTGAAGGTAAATGAAACGGTTGGGTACGGGAAATAATCTGTATGCAAATTCATGTAATATACTGGTGTATCTTTAAAGCCTGTGTTATTATGTAAATGATAACATTGTCAATTTTCTCTGAAATGAGGAATTTTACTTAGTTCAGTACTCGCTTGTCAAGCCTGTAAGTTGTAATTTTTGTGCAATTGAATGTGACTTCTGCACTTTATAACTTACTACTTCTGAAGTTCAGTCATTGCACTTTATTAATAAATGAAACAGTGAAGCATTTAACAAATGAAGCATTTAACTAAGCAACGATTTTTGATGCATCTCATTTGTAAAGGAAGCTTGCTATCAGTGAAGGTATTGTGACCACTTCATACCCTCCGAGACTCCTTATTGTGTTCAATTCCTTGCTTTGATGCTGAGGATGTTTTTATTTTCTGTGCCATTACTGCAACCTCAAACGGAGACATTTTCAGGAGATGAAGTTTTGAACACTGAACTGCATGTGTACCATTTGCCTGGCTATCTCTCCCCATATTTCAAAACCACTGAAGACCCCGATCTTGGAGCAAAACTCGTCCCTTGTAACTTCCGCAATAGTTGTTGGTTACTTTCTACCCCATATTTTAAGTGTTTGAAATATTTCCTACATTCAAATCACCATATATTTGTCAAATGGCGTCACTCTTACACATCTGTATGCTAGATTTAAGACTGGGTCTGTGCTGCAGAGTTAAAATATACCAACAGTACAATCCTGAAATAATAAATGGACCTATACAATAAGCAGGGTACAATGCACATTTCTAAAGGATCGGTGAATTCATTGGCAAAATACAATACCATAGAAGGAGAAAGAAATGAGTTTGGCTATTGAGAGAGTGCAGAGAAATGGTGCATAATGAGTGGTTAAGTTTCCCAGTTCTTGCTTTAAACTCTCATTACAGCTGTCCAAAGAATGAAAGCAGGTGCTATGTCGAGCAGACAGAAACCTATTTTCATCAGTATGTTCCCCCTGCCCTAAAGATTTGCATGATTTGTGATAATGAGTGGTTGTTCAGCTGTGATGAGTTCGGAACAAGTTGTTTAGACCATAATTATTTTCCGATTTTGACAATAATTCTAATTAGAAGTTGTTTCTATTCTTGCTCCTAATATTTTTGTTTATGCATTGTTGTTTATGTTGTTGTTAAATTCTTGGATTTTATCTTTATTTGTGTGCTGCATGGCAAGTCAAATTTCACTGCACCAATTGGTGTATGTGACAATAAATGTTTATCTATCTATCTATCTATTAGGATTTGATTGATTTACTTGTGACTGGGTTAAGTCAGTGTCATTGGGTTAGGAATAGAAGTGATGGTGTATCGTGTACCTGAGTATTGACTTCAGTGAACTTCAGGTGGTTTGTGAAACATAGTGACGATTTTCTGCTAGCTATTTCATATTATTAGCTTGGGTTAAGTTTGATCCCATTGAGAATTATTGAATGGCAGAGTAGACTCGATGGGCCAAGTGGTCTAATTCTGCTCCTATGTCTTTTGAACCTATTTGAAGTGATGCCTTTATAGGGTTGAATAGCATAGTGGGCATAAAGTGTACACCAACAAAAACAGAAATGAACAAAGCAGAACATTTAGCTATTTCTGAGCCACAGATTAACATCTGGAAAGTGGAAATAGGACTTTTGATAGGAAGATGAGAAGAAAATGACAGATTGGAAGGTTCAATGATATCACGTTGTTAGTTTGTCCATGGATCACATCCTTCTGCATGTTTTTAGCTAGTTGACATTTTGTTCTCTCTCTGTTTCAAGCAGCAACCAACTCCCCCCACAGCTTCTGGCCAGGATAGTCTCACTGTCCCTACGTCAGGAGCAACAGATGGCGTACGACACAGAGGAGCCGGTACGTTCCCCTGGGCCTATGGTTCCTGGTAAGTAGGAGAATATTCTTAATCGTTGAGTTGATATTTTTCTTCATTGGGTTGGATTTAATTTGGGTTTCTATTTGCTTTTAAAAGGCCTGCAAGGGAAGAACCCCAGAGGCCAGTAGGAATGTCTGGTCTAGCGGCTTACAATCTGTACAGCTCTCAGCAGATCGTGTGGTTCCAGCAGATGTATGCACGGCAATATTACATGCAATAGTAAGTACCTGTTGGTTATCTTTTTAAATGAAAGGGACGAATTTCCCAGGACAATTGCTGTTTTCTACTCTTCATCCTGTTGCAAATTCTAGTACAACATTATGATCATAAATTGTCTTAATCAGAACACCTGCTGTCTTAGTCACGTACCAATAGAAATATTGCAGGATTGTATATATGGTCACAACAGATGACCAAACTACCCATTACTCACGGTGGTGTAATTAAAGGGTGGCGCGCTGGCGCAGTGGTAAAGTTGCTGCCTTACCGCGCCAGAAACCTGGGTTCGATCTTGACTACGGGTGCTGTCTGTATGGAGTTTGTACGCTCTCCTGGTGACCTGCGTGGTTTTTCTCCAGGATCTCCGGTTTCCTCTTACACTCCAAAGACATATAGGTTTGTGGGTTAATTGGCTTTGTATAATTGTAAATTGTCCCTATTGTGCGTAGGATAGTGTGGACCGAAGGGCCTGTTTCCACGCTGTATCTCTAAACTAAAAACAACATTGTATTTTTAAATATCTCTGACTTGGAAGTTTGAATGCAACAGAAGGATTGTTAGCATTATAAGCATCCATTAAAACTTGCATTTCAGTCTAGCAATTACATTGCTATTAAAATGTCTTGCTCCCCAGAATATGTTCCATTTTAGAGTGTAAGGAAATGAACAAACATCAGGGTACAACAAAGGTCACTCCTTCCACCAGTGCCCACTTCCACATTGGCCGATTAGTTTATGGAAAACATTTTATTTTGAAAGAGTTCCACATTACTCTGTGCTGGGTGGGACCTCTGACATTTGTGAACTTTATAAACGACTTGGACGTGAACGTTGATCGGTTGATTAGTAGGTTTGTAAATTACATCGTGATTGCTGGGGTCACGGTCTGAGGAAGGCTGTGAAATTGTGCAGAGGGATATAAATCAGTTACAGAAATGGCGAGAGGAGTTTATTCTGAGCAAGTGTGAGTTGTTGCACTTTGAGAGATCGATTGTACGGAGAAATTATACAATAAATGGCAATACCCTTAACCTCGTTGACGTACAGAAAGATGTTGGGATCCAAGTCTATAACTCTCTGAAAGCAACAATAACAAGTAGATAGAGTGGTAAAGAAGACAGTAAGCTTGCCTTCATTGATTGAGTATAGGAGTTAGGAAGATGTGATGCAGCTTTATAGGACTTTTGTTAGGCTGCATTTAGGGTATTGTGTGCAGTCCCAGTACTAGAAGGATGTGGAGGCTTTGGAAAATGTGCAGAGGTGGTTTACCAGAATGATGGTTGGATTAGGAGGTATTAACTACAAGGAGAGGTTGGAATGGATAGACTTGTATTCTTTTCTCTGAAATGCCAGAGGTTGAGGGGAGACCTGTTAGAAGTATATGAAAGAAGGTCAGATTCTTTTTCCCAGAATGGAAATATCAAATGATAGAGGGCATAGTTTTAGGTGAGGGGGGCAAAATTTTGGTGCAGAGGGTGGTGAGTGCCTGGAATGCACTGCTGGGGATGGTGGTGGAGGCAGATATAATAGTGACATTTAAGAGACTTTTGGACAACCATATGGACATTGAGGGAATGAAGGGATATGAATTATGTGCAGGCAGATAAGCATTAGTCTTGGCATCATGTCCAGCACTGATGACGTGGGCCGAAGAGCCTGTTTTTGTTGTGTACTGTTCCATGTTCAATGATTCAGAGATGTCACTGAAATATTTGAATGGGCATCACCATCCCCAAGCCTCTGCCCTTCCCAATAAAGTCGTATACAGACTTCAGTAGCTTAATGGGGGCGATACAAGGCAGATTTGGGTATTTGCTGTTAGTGAAACCTGAATAATCTTGCCCGTCAGAGTATTATCTTTTTTATCCATGGGCATTCATGCGCCTCCCTGGCATGGATTAAGCGCACTGTATTCACTGAGTGGGCTAAAGGTTGGTCAGGTGCACACTCAACCATTTGTTTCCGCATCTAGCTACCCAGAGGCAAAGGACTGGTATGGCCAATGCCAAATCAGCCTCCAACCTGCCCATTGTGGTAGATGTGTAGAAAGGCTTCCCATTTCCAGCCTGCATTTGAGGTATTTTTTTAGCTGAATATTTACCTTTGGTTCTTTTCTACTAAAAGACTGCTAGTGAGTAATGTGGACATTTTGATCAACTCATTGGATTTTTGACCTTCTGTTTTAAAAAAAAACTTTATCCTCAAAATATTTGAGTGATTGTCCACTGGGGCTTGAGCACTAACCTGTTGAACTTGGTGAATTGAAGTGAAATTGGCAAGGAATTACTCATAGACACACAATCACAATTATTGGCTCGACTCCATGGTTTGAAGTGATCATTTTTAAGGATTGAATGGAAAATTGGGCATAAAATGTATTCCGGCCTTGCAGAAAATGTATTCCAGCCCTGCATCAAATCAGCTCATGTTATTCTTTTTCCAAGAAAAGGTTGTGAAGCCAGGTTAATTGACTGCTCCAAGAATCAGATTGTTAATTTTTTTTTAAATTATCATCTCTTTGAGTGTTAGGAGACGGATCAAAGATGGGCAAATATAGTTGACGCAATGGTGGATCATGCTCGAGGAATTGCTGCTATCCCTTGGGTTCAAATTTGGTCCTAATGTCTGGGATGATCTCAAAGTTAGGTGGAATCATTGTTTCATTTGGATCTGTGTCAGATCCTTTCCCAGCACTCGGTAACATCTGAGACCTGTTGTCTGAAAATTCTGTCCATTCAATAGTACTTTATTTGTCACATGTGCAACTGCACTGTGTAATTCTTTTCTTATTTACACCTTCAGGCACCGCCATTCTAGGTGCCATTATTCAATGTGCTTGATGTATTGAAGCAGTTTCCACGAACCAACGTCCCTCTCCTCGCCCGCCCATCTTTATGTCCCGCAGGCACCTTCTTTAGCCTACCTAATGGAGTATTGTTAATTAATGAGGTTGTTCTCACTTTACAGCCAGGCTGCGGTGGCTGCTGCTGCCGCCGCCACCAACTCCCAACATCAGCCTGTGGTTACACCAGGAGCACCAGCAGCACTACCCAACCAGCCGCCGCTTGTCCAACTACCCGCTGATCAGAATGTTCCTCTACCTCAACTCAACAACCCGCCAGCAAACCAGAACCTACGGATGAACGCACAGGGAGGACCTGTGATGGATGATGACGATGACGTGAACAGGGACTGGTTGGATTGGCTCTACCTGGGTGCCCGGGCCTGCTTTTTCCTGAGCATCGTTTACTTCTATTCTTCGTTGAGTCGTGTGGTTTTGGTGGCGAGCGCAATTCTCCTGATGCATCTGTAAGTATCCTGTAGTTCTCTGAACACGTCACATTAGCTATGAAGTCCCACATAGTTTTCCTTTGCACATCCGAGTTTTATTTTGTGTTTGGGTTGCCAATACACAAGGCATGTTAGATTTTCTTACGAATTTACGTTAAAACTCTTGGAGACTGCATCAAAGAAACTGGCATTTTCTTTGAATGTGTTTATTTGGGAAATCTCCAGATTGGGTAATCCATGTTAGAGATTAATGTTTATAGTGACGTTTTTCCTTCATCTACCAATCAACCTGGCCAGTTGAAGAGAACAAACGAGTTGACATACATTTTAGGTAGTGATGTACCTAAAACAATTGCTTAAAGTCCATGTTTGGCATTATTTTCAATGCACCTTGCAGTGTTTGGACATTTGTTTAGATATAATTGTAATTACTTTCCCCTCCATTATTAACCACGAGATCTCCCATGGTCACTGCTCCTTTTCTGGCCAATACCATGTATCTGTCTGTGAATTACCATGCAACCAAAAAAACAGGTTAATGCTGTTCTCTGGCAAACCGATGGGTATTGAAGCCTTGGACTGAATGTTTTGTTGATGTGTGGGAGGGGCTAATGCTCTCCAGAGGAATATGCAGCTGAGCAGTTGGGAGTGGGTCAATAGTGTGCTGTGGTTCCATGACGTGGTTTATTTGAATTGGCATGAAACCTCTGAGTTCGTGCACTTTTTCTGATAGAGTCTCTGACATTGAAGGATCAAGGCCCGGTAAATGAAAAGCCCAAAATCCAATAGAGGGTAGTGACCAAAGATCAGTTTAACAGCTGAGATCAATGCAAGGAAGTAAATGCATAACAATTGCTTCTAATCTCACCTTCTAATAGCACCTGTTGTCTTGGTGAATATTGAAGTTATTATAAGTGTCTGTTGTTTATTCGCCATTTCACCTTCATGGTCCTGTTCCCAAAATTAATTTATTTTGGTTCCTCTCTACCTTCCTAGTTGTTTTGACTTTTAACATTTCCTATTTTCCTTTGTTGTGCTTTCACTGCGGCCAACATTCATGGTGTTTGCTCATATTTTCTCCTTTGCCTTTAATTGAAGCACCGATGAGATTTGCTGTGTAAAGGGAGTAAAACACAAATTTGTGGAGGAACTCAGCGGGTCAGGCAGCGTCTGTGGAGGGAATGCATAGACAACATTTGAGTCAGGACCCTTCTTCAGACTGATGAAATAGCGGGGAACCTTATTTCTTTCTACTATCATTCTGAAGAAGGGTCCTGTCCCAAAACGTCATCTGCATATTTCCTCCACAGCTGCTGCTTGACCTGCTGAGTTTGTGCGGCACTTTGTATTCAGCTCAAGATTCCAGTATCTGCAGTTTCTTGTCTCCCTGTGTAAAGAGGGTTTTTATTTAGCAGAATATGTATTGGATATACTTTGACCACTGATAAACTTTGCCATTGCAGTTTTGCCCCATTGCTTGTCAAATTAATGTCAATTTCTTTTTACTTGTTTTTCTTGGCATCAAGTTTGTTTTTCTCAAATCTTTCACTACAGTTTTTGTCATGCATGCAGACATCTAAATTATTATCATCCGATTATATCAACATTATCAATGAAGTTCTTCTGAAATCTCTTCTGGTCATTCTTCATTTATTGGCTCCTGTGGAGAATCCTCCATGTTTGTTAAATTTATCTGATTCCAAAAACAAAGTCCCCCATTGGAACGAATTGAAAGTTAAGTGCTGCACTTCCAAGTGTTGAAGAGTCTTGCTTCCTGTAGGCAACATGATGATATCTAATGTTCTGTTCCGTTGTTTCCCTGTAGACATCATGCTGGTTGGTTTCCATTCAGACATCCAGCACCAGTGCAACCAAATGACAACGTGCCTTTGCAGGAAGCCAATCCAAATCATGAAAATCAGGAAGATCAACAGAATCAGGACAACATGGATGATGTGCAAGAAGAGGTTGGTAGAATTTATGCACAGTTTATTTAGAAGAAGGACATACACAATGTGAGTAAAATGTTATTGCTCAAGGAAAATAAAAATATTTCCACAGCTATTATTGAGGATCCTCGTGATTATTCCAAACCTTGTAAACATCAATAAAGCTTGTTCTTGGAGCAAATCATATATCACTGATTCATCAGGTGTGGGTGGATGTCTCCCAGGACTTCAGGAAGCCAAATCCATGATAAAGAGTTGAAGATAGACACAAAAAGCTGGAGTAACTCAGCGGTACAGGCAGCATCTGTGGAGGAAATGTACAGATTACGTTTTGGGACGGGAGTTATCTTAAAAAACGAAAAAGTTGAAGTCTCTTTTAGGATTTTATTGAATGTAATTTTCTTTTCAGTCAGATACCTGATGTACATTCTTGAGCGTAATGGGAAAACTATAGTTTTATTTTGTCCTGAATGTGGTTGAGATTCTTCTGGATCAGAGACAGGATTTGCTTAGCTCAAACAGAAAATGTGTAGGATACAAGCTGTTTGGAACTCTTAGGTTTTGCATTTAATTTTGTTCTTTTCAGTTCAGTATTGAAACGGGCCCTTTGGCCCACCGAGTCCATGCGATCAACGATCACCTAGACACTAGTTCCATCCAACACACTAGGGACAATTTACAGAAGCCAATTAACCAACAAACCTGCTCGTCTTTGGAATGTGGGAGGAAACCGGAGCTCCTGGAGAAAGCCCACATGGTCACAGAACATACAGACACCATACACCCATAGTTAAGATCAAACCCAGTCTCTGGCTCTGTAAGGCAGCAACTCTACCACTGCACCACCATGCAGCCAGCAAATACCAGCAAATAATTGGTTATACCAGGAAATAATTGGTTGTGTGACTTTAATTTGATTGGTTGATATCAGGAACTGAATGGGAAGAATCCCAGTGACAGATCTATTTGCTCAGATCCCATTAATTGTTTATTTACAATGAACGAAGGAATGTTATTGTGTGACTGAAGCATTGGATTGGCCCCTGTGGCAAATAGAACTGACTCGATCTAACAGTCGGTTCTTGGTCTGTGGGAATGACCTTTTGTGGGTATCGGAATCTCCTTCCGAGCCACTAAAGCTCACCAGCAAGTGTGAGTACATTTACATCTCATTAAAACAAATGACCAGTTTCATTGGCAGGTACTTGCATTGGACCAAGTGAAGAAAAGAGCAGACACCAATTATGTTGAGGTGCTCATTTATGTCATTGTGGTTGATAAGGTTACTGCAAAGTATTCTTTTAATATGGCTACTTCAAGAAATTAATATAGTTAAGAAGATTAGTATATCATTCGCTTAATTTTGTGTGTGCTTCTCGCTTTCATTCTGCACCATTGCTGTAAGAGTCAAGCGATTGAGTCTCTTCCTGTCAGTACTTCATCTGAACCATCAGCCAATCTCCTGTTGTGCCTCCACATGATGACACATAGACCCTTAGTCTTGTGTTAGTAGGAACTCGCAGAATCAAGGCAATGGATTAGACCATTCAGACTTTGGGCCTGTTCTGCTATTCAATATGATTGTAGGTAATCATCCAAATTGAGTACCTGATTTCTTCCTTCCCATATTCCTTAATCTCTTATCCTTTTAATCTAATTCTTCCTCAAATATACTTAATGATTTTTTCTCAACTGGCTTCTGTGATGAAGAATTATCGAGGTCTACCACTCTGAAGAAATGTCTCCTCACCCCAGTCCTAAATGAGCTCCAAAAAGGAAGAAAGATTCTAAGTGGCGAAGCAGGCAACCGTGGCTGTCAAGAGAAGTTAGGGATAGAATAAAACTAAAAGAAAAAATGTATAACACAGCAAAGAGTAGCCGGAAGCCAGGGGATTGGGAAAATTTCATAGGACAACAGAAGGAAACAAAACGGGCAATACAGGCTGCAAAGATGAAGTACGAAGGGAAGCTGGCCAGGAATATAAAGCTGAACAGTAAGCTTCTTTAGATATGTTAATGGAAAAAGAGTAGCAAAGTCAAATGTGGGTCCCTTGAAGGCAGACACGGGTGAAATCATTATGGGTAACAAGGAAATGGCAGAAGAGTTGAACAGGTACTTTGGATCTGTCTTCACTAAGGAAGACACAAACAATCTCCCAGATGTACTGGAGGACAGAGGATCTAAGGGGGCAGAGGAACTGAAATACATTTTCATAAGGCGAGAAATAGTATTGGGTAGGCTAATGGGAATGAAGGATGATAAATCCCCTGGACCTGATGGTCTGCATCCCAGGGTCCTCAGGGAGGTGGCTCTAGAAATAGTGGACGCATTGGTGATCATTTTCCAATGTTCAATAGATTCAGGATCAGTTCCTGTGGATTGGAGGATAGCTAATGTTATCCCACCTTTCAAGAAAGGAGCGAGAGAGAAAACAGGAAATTACAGACCAGTTAGCCTGACTTCAGTGGTGGGAAAGATGCTGGAGTCAATTATTAAAGAGGTAATAATGGGGCATTTGGATAGCGGTAAAAGGATTAGTCCAAGTCAACATAGATTTATGAAATGGAAATCATGCTTGACTAATCTTCTGGAATTTTTTGAGGATGTGACGAGTAAAATGGATGAAGGTGCCAGTGGATGTAGTGTATCTAGACTTTCAGAATGCCTTTGATAAGGTCCCGCGTGGGAGACTGGTGACTAAAATTAGAGCACATGGTATTGGGGGTAGGGTGTTGACATGGATAGAAAATTGGTTGGCAGACAGGAAGCAAAGAGTAGGAGTGAACGGGTCCTTTTCAGAATGGCAGGCAGTGGCGAGTGGAGTGCTGCAAGGCTCAATTGTTTACCATGTATATTAATGATTTGGAAGAGGGAATTAGGAGCAACACTAGCAAGTTTGCGGATGACACAAAGCTGGGTGGCAGTGTGAACTGTGAAGAGGATGTTAGGAGGTTGCAGGGTGACCTGGACAGGTTGAGTGACGGCAGATGCGTGGCAGATGCAGTATAATATAGATAAATGTGAGGTTATCCACTTTGGCGGCAAAAACAAGGGGGCAGATTATTATCTCAATGGGGTTAGGTTAGGTGAGGAGGAGGTGCAGCGAGGCCTGGGCGTCCTTGTACACCAGTCACTGAAAGTTGGCGTGCAGGTACAGCAGGCAGTGAAGAAAGCTAATGGAATGTTGGCCTTCATAACAAGAGGATTTCAGTATAGGAGTAAAGAGGTTCTTCTGCAGTTGTATGGGGCTCTGGTGAGACCACATCTGGAGTATTGTGTCCAGTTTTGGTCTCCTAATTTGAGGAAGGACATCCTTGTTATTGAGGCAGTGCAGCATAGGTTCACAAGATTGATCCCTGAGATGGTGGGACTGTCATGAGGAAAGATTGAAAAGACTAGGCTTGTATTCACTGGAGTTTAGAAGGATGAGGGGGGATCTTATAGAAACATATAACATTCTAAAAGGACAGGACAAGCTAGGAAAGGAGAATTTAGGGAGTTGGGAGGAGAGTTAAGGAGAAGGACCGCAAAGGTAACAATCTCAGGATTACTACCTGTGCCACGCGACACTGAGAGTAGGAATGGAATGAGGTGGAGGATAAATGTGTGGCTGAGGAACTGGTGCAGCGGGCAGGGATTCAAATTTCTGGATCATTGGGACCTCTTTTGGGGAAGGTGTGACCTGTACAGAAAGGACGGGTTGCACTTGAACCCGAGGGGGACCAATATCCTGGCGGGGAGATTTGCAAAGGCTACTGGGGAAACTTTAAAATAGAACGGTTGGGGGGGAGGGACTCAAATAGAGAAAGCTAGTAGACAATGTGGGAGGCAGGAGGCAGAGAAGCGAAGCACTCGGACCCAAAATGTAGGGGAGAAAGAAGAAAAATATAATAGAGAATAAGTGGTGGTGGGTTTCTTAAATGTGTATATTTTAATGCTAGGAGCATTGTAAGAAAGGTGGATGAGCTTAGAGCCTGGATTGACACCTGGAAGTATGATGTTGTGGCGATCAGTGAAACATGGTTGCAGGAGGGCTGTGATTGGAAACTAAATATTCCAGGATTTCGTTGCTTCAGGGATGATAGAATTGGAGGGGCAAGAGGTGGGGGTGTTGCATTGCTTGTCAAGGAAGATATTACAGCAGTGCTTTGGCAGGATAGATTAGAGGGCTCGTATAGGGAGGCTATTTGGGTGGAACTGAGAAATGGGAAAGGTGTAGCAACACTTATAGGGGTGTATTATAGACCACCTAATGGGGAGCGAGAATTGGAAGGGCAAATATGTAAGGAGATAGCAGATATTAGTAGTAAGCACAAGGTAGTGATTGTGGGAGATTTCAATTTTTCACACATAGACTGGGAAACACATTCTGTAAAAGGGCTGGATGGTTTGGAGTTTGTAAAATGTGTGCAGGATAGTTTTTTGCAGCAATACATAGAGGTACCTACTAGAGATGGGGCAGTGCTGGACCTCCTGTTAGGAAATGAGACAGGGCAGGTGGCGGAGGTATGTGTTTGGGAGCACTTTGGGTCCAGTGATCACAATACCATTAGTTTCAATATAATTATGGAGAGGGTCAGAACTGGACCTAGGGTTGAGATTTTTGATTGGACAAAGGCTAACTTTGAGGAGATGCGAAAGGATTTAAAAGGAGTGCATTGGGACATGTTGTTTTATGGGAAGGATGTAGAAGAGAAATGGAGGACATTTAAAGGTGAAATTTTAAGAGTACAGAATCTTAATGTCCCTGTTCGGTTGAAAGGAAATAGTAAAAATTGGAAAGTGCCATGGGTTTCAAGGGAAATTGGACACTTGGTTCGGAAAAAGAGAGAGATCTACAATAATTATAGGCAGCATGGAGTAAATGAGGTGCTTGAGGAGTATAAAGAATGTAAAAAGAATATTAAGAAAGAAATTAGAAAAGCTAAAAGTAGATATGAGGTTGCTTTGGCAAGTAAGGTGAAAGTAAATCCAAAGGGTTTCTACAGCTATATTAATAGCAAAAGGATAACCAGGAATAAAATTGGTCCATTAGAGAGTCAGAGTGGACAGCTATCTGCAGAGCCAAAAGAGATGGGGGAGATATTGAACAATTTATTTTCTTTGGTATTCACCAAGGAGAAGGATATTGAATTATGTGAGGTAAGGGAAACAAGCAGAGTAGCAATGGAAACTGTGAGATTCAAAGAAGAGGAGGTGCGGACACTTTTGAAAAATATGAAAACGGATAAGTCTCCAGGTCCTGACAGGATATTCCCTAGGACATTGAGGGAAGTTAGTGTAGAAATAGCAGGGGCTATGACAGAAATATTTAAAATGTCATTAGAAACGGGAATAGTGCCGGAGGATTGGCGTACTGCGCATGTTGTTCCGTTGTTTAAAAAGGGTTCTAAGAGTAAACCTAGCAATTATAGACCTGTTAGTTTGACGTCAGTGGTGGGCAAATTAATGGAAAGGATACTTAGAGATAATATATATAAGCATCTGGATAAGCAGGGTCTGATTAGGAACAGTCAACATGGATTTGTGCCTGGAAGGTCATGTTTGACTAATCTTCTTGAATTTTTCGAAGAGGTTACTAGGGAAATTGGTGAGGGTAAAGCAGTGGATGTTGTCTATATGGACTTCAGTAAGGCCTTTGACAAGGTTCCTCATGGAAGGTTGGTTAAGAAGATTCAATTGTTGGGTATTAATGGTGGAGTAGCAAGATGGATTCAACAGTGGCTGAATGGGAGATGCCAGAGAGTAATGGTGGATGGCTGTTTGTCAGGTTGGAGGCCGGTGACTAGTGGGGTGCCTCCAGGGTCTGTGTTGGGTCCACTGTTGTTTGTCATGTACATCAATGATCTGGATGATGGTGTGGAAAATTGGATTAGTAAGTATGAAGATGATACTAAGATAGGTGGTGTTGTGGATAATGAAGTCGATTTTCAAAGTCTACAGAGAGATTTAGGCCATTTGGAAGAGTGGGCTGAAAGATGGCAGATGGAGTTTAATGCTGATAAATGTGAGGTGCTACATCTTGGCAGGACAAATCAAAATAGGACGTACATGGTAAATGGTAGCGAATTGAGGAATGCAGTTGCACAGATGATCTAGGAATAACTGTGCATAGTTCCCTGAAGGTGGAATCTCATGTAGATAGGGTGGTAAAGAAAGCTTTTGGTGTGCTGGCCTTTATAAATCAGAGCATTGAATATAGAAGTTGGGATGTAATGTTAAAATTGTACAAGGCATTGGTGAGGCCCATTCTGGAGTGTGGAGTACAATTTTGGTCGCCTAATTATAGGAAGGATGTCAACAAAATAGAGAGAGTACAGAGGAGATTTACTAGAATGTTGCCTGGGTTTCAGCAACTAAGTTACAGAGAAAGGTTGAACAAGTTAGGTCTTTATTCTTTGGAGCGCAGAAGGTTAAGGGGGGACTTGATAGAGGTCTTTAAAATGATGAGCGGGTTAGACAGAGTTGATGTGGATAAGCTTTTCCCATTGAGAGTAGGGAAAATTCAAACAAGGGGACATGACTTGAGAATTAAGGGACAGAAGTTTAGGGGTAACATTAGGGGGAACTTCTTTACTCAGAGAGTGGTAGCTGTGTGGAATGAGCTTCCAGTGGAAGTGGTGGAGGCAGGTTCGATTTTATCCTTTAAAAATAGATTAGATGGGTATGTGGACGGGAAAGGAATGGAGGGATATGGTCTGAGCGCAGGTAGATGGAACTAGGGGGAAGAAAGAAGAAAGAGGGGGGGGGGAAGTGTTCGGCACGGACTTGAAGGGCCGAGATGGCCTGTTTCCGTGCTGTAATGGTTATATGGTTATATAGATGCAGGAAAAATGTTCCCAATGTTGGGCGAGTCCAGAACCAGGGGCCACAGTCTTAGAATAAAGGGGAGGCCATTTAAGACTGAGGTGAGAAAAAACGTTTTGACCCAGAGAGTTGTGAATTTGTGGAATTCCCTGCCACAGAGGGCAGTGGAGGCCAAGCCACTGGATGGATTTAAGAGAGAGTTAGATAGAGCTCTAGGGGCTAGTGGAATCAAGGGATATGGGGAGAAGGCAGGCCCGGGTTATTGATTGGGGACGATCAGCCATGATCACAATGAATGGCGGTGCTGGCTCGAAGGGCCGAATGGCCTCCTCCTGCACCTATTTTCTATGTTTCTCTATATTCTATGTTTCTATGAGCTACCCGGTATCCTTAGATTGTGATCCCTGGGCGACCACTGCCACGCTAGCTTTCCTGTGCCTAATCTGTTCAATCTCATCAGGAGTTTTACATAAGGAGAAAAATTTCACACAAGCCTTGGTCTGGCAAGGTCCTGTACAGTTGCTGTAGACATCCCTCCTCCTGTTCTCAGTTCATCATCTTGACAGAAGTTTCACATGAGACCAAATTGAACGCAGTCCATGAGCTGTGGCCTCAAGGCCCTGTACAGTTGCAGTAGACATCCTCCCTCCTGTTCTCAGTTCATCATCTTGTTGCAAAGGCCAATAGCCATCTGCGGCCTTAATCACCTGTTTCATGCTTACTTTCATTTGTTACTGGCCAGGTGTCACTACACCTCCCCTTCCCTTGCCTCTTGTCTTTCATCTCATCATTTGATTTCCTGTTTTTGCCACCAAAGTGGTTAACCTCTCGCTTATCCACATGGTACATCTCCCTTGCATTTGCTTACTTATTCAAATTGTTCTGGAGCCTCTGCATCCTCCCCACAGCTCTCACTCTCCAACTTTGTGTTAGATGCAACACATGGAGACATTTAACTCCCTCATCTAAGTCAAGAATATATATTGTGAATAGCTGGACTCAAAGCACTGAACATTAGAGTGCACAACTATTCATTGCCCACTACTCAGAAGAAGCCTTGTTTGCTCCTACTCTTTAATTCCTATACGCCAACCAGCTCTCCATTCATTACAGTACATTACCCTGAATCCCATGTGTTTAAATTTACTCTTGTGTAATCTCTTACGTCAACAGCCTTCTGTAAGACCAAATACACCACATTCACTGGTTCTCCCCGTCTACTTTAACGGTTCGATCCTCACAAAGTAAATTCCAATAAATTTGTCAGGCATGATTCTTTCATAAATTTATGCTGAATTGGACTATTTGTTTCTAAAACGTTCTGTTAATACATCCTTAATAATGGCACCCAGCATGTTGCCATTACTGTCAGGCTAACTGATCTACAATTCCCTGTTTTCTCTCCTCTTTTAAATAGCAGGGTTACATTAGTCACCCTACACTTCATCGGAACTGTTCCAGAGTCTACAGAGTGTTGGAAAATGACTATCAGTGCATCCCCCTGCATCTAGCAATGAATCTGATGCTGGTTATCAACCCCAGAGATTTTTCAGCCTTCCACCCCATCAATTTCCCCTAACACTTCCTCGAAAATTGATTTCCTTCAGTTCCTCCTTGTCTCCAGACCTTAACATTTCTGGGATGTTATTTGTGTACTCTCTTATGAAGGTAGAACCAAAGTTCCATGGTCTATCATTTTTGGCCCCATTATAAATTCACCTGTTTCTGACCATAAGCGATTCCTTTACATATCCAAGGTAGACAAAGAAGGGTCTCGACACGAAACGTCGCCTATTTCCTTCGCTCCATAGATGCTACCTCACCCGCTGTGTTTTTCCAGCATTTTTGTCTACCTTCGATTTTCCAGCATCCGCAGTTCCTTCTTAAACCTTTTCGTATCCATATTCATTATGTTATGGAAGTTATGGAAATCTCTCTCTGTGTTTCCCTCCCTCTCCCCCTCCATCCCCTTTTTTAAGACTTTATGTTACCCATCCTAATATTTGATAAATTCTATCAAATAAAGCTATTACATAAATGCGCATTCTAGTGTACGACCAATGTAATTTATACTTGTGTAGGGAGGAACTACAGATGCTGGTTTATGCTGAAGGTAGACACAAAGCTGAGGTAGCTCAGTGGGTCAGGCAGCATCACTGGAGAAAAAGGATGAAGGAAATAAGAAAATGCCAGGACAAATCAGGGCCAGCAATAGATGACCAAGGAAGGGTGGAAGATGCTTTCCCAGTTCTGGGTCAACTAAGGATGGATTAATTCAATGGTATGCCAGCAATGTCCACATCCTGTGGATAAATAATACCAACATTTTGGAAAGCTGGGAAAGATCAATTCCGGACTTGATTAAAGTTATTAGTTGATGGTTTATGATTAATGTACGTGAGATTGAATACAAATGGAAGAAGTTACTGATTTGCTTGATGTGTGAATTTCAGAATGTGCCACCAGATGAAGATCGTGAAAGAGTGAATCATTCTGAAAGTGATGATACCAGGCAGGCCACCCTGGCTCCTGAAGCTGAAGTGAATAGGACGACATTTGTGAATAAAACATGGGTATTCTTCAAAACCTTCTTCGCTTCTTTGATTCCAGAAGGTCCCCAGGTTGCAGCCAACTAAGTTCAAATACACAGAGAACTGCTGTGTTTCCTTAAAAATAAATAAAACCAGTGCAATCTTTGTTCCAGCACTTTCTGGCATCGTGCAAATTAGGTCAGACTGTTGACTAGGTTTATGAATGTGATTTCTAAATAGAGTGCAGCATTGTGTGTGATATAAAGGTGTAAATTCTGTAAATTATTAGAGCAGAGCTATAGAATTATTATAAGATGTGCAATTTAGACTTGAAGCTGTAAATTGAATCATGAAATAATTCTGTTGTGTCTTGACAGCTTATAGTGACTTCCATTTCATTAGCAGCTGTGAGCAAGAGCAGTTTTACCATTGCCAAATGTGGCTTCACGCTGTTAAAAGTGCATTTCTGCTATTGGGCATGTTTTTTTTGTAAATATTTACTGGAAGCTTTATTACTATTGATACTTAAGGGTAAATATATTTTTTGCCTTGCAATATGAAAAAAGCACAATAAAAGAGTTTGGATATATGAAATCAGCTGTTCTCGGATGTGCTTTCTCTGACCTACTTCCAGACTAGTTGCTGTTAAGTGTCGGTGATAGGGCAGCATGCTTGCATTGTTCTGCTAGGGCTTTCGGCTTTCATTAAATAAAGCTGACTATGGGTATTGAAAATCACGAGTCAGATCATAAACCCACACGGTTACTGATCCTTTTATTTTGCACAGCCTTTTTAACTCTCCATCTTTTCACAATTTAAACCCTTGAATCAAGAGTTAAAAGATGAGCATTCTTATCGATTGTTTGACTTTTATCTTCACACCAGACCCACTCCATAATGGGATCCCTATCCATGCTGTATTTTAGAGAGGCACAAAGAACAGTCTGAAGAAGTAGAGGAGCAGACTTTTATTGCATGTATGATTGCAAGGGTTTGGATTCTCCTGCCAGTCACTTGTGATATATTCCACCGGGAGTCAAATCCTTCACGAAAGGAGGGGTGAAAAAATAAAACTCTCTAACTTTTTTAGTTCTTAGTTCACATTCTTAAAATTCTTTATAGAGACTCTCCAATGACTGCAATGTTTTGGCGCTCTCCAAAATAGGGTTGTTTATTCAATTGTACCCTTGGTAGAAAGCATCAGAATTCTATCTCCCTTAAGGCAATCAACTGACCAAACTGGTCTGCTGCCAGCCTATGGTTAAAAATTAAGCTAGAAGGTGATGTTGTTTCACAAAACATTTCCTTGTGTTTGGAAATAACACACCCTATTACGGAGTATAAAACAAGTTTGTGTCTTTGGGAGTGAATTGTGAGCATTGCTTTGACTGTGAAGCCTGACACAGCAGTTCCATTTACAGTACACATCAGTTTAGTTTATTGTCACGTGTACCGAGGCACAGTGAAAAGATTTTGTTGCGTACTAATCAATACATGATTACAATTAATCAATTTACAGTGTATAAATACATGACGGGAATAACGTTTAGTGCAAGGTAAAGCCAGCAAAGTCCGATCAAGGATAGTTCGAGGGTCATCAAAGAGGTAGATAGTGGTTCAGCACTGTTTTCTGGTTGTGGTAGGATGATTTGGTTGCCTGACAACAGCTGAGAAGAAACTGTCCCTGAATCTGGTGTGCGTTTTCACACTTTTACACCTTTTGCCTGATGGGAGAGGGGAGAAGAGGGAGTGGTCAGGGCGTGATTCGTCCTTGATTATGCTGCTGGCCTTGCCGAGGCAGCGTGAGGTGTAAATGGAGTCAATAGCTGTGAGGTTGGTTTATGTGATGGTCTGGGCTACGTCCACAATTCACTGCAATTTCTTGCGGTCTTGGATGGAGCTGTTCCCAAACCAAGCTGTGATGCATCCTGATAAAATGCTTTCTATGGTGCATAAGCGCATACCAAACTGTTTTTCCCCGCAGGTTGAAGACTGATTGATGCACCACCTGCTGGAATGATGGGCAAATGAAATTGATAATGTTTCTGCTTTGTTGAACATACTGTGGGTGCTTCATTCGTTACTGTCCCTATTTAAAGCAACCCAACCTTTCATCCCACTGCAAGGAACAACAGAATCCATTTGCAAGATAGTACATCAAAGTGACCCTTTTGCCCCCAAAAGGAACTTGACTGCAGCTCTGTTAAGCATTGTGAGCTGTAGGCAGAGTTATAACCTGGACTGAATTTCCTCCTCAGAGTATGATCAACGTACTATGAATGTCCCAACCTCAATCATCCTAGCTAGGGAGGGCTGATTATCAAGGTGTTTTGCACACTGCAGCATTAAGCAAATCAATTTGCTTCCATGTTCCTTGCGTGCAAGACAGGGATTATGGATTTTCTCAAACCTGCAAGCTTCCTTTCTCCCCAGAGGAATAGAGTCTGCTCTTCCATTCCTGTGATCTTTAGGGTGTGATACGTTGCGCTGGTGGTACTTTAGTATGTACTCAAGTACCCAAGGCATCGTCTACACTAAATGAACGTCTAATCTGTGGTACAATGAGACGTTCCCATGGTAAGTACCATTACACGTCAGTTTAGACTGTCACATTGCCCCTTATAATTAATTCACAATTGACGGAGGGGCTGCATCTTGAGAGATAAGTGTAATCCCCTCCTCCTCGTGGTTGTTGCCGCAGACCACCACTAGTAATTGCCACAGGATCACATTTAATGAATCACCATTGTATTTGTTTAAATGAATGTTTGCAGGGTAATGTTGTTTGGGCTATTTAACACTAGTGTCGCTGAGGGTTTGATCTTTTGAATCTTCTCCAAATCAGTACGTCTAGGGATGCCATGTGTGTCCTGACCTCCCACGCCTGCATAGCTGTCCCAGCAAAAGCTGTGCATGCTTCAATTTGGATCCTGTGGCCCACAGCCCAATCATCCTCTCATTAGAGTTTCCTGGATCCCTAGAACTCGGCCTGTATAATGTCATCAGCATTAACATTTCCTGCATAGCCTGCTGTGGATTTACACAAACGGAGTCATCATCAATCCCATAGTAAAGCGTAACTAGGAATATTCAGAGGTTGACTTGTAGGAAGATACAGCAGGGATTAGAGGCCTTTCGGGCATGAACCACACATTTACACACTTCCTACATTAATCCCATTTATTTATATTTTCCCCATCAATATTCTCATCAATGATCTTAGATTCTCACCTACAAGGGACAATTTAAAGAGGTCGATTAACTTACCAACTTACAACTTAGGATGTCGGAGGAAACCTAAACAGAGAGAACATGCAAATTCCACAGAGAGCACCCGAGATTAGAATCAAACCTTGGTCTTTGGCGCTGTGAGGTAGTGCCTTTGTGATAGTACAATACTCAGCAGGAAACCAGCATAACCTCAATGAATTGTCAGAAACCCCTTATTTCTATACAGGGTCTCGTTTGGGTCATCATGAAACATTGGAGGAAATGCCCTGACAGAGATTTGGGGGTAACATGTTTTATTGCACAAAAGGATTCACATGAGACTGCAGTCACTGGAATTGTGAGCAAAAAAACAGCTGCAGGAAGACACAAGGAACTGCAGATGCTGGTATACAAAGATTCATAAATCTGGGTCAGGCAGCATCTCTGGAGAACATGAATAGATGAAGTTTCAGGTCAAACTGATTGTGATGGTGGGGGGAATGGAAGAGAAGTGGGGGCAGGACAAAGCCTGGGTACAGGAGAGGGGGGAGGGGGTTGATTGGTGGATAGTTGCTCAAAGCCCAGAGGTGAAAAGACAAAACGGATGAGATATGGATAGAAAAGGTACAATTTGTGACGTCAGAGGAAGGAATATGGGTGGAAGGGGGGAGGAGAGAAATGGGTGTAAATCCAGCTAAAGCTGCCAGAAGAACTCATCAGGCCAGGCAGCATCTGTGGAGACAAATGGATAGTTGACTCCCTGGGTCAAGACCATACAGTACAACATTATTTATTATATTTTTCATTAATTTATTTGATTGTACACCTAAAACAAGGATGTAGGGACTATTTCAGTAATTTAAATGCCCCCTGCGAAGGTCTGAGCAGAAGCCAGGCAGTTGCCTAATTGGATGCAACTCAGAAGTGTAGCTGATTAATCTTGTTAGAATATCTCCAAATTTTAAATCGTTAAGTAGCATAAATAATTGACATTCAGTGAAGAATTTGGAATTTAGGTAAATGTTGACCTTGAAAACTACCAGATTGTTGTAAAAACCCAAACAGTTCATCAATGTCTTCAGGTGAAGAATATCTCTCATTAGTCCATCTTTTAACATGCTGACCTATAAGTGACTCCAGAAGCCCCACCCCTCCACGTGGGTCACTTCTATCTACCCTCTGACATGGTAATAATTAACTAGATTATTTGTCAATAATCGGAATACTTTAGGTTAGTATCTCTAAAACTAATCTAAGAAGCACAGCAGTAGAGTTGCTGCCTTGCAGCGCCAGAGACCTGGGTTTGATCCCGACTGTACGGAGTTTGTATGTTCTCCCCGTGACCTCATAGGTTTTCTCCGAGATCTTTGGTTTCCTCCCGCACTCCAAAGATCTACAGGTTTGTAGGTTAATTGGCTTGGTATAAATGTAAAATTGTACCTAGTGTGTGTAGGATAGTGTTAATGTGCGGGGGTCGCTGGCTGATGCAGACTCGGTGGGCCAAAGGCCTTGTTTCCGCCCTGTATCTAAACTAAAAACTAAGCTAAACACATGAGAGGGACTGAATTCAGTTGTGATGTCCTCCACAGTTAACTAATGTGCCAAGAAGCATGGGGTTCACGCACGACTATTCTACGAATGCTCCAGAGGCTGCCACTCTTGTGTGGTTGTATGGCTGGAAAAAATAGAGAGAGGGGAGAGAAGAATTTGAAGGGAATGCATTAAATGTGAACCAGTGAATCTTGGGCTTCAGAGGAGACGGTGTGGTACAGCACACTGACCAGCAGGTGGTGCAGTTACCACAGCCACTTCAGCTCTGGTTTAGGTTGAGGTTTAAGTTTATTATTATTACACTGAGGTTCAGTGAAAAGCTTTGTTTTACATGCTATTCAATCAGATCAGATAATAATGGACATAAATGCAATCAAGCCAAACTCAGGTACAAAAGGTCGGGCAAACGTAAAGGTACAGAATATAGTCCTTCTCTTGCGATGCATTGCTGTAGCGGCCGAAAGCTCCCAGGATGCTCCACGGAGCCAAACATGAATGGCCACCGCAAACATAGACCAGTGACTGTCGAGAACAACGGGTGGCACGGTGGTGCAGCGGTAGAGTTGCTACCTTACAGCGCTTGCAACGCCAGAGACCCGGATTCGATCCCAACTACGGGTGCTGTCTATATGGAGTTTGTACGTTCTCATGACTGCGTGGGTTTTACTCAGATCTTCAATTTCCTCCCACACTCCAAAGGCATACAGGTTTGTAGGCTAATTGGCTTGGCGTAAATGTCAATTGTCCCTAGTGTGTGTAGATGGTAATGTGCGGGGATCGCTGGTCGGTACGGATGTGGTGGGCCGAAGGGCCTGTTTCCGCGCTGTATCTCTAAAAAAAATGAACAAAGCTGGACCTGCCGTCTGGCGCAAAGAAAGATCCAGCAGATCCATGTGAGACCTGAGCAAGACCTGTCCCGAGTCAAACCTGGAAAGGCCTGGATAGACTGGATGTGGAGCGGATGTTTCCACTAGTGGGAGAGTCTAGGGCTAGTGGTTATAGCCTCAGACATTCCTTTAGGAAGGAGATGAGAAGGAATTTCTTTGGTCAGAGAGTGGTGCATCTGTGGAATTCATTGCCACAGACGGCTGTGGAGGCCAAGTCAATGGATATTGGACTGAGGCAGAGGTAGATAGATTCTTGATTAGTATGGGTGTCCAGGGGAATGGGGTTAGGAGGGAGAGATAGATCAGCCATGATTGAATGGCGGAGTGGACTTGATGGGCCGAATGGCCGAATTCTGCTGTTATCACTTGTGAACTTATGAACAAACTTCTGGTGCCAGGTCAGTGCAGACTAGAGTCCTCCACATCTAGTTCCATTGCCCATATGGCATCCATTTCAGACTTAGGGTGTGGAGTGCTTGGTGGAACATTAGTAGTAACTTCTAGTTAACACATCCATACTTTGCAGTTTTGGTTGACACCTGACCAGTTTAAGGAGGAAAGAAAGGGAGAGAGATTCTGGACTGAAATCTAAGCTCAGGACCATAATAATATAGGCATGGCCATCAATCCGAGTGATTAAACTTGAAAGTGATCTTGTATCCAGAATTGGAGGAGCACTAAGTTCTCAGAGATTTGAGCTAAAGAGGGTTGCACACACACAGTGGTTTGAAAGCAAGCCTGAGGACCCTGAACCTTTGAGCATTCTTTAGTCATTGCAAGCTAAAGGGGCTGTCCCACTTGGGCGACCTAATCTGCGAGTTTAGAAGAGTGTCTTCGACCTTCAAACTCGCAGCATGGTCGACACGTGGTCCTAGGAGGTCCTATGAGGTCGCTGGAACTCTCCTTCATGCTCGAGGGAAGTTCCCGAATACTCGCAGCCTCAGCTAGGTCGCGGAAAATTTTTCAGCATGTTGAAAAATTTTCTGCGGGTTAAATTTGGTCGGCATGGTTCTTTTTAACTCGTAGTGCAGTGGAGTGGGGTCGCTATTTAATTACAGGCAGTCGAGGGCAGCCGTAGGCAATCTCCTTCGCTGACCGGGCATTTTGATTGGCTCATTGGAGTTTTCAGGACCAAGGAAAACCGACTGGTAGGTTAAATGCCTGCTAAACTTTATTAAACTTAAAAGTGTCTCCACTCCTTCTCCCCCCCTTCCCCATCCCCCCTCCCCCCCCCCCTTCTCTCCACCCTCTCCCCCCCTTCTCTCTGAAGGACTTACCGTTACTGTGCAGCCGTTTTACCTTCCTCTTCATCGCGGGTGTGAATTTCAGACCACTCCCCCGCTTTCCCTGGCCCCCGCCTTTGCGATGTGTTTGTGTGTGTGTGTGTGCGGTCGGTAGATCCAGCTCGCGGTTCCAACGCGGACGGTCGATCCAGCTCGAGGCTTTCCAAGCGAGTGCCCTCGAGCTTGAAGGTCGAGGACACTCTTCATAACTCGCGGATTAGGTCGCTCAAGTGGGACAGCCCCTTAACGAGTTCAGATGTGATGGGTGCTCATGGCTTGGTGTGAGGTGGCACACTTGTGTGTACCAAGAAGCTGCAGGTAATTTGGAATAGTCAAATCTGGAGGTGGCAATGCCATGAATGAAGGCTTCAGCACATGATGAGTTGGGACAGGGATGGTCAGGAGAAGTTAAGGGGGGGGGTGAGGGGAGTGTGGAAAGAGCCAAAAATGGGGTGCGAAACTGATCTTAGGGTGAAATATAGTCAGGAGCAGTCAGAGAATTCAGACAGAAGATAGACACAAAAAGCTGGAGTAACAACGGGGCAGACAGCATCTAGAGAAAAGGAATAGGTGATGCTTCAGGTTGAGACCCTTCATCAGACTGGGTTGCCATGGAAGGTCTTATTGCCGTAGGGGAGGCAGCAGATGAAGTTTGATTATCATTTATTGATCACACTAGGCGCATAGAGACATAGAAAATAGGTGTAGGAGTAGCCCATTCGGTACTTCGAGCCATCACCGCCATTCAATGTGATAATGGCTGACCATCCCCAATCAGAACCCTGTTTCTGATTCTAGATGAATCCCTTGATTCCATTAGCCCTTAGAGCTATATCTAACTCTCTCTTGAATACATCCAGTGAATTGGCCTCCACTGCCTTCTTTGGCAGAGAATTCCACAGATTCACAACTCTTTGACTTAAAAAGATTTTCCTCATCCCAGTTCTAAATGCCCTAGCCCTTATTCTTAATCTGTGACCCAACATCGGGAACATTTTTCTCACGTCTAGCCTGTCCAATCCCTTAAGAATTGTACATGTTTCTATAAGATCTCCTCTCATCCTAAATTCCAGTGAATATAAGCCCAGTCGATCCATTCTTTCATCATATGTCAATCCTGCCATCCCGGGAATTAAACCTGGTGAACCTACGCTGCACTCCCTCAATAGCAAGAATGCCCTTCCTCAAATTAGGAGACCACAACTGCACACAATACTCCAGGTGCGGTCTCACCAGGGCCCTGTACAACTGCAGTAGGACCTCCTTGCTCCTATACCCGAATCCGCTCGCTATGAAGGCCAACATGCCATTAAGTTTCTTCACCCTGCTGTACCTAATTGCCCTCATTCCCTCAATGTACATACAAAATCTCTTTGGATTTTCCTAAATGTTTTCTGCCAGAACAAATCCTTAAATGAGCATAAAGCTTTCTTAGAGGTTGTGTGAAGTTCTCTTTAAATGCAAGTCAATACCGTTATTGCGTGGGCAGCATAAACCTGCAGCTGGTTGTTTTTTTATCATCAAAAGATTCAATTTTGATTACAGAAATTAATTTTTAATTTTTGAATCCTCTACTTCAATCTGTTTACTTCGGAGACCTCAAGGACCATGACAGTCAATGCATTGTGTAGGAAGGAACTGCAGGTGCTGGTTTGAACCAAAGATAGACACAAAAAGCTGGAGGAACTCAGTCAGACAGCATTTCTGGAGAAAAGGAATAGATGATGTTTTTGGTCGAGACCCTTCTTCAGACTGAGAGTCAGGGGAAAGGGAAACAAGAGATATAGGCAGTGATATAGAGAGATACAGAACAAATCAATGAAAGATATGCAAAAAGGGTAACTATGATAAAGGAAACAGCCCATTAGCTGTGGGCTAGGTGAAAACGAGTTACGTACAATGAGACAATTCCAGTCTATGCATGCAAGCACTGTCAGAAATGTTTTGGCTATTACTTTTGGCCTGGCATGTAAACATAGAAACATAGAAAATAGGTGCAGGAGTAGGCCATTCGGCCCTTCGAGCCTGCACCGCCATTCAATATGATCATGGCTGATCATCCAACTCAGTATCCTGTACCTGCCTTCTCTCCATACCCCCTGATCCCTTTAGCCACAAGGGCCACATGCGACTTTGAGTCCTGAAAAGCGCTATATAAATAAAATCTATTATTATTATTATTATTATTATCTAACTCCCTCTTAAATATAGCCAATGAACTGGCCTCAACTACCTTCTGTGGCAGAGAATTCCACAGATTCACCACTCTCTGTGTGAAAAATGATTTTCTCATCTCTGTCCTAAAAGACTTCCCCCTTATCCTTAATCTGTGACCCCCTTGTTCTGGACTTCCCCAACATCGGGAACAATCTTCCTGCATCTAGCCTGTCCAACCCCTTAAGAATCTTGTACGTTTCTATAAGATCCCCCCTCAATCTTCTAAATTCTAGCGAGTACAAGCCGAGTCTTGTACTTATGCCTTGTAGATTAATTTGGAAACATTACTAATCAAACTCAAGTAGTGTACATTGTGCAAACTAGCTACATTGCATCTTTCAGCGAATAGTTTCAATGTGCTCCACTCAAGGACAGCGCCTGTGTTTCACGGCAGTTAACTTTGTTGGCTGAACTTTTGAACCGATTCAAACACTGGCCTGAGGAAACATGCTTCAGTGTAGGGGGTTTGGGAACGGGAGGGGGCTGGGGCTTGCATTGGAATGGTGCGACGGTGATTGGCCAAGTTCAATCATGCTATTTGCAGGGAAGGAAGATGAACTCCAGGGCAAATAAATCGTCCCATTCCCATGGACCTCCTGTCAGGCAGCGTCAGAAACACAGCTGATAACCCACCCACCTCCAACTGGCTGGTCCCAATAACCAGTCGTCTTTAGTTAAGCTAGTACAAAACAATTAATGAATTTTTACTGAAAATAGGACATTCGCAGAAGGCTGTGGAGACCAAGTCAATGGATATTTTTAAGGCAGAAATAGATAGATTCTTGATTAGTACAGGTGTAAGGGGTGAAGGCAGGAGAATTGGGTCAGGAGGGAGAGATAGATCAGCCATGATTGAATGGCGGAGTAGACTTGATGGGCCAAATGGCCTAATTCTGCTCCTATCACATCTGGAGATTCACCAAATCATGGTCTTGTCCTGGTGATAATAGTTACTATGGATTTATTATGTTCTGGTGAAGGGTTTACATACATTAAAGAACGACAGTAAACCCGTTAAAATGAACCATGATGGGGCGGGGGTGGGGGGGGGGGGGGTTGGTGACTATTATCGCTGATTGACTGCTATAACCGAGTAAGGTATTATCATTGTAGAAGTAATGCTAGCAAACAACTGTCCGTCAATACACAAAAGGAAACACAAAGTACTGGAGTAACTCAGCGGGTCAGCCAGCATCTCGAGATCATGATAGGTGATGTTTCGGGCTGAGACCCTTCTTCAGTCTCTCGGTCTGGAACTGGGCCTGGAATCCAGGTGGGTTGACGGCCCCGGCCTGCTGGCGGCCGGGAGAGAGCCGAGGGATCGGCGGAGTCATTGGGCGCGGCCCACGGGCGGCTGCAGTGCAAGTGTGGGGCGGTGATGGCGGTGGTGGTGGTGGTGATGGTGGTGTTGATGGTGGTGGTGGTGGTGACGGTGGTGGTGGTGACGGTGGTGGTGGTGACGGTGGTGGTGATGGTGATGGTGTTGTGGTGGTGGTGATGTGATGGTGGTGATGGTGGTTGTGGTGGTGGTGGTGACGGTGGTGGTGGTGACGGTGGTGGTGATGGTGATGGTGGTGATGGTGTTGTGGTGGTGGTGATGTGATGGTGGTTGTGGTTATGGTGGTTGTGGTGATGGTGGTGATGGTGGTTGTGGTGATGGTGGTGGTGGTGATGGTGGTGATGGTGGTGATGGTGGTTGTGGTGATGTGGTGATGGTGGTTGTGGTGATGTGGTGATGGTGGTTGTGGTGATGGTGGTTGTGGTGGTGGTGGTGGTGGTGATGGTGGTGGTGGTGGTGGTGGTGGTGGTGATGGTTGTGATGGTGGTTGTGGTGATGGTGGTGGTGGCGGCAGGTGTGGCATGGAAGCAGATGGAGAGGGATAATTAAAATATAACATATAACTAAATAACCTTTAAACCTCCTCCCCTTCCCACCCCCCCCCCCTATTCCCCCCCCCCCTTCCCTGCCACTACCTAGACTCACACCTATTTATCCCCTCCCCCTCCCCTCTATCTATATTCCTTCCTCTGGCTTTGAATCTTGTTACTGTTAATCGAGTTTCTGAGTAACCTCGTCATCTGAGACTATTAAAAAATGGACGAAAGACACACTTGGCAAGTCACCTTTGGCTGGACTCCAGCCCAAATAAATTACTTATTTATTATTATTTATAAAGGGGTGAAGGAAAGAGAGTTCATAGAAAATATAGAAAACAGGTGCAGGAGGAGGCCATTCGGCCCTTCGAGCCAGCACCGCCATTCATTGTGATCATGGCTGATCGTCGCCGCCCTGTTTCCACCAATCTTTCCACCACCACGCACAAGAAGCGACAAGACAGACACCATTGTAAGAAGATGCCGAGAAGTGTGTTCAGCTCTGGCTGAACAACTTCTAATCTTGTGTGTGGACTCGATAAGAAGAAGATTATTTATAAATAAATGACTTTGAACACCAACTATGCGTGGCCTTTCCACTTCTGCTCCTACAGGTCCTGACCCGAAAAGTCACCTATCCATGTTGTCCGGGGATGCTGCTTGACCCGCTGAGTTAACCAGTTGTCACAATTTTTAGACTCCTATATCTGAAATGAGCATGTGGCCAGGGTGACGTGGGTCTTTGATAATATAGGCTGCCTTTCCGACAGAGCACCTCCTCCAGATCAATTTGATGGTGGAGATGGGCCATTCAAGTTTTGGACAAGCAAACATGTCTTCACCTGATTATTTTTAAGCCTTTAAGTATTTTAGACTCAAGAGGGGAGAAGATGCATTGCTGTTGATTATGTTCAAGGGTGGCACTGATAGATTTTCAAATGTTAAGGGGATCAAAGGAGATCAGTGGGAGAGTAGAGGTTAAGATTTGGCTGTGTTCAGATTGAGTTGTGAAGTCGGTTCACACGTATGTTGTATTCCTGCTTCCATTTCTTTTGCTTTTCTATATTAATTATGTGGATTTTCTAACCATTTTTCAAGATTTTAGAATATAAGATAATGAAGGCTCCTTTAATCTTTTTATTCATGAACTCCCCATGAAGTATGGTAATGAAATAAAGAGCATGCATTTGCATATATAGTTCATACCAACTCTGAAATGAAGGTGTAGCGCAGTGGTGGAGTTGCTGCCCTACAGCGCCAGAGACCCAGGTTCAATCCTGACTACGGGTGAATGGTGAGGAGGATGCTATGGGGATGCAGGGTGAATTGGACAGGTTGGGTGAGTGGGCAAATGCAGTTTAATGTGGATAAATGTGAGGTTATCCACTTTGGTGGCAAAACAGGAAGGCAGATTATTATCTGAATGGTGTCAAGCTGGGAAGAGAGGAAGTACAATGAGATCTGGAGGTCTTTGTTCATCAGCCACTGAAAGTAAGTATACAGGTACAGCAGGCAGTGAAGAAAGCGGATGGCATGTTGTCCTTCGTAACAAGAGGAATTGAATATAGGAGTAAAGAGGTCCTTCTGCAGTTGTACAGGGCCCTAGTGAGACCACACCTGGAGTATTGTGTGCAGTTTTGATCTCCAAATTTGAAGAAGGACATTCTTGCTATTGAGGGAGTGCAGCGTAGATTCACAAGGTTAACTCCCGGGGTGGCGGGACTGTCATATGTTGATAGAATGGAGCGGCTGGGCTTGTATACTCTGGAATTTAGAAAGATGAGAGGGGATCTTATTGAAACATATAAGATTATTAAGGGATTGGACACGCTAGAGGCAGGAAACATGTTCCCGATTTTGGGTGAGTCCAGAACCAGGGGCCACAGTTTAAGAATAAGGGGTAGGCCATTTAGAACGGACATGAGGAAAAACTTTTTACCCAGAAGTTGTGAATCTGTGGAATTTTCTGCCTCAGAAGACAGTGGAGGCCAATTCTCTGGATGCTTTCAAGAGAGAGCTAGATAGAGCTCTTAAAGATAGCGGAGTCAGGGGATATGGTGAGAAGTCAGGAACGGGGTACTGATTGTGGATAACCAGCCATGATCACATTAAATGGCGGTGCTGGCTCGAGGGGCTGAATGGCCTACTCCTGCACCTGTTGTCTATTGTCTGTCTCTATGGGGTTTGTACGTTCTCCTTGTCACCTGTGTGGGTTTTCTCTGGGACCTCCGCTTTCCTCCCACACTCCAAAGACATACAGGTTTGTAGGCTAATTGGCTTGGTATAATTGTAAATGATCCTAGTGTGTGTAGGTTAGTGTTAGTGTGCAGGGATCGCAGGTCGGCGTGGACTCAGTGGGCCAAAGGACCTGTTTCCGCGCTGTAGCTCTGAACTAAACTAAACAAAATTGGTTGTAGCTCTGCTGTTTGCTGGCACTGGCCGAAGTTTTAACGTTCAAGGCAGCCTTGTGACCTTGAAACTTGCAATGGGAGGCTTCAGAGGGAAATGTTGACAGATACATTACTGTGTGTGACGGCCAGTTAACTTCATTCGTCACTGCTCCAGTTCTAGGAGAACTACCACAATGATTACAGTACAAGGTTAAATAAAATTGTCATCAAGCGAGTATTTCAAACATACACCATGTTGGATCCAGAGGCATGGAGTAGATGGACTAGTGTGTGGTGTTGAGAAGTATGAGAGATTGTCTCATTTAAACTTACAGCATTTTTACCTACCTCCACAATAATGGACAATGATTCTCCTGGGAGGTAATGTGTAGAACCAGGGTTGTGGCCTTAGAGTAAGGGGTAGACTATTTCTGACTGAGATGCAGGGAAACTCCTTCATGCAGAAGGCAGTGAATGTTTGGAGGCATGTGGGGCCCTGGTCATTGAATTCATCCAAGACAGAGATTAACCTATTACTGGATATTAAGGGACAGCGGTGATAGAGACACAATGATCTGGGGATGTTGGAATGTTGAGCAAAACGCAAAGCGTTTGAGGAACTCAGAGGGTCAGGCAACATCTGTGGAGGAAATGAACAGACAATGTTTTGGGTCGGAACCCTTCTTCAGATTAACAGAGATAGTGGAGGTAAAAGAGCTGAGGTAGCAGAAAGGGCTGGAAAAGCATAATAGCATAGGGACATAATTATGTCCATGGCACCAGGTCAGATGAACATCTGCCTACACTCCTCTCCTCTCCTACGCCTTGCCCCTCTTCCTCCACCCTAGTCATTTATCCAGTTCCACCCATGGCAACAATGTATCTCTCTTGGGATCACACCTTCCCGAGACAACAATCCAAGGAACCATCCTGCTTCAGGTCATCTCTTACCAGCCCTGATTTGACCTGGTCTTTTCTTGCCTCCAGTTCTTCTCTCCCCCCCCCCCCCCCCCCTCCGCCTCTCTACTTTCAGGCTGAAGAAGGGTCTCGACCTGAAACGTCACCCATCCTTTTTCTCCAGGGATGCTGCCTGACCCGTTGAGCTGCCTTGGGTGTGCTAAACAAAGAATATCACTGTGACTTGTCACAGGTGACAATAAAGTATCATCCATTCAATCTCTAGTCAGAGAGTGGTGAATCTGTGGAATTATTTGCCACAGAAGGCTGTAGATGCCAAGTCAGTGGATATTTTTAAGGTAGAGATAGATCGATGTTTGATTAGGACGGGTGTCAGAGGTTATGGGGAGACAGAATGCAGTTAGGAGAGAGAAATAGATCTGAATGGCGGAGTAGACTTGATGGGCCGAATGGCCTAATTCTACTCCTATCACTTATGACCTAATTACACCAGCACTTTGTGTCTATCATCAGGTATGAATCCTGTTTTCACACCTCTTTCACTGGTGTGAAGTTATAAGCCTTCTTTGCCTGGAGAGGTAGTAAAACTTCAACCGTTCTTCTGACTGAAACAGAGGACAAATATCCCGCACCATTGCCGGCCTTGCCCTGGTGAACGTTGCCCTTTTGCTAATCTAGGAATGGTGATGTCCTTGCACTGATTGACCTGTTGTGTAACAACGACAATGCAGTCAGATTTCCAGAAGCTGATATACTCGTTTCTGAAGCGTGTGACTCGGGTTGACAGGTATCTCGGATTCAACTATCACCTCGTACAGCCCGAGACTCCCGCGCACGGGCAGGTCTGAGCAACTGGTCAGTTGGAGCCTGGAGTGGTCGGTAGGTTCGAGTCCCATAGCAGCGCTAGTGAGACAGACTCGCCCGGCAGTGGTAGACAGACACTTCCAATCATTAACCCCCCACCCACCGCAGACAAACAGACACATTGCGTAAGGGGGTCCCAGAAATCTCAACAAAATGTAGTAATAATCAACGAGGTCTTAAAGTCCCGGGTTTAAATGTACAGGTTTGGGCTAACTCGGTGTAAAATTTAACATTTAAAATTTAATGCTGCGGGGAAAAGCTTAGCGGGTCAGAAAGAGAAACAGAGTAAAGGGGCTGTACCACTTGGGCGACCTAATCCGCGAGTTCTGGCGAGTTTGCCCTCGACTCATACTCGCAGCATGGTCGACACGAGGTCGTAGGAGGACTTTGTAACTCTCCTTCATGCTCGAGAGTGGTCTCCGCGTACTCGAGGCCTCAGCTGCGGCGTATTTTTCAACATGTTGAAAAATGCCCGCGAGTAAAAAAAGGTTGCCATGGAAAAAATTGATACATTTTTTTACTCGTGGGTTTAGTCGTAGTAGGTCGGCATGTTAGTCTTAGGTAATCGAGGATAGTCAAAGGTAGTCGTAGTTAGTCTTCAACATAGTCGAAGGAGGTCTTCTACATAGTTGAAGGAGGTCTTCAACATGTATTTCCTGCCCATACTCTGCAGATATCCCCACTTGTACTTTAGAAACCACCTTCGGATAGCATTTTTGTCAACTCTCCTAAACTCTTCTAAACTCGCCAATTAGGTCGCCCAAGTGGGACAGCCCCTTTAATGTTTCGAGTTGGCGACCCGTCATGATTCCCATAGCGCTTTAAGTCGGACGGGTGGAGGATTGTGACCAAAGATCATAGAGCTCTATGATCTTTGATTGTGACTCCTTGTGTAAAAGGTCGGAAGGTGGTTTCTAAAGTACAAGTGGGGATATCTGCAGAGTATGGGCAGGAAATACATCGCGCCCTTGCATTGGGTGGCGATTGCAGTGTGAGGGAGTGCGGCCAGCGCCTGCTCCATATATATAACGGCACTGGAGACATCAAGGGCAGCTCGCTCTCTCTCTCTCTCTGTGTTAATAACGCCGGCTGCACACCATGTTCCCATTGGGGCAGCTCGCCCCCCTGCTCTTCATGATGGCCGGCGCCTCCCTCTCTTGTGAGCCGGGCTCGCCGGCTTCAACCATAAACTCCACCGGCATTGTGTGCAGGTTTACCAAGGACGCTGCCTTAGTCTGTAAGTTCTCGGGCGGGGAAAGTAATTAAAAAAAAAAAAACGGCGACTTCCCAACCAACCAACCAACCAACCAAACCAACATGCCCTCCAATACAGCAGAGTCGGGCTCAGTTTACCGGCTGCCGCAAGGAATTAAACCGGACTGTCAACGGGGAACCTGCGCTTAGTGTCAAAGAATGGCTCCGTTTCTGACTGTGTTTTGTGGCTTGGACGAATTCTCGCAGGTTTAAGCAATTTAAGTGGATTGTAACCCGCTGCGTGACTTGGAAGCACCGATTTAATGTTACTCCCCCCTGGAATGTGCGCTGTTGACTGCATCTGTGAAACAATATGTAGCATTATATCCCGAGTGCTTCATTCTGCTCTGGGTGCGAGTTCACATTTTTAAGATTCGCTCTCTCTACTGAATTTTCTTTTGCGCTGCGCTAGTCGTGTTAAAGGGTTTTAGGTTCAGTTGCTGCAAGAAATGATTCAGACTGACACACACACACACACACACACACACACACCAGCTCTCCGGGACAATCGTTGCGCCGTTTTACAACCGTCTTGGCACCGAATCCCGTGGCTGGGTCGGCGGAGCCGGTGGACGCTGCACATATTCCCAGCGATTTAATGAGGCTGATTTATTTCATCTTTTCCAGTTAACCAAGAGACAAGCGATGTCATCCAGGCGACATTCCTGCACGCTTCCTTCCCCGACATCAAAGGAGAGAAATCTATTTTGTTTTTGGGCACCGTTTCATATGTATTAAAAAAGTAAGATTCTGAACTGAAGTGTCTCGTTTAAAGAGGATGGAGATTTTGTTTTCTGTTTAAAGTTGCTGGAGTAACTCGACAGGTCATGCAACATCTCTGGAGAGCATGGATAGGCGATGTTTCGGGTCGGGGCCCTCCTTCACACAGTCTGAGCCTCGCTTATCCATCTTCTCCAGAGATACTGCCTGAGCCACTGAGTTACTCCAGCACTTTGTGTACTTTTGTGTAAACCAACATCTGCAGTTCCGTGTTTCTACATTCGAGGTTTATTTCGTTGTTGATGAAAGATTGGGGGATTCAGGGCTCTGGGGGACAGAAGGGACGAGGCCTGGGACAGATCAGCCATGATAGTACAGAAGAGTGGGATAGGTTTGATGGACCGAGTGGGCTACCACAGCTTCGATCTCCTTGTTTTTGTTTTAACTCTTTGCGCGCATGTCTGTGTGTGGTCGGAATGTAGCGAGTTGAATATTTCTGACGACCCGCTTCATGTTAAACTCAGATTACATTCACACCATGCAAAATGTGAATTTCTGCAGCTGTTTGAAATATCCTGTTATCAATGAACTGAGCTGATAAAACTCGCTGCCTCTCCAATGTGAATTGACCTCAATCTGTACAAAATCCACCCCTAACAGGAGAGGAACGGGCCATTCGGCCCACAATGTTTGTGCCGAACATGATGCCAAGTTAAACTGATCTCATTTGCATGTACATGATCCATATCTATTCCTTGCGCATCCATGTGCCTATCAAAAAGCCTCTTAAATGCTATCATCATATTTGTTTCCACCACCACCTCCAGCAATGTGTTCCACCCCCCTAACACTCTGGGGGGGGGACGACCTTGCTCAGCATATCTTCATTAAACTCTCACCCTCTCACCTTCTAGTTATGGTTTCTGATGTTGAATGTTTGCATTCTGGGGGGATAAGGTTCTGACTGTCTACCCTGTTTATGCCTCTCATAAAAGTCCCTCCTGAATCTCTGGCGTTTCTCAGGAAAACAATTCGAGTTTATCCAATCTCTCCGTGCAGGTGAAACCATCTAATCCAGACAGCATGCTGGTAAAAGTTTAAAATATCATCCCAGTATTAACCGTATGTGGGAATGTGCAGGAGAGGGCAAGCAGGGAATCCTTGCTCTGCCACCCTCTTCAAATGTGATTCAGCTCTTCCTTAAATAACTTGCCAATTGAATCCAGCCCATTCACCTCAGTATAATGTGCACAATGTTAAGTTTCATGTTTACCATTAGAAACTGCTGATGAAGATGTGACTACAGCCTGTGTTTTTCACTCACAGTAGCACAAGGAACAAAGCTCATGGTGAGATGGCAAGGATTAGCGAGTTTCCACCTAGGAACTGATATTTTCCCTACAACTCCTTTTGGTTTTTTTTTAAATGTTCTGCTTTTGTCCACAAGCATCTCTGACCAACGTTAAGGTATATCTCACTGCAAGATGGTGTGATCTGTGATGAGCCTGTATCTCACTGTAGCTTGGGACCACTGCTGCCACAATGGTAAATACAATAGACAATAGGGGCAGGAGTAGGCCATTCGGCCCTTCGAGCCAGCACCGCCATTCAATGTGATCATGGCTGATCATCCCCAATCAGTACCCCGTTCCTGCCTTCTCCCCATATCCCCATGACTCCGCTATTTTTAAGAGCCCTATCTAGCTCTCTCTTGAAAGTATCCAGAGAACCTGCCTCCACCGCCCTCCGAGGCAGAGATTCAACTGGGCACATGTTATGAGCCATACATTGTGCAAATGTCTATAGTCTGACTTGATATGCCCCTCCGATTGTTCCCTAGAAAGACCACCACAGTTTGTACTTGATGTTCTTTTTTTTAAAAATATTTTAATTTTATTAGAAGTAAGTACAATTGTATACAATCATATTTTCATAATACATTTTATGTACAGCTTCTTATTTTTTTATTATAGTAAAGAGGATAAAGAAAAATAAATTAGCTAATAAAGTATAGAAAAACGTGAGATATGTAGTGTGTGGAGAAGAAGAATAGAGAGTGAAAGAAGAAAGTTAAAGAGTAGAAAATAGGAAAAAGAAAGTAAAAGAAAAAAGGAAGAAAAAGAAAAAAGAAGTAAGGAGATCTTATTTATAATCTTGACCATCCCTCACCCAGTCCCGAGACAGTTAGCTTTTACAATTGTGTTGCACCATATGATTCCAAAAAGACGACAAATGGAGACCAACTCGTTATGAATTGGTCAGATTTATCTATTAGGAGGAATCGCATTTCCTCAAGATGTGCGGTGTCCAACATACTTGCAGTCCACATTTTGAGCGTTGGTATTGGTGTATTTTTCCAAAATTTAAGTATTAATTTTGTTGCTATTATTAAACCATAATTAAAAAATAATTTTTGAGATGGATTCAATTTATTCCCATCTTCCATTACCCCAAATATAATCAATTCATTATTAGGTTCCATTTTTATCTTAAATAATTTTGTAAATATTTTGAAAATATCACTCCAGAATCTATAAAGTTTTATACAGGAAACAAAAGAGTGTGTTATAGTTACGTTTTGGGTAAAACACTTATCGCAAGTGGGGGATATATTTGGATAGAATTTATTTAATCTTGTTTTTGAATAATATAATCTATGTAAAATTTTAAATTGAATTAGATTATGTCTTGCATTAATCGAACATTTGTGAATGTATATCAAATACTTTTCCCATGTAACCTTCATAATTTTTATCATTAATTCCCGTTCCCACTCTTCTCTAAGTACCTCTGTCGCTGGTAGGTCTATATTTAAAATACTATTATATAAATATATTAATTTTTGTGCATCAGCTTTAATATTCATTGCTTCTTCCAATAAATCAGGAGTAATTTTTTGATATCCTTCTATGTATTTCTTCAAGAAATCGCAAATCTGAAGATATTTAAAATAATGGTTGTTTTTCAATTTAAATTTTAATTGTAATTGTTGAAATGATAATAAATTTCCCATTTCATACATGTCCCCGATCCTTTTAATTCCTAAACTTTCCCATTGATTATATGTTTTGTCCATAATAGATAGTTTAAATAAAGGATTATTCGCTATTGGTATTAACAATGATAGGTTTCTTAATTTTAAGGATAATTTTATTTGTTTCCATATTCTTATTGTATCATGTATAATTGGGTTCTTATATATTGTATTGTTCCGTTTTTTCGGGGAGAAGAGGATCGTTCCTATATTACAAGGAAAACAATCCTCTTTCTCCATTTTTATCCATTCTGTCTGTTGGGTAGAACTATCCAACCAGTAAATTATATTCTTAATATGTACTGCCCAATAATAATACAGAAAATTCGGGAGTGAAAGTCCCCCTACATCTTTTGGTTTACATAAGTGTTCTTTTTTAATTCTATGTGATTTATAATCCCAAATAAAATTAGTAATATTAGAGTCTAATTTAAGAAAAAAATATTTTGATGTACTTGATGTTCTCAGTGAAATGCATCAGTGTATGAAATAATAGATCTCTCTGGTTTAAGTTTGCAGTTAAACAATATGTCTGTGGAAAGTAGTGATGTGGACCTCAGCAAGGAAAAAGGAATCCTCATCTCCATCCAAAATGTAGCTGCCACCTTCAAAGGAACCATGAACTGTGCATACACCAGCTGGCTGCAAGTATTCACTTTTAATTAAACTGTCTTTGTATTTGGATTCGTAATATTTTTTTTCAGAGTAATCAGATTTTATTAAAATATGTATTTTTTTTCTACTGGATATGGAATAGAATATAGAAAAGTACAGGACAGGAAAAGGCTCTTCAGCCCACAAAGTCTGTGTTGAACATGTCAGGATAAACTAATCACATCTGCCTGCACATGATCCATATCTCTCCATCTCCACTGCATCTCCATGTGCCTATCACTTGGTGGCGCAGTGGAAGAGTTGCTGCCTTCCAGCCCCAGAGACCCGGGTTCGATCCTTACGATGGGTGCTGTCTGTACGGAGGTTTACTTTCTCCCAGTGACCACATGGGTTTTCTCTGGGTTCTCCGGTTTCAAAGACGTGTTGGTTTGTAGGTTAATTGGCTTTTGTAAATTGTAACTGTCCCTAGTGTGTAGGATGGTGCTAGTGTATGGGGTGAATGCTGATCCGGGTGGACTATGTGGGCTGAAGGGCTGTTTCCCTGCTGTATCTCGAAACTAAACTAAACCATGTTGCAGTGTCAACACCTCAGTGATCCCCCAGATGTAATATCCTTAGATGAAAATATGAACATACAACAGATTTGGGCTACTGTACCTTTTTTCCCCAATATTATTAGTGATGATTAAGCCATATGGTGTTTACAAGTGCAATTTCCAAATTTTCAGCCATGACAATTTTTGTAGTGGATATCTCAGGTTTTATCTGCTCTTGGATTAAGGTCATTGTCAAATTCTTGAGAACCAGTGTATAGACTTCCACTTAAGATACTTATTTGTAATGAACCTAGTTGGATATGACTTTGAGGAACAACCCATGAACAATTTTTGCCGCCTCTGTCTTTAAATGCTTAGCATTGGTATGTATTTTAATCAGTGAGTGTGTATTTATTTTTGTGGATTTGAACATGTAAGCTTGGTTTTACATTCAGAAATCCAGGAAGGAAAAAATAATGCAAGAATCGTGTGGTAACGGTTAGACCACAAGAATCTTGCACTTATAAAGCTCATTGATTCTGAGATTGGATGTAGAGAAGATATTGTACATTATGAAGTGACATTGATTGGATCTATCCACCGTATCCCAATGGCTGTCTAAATGTTGTGTTGGAGTAGTCAAGTCAACTATAGTTAAGGCACATTGCATTTATTGTCATATGCGCCAGTACGGTGATGTACAGAGGTGAAGTTGGGCGGCACAATGGTAGAGTTGCTTTCTTTACAGCACCAGAGACCCGGGTTCGATCCTGATTATGGGTACTGTCTGTCTGGAGTTTGTACGTTCCCCCTGGGTGTGGGGAGTTTGTACGTTCCCTCTGGTGTGGGTTTTCTCCAGTGCTCTGGTTTCTTCCCACGCTCCAAAGATGTACAGGTTTGTAGGTTAATTGGCTTTGGTAAAAATTGTAAATTGTCCCTAGTGTGTAGACCAGTGCTAGTGTACGGAGATGACTGGTCGGTGCGGGCTTGGTGGGCCGAAGGGCCTGTTTTTGCACTGTATCTCTAATCTAAAAACTAAACTAGAGGTACGATGAAACTCTGTATCCTGGATACTTAATGGTCAGTGTGTACGTGGTGAGCTGATGGACTTATTTCTGTAACTGTATAACTCTCTTTGAGCAAATTTTGTGCACACTTTGTGCAGGGGTCAATAAGTTCACCATAGTAATGGATGTGACTATGGGATAGTGTGTTTAAACAAATCATCTTCAATTATTTCTTTCCTTAGGTTAAAGATAAATCATTCACTGGATTTTAAAATTGAGGTCCAGACTGATGTTGATCTTGCTCTAACTCTAGGTGGGTGTGGTGTTTGACATCCTTCAAGAAATTGGGCTAAACTTGCTTTGTTATATGATTTATTGCCAAATGCCAAATCCTTATACTTGTGAAACAAATGTCTTTTCGAGGGGTCTATGTACAAATTTGATTCTGATTATTTTCTTTACAGGCTGCATTTCTTATTTATTGGTTTTAATTAATATTTATGATCCTGCAGTGTGGATCACTTGCTTCATATGAAGTCATAAGGTCATAAGTGAAAATAGCAAAATTAGGCCTTTTGGCTCATTAAGCCTACTCCGCCATTCAATCATGGCTGCAACATCTCTCCCTCCTAACCCCATTCTCCTGCCTTCTCCCCATAACCCCTGACACCCGTACTAATGGAAAATCTATCTATCTCTGCTTTTAAAAATATCCATTGACTTGACCTCCACAGCCTTCTGTGGCAAAGAATACTGCAGATTCACCACCCTCTGACTAAAGAAATCCCTTATCTTCCTAAAGGAACGTCCTTTAATTCTGAGGCTGTCCTCTAGTCCTCGATTCTCCCACTAGTGGAAACATCCTCTCCACATCCACTCTATCCGTGCCTTTCACTATTCAATGTGTTTCAATGAGGTCCCCCCTCATCCTTCTAAACTCAGGCATGTACAGGCCCAGTGCTGTCAAACACTCATCATAAGTTAACCCACTCATTCCTGGGATCATTCTTGTAAACCTCCTCTGGACCCTCTCCAGGGCCAGCACATCCTTCCTCAGATATGGTGCCCAAAATTGTTCACAATAGCTCGCGTCCCAGAACAGAGCCGGGTCGCGGGCCTGAGAGTAGGATATAGATGGGAATGTTAGGAAGGAGCACGGGATGAGTTGGAGCTTGAGTTATTCATCAACAGAGGTTTATGATGTTGATGTAAAATAACCTGAAAATAATCACAATTATAACAACCCTTTTAATCATTCGGCGTTCCTTTTGAGAGGATAATTTGAGGGTGGTGAATCGGTGGAAATCATTGCCACCAGACTGCTGTTGAGGCCATGTCACTGGGCTTTTTTTAAAGTGGAGATTGATATGATAGGTTCTTGATTAGTAAGAGTGTCAAAGGTTACTGAGAGAAGGCAGGAGAATGGGTTGGAGAGGGAAAAATAGATCAGGGGCCGAATGGCCTAATCCTGCTCCATTGTCTTATGATCATGATTGTTCGCTGGTCAAGCAATGAGCCAGCAACTATTTTTTCTGCTGGGAGCAGGGTCTTGAAGCTGAAATGTATGCTGTCTTATCCAAAGCCTTGCAACTTTACATGTGGCACCATTGGGGAATGTGATGGCTTATCATGACACTGTTTGTTTAGTGGATACTGGTGATGTATTAAATAGCAAGAATGAACAATGGTTTGATAGGCCACTTTAGAGATACAGGTCGACCAGCAATCCCCTGAACACTAGCACTAGGGACAATTTTACAATTTTACTGAAGCCAATTGACCTGAAAATGTGTAGGTCTTTGGTATGTGGAAGGAAACCAGAACACCCGGAGAAAACCCACACGGTCACAGGGAGAACGTACAAAGTCCGTACTGGCAGCACCCGTAGTCAGGATCAAACCCGGGTGTCTGGCAGTGTAAGGCAACAACTCTGCCGCTGCTCCAATGTAATCATGCATGATCTGTGTTACCTGCAAGCATTGTGGTGGATTTCAGTCTGGTGGGAAGATTAAAAAGTTAAAAATCTGAACTAGGAGCCTACTCTGTTCTCTTTCAGTTGTAGCAGAGGGCGGAATGAAAGACAGGCACTAATCATATCCCAGAATCTAGGACGGAAGGATTTATTTAAATATTATGATACGATACGAAACGATGCAATAGAACGTTATGCATCCCTGGAGGGAAATTGGCCACCTTTCTTTATTCTAATACCAATTTGTTATTAACTATAGTTGACCAGCTTTCCATGGTCTTCTCAGCAGGTGAACCGAGGTTGAGGGTGGGAATGCCTTTGAGGAGCAGGACTGCTTCCTCCAGCTCAAGTGTTCATCCTCCAAGCACCCATCCTGGGTCTAGTCTAATCCCCCATCTCCCCTGAAGATTGACCTACCCAACCACTTGTGTGAGATACCCTTTACCGTGACCACCGTAAATCGCCAATGTCAACCATGTCATGGATCATGGATCATGGAAACTTTATTGTCATTCAGACCTTTTGGTCTGAACGAAATTTCGTTGCCTTGCAGTCATACATATAATAAAATAACAAAACACACAATAAACACAAATTTAACATCCACCACAGTGAGTTCACCAGACACCTCCTCACTGTGATGGAAGGCAAAAATCTTAAGTCTTTGTCTCTTCCCTCCTTGTTCTCCCTCTGTGCGAAGGCGATCCAGGCCTCCAATATTGTGACCCCCACCGGGTGATGGTAAGTAAGTCCCGCGGCCCAACCGTGCTCCGCGAACGGGCCGGTTCAATCTCCGCGGCCCGGGGTAGTCGAAGCTGCCGCCCTCCAGTCCAGCGGACGAAGCTGTTGCCGCGGAAGCCCTGGAAAAACAGGTCACCAACCTGTGACCTGCGAGCTCCCGACGTTGTCGTCTACTGGGCCCGTGGCCAAACCTCCAAAGTCGGGTCGTCGCCGCCGTAACACCACATCAGCCCCGAGTCGGGTCGCCGCCGCCGGAATGCCAGAACCTGCCACAGCCCCGAAGTCGGCCAGCCTCGCGCTGGTAAGTCCTGGCTGGCTCTGCCTCCAGAGCCTCGAGGTCGGTCGC